>CM073130.1:33271004-34471004 GCA_037039145.1 Fundulus diaphanus
ATTAAAACTGGTTGTGAAATGGGTAAAAAGAAAAGAAAGGCTGACAAAGAACAAACCCTGACCTAAATATTGTTTAAAATGTGTGGACTATGCTTAAAAAAAAAAAAAAGTCTGGCAGGAACCCAAACGCTTTAAATGAACTTTAAAGGTTGAGTCAAGAAGAACAATCAAATATTTGGCCCAGTTAAGCTTGTGGTCCCGGTGCATCTGACTTAACGGTGTAGGTGGTGTATGTATACTTTTGACTCCTTGTGTTTAAAATCCTCAATAAATTACATTCTTGACTGTTGGCTAATCATAGCAAGAACCGCTTAAACGGACAGACTGTAAAAAAAATATCTCCAGGTAAATGATGTTTAAGCAAAGCACACTACAGCTTATTGTTGCTGCTGTCGCTAAATATTTGTATCGACTATGTAAATGTGGCCTTTTGTGAGAATATCGTCTGAGGTTTAATTGTTTTGTCCCAATCTGTCACCGTTAAAAACACATGTAGGCTTTGTTTCTTACTTCGTTTATCATCTGCAGGGTTTCTAGGGCCTCTGATACTCTTGTGTTTTTGCATCCATGAAAATGTGAACGGCTAAAGGTAAATGGGAGTAATACAGCTTAAAATTGAAGAAATTATTCGTGTACTTATGCATCAAAGTAGCACAAATGGTGCCAAAGTCCAGCCCAGTTAAGACTGAAGCGTGTGTCATTAGATGCCGATATACTACTGCTGCCGAATAAAATGTTTCTTTTTATCAGAAATGTCATTCTTTGGATCAACCGAGAGAAATAATGGATCCAGTCACAGCCTTTAGATGCATTTCAGCCACTCCACCAGTAAGCCCTCATCAGAGGCTCCCCTCAGCATGATGCTGCCACTACCGGGCTTTTGAGTTGGTGATTATGCGTTTTGGGTGTTATGCTGCGGCAGAAAATTCTCTTAATTGTTCTTTTAAGGGATCGTCTCGTGGCTGATGAGGTAGATATTCATAATCCATAGCCAGGTGATTTCTTTATACCTCTTGTACAATAATGTCATTAATTGGACAAACAAAACATTAAGAATAACGGAGCTCAGACACAAACACAAGTCTGTAAAATCTTTTTTTATTTCCTTTTATCTCTTTTTTTTTGTTCTCCTTCACCTCTGAGATGAGCAACTAAAAAAAAAAAAAAAAATGGCATCAGACCCCCCCCCCCCCTGCTTTGTATGCGGGCTGATATGTCACTATGCAGGTCATGTATGGAAGGGCGGGACACGCAACACGAATGAGTCCCCAAACACGTCCAAATCCAACGTCTTGATTCTCAGAAGTTGGGAATTGTATGAAAACCTTTTAAACGTATGAGGAGACAAAAAAAAAAAAAAAACGGATTAAAGAAAAACAAACTCGTACAAAGTGGCTGGTATCATTTCCGCCATTTTTACCGTGTGGGTCCCCTCCTCATAACACCTAAAAAGTCATAGTGTTTATTCCCCCCCCCCCCCCCCCCCCCCAGGCATGAAGACACAGCAACAGAAACGAGGGTTAGATAAATTCATGATGATGATGCTCCGAATCATTCAGGAATGTTTTATAACCGTTCGCCGACTTAATCAAAAGCAACTCGGGTCGTTCCTGGCTGTGAATTTAGCGCCTCTCAGTGACTGAACCAGCAAAATTAGGCCGTCTCGTTTCAAACTCAAATCAAAAAGGTTTCTGTTTATTGGGTGTGTTTTTTTGCTAGGCTTTAACCCTAGTGCCCCCCAGCAGCATGATGCTGCCACTGCCAGCGCGTTTAATCTGGGAATTATACGTTTCAGGTGTTGTGCTAAAAATCTCTCAATCATGCTTTTCAGAACGTGTCTCATTACCAACGACAGAAATAGATAAATAAAATCCACTGTGGCACCGCATTGTAAAAAGTAGAACATAAAAGTATCCAAGGAGTATTTGAGGAGACGTCAATAGTCCGTAGCCGGGATACAAACAGTACCAGAGAGAGAAGGGGCCTATCCCAGAGGGGCGGAGTAGCTCCGTCTGGTCTCAGTTAAAAATGTCGCTGCTCCTATCAGGTCTCTTTTTATCCTGTCTGGGTGATGAGAAGACATTGAAATAAAGCTACTTCAAACAGACTGCTTTTTTTTTTTTTCCTTACATGTGCTCTACAAATGAATTAGACAGGAGTCGGTAATGTTGAGATGCAGCCATGAGGTTAATGAGATTACAAGAGCATCATGTATCTTAGGGAGGATGAACGGGAATAACCCACAGATAAGAACCGCGCGGCCGGGGCCGGAGCGAGGACGCGGTTTGCTGCTCAGGACCGAAACGCAGCGTGACGAGAACGAGGCTGAATAAAATAAAGAAAACTCTGCTTTTAAGTTAGACCAACATTGTGATTCCAACGTAGCACAAACATATTTACAACCTCCAAAGAAATCAAAGTCAACTTCTCTTTATGTCCTAATGGCCCCAACACCCTGCCTACACAAATTTTCTTCTGTATTCCCCCCGTCCTCTTAAATCAAAAATAAAAATTGAATGTTAAAGAGTTATGAAAATATAGGTTACTCCAACGTTTATGGTGTTATGGACTGCTCCCTCTCTCCTCCGCTCCATGTTCTTCTTTAGTCGACCTTTCCGTCTTCCTCCTCCTCCATTTCTCCAGTAAGGGTATTGGGTGTTACTCTTCTGTCCCGCTGGCCTGTCCCAACCCTAACCCCCTCCCTGACCCCGGGGCGTGGCATTGAGTCTCAGGATCCCTGGAAGGCTGCTTGGATCACAGCTCGTCGCGGTCCCGACTGAGGATGGTGTAGCGGGTCTCGCTTGGGGCGAGCTTCTGGAACGAGCTCTCTGGAGGACTGCTGGCCAACTCTTTGCCTGTCTCCTCCTGAGGACGATATTCAGATTCATCCAGAACTGTGACATTTCATATTAAAAGCAAACATCCTGTGAATAGAGGGAAGTAAAGTCAGGTCCGCAACCTGTCCAGGCGTGCTGTCTGTGGGGTCGGGGCCGTGGTGGAACTCCCTGTGAAGCTTTCCGGAGTGAAGATCCAAAACAAACTGTTTTAGCTTCCCAGCAACACTGAGGGGAGAAAAATAAAAGGTGGCGTTTAACAATCGTGTCAGAGAAAGGGATGAAATTTCGCATGAAATTTCGACAGGAAAATGTCAAAGATTCGTACTTCTCCAGCTCCTGTTTCCAGACTAATTGAATTTAATGTTAAAGCTATGGTTGGTAATCCTGTTCAGAAACACTTTCTGTTATACATGGTAAAAATGGCCCTTTCATCCTGAAAGTAGTCAATACATTATGTATTCAGAAAAAGGAGGTTAAAAAATGTGAACTCTGTGAGAGCTGCAGGCCTGTAAAAACTCTAACCAATCCTGTCGTTCGGTCTGAATGGCAGGAATTGGTCAGAGTTTTGTTCCTGTTCTCATTTCCCTCTGTCACTCAAGTTCCGGGTGTATCACCTTATTTATTGGTTTCCCACACGGCAATCATCCTGACGCGCTCACGTAACGCCGATGTGTGCACGTTTCTTATTAGTTTTTGATTGCTGGCTGTGCATGCGCACTTCTAGTGTTTATGTATCTGGTTAGCTTAGCGGTTAGCTTAGCAGTTAGCTTCGGTGTTAGCCGTTCACTGTAGCTCCCCTCCTCTCACCGCATACTTTGAACATGGCTGAGAGTTGCAAGAAGCGAACTATGTTCATGTTTATGAGAAGAAGAGGAAGGCCTCAGCAACAAGAAATAAGACCGGAGTGGATTCGGGAGATTTATTTCACGTGATCCCCCTGAAGAGCGGAAGAGCAGGTAAGTCGGTCTTGCGCATGCGTAGCTATTCAGAAAGGGACTTGGGGAAACTTCCGGAAAAATCGCAGACTCTACATATAAAGGATAAATACAAATTTCATCACGACTTTATACCAGGCTAGGCTGAAAACATGGAACCGAGAAAAACAACAGACTGGGAGGCAAGAAGGAGGGAAGGATGCATGGATGGACAGTTTGACTCACTGACTGACAGATGGAATAACAGATGGTGGGAAGGACGTTGCTTTATTATCAACATCCCTTTAAAAACATTCCTACATTTTCTATCTAACGGTGACGAGGAGGAACTACAAAGCGGACAGAGCCAACAGACACCCTGAGACAAAACGACTTGTGGCAGCAACCGATGGGTTCCGTTGAAGCGTGAATATAAATCTAATCTGGTTTATGAATTGGTCAGACTGATGGGAGGTCATGTGCTGGTGCCATGCCACACAGCAGTGTGTCACATCAGGACACACATAAACAAACATGTATATTTAACATGTATATGTAATGTAATTACAGGCTATGTGCCACACATGCAGCGCTGATGTGATGCAATTAGGTTGGGGAGGACGTAGTAGACCTCCAGGCTACTGTCTATCTGCTCAGACCCTGATTGTTGTGAGGTGGGGGGGTGGTGCAGAATAAATAAGATTAAGTTAAATTAGACTGGATTAGTTTGCCACTTATTGCACGTGCCAAATCATGTCACATTAGCTCCAGTGTCGTGGCCCATTCATAAAGGACAGATTTTACGAGAGGTGTGTGTGCGCTTGTACTTGCAGCTGAGCGGGAACATTTTTTGCGCATTTTACTAGAAAAGTGAGGATTTTGATTTAAAGAGAGGACATTTTTTTGGTCCTCACTTTTATTTTGGCTAGGGGTTAGGTTTAAGACTAAGACATCAGTTAGGATTAGGTTAGGCATGTACTCGTAAAGGTTAGGGTCAGGGTTAGCCCATAGAAAAGGTTAAAAATTAATGGAAGTCAAGGCACGGTCCTCAGTAAGTATTTAGAATGAAGACGTGTGTGTGTGAGACAAGATTCATTTGATCCTGAGCAGATCTCATTACAAACAATTACGAGCAGGTGAATGATACATCATGCAACCCATCATTAATCCGAACTATTCAAAGGAATGCTGGGTGCGTCTCAAAGGAGATTCATCTGAGGAGATCAGGTACCATTTCAGCCAAATTTCATTAACTTTTAATAGAAATGAACCAATCAAAGAGTTTTGATCGAGTTTCAAACTCCGGTTTCTATAACAGCTCTGACCCGTCCTTCCCGATTTTCTTTTAAAGAAATCCAGTGGCTACAAATAGTATTTTCCAGGGTTCCTGCCAGGACTTCATATTAACTATTTATATTAGGAACAGAGGCAACGCCATACTGTGTGTGAGGGGGAGGAGTCACTTTTTAACTTATATTTCAAAAACAAAACAAAACAAAAAAACCAGAGCTTACATTTAAGCAGTTTGTGAATCTTACGCTCAGCTCGATTTGCCTCAGGAGCTGAAACTATGATCTGGGGAGTACGCCACTCTGAGGTTCAAGTTCTAGTAGCAATTTGGAAAAAACAGGAATCTGCTAACTGCTAGTGTTAACTAGAGGTTGTTAAGTACCATGTGTAGCATTGGTTCAATGAGATGCTAATTGTCAGAAGTGGTAACAAATACTTTTTATCTGCAGCTTTCACTATGCGTTGTATGCGCTGCAACCATACTGGATTTTGACTCTGATGCTCTGCACAGATGTTGATGCAGTTCAAACTTCTCTGAATAGGCCTGGGTTCAGTGTCCAGAGCAGCAGGAGAGCAGAACTCGGGAGTGATGAAATTCCTGGAGCTGTTCTGACCTTTGACTCGTTCTCTTTCTAATTTCTACATCAAGGAATGTTGCAAGTGATTTTATAGTAGGAAAAAAAAGACTGGGTTTTGAAAAGCCAGTTTCTAGTGACCAGCTGGTTTCTTGGTACATATCTACATTTATAACTTGATTTTTTAATTTCCAATAAAAAAAAAACATGTAATTAATTTTTGCTCCTCTGTTCTATGGTTTGAGATTTAACCATGGCGCAAAACGCGATAATCTTTTGTATTAATGGAAATGACTCGGTACTTACTTGAGGTCTTTGAAGTCTGGGAAGACATACATGTGCCTGAACGAGTCTATGGCGATGACGGGACAGTCAGCAGGAGTTTTCTGAATGTGGAGTAGAGGATGGCGGAACTTATCACAGTCCGCATGAAGGAAGTTTATAGACCCTGAGGAAGATGCAAACGTCACAAACACCATCTTGGTACGGAGGCAGTCGTGAGTGATCAAAACCTTCATTAGTAGCATTTTCCAAATGCTACACAGCCCCACCTTTCTCACTGATGAGCTGACGGGTAACTTCGTTTTGGAACTTTTCTAAACTGTCCGAGTCTTCTTTAAGATGGAACAAGATGAGGAAGGGGAGTCCTTCTTCTGTCAGCTCCTGGAGATCACAAACATGGCCGGGGAAAGAGTTAAAGGTGGAGTGGAGTGGAGTCGGGGCCTTTTGTGTGCCCGACATCTCTTCTAGGACGCGTAACCAACCACCAAACTGCATAAGTACACGAGCCAGAGCTAATCATTTATGTGAAAATACCCAACAGAAAAACGAGGACCACAAACCTCCCCGTTTTCAAAGGTGATCTCCCTAACTAGAGGCACACACTTGTCCTGCGCCCAGGCGTACGTCAGGTCAAAGTTGGTGAGGGAGCCGAGGTAGACCATGTCAGGAACGCCCTCGCCCACAGGCTTGTAGATTACGTTGTCTCCGCTGAAGCGCTCGGACTGTGACACGGTACTGAAAAGACAGGTGAAGAATGCAAATGTTAAAAAAATAAAGACATATGGGGGAAAAAAAACGTGCGGGTGTAAAGACGGCGGTGCGCTCACCCGAACGCAGCAGAGAAGGTGCAGTCGTCTCTGAGGATGTTGGAAACTTTTTCATATGTGTGATAGTTATCGGAGTCCTTGTTTTCAAAGTAGCCGATGATGTTTCTTTTGCTTCTCTATTGAGTAAGAACATAAAACAGGTGTTAAAATGATGAGCCAGGGTCTTTTAATTCATTGATATAAAGGTTTCCACATAATTATACAGGGTGCGTGGATTTGACGCTTACATCTACAGTATTAAGCTCCTCCAGTGAGTGGATCTCCTTCACTGGGTCGACCTGCTGCTGGCGGATAAAGTCAGCGATGGCCGTCACCGACCTCTGACCCCTGTACTCCCTCTTCATCATCATCCCATTGCGGAACAACTTCAGCGTGGGATACTTGGTAATGCGGTAGCGCTGAGCAATGTCGGCTGCACACAGACGGGTATGAGGAGTTAAGCAAAGAAGGGCAAGTCAACTGATGAAGACCGAGATGCCGAGAGAGGGGAAAAAAAAAAAAACCACACACACAAGGAGATGAAGAGCTGAGCGGTGACAGAGACAGCAGTTAAACCAGAGTCTGAAAGCACAGCCCTCAGTCAGCCCCGAGCTCTGATCTCCCACATGAAAGCCCCCCCGCCACGAGTAAATATTCTCGCCGCACACAGTGAATGAGTGTGTGTGCGCATGTGTGGCAGGTGTCAATCTCTCAGCGGGGCGTCTCTAAGCCTCCGTCTTCACAGGATGCAGCAGTTTTGTCATTAGTCTTCAAACAGTTTGCAGGTCATCAATAATTCCCTTTAATATGCTTTATCTCAAAAGGCTGAGGCTGGCAGCCTACGGGTGTGGGCTCTGGTGTGATGCCCATCACGCCGTGTGCCTCAAATACGGCAAGAGTAGAGATGTGGACCTTTTTTCTGTCTCCAAATAAAGTTTATAGTATTTCTTTTAGCGTGTACTCAAAACGCAAAATGATTATTTCTATAAAAAAAAACACAACTTATCAGCAACATGAACGTAAATTCTTTACATTCTAGCTAAAACTTGCAGCCAAACTGAGACAAGATGTGTCCATGGGTAAAGCTCGTGTCAGGTTGAGCAGTTAGCTTTTTTTTCTTATTAATTAGGCTTAACGGTTAATGGGCCTCAGACGACCTCTTGTTTGTGCCCCAGATGAAGCCGACATGATGCAATCGGTGAGCAGCAGCATTGGTCATGATGCAGTGCTGCAGTCTCCAGCCCCCACTTCACACCTACTTGCCAACTCACCTCTATGACTGCCTGCCTCGGGCTCAGTCTGTCACGATGTGTTTAAGAGCTGACCGCTCTGACCGACTAAAATGCATCCGTTGTTGTAAATATGGTTTAAAGTCCTTTTAATGAGATGCCAGAGTAAGATCTGCAAACTGCCGGTCAGGAGGCTGAAAGCAGGGCGTTTCCCCCTTGCTTAGTTATAAGAAAAATGTGGCTTTTGGAAATATTTTATTACATTATGGTTAGTTGTGTTTAGGAAAATACTCACCACGCTTTTTTAAAGTAATTCAGTATCATAACTGTACTAATCTAAACCTTTTCTTTAGGCAGTAGAATTAACTGCTTGTTCTTTTGGTTTTGATCATATTACCCACCTTTTATTTAAGATTTTTGTGTTGATACCACAAAACTCTGGCATGTTTACTCAACTGAGAATCTCATACCTACCGTTCTATCGTGTGCCATTTTATTTCAAACTTTAAAACTGTAATATTGTGAATCGCTGGTACTTTCTATTGAGGACTATCGTACTGTGAGATATTTATGCCTCTTATGTCTACTTTGAGCCGTCAAATAAAGAGCACCAACAAAAATTAGAATCCAACTGTGTAAAAAGCTTTGCATGACTGAAGGTAAAATATGCTTGTTTTAGTTTAGGTATTTACAATAAACAAACATCCATTGCAGAAGATTTTTTTTTAACCCAAGACCAGGAAGCCACTCAAACAATAGTTTCCTTTTTAAATTAAACTTGAAACTTAAAGAGTCCGGCCTACTGAACACAACTCCTGAAACATCTAAACCAGCTATACAATAATTCAATCAGGCATTCACAAATGGAACTTTAAAAGTAGAGTTTCTGAAAGTTTAATCACGAAGGACCTTTTCAGGCCTTTCATGAATAAAATTCGAGATTTTTTAGGAAATATTTAGGTATTGAATAATTACTTGGAAGATAACAAATATGTAATATTGGATATTGTAATGAAATCTTTTGATTGTAATTGCTTCAACTACAAAAACACACTTGAAGGGGTTTTGTTTCAGCTTAAAACACCCAAATCCCTCAGACTGAACTACAAGAAACAGACCAAATAAATGCTGTCTGTACATTTCTCATTAAAATAAAGGACTACATGTAATTTCAGACCTACTATCACAAATCTGGGCCCCATTTATGACTTTAAAATTAAGACTGTTTTATTTTGGGACTTTTATTGACCTTTTAAGAGCAAGCAGAAACACTGTAATGTCCCAACTTCCCTTCTAATGAACACATTGTGACTGCTAAAACGGCTGTAGGATAGAGGAAATGGCCATCAAGAGCTTGACATCAGAGTCAAACCTGCCCAGAAACATAAAACCTAATAAGTATTCAAAGTGTTTTTACAATTTTCTTCACCAAGGATTGAAATGTTTTAACTATTCAAATGTGACAAAACCCACCAACAGTGTTTCCTTTGTTTGTTTGTTTTTTACTCTAAATGCATTTATTATGATTTATAACCTCGGCTGCTGCAACATTCCTGTCAATGATTAATGTTCATGTACTTCCCTGAGTGACTTTGTAAGCTGTATTTTCAGCGACAGTGTGAACAAAGTTGGCGGAAACACAAACTACAGATAAGCAGAGTATTACTCACAATGTTGGTCACAGTCGACCCGAGCAAACACCACCTGCTTGGTATCAGGGAACTCCTCCCTCACAATGTTTGACGCCTCCTCGAAAATCGGATGAAGCATTTGACTAAATCTACACCTGCAGAGAGTTTAGATCGGGGATCCATTTAACGCAAACTGCACGCATTTCAGAAGAAAATGCATACAGAAAAGTCACAAAATAAACTAAATGGCAAAGCTAGTAGAATCATTCTATATTTAGGGCACTGTGTGACGGGCAGGGAGCCGTGAAATTAAGCAAAAAATATATTTAAAGTGATGTATATAATTCAAAAAGGCCAAAAGCAGCAAAAAATAAAAATATAATACTTACCAGTCAGCATAAAAGTTGACTAATGCTACCCCAGCATTATCTGCAGGGAAAACACAAAAACAATACATGAAGGTACAATACATACCTTCATGTGAGAACTATCCTTTATGTTACCCTGTCAGCTCCATATGTTAACTTAGGCCTGTTCACATTAAATCAACAATTTAAACAGATTCAGAAACACAGACACAGCAACACTTAGACAGGAATTCAGTAGAGGACAAAATCTAATAAATGTTTATTATTAAAGAAGCGGTGAATGGACCACCCTATCATGAGTTTTCTTTAAATATCGAGTCAATTTTATTATCACATGCACAGGAATGTTGTCATAATTGATAATTTTCTTGTCATCAAGAGATAACATTTCTTTATGACATATGTCTTGTGAAAAAGGCTTAGTTTCTGTGCTCAAAAGATGATAAATTGTTTAAAAACCAGTGGTTCTTGTCTTCTGATTAGTTTAATCATTCAGTATCGAGGTGTTTCAGAGTAGTCGATCCTTCTTTACGTTTCTACAGAAATTTCCATTAACAGACAAGCAGACAGTCGGTGATTGAACATTTAAACATCCTTGTAAACTACGGTGCATAATTCCTACTAAATTGGCTTTCATTTCTTTGACTCTGGTTGTTGACAGAAAACTTCCTACATTGAAATGATTTTAAAGCTATTTTAGTGGTTTTTTGCTGTGTTGAAATAAGGAATGTGTTTTATGCTGATAATAGTTTACTGGTCAACAATAAAGCAAGGCATTTTTAATGAAGCAAATATTTTGTTGACCCAAGAGTATTTGTTGACCTATTATATATTGTATTTATAGGATAGGTGACCATTCTGTTTCCATGTATTATAAAATTACACCCAGAGCCAACATAACGGGCAGGCAATTGCAAAAACCTCAAGATGATATGAAATGCAATTATGTTTGGAAAACATCTCATATATATATATATATATATATATATATATATATATATATATATATATATATATATATATATATATATATATATATATATAATATATATATAATTTCAATTGATAGCAACATTTTGTTACCTTGTCTATAGCTAGATGGTAAAAATGATGGCCTGATTCAACATTTTCTACCCAGGTTCAGCTGTTTAAGTTTATAAGTGAAATCAGTCTAAATACAATGGCCTAAAACGTCAGCTTGTGGCATCTGAAAACATACAATTGTAATTTCTTACTTAGGACATCATCTATGTTGGAGGAGTCCAAACTGATGATCTCTGCTTGCCCTGGAGTGGAGAGGCCCATCACCTACAGATCAATCAGAAACACGACCAGTTAAAGCAGAGGAGATATATGCACATCCCAGAAAAAGATGAATATGTGTGGCTTAAAGAGCACCCATGACAGTAAAGTAAATAAAAATAGGTAACATTCAGGTCTTGGGACCAATGACTGTAACCCGAGCACTAATCAGTCCTGTATAAAAGTTGTGTTGGGGGAGGTATTCACACAGATTCACTTTTTCCACATCTTGTTTTTAAAACAGGTTTATTTAACACCGGAAAAGTATTTCGTTCCTCAATACTGTACACACAATATCCCCTCATGAGAAACTGAATAAAAGCTGGTCTGAAATTTTTGCTAGTTTAAAAAAAAAAAAATTAGAAACAAAAAGGTGACATCTACACACGTGTCCCCAGCGTTTGCTCAAAACTGTGTTTGAGCATCTTTGACAGCAAACACAGACGCAGGTGATGCTGCAATAATAATTTATAACAGTCTCCACTGTTGTTCTTTGTAGGAATGATATTAAAAAAATCGTCATCGTGGCACCTCATTTTTGAGGAAGCTCTTTTATTGACTTTATTGAATTTTTCGAACCGAGGCTGACCTGCATATGTGAGTACATATAATTTCATGTTCAGGATGCTCTTTGTATGCTGAATTGATGTGCGTCTTCTGTTATTTAAAGCAAATTACAACTTTTTTGTGTGATGGCATAAAAAAAATAAACATTTGAAGAGCCAAAACCTTTTGTTTGCGGTTATAAATAAGCCAGAGCTACTAAATAATTTGTTTTTCATAGCTCCATCCAGCACAAGCTGCAGATTATGCAAAAACTATATTGAATATGAACGTATCGGTATTGGAATCGGTATCAGCCATGAAAAGCAGAAAATTATCGCTTATGGATATCGGTTGAAATTCTTAATATCGTGCATCACTAGTTCTTTGCAGAACCTCTCTAGCTCAATCATGTAGGATGGATAATGTAGATGCATAGAATATTAGGCCTCTCCAGAGAAGATCAAATCAGGTACAAGTCTGGGCTCAGTGACATTCACAGACTGCTTTGTCTTTTGCCACTCCCTTTTCAGTGTTGGCTGTGTGCGTTGTCTTGTTGGAAGATGAACCTTCACCCCAGTCAGAGGCCCATAGTGCTCTTGAGCAGGTTATTGCGAAGGATGTCTCTGCCGTTGTTATAGTCAACTTTCCCTGAACTCTGACTGGTGTTCCGCTTGATGCTGCCGGTCAACAGGCTGGTCGGACCTGAACCCCATGAAGAATCTTTGCACTGGTGTCATGAGGAAGATGAGGGACACCAGACCCAACAAGGGAGATGAGCTGAAGGCAACCAATCAAAGCAATCTGGGCCTCCTTTAAACCTCAGCAGAACCACAGGCTGATGGCCCCCATGCCACGCCGCATGGATGCATTCATTCAAGCAAAAGGAGCCCCAACCAAGTATTGAGAGCAGAGGAATGACCAGAATTTTTAGAGGCCTGTCTGACCTTTCTGTTTAAAATGTCATTTTATTATTGATCTTATGTGATATTCCAATTTTCGGAGATTCTGGATTTTGGGTTTTGATTATCTGTACACCGTAGCTATTAAAAGTACAAGAAATAAATGCTTGAAATATTTCATTTAATGTGTGTCACAGCCCAAGACCTCTCATCTGGGTCTTCTAACGTCTCTGTGTTTCAGAGCTCCTAATTGGGGCTGAATGAAAGTGGAGGCAGTGGGCCAGTACCTCCAGAAGAGCTTCAGATCCAGCTTAAGAGGCGCCTCTTGCTCCTTCTCACTCTCTCTCTCGTTGACCTCTCTTCTCCAGCCAGTTATGCATTTTTGTTAAATAAACTGAATTTTAAGCTATCAATGCGTCACTTCCCTTTACTTGTTATGGTCCTAGAGCCAGGCCGTAACACGTGAAACCAATCTTTCTGAAATTAGTGACAGAAAATATTGAACCTTGTCACAATATTCTAATTCTTTGAGGCGTCCCTGTGCTGAGGAGAGCTTCCCATCAGGTCACTCTGTCATACAGGATGATGATTGGTGGAGGAGGGTTGCAGAAACTGCAGCAACGCTGGAGCGACCATCAGGGTCAACTAATGCTAAGACCCTGCGACCACAATAACTCAGAGTGGCTTGGCAGCCAACTATAGGAAGAATAATGGTGGCTCCGAACGTTGCCATTTACGGGTGATGGAGGTCACTGAGCTCAATGGGACCTTCAACACTCCCGACATTTTCTGCACTCTACCACAGATTTGTCCTTTGATGGAATCCTGTCATGGAGGTCCATGGACCACTCCCTGGACATCATGGGTTAGTTTGTACTGTGGGTGCTTAGATTGACAGGTGTGTGTGTGTATGTGTGTTTTCCCCAAACCATTTTCATTGAACAGAATTGAATACAGATGGACTCCAGTCAGCTTGTAGAAACATCTGAAAGATGACCAGTAGAAACTAGAAGCACCTGAGTTCAATACTGAGTGTCATGACGAAGGCTGCGTGGACCCTTATAAACATGGGATTTTTTTCTTGTTTTATTTGTAATAAATTCACAAAAAAATTGTCTTTGTAGGGTAGTGTGTGTGGAACCTTAAGGGCTAAACAATTATTTTATTTCTTCTTTTAAACAACGTCCTGATATCTTTAAACCGGAAAAGCAGGTTTTCAGACATGCAGGCTCCTTATTAGACTATTTAACTCACAACAGTCAACATAATGACACTCCCAAAAGCTTTGACTGTAGTTACCATGTCAAATGGGCAAAGTATGTCTTTTATCTGGCTATTACGAACACTAAAACGCTCAAGTTAATCAAGCATTTTGTCACAGTTTGACAATAAGGACGTACTGGTTGGAACTTTAGCTCTTACAAAATATGCCTCTAACGCTGCACTACACACCAAAGACAATCATGGCAGGATTGTCTTTTGGGCAGGGCCAGAACTATGTACATTATAGTCATTTATGCATGCATGACTGCATAACAAAACCCAAAATCTTTTGGTGATAATGAAGGTAAAGGTGAACAGAGCAAAGGTGTGTAGAAGCAGATCACGTTACTGTTGCTTTACTCATTCGTCAAGTTTCCCTTTTGCAACCTTTCGGCTGAATTGTCTGTTCCTCCTCAGTTACTTCCCTTTTTTATTTGTTTCTGGTTCATAAAGTCGCGCACTGTCATAACCGCTTTAGAACAAAAGTGCTACAGCAGGCTAAGGCTTTAAACCTTTGCCGTAATGTATGAGGTGTGCTCAGCGATGGCTCAAGATCCCCTTTAACCAGGATGTGACAAGGACACTGCCGCATTTAGAGCTGGCTAAATATATTCACAAACAACCAGGTGGAAATATCACTGCCATTTCCATACAGTTGTGTTCAGAATCGTTCAACCCCCACTGGAGTAAAGCGGTTCTGCGAGTTTGAAATTCATTTTCATCTCGTTTCCAATCAGATCAAAGAAGAACCTGTAAGACAACTGTAAGTCACTGTATAAAAGTAAGACTTAAACTACTCCTGGAATAATAATATCTTGGAATAACAAGTTGTAGTTTCAAAACCACTAAAATCTGTCATCACGCCGTTACTAAAATTTAAAGTCCTTTTAACTGGACGTCAAAGAGGGTTGGAGGGCCTGGGGTTTTATTTAGTTGTCTGAAACATTTGATAATAATGCATATCTCCCCCCTCTCCTACCTGCTGCTGCATACTGCTGGTCAGATAGGTAAAAAACAAAAACTGCCTACGCTTTTCTTGTCTTAAAAGATTTGACAAGAAACGTTTATTGTGAAGGTAGGCCAAATGTGTTTTTCCCTTAATTATGGAAAGTAGAAAAATGGATAGCCCACTGAAAAAAGGCCCTAAAATGGCTTTGTAACATCAGTGTCATTTGTTGTAGAAATCCAATCCAGATAAAACAGAAATAACTCCCCAAACCAGCATTTTCTGACGCCTTAATAGTATAACATATTTCCCCATTTTCTATTTAACCATGTAGTCAACTTAGTAGGGGCCACAAGTTGCAGATTCCTGCCTTAATTGGCAATTGTTTATTTCAAAACTGTCAATTTTCTACGCGTGTTCGTCGCTTTTGACTTCACAGAGAGCCGTGTGACAGCTGCAGACTGATCAACTGCCACATTCGCCGTGGTTAAAGCCAACAAACCAAAGCTCTGCAGCTCAGAGAAGTTTTCATTTCAGGGCCAAACTAAGCTTCCGTCTACTTCCGGGTTGTCGACCAATGAGAATGAGCCACAACAGAGGAATTTACCAACCGGCGAGCATCATTCAGAGACACATATGTACAGGGACACGAAAAGTACGATAGTAACTTTATACAATGAAACAAAAACAAACGTTTAACCCGATCAAACCGTAAGACAGCCGAAAAGGTTCAATAATCGTACTAGCAATTAGCTGTTTCTTCCCTGGAGTCAATGCAAAAGAGCAGGTAGCACCTACTGCTAACCACTCTGTTGTTCGTTCAGCAAAATTGATACAAATGTCCACTTTATAACTACGTTTTCAGGCTTTATAAACACACATCTCGTATTGTAAACTTAATTCAAGCTTGTAATGGGAGTGCAGTTAACCAGCGGACAGTACTTAGCTAACATTAGCTACATCTGTTAGTGGCCGCACCGTCCCCGGCTGCCATTAAAGGCGCTTACCAGCAGTAAAACAGCGGCGAAACGGATATCCAGAGATGTGGATGTCGCTAACAGTTTCATTGTATGCTGTGGTTATTGGAGGAGGTGATGTTATTCAACCTTCCCGGTCAGTCTCGACGCCGCTCTTGTCCGTAGCAGGAAACAAACGGCGAACAGATCTCACGGTGACCACGGAAACCAGAGCCGCACTTCCTGGTTGCCGCACGGCCTTTCGGGTAACGCAGTTTTGGCCCCGCTCTCCGACAGACGACAGCCGCCGCGTAGAAAACTCAAAACATGGCGAATGAATGTTGTCGTGGGACTGTAACGGGAGTTGTAGTGTTTACAGCGGCGATCCAACGGGGCGCCTGGGAGGAAAACTTTCTCCAGGGTTTAGTCTGAGAGAAAAGGGATTCTGCAGGTAAATATGACTGCAAACGTGACACGGCCAGCACGGCACGTTGTCGACATTCCGAATGGCTTTAACATTAGACTTTGTTTAACCATATTACGGGTACGAAAATGTATTTCGTGAAACTCTGAAGAGTTGCATCATTGTAGTTAAGTTTTTGCTATTCTCACATTTACCAGCAATACAGCTTTTTATTTGAAATCACCAATTTGAGAGCTGTTGTTTTTTTTATATTTCCTCTGGTTATCTTTGTGTAATGTTAACTTTGGTTTGATTTGAAACAGTAAATGCATACCTCTCAACTTTTGACGACAGTTGAGAGTGAGATTGTGGTCCGACGGGGGGGGGGGGGGGGGGGGGGGGTGCTGTTGGCGACAGTTTGCTTTCAGAAATTATTGGGCAATTTGAATTATTTCAAAGTAATAAAACATGACGACTTATCATTTAATTCGCACGCAACACGGACCGTAGAAGTGTTTCACTTTGGATGAGGGAAACTTGTTTGCGCGGCGGCGGTCCTTGCAGCTGTGTTCCCTCTACTACTGGACGTGCGGAAACCATTGTACCGCAAATTGGTTCCGCCATGACGCGAAGCGTCCGTACGCGTGCGTTTCAAGAGTGAGATTTTGATTGTAAGATTGAGATTTTCAAAGTAATGCGTGTGAGCGTGTGCAATTGATGAAATGCGTGTGTCACACGGTCAATGCGTGAGAGTTGAGAGCTATGGTAAATGTGTCAATAAATAATTAACAAACAAAAACGAAGAAATATGGCAATTGAGGAATATTTTGATTCCCCAATATAACTAAATGGTTTCTTCCACCTCCTCCCAGCTCCGTGAAAGTTTATTTGGAGTGTCGGTATTTCAACAAGCCATTCAGAATCAAAGATTTAAAAAAAGAAATAAATAAGGAAAAGATTGATGGAAGTTTATTTATAGTAGCTATAACAGATATCAGTAAAGTAAATTCTGATTTTGATATAGACTCCAGCAAAAGGTAAAGGAATATTCATAGAATTTAATTTTGGTTAAATCATGAATATTTTATGTTTTTGCTTTTTTATAGAGTAATGCAAGTATGGGAGGTTTATATTAGCAAGTAAATTAGTAAGGCGGTCTGCGTAGATAGCCAGCCTGCAGTCAGCTTCTTAACAAACATGTCTTGCCAACTATATTATTGACATTATTGTCTGCTGAGGTTTTCCATGTTCTTTTTGACAGTAACTTATGTACTATACATGTATTATACTGTTTTGGGTTTTATGACAGCTACCTTGGTCAGGTTCCTCTGATAAAAGAGAGTTCTGATCTCAATGGGACCTGCTGGTTAAAGAAAGGTAAAATTAAAAAAATGTATAAATAAAACAACGCTCCAAGGATCATCCATGGGCTTAGGTAAGAGTTTGCTGTCCAATCCTGCACAGAGATACAGCGGTCAATAAAGCATGTGTTGGTGCTCATGGCAGTGTGGGCAGGTGCTAACTCCTACTGGAAAATAAAAACAGCTATTCAAGAAAAGAAATTAAGCATGAAGTTTCTTTAAAATTGCCTGCGGATTTCCTGCCAACACCAGCAGATGACATAGCACCCCATAGCATTACTGACTGTGGAAACTTTAAACTGGACATCAAGCAGCATGGATTCTGTGCCTCTCCACTCTTCCTCCAGACGCCAGGACCTTGATTTAGAAGTGAAATGCAACATTTACTTACATTTAAATAGATCAGTTTGGATCAATCAGCAACTCTCCTTTTTAGAAGGTAGGATGTTACTGATGTTTTCTCTTATTCAGGAGTGACTCAAAACCAGGAATGCTGCAGTGGCAGCCCATGCTCTGGATACATCTGTGTTTGGGGGCTCTTGGAGCACTGACTCCAGCTGAATGTGAATCTTCCCCCAAACTCTTGAAGGGACCTTACTTCACAGTACTTTCGTGGCTGTTATCTTTGTGTCTTGTGCAACCCTTTTCCAGCACACTTTTTCCTGCCGCTCAACTTTCCATCATTATCCTCGGATGCAGCACTCTGTGAACAGACAGCTTCTTTAGAAATGACCTTTTTTAAGGCTCGCTTTTGTTGTGAAGGGTGTAAATGGCTGTCTTCCCCATGAGATATTGTATATAACAAGGCCAAAACATAACATTTTTATGATAAAAAAAAACGGTCTGACGTAATTTTCTGATTTTCTTAGTAACCAGAAAACAATTCAATCCATAGGAACAGTACAACAAAAAGTTTTAGCTATAACTTTTTAAAACCTCGGTATGTCTTGATACCAGTAAGCAGGCCATACCTGGATGGTGCACGTCTGATAAGATAAAGCCTAAAATACTAACTGTGACTCTCGTGCTTACGTCTGTCATCAGCGCTGTAGCTGTGTTTTACTGGCAGTTATTTGTGTGGACAGGTGGGTTGGTCTCAGCGTGAGTGAGCATCTTTCCTCGCTCTGCCAGCCGCTAGGATCAGGCCAGGTAGGGGACCTGGATGTGACTTCACTCCCACTGAGGATGCTCTGAACTGGGAAGAATCTTCCAAAGTGTCTGCGCACCCCCTCCCCACCTCCCAACGAAAACATGGTAAGAATCCAAAACTGAGAAATCAGCTTCACACATTCGAATCCCAGAGGCCTTTTTCCTCTGTACTCATTGTTTGTTGGTCATTGTGGTCTCTCCAATCTGTAATTGCCCCTTAGGAGTTAAGACTGCAGAGACGAAGCTAATTGTAGGTGCTGCATCTCCCTAATTGTTAAGGAGATTAGAGAGGAATGTAGAATTGAAACCCAGCATTAATATTTTATGCACTAAAGCTGTCCATAGGGGGGTTCCCAGTGTGGGAGCTCCACACAGATGGAGACAGGAAGATTCAGCTCCCTCTGAGTATCAGTACTGAAGAGAAAACAAACCACTGAGCTGCTCAAGTCATTTGTTGAATTACCCATGCTGTGATTTTTTTTAAATATATTTTTGCCTTAAAATACACTTTAATGTAACTCTGAAGTAGAACAAACTAGGGCTGGGCGATAATTCAATAACAATATCTATCGATCGATAGACGTGTGGCGCGATAGGAAAAAATAGGGTCGATAAAAACTTCGATTGACAGTTTTACTTCCTTGCTACAGTCGGCACGCCGTCACAAAGCGCCGCCCTCTCAAACCACAACACACAACACGTGAATATGTCGCAGCAAGTAGCGGCGGAGGAAATTGTCCCAAAACGGGGTGTTACTAGTTCGCCAGCCTGATAGAAATAAACCACAGTGATTTGTAAAACTTGCAAGGAACCGGTAAAAGCAGAGTCTGGTAACGCAACCCACCAGTATTCATCACGTAAGCCGCTCACACCCGCAGCAGTGCGGCCCCGCGAGCTGAGCTGAGCAGCCCCGCGTCGTCGTCGTCGGAATTTTCTGGAACTTCTTCCAAAACAAAGCAGGTATAGTGATGGATATGCTGCTGTTCTCTGCAGCTGAAAAACCTGCCACTCTTTATTTAACCAACCAAAGTTGGTTAAACAAAGATTTAATTGGAATTCTGTGTTTGTGTTCTTAATTTAAATCAAATCATTTAGCAATATCATAAAATGTCCAGGCAGAGCTGCACATAAAATATGGTTTTAAATATTTTCAATAATTATCGATCGATCAATATGCATTTTTTTTTATCGATAAGCTTTTTTTCTGTATCGCCCAGACCTAGAACAAACACAGCGTGTCTTATTCTTACTTATCTCTGAAATAAGTTTCAGTTTTCTTGCACGTGAACAGCTATATAAATTTACACTGATTTCTAACTATCCATATAAAGGACACAAATTGCGCTGTGCAGTGCCTTGCATTAAGTATTCAGTGACTAAATTCCTTGAATTGAACTATTCCAGATTGTTTCATGTTTTCACCACCACCAACCTCAGCGTATTTTATATGGGATGGGTGGTTGAGAACAAAGAATATTCAGGTGCTGAAACACACCCACTCCATGGTTAAACGTGGGAGTGGCAGCGTCATGCTGTGGGGATGCTTTCCTTCTGCAGGGACGGAAAAGTTGGTCAAACTTTGTAGGAATGTGTGCGGAGTTAAATGCAGGATAAAGTTGGAGAAAAACCTGCCAGAGACGGCCAAAGACTTGAGACTGGGCTGAAAGGTCACCGTCCTACTGTTACAACGGCTCTACCCATGCAACCAGAGCTGAAATGGAGTAGTTCAGATTAAAGCATGTGTTAGAATGGACCAGTCAAAGTCCACACCTAATACCGGGGGCTAATCTGTAGCAAGACTTTGTACACAGTCTGACTAAACCTCAGCTACTTTGCGTAGAAGAATGAAAATATCTGGATACTGATTGTGATATGAGCAACACTGATAAATCAAGCGCTATTAGTTCTGTTGCCATGCTTTATTTAATATACATTGTCATAAATGTATGGCATGATTATTATGAGTCATGATTGAAATTTCGGTTTCAGAGAGCAAAATGTGGAAACCAAAAACGAATCAGGAACAGAAAGTTCAGCTTGTAGGCAGCACATTGCTACTTGTTTAGTAATTCCGGGCGCTATCTTATTTAAATTGAAAGAGGAATCATTTCAATAAAAGAGAAAATTTGGAACCTTATTTTTACCATCAGCTATCACTTGCTTTTTTTGCTCAGGTGTTTTATTTTATTTTAGGCCCGCTGCTCTAAGCCATCATTCTGGTTCAGTTTGTTTCTTTTTCTCTTTTCTCCACCTTTTCCCCATTTTGCATCGTTTCCATTGATTTTTTTTCTTTCTGTTTGTTTTTCCATCTGATTACGTCCCTGTCCTCTGATTCGCCAGTGGGCACATTGCTCTCTGCACTTTAATTGGCCATTTAATTAGATCACAGTTTTAGTCCAATTAGACTTGGAGGTGTGGGGGGGAAACGAGGATGGAGGAGGAAAGAGGAAAAAGTCCCCAAGCTGGTCTATCTGTCTCCCAACCCCCTCAATTCATGTTCTCTCCACTTCTCGTCATTCTTTTCTTCATTTCTTCATTTTACTGCCTGCCTTGCTCTCCCCCTCTCCTCCCTCCTGGAGGCGTCTCATTAGTGATATAATGCAATGACACTAAACGCACCACCTCCCTTACTTTAAGAGCGTTTGGAGCAGTGGCTGAACTGCACAGGCGAGGTAAGAATGGCTATCTTTACATTTTGGTCAAAGTTTCTTTAGAAAGTAATACCATTTTAAGCCCCAGTCAGATTACGCACACATAAACGCACCACGAACTAAAACTAAAACCATGAACTGCATGCTGGCCACAACCCTTCTGACTCACAGTATGATATAGCGTGTGATGAAGCTAAATTCATGCCAGTCAAATTCAGGCCTGTTCTCCTTCTGCCCTTTTTGTCGCCATTGCACAGAGCTTAGACTGTCTTGCTCCACAACACGGTGCCTTAGCTGACTTCCCCTTATTGTCAAGGTGCAAACAGACGCAAACACATCCAGACGTGTTCAGATATTCCCGCTTTAACTCGGACATTTGTTCTCGCATGACACAAGGCCATCTTTGTTAAGACTAACACGGTATACCCTCTTCGGACTCCCACCAGGACCGATTGTAAACCAACCTTTTAAAGCATGGACAACAACTGTGTGTGTGCCCAGCTACAAGTTTACAGACATTTATCCCCAGCATGAATGTCCAGCTATCTATGATGCTGGACATTAACATGAGGGTGGATGTAGCTGTTCTTCTTTTTTACTACCACTCATGTTTGGATAGACTGTGGATTTTATCTATCTATCTATCTATCTATCTATCTATCTATCTATCTATCTATCTATCTATCTATCTATCTATCTATCTATCTATCTATCTATCTATCTATACATACATACATACATACATACATACATACATACATACATACATACATACATACATACATACATACATACATACATACATACATACATACATACATACATACATACATACATACATACATACATACATACATACATACATACATACATATAAACCTCAGGTAGGATCACTTTGTCATGCCAATAACATTGGAGGTCATGGGGACCTTCAAAGTAAAGAATTTTTCTTGCCACAGAATTAAACTTAAAGTGGACATATGCAAAATCCTCGTTTTTAGCCCTTAAATACATTTTGTTGTATACTTGGCGTCTCTAGTGCAGAAAAGTAGAAATTAGTCTTTCCAGGACCCGTGTAGATATTTTTATATTCTGTTTGGGTTATATTTTCCACACCGTTCAGTTTTCTCTGTTCTCTATTACGTCACAGTATTTGCTGCGGAAGTGCTAAACAAGGTCATGGACTTCCGGCTTACTATTCTCGCGAATCCGCTATTTTTATTTCTTGATTTTGTAGTCCAAGCTGAAGGATGCTGAAGCTAGAAGTGGATGAGTCAAAATGTTTGGTCGCTTATTACACCGTCCCCCTGCATTTTACAAAAATGGCCAATCGGGGTGGAGTGGAGCGCTCTGTGACCTGGAGGGAGGCGGGGAGCGAAGTTCCTAATTTAGATTTAAAGAGACAGCACCAAAACAAGTTGCTCTCAGACGCACCTCTCAACAGCGGTAAAAAGGGAGAATACTGGGGTGAATTAACAAGGAATTCAGACTAAAGAATTGCAGTTTATATAGACCACAACCAAATGATTTCAATGTGAAAAAGAAGAACTGAAAAACATGATACATCCCTTTAAATAAACAAAACCAAAACATATTCTTTTTATTGTGAAGCCCTTCCCTCTCAGATGCCATTAGATGGTTATTTGGCTGCAGTCAGCACCAGTAATGGCCTTAATTTGGGTCGAGGATTGTCCCATGTCTTGACGGACAGCCAATCAAAGCCTTCGGCTCAGGAACACTGATTTATTTATTTTTTAGGGTCTACCACTAGAAGTTTTTGTTCCATAACCCACAGAAATTAAGAAATTGAAAATGACTGCTGCACTGCGTTCAACGTCAACCGCGATTGCATGTGGTAAGAAGCTTTGCTCATGCAGCTCAACAATCCTACTCTGTTCAGAATCGGTGAGCTTTTTTTTGTCTTTGCCATGAGGAGGTCTTGACAGTGTGAATACTTGACCGAAGATGACATGAAATCGACATTATGGCTTTTGAAGGCTGTGATCTTAAACTTTTGATCAGATGATGATGGGCAGCCTATTTCAGTTGAATTGTTGTTATAATGCTTAACAGTTGGGGATGTGGGGATGTCGCCATGTTTTTGGGCCAGTTTTGGGGCTGCTGCTTCTCTCCTTGTCAGTGTGGGACGAGGTGGGAACCTCATCAGGCCGCCTCACCTCACTGATGCTAACGCTGCGTTCCAATTGTCCTTAAATTTGGAAATTCCGACTTCCAAGTCAGAAATTCTGATTGAAACGGTCCCTAAAGTTGGAATTACAATTCGCAAAGTGTCCCCAACAGGACTTCTGCATTCAGGATGGCTGCATCATGAATGCGGATCCAGCCTTAATGAATGCAGCAAAATTGAGCAAAACTTCGTACTTTGACCATTTTTAACAGGTCTCTATTGGTGCGTTCGGACCGAACGCGGTGTCCACGAAAATTCCCGCCTCCACCGCGCGTTGTTGACCGCTGTGCATTTCGCATGCACAAACGAGTGACACCAGGTTCACTGCGTCATCATATAGGAGAAGCTTCTATCCGCTTGTCTGTTCACACAGCATGGCGGACTGGGATTTTACCGAGCGTGTCACGGTGGTGCATTTAATTGGAAAAACCCAACAACGGCACTGGTGTCCCTGCTATGGAGCTCAGACAGAAACCCGTCACCGGTCCTGACCGCACCGTATGCATAGGTGCAATATGTAAACCCACCGCCTCAACCGGGCTCAGTCCGAACGCACCGTGCGACGCGATGTTTCACCAAAACACAGCGCAGAACACTGTTGTTGTCATTATTGCGATCGTAGTGGCTGAACGAGCAATGAAGGATCGCCACCTATAGTTAAACTTTTCATGTTCAGTTGAACAGTTCCACACCTTTAAAAGAAAAAAAAGACAAAGATTTAGCAATAACATGTGAATTCAAAACGCATGGGAGACTCAGGTTGGCTGTATTTGTGCACCGAACAATGGCTTTTGTGCGAGCGTCCATTTTTTTCCCTACTGTCCGACAAGAGGGAAACTGGAACGGTAAAACGGCAGAGATGACGTTCTCTGACTGGCCAGTTTCCGGTTCCGAGATAAATAAAACTCAGCATCAACTCATTTCTCTTAATGCAGTTTATGATGGTACTTCTTGAGTTGTTCCTAAACATCCCTGGCCATTTCTTTTTCCCAGAGGTGACAGTTTGGATGAGATGAGAGAAACTTTGACCCAGTTAGGTGATTGAACTGAACGCCGATCCCGGAGCTTAATGCCTGCTCTGTGCCAGGAAATCAACCAATTTAAAGGAACCATTTCTGATAAGAAGAGTGATCAAATATCCAGAATTATACCAGAGGCTTGTTAGTGGCTACATAGGCTGTAAAATGGAGGTAGCATGCTGCTAAGGGACCTTCGTCCAAATATTAGTAAAGAGTTGACGTATAACCTAAAATCTTGGTGAATTAAAGAAATCTGCATTAAATTCAAACTTGTACAAGTCTTGTTTTCTTTTTAAAAATTCGTTAAAGTTGCTCACGCCACCATGGATAATGAGCAGTGCAAATAAATGATTATGCAAACTTCTGATTGGCACTGTGTGTATATGTGTTTTGTGTGTAAAACAACAGGCGGCAGGCAGGCCTGTTGTATTCATAGGCATCACAAACTGACCCCTGTGGCTGTGAGATTGACAACTCTAGTCCCGCCTAATTGCATTACTCTCCCAGGTGATTGGCCCTCGCCCCGGGGGCTCATTTGTCAGGATGCATTCTGGTAATGATGTAAATTAGCAGATGTATATGCCACTCAGCCCTCTCGCCTCCTGCTGATTGGCCCCGCTGTGCCCCTGGGGCTCGGCCCCCAATCGGGCGAGGGAGCCGGCTCATTGGTCTTTGGGGAACCAGGGAGTCCCGCAGAAATAGGGCTTCGCAGATTGGGCATCCCTCTGGACCGATATTATCCTTCCTCCTACCTCCTTCCCTGTCAGTCAAAAGCAGGGGTTTTGTTTCCTGCAGCGTATATATCTTTTTATCTGAGACATACAGACTCATTCTGAAACGCACAGAGGGACATGTAGGTGGCCCAGACAGCAGATATAATAGCCCCACGTTGACAACGCGCTTAAACACACTCTGTTATGACTCATAAACTGTATATCTGTATGTTTTAAAGCGTAAGAAACTGCGTGTGGGTGTGTGTGGGCTCAGCGCTGTGCAGTCCCAGCATGTCAGAGCTGTCTCCTGTCAAAAGCAGACACCTTCGCAGAGATGGACAGCCGGGGAACCATTCAGAAAAAAAAAAAAAAAAAACACACACACTGCACAAACGCGCGCCCTGGTTTCTTTACCTGCTTGTCTCAATAGCACCTATTGACGTGCAGGTTAGGGTTTGTGTGCATGTAGAGCCTGCAGCGTGCTTATGTGCCGCACACCTGTAGTGTTGCTGAAAGGTCTCAGGGAAGTGTCTGGATTCTTTGTTAAAGTCACTTTGGTTATATGAGGTAGAATATGAATAAAGACTAAATAATGTCAGCATCAGCATGAGTCGATACTCACACAGATGCACAATCACTTGGTCAGGACCTCAGCCGCTGATCAATGGTTTACTCTGAGTTATTGTCTTCTTATTAACAAGCCGAGCGCTCCCCGAGGAACACGTATGAATAGCTAAATGAGACCACTTCAAACCTCTCAACGGGAACTGGTGTTGTTTTTGCACCCTCCTTTGTTTGACTGCAGACGCTGCATCTCAAAAAGCCTTTTTAGCCAAATTTGGACGCCCGGTGGGTGTTTCCCCAAACGCCGCGTCTCTCGTGAAACTATAACTGGCTGCGTATGGCGGCCATGAATGTCCCACACACGGATTCGGGTATCGACTCGTCTCTCTCGTGTCACTTTTCGGCCAAATGACCACTTGTTTTGCTTTTAAGATTATTCATAATCAATTCGCTTTATTCCTCGCAGCAGCGGGAGCCTTTCAGGTTGACTTGAAAAATGTAAAGAAGAATCAGCACCCAGTGGCCTCCAAAAGTATTCAGACCGTTTGAACTTTTCTCATTTTGTTATGCTATAACCAAAGACATCAATGGATCTTATTGGGGTTTTATGTAATTGACAAATGCAAAAAAAAAAAAAGTGACGTGGAAGAACAAAAAAGTCCATGGTTTTTAACTTGTTTTAACAAATAAATAAAAATGTAAAGAGTTCCTAGTGTTTTGTATTGACCCCGTCTCTAGTTTGGTACAGTTTGCTTTCAGAAGTTGTCTAATTAGGAAAAACAGTCCAGATATGGTTCCTAACCTCAGTATAAATCCGGTTGCTCTGCGAAGGCGTCAGAGGTTTGTTAGAGAACAACCAGCGTCATGAAGACCAAGGAGCACAGCAGACAGGTCAGGGAGAAAGTTGTAACTAAAGCAGGGTTAGGTTATAAAAAAACAAAACAATATCCCACATTGTGACCATTTTACAAAGTTCAGTTCAAATAAATTGTATTTATATAGTGCTAATTTACAACATATGTCATGTCAAGGCACTGTAAAAAGTCAAAACCAAGTAAATAATACCGACAGATTGGTCAAAAAGTTTCCTATCTAAAGAAACCCAGTAGATTGCGTCAAGTGTCGACAAGCAGCAGTCACTTCTCCTGAAAGAGCGTAGAAGTGGACAGGCGTCTGCATTGTTGATGGCTTTGCAGCAATCCCTCATACCGAGCAAGCATGAAGTGACCGTGGAGAGGAAAACTCCCCTTTAACAGGAATTAACCTCCAGCAGAACCAGGCTCAGTGTGAACGGCCATCTGTCATCAGTTCACTTTATTATCCCAAAAAAGTAAAGAATATGCTATAACTGCAAATAAGATTTGTACAGTGTTAGAAAAAAAATTGCAATTGCAAGATTGTAACTTCTGTATGATGCTTCCGACACTCTTTGACCTTCAGGTTCTTCAACACTGCCTTCTGTTTTAGGCTGTGGGTGGGTATTGGTGACACCCAGACATTAAGGAGAACATTCACCAAAGAAGCAACTAAAAGGCCCGTGGTAACTCTGAAGGAGATGCAGAAATCCACAGCTCGGCTGGAAGAGTCCCGTCAGCAGGATGACCATTTAGCTGTGCACGTCTAAGCTTTGTGGAACAGCGTCAAGAGGGAAGCCATTCGTAACAGAAAACCCTTTAAACTTGGTTTTACGTTCGCCTCAAAAGCTAACTCACAGCATCCTCACTGTGAAACACGGTGGTAACAGCATCATGCTGTGGGGATGCTGTTCATCAAGCAGAGACAGGGAAGCTGACTGTTACAGAGGTGGAGGGGACTTAATACATAGCAAAACCATAGATTAACCTGCATAGGACTGGTTGGATCCAACCAGCAGGGTCGCAGCATGGTTCAACTCAAAGCATGTTCATTTTGCTCGAATGGCTTAGTCAAAGTCCAGGGCTAAATCCAGTGAACAATCTGTGCCAAGGCTTAAGAACTGCAGTTTAAAACAAAACTCCCCATCAAAGCTTAAAGCTATTGTGCAAAGAAGAATGGGAGAGAATGCAAAGCGGATACAAACAAACCCCAAAACACTTGCGGCGGAGTGACTCGGCGGGGCTGAAGCATGACACGCTTTACAGATTTCAATTCGTCAAAGATTTAGAAAGCCATGTGTCGCTTCCTTTGTATCGCAGCTGTGGATCGAGTTGTGTTGGTCTGTCGCGTCACATTTCAGTACAATACATTACCTATTGGAGTTTGAAGAGAACAAATGTGGAAAGCTTTCAGAGAGAAGGGGTACTTTTGTAAGACACTGATAAATGTTCAGACCGAGAGGAGGAAAGTTTATCCTTCATAACAGGATTCAACATCAAAAAGAGTAAAGCTCTTTGTAAAAATGTCGGCTGTTTCTGCACATGTTTAATATTAGTAATCGAAAGCTTCATGCGTGTATGCGCGCACTTCTGACTAAGCAATCGTCGTTAATTAGAGATGTTTAGCGAAGCTTGTGGTTAGTCTTGGTGAAGCGGCCGTAAAAGCTCTCTGCCTCTCACGGAAGATCGCTTTCCATGACGCGGCACATGTGCCAAGTGCTCACGCAGCGACATAATCAGACACACGCCTTCACGGTGCGGCATCTTCCATTTCTTTCCTCCCAGCCTCTTTTTCACACACGGAGACGTTCCTCGCGTTAGGTCCCCACCACCACTTGGCAGAGCGTGAGAAAGCAACAAGCATGACTAGTAATTGCCACACTGCACGCAGCGTCTACAGGAGCGCTGTTTATGAGGCGACCGAAGGGAGGAAGAGTGGGACGAGAGGAAAATCAAGCAGGGACCTGGAGTATTTTCTTCCTTTCTTTGACAGTTATTAAGAATTCAGGATCCTACAAAGTCTTGAATTGTCTAGAAAAAGTAGGGGAGAAGAAAATGAAAACTGTATTTCAAGACATTATTCCTTGTTCTGTTGTATAAATAAACATCAGAATTTTAAAAATAAGCCTCTCCAATCAGGTTTTTAATGGTGTTAGTTAAATAAAAGCTGCACATAAGAGGGTTGTAATCATCTGTCCCTCTGTGTGTCCATCCATCCATTGATCTGTCCTTCCTTCCTTCTGTTCATCCATCTATCCTTGCATCCATCCATCCATCCATCCGTTCATCCATCAATCCATTTATCATTGCTTCCATCCATCTACCCATCCATTCATCATTCCATCCTTCCACCGTTTCATCCATTCATTCATCTGTTCATCCATCTATCCTTGCATCCATCCATCTACTCATCCATCAACCCATTTATTATTGCTTCCATCCATCTACCCATCCATTCATCTTTCCATCCTTCCATCATCCAGCCACCCTTTCATCCATTCATTCATCTATTCATCCGGCCATCCATGCATCCATCCATGTTTGCCTGAACCTACAGTCTGAGGTATATTTATTAACGAAAGATATACATATATATATAAATGTTTTGGAGTTTTCTCACTGATTTCTAATTTTCTTTGAGGTCTGACCTGTCAATTTTGATTTGTTTTCTTTTTTCCTGGGGATTAAACCACATAAGGGAATAAAAAAAATCTGTTATTTAATAGAGGTAGCAGTTCTGTATCCATCAGAGAAGGAATTCCAGGACAATCCCCATTTATGCATCAAAGCATGTGTCATCTACCCTTATCTGATTTTTATTGTAATCAAAAGAGGTGCTTCAAAGCACATGTTGTTGGTTGGTGCCTTTATTGAGTGAAAATTAAAGGATTCCTTTAGTTTTCAGGCATTTAATGAATCTAGAAGAACTAAAAACTCTGGATCTGACCTGCCGATTGGAGCCGTTGAAGGGAAGATTGTCTGATTGCGCTCTGAGGGCGATTGATCGGTTCATCTCTAGTATTGAATCCGATCTGTTTCCAGGTCCAGTGATGGAAATGTTTTAGAAAAATTCTCTCATTGTATCCGAGAGTTTGTGCCTCGAGCTTTTATGTATTTAGGGGCAATAATTGATTTCTGTGTTTTGCCCCGCAGGGCTCATCCCACATTTCCCAACTACACACACACACACAGCCAGCTTTGCTGAAGTATTAATGAGACATGAATAAGACATGAAGAGGGACCCCCCTCCTACATGCTCACACAGGGTCCCCCCCTCCCCAGCTGCTTCCTGTCTGCAGATTACCCAGCTTTCTCTGGGTTCTGGTTAAGTGGGGCCAGGAAGAGATTTAACCCCCTCAGCAGGAGGAGACACCCAGCATACATGTATCCGCGTGCACACACGCACACACTTTATGCTGTCAGTCTACATTAGTTCTTCTATTAGGCTATCGGAAAATATGTTTTATTGTGCTTCAGGTGTACATTGATAACTTCAAATGGGAGCCTGGGTAAAAATGTATGATTGCTGTATAAAAATCCCTGGTTTTGTAATGTAACAAAGAAAAATCTTTAATTTTTATGCAATCCCGTATAATTTAGCCTTCAAAATTTGTTTGCAGGCTAAATATTCTAAAAATGGCGATACTCTAGATAAGTGTGCATAGCCTTAAATGAAAACGTTGCAGATTCTCATTTAATTTCAGCATTCTGTGTTTTGGTAGGAGTCTCTAAGCAGGCCACCTATTCACTTGACAAATATTTGCCGCCTCTAGCCGTCTCCCGTTCCATCCTATCATCACTCGTGATACTTAAACCTTTGCCTCTAAATCCGAGGCCATGGTCCTCGGCTGGAAGAAAATGGATTGGACCCTCCGGGTTGGAGATCAGTCTTTTGCCTCAAGTATTTTTGTGTAATTTAATCCAATTTAACAAAAATCCCAGTTTCCTTTGCTGAAACATAACTCCATATCATGATGCCACCACCTGCGTGTGTCACTGTGGGCATTATTGTGGAGATGCGCAGCGTTTTCAACAGAAGAAGCGCCTGCTTTTCGGCAGACTCCGTAACCAGTTTCCATTTTATTTTTTCTTCAACTTGGAAAAATTCACTCAAACCTCTCTGTGAAGAGTGGTTTAATCTAGTGATTTCCTAAGTGCGAGCCGAGGGGCCATTTGTGGCCCTCTGAAGACTTTTCTGTGGCCCCTGACTGCAGTTCAAGAATGGAACAAATGGAGCAGATGAACTCCTCTTGTACTTTTTCAGGATTACTTATAGGATTAAATGGAAAATGTTAATGGGCCAAAAAAAATCCAGTGACTTTTCACTCAACACTCTTGGGCACAGCTGTCCATTAACCGAAGCTAAATACAGGAGTTTTTGTTGCTTTCAATAAACATCACAAAACAGAAAAACATTTAACCTAGAAAGTTAAGAAACAACTTTTCTTTTATTAATGCAAACACCTGAGCTCCTTATTTAGACCTATAAGAACTTATTTTCTACTTTGTTTCGTTAAAGTATTGCATGTTTAATCTGTCGCTGAGTGGTTCAACAGAAAATAATCTTAATTATTTTGCCAATATCAGATCTATTCTATCAGGATAACTGAACTGTATTTCAAATTCATTAGATTTGCTATGCCGATCAAGAACGGCTTCAGCCAAGCAGAAGTGAAACATTAGTGCCGTCAGTTGAAGTAAATCAGAATTTCTTTCATTTTGCTCTCCTAAATGCGTCTCGCTTATTTCGGGCCATCTTTACAAAGAGCTACTGGTGGTGCTCAGAGCAACGTGGATCGACAGGAAACTGTCTCGGCTCATTAGGTTACCCTCTTGATAAGGAAGCGCTTGTTGCTCTAGGTTGAGTGGTGACCTTCGCTGTGTTTTTGTTGCAGGCCTCAGCGTCGTCCAGCCCAGGATCAGCTTCCCCCGGCTCGCAGGTTCACGCAGCAGCTGTCAACGGAGATAGGAGCGCCCTCGTCAAACTCATTTCAGGTCAGAGGCACGCTGGCGTCCATCTTGCATCGTCGTTGACTCCTGCTGCTGCATCACAGCATCCTCTATGGCACACCTGCTGGAGATGAGTAAAAATCCCCTAAATGTGTTCCTGATTGCTGCAGCTTAATCTGACACAGAGAAATGTTTAACAGCCCGACATTTAATTTGAGTATATTTGTACAACATCAGCTCTTAGTCTTCTTTGATAACATGTAGAGGGTGGAGAGAGAACGTGGTATCTTTGACCATTCCTTTTTGCTCCATTGGTCTACATCAGGGATCCAAAGAGCCATTTGTTCCTCCTCAAATTTGTGCCACAAAACTTCTGGACAGTACATAAACTAGAACTAATTTGTTTTATTGAGAAGTTCAAGACCCTCACGTTCATTTAATTTCTATTTTCAGACCGCAGAACAAATAAAGACACAAACCTTATACAACAAGAGAAAAAACTACTTTAATGAGTGCAGTAAGGTTAGTTGAATCCCCATTTAGAGTAATAGAGCACATAATTTGCAGCCTAATTATATAAAATTATTGACATAATGACTGGTTTGCTGCAGAAAAGCTCAGTTTTTGTCTCAGCTGAACAACGCAGACAGTTTCAGTTAAAGTCCCAATTGAATTTAGTAAATTACAGACTTTTAATTTTGTGTTGGTTAGAGAGAAGAGGCTAATATCCTGGAATGCCTTCCAAAGAGCGACATCCTCATCCAGCCGTGTTTGTCACAGCCTCAGTTGTGCTAAATCTTCTAATTTTGTTCTCAGTCCTTGAAGTATAGACAAGTTTAGGCGAAGAGCAGTTTTCTTATTGCCATTTCCTGATTGATGAGGATCAACACGCACCACCTTACTTGAACGGCATGTTCTGCTGTCTTTCCCGTTTTGAAGAGCAGAACAGAGAGAATCCGAATGTCATGGATTAATAAGTAAAAGTTTCAAATTAAAAAAGTAAAGAAAGAACACCCATTGATACTCATCGAGTAATTTATTTGTTTATTTAAGTTTTCTCAGAGAAGATTTCCAAACTGATGTGGAGGAAGGTATTAGTGTAGGCAGAAGAGAGGTTTATGTGCATTTAATATGTACGCTGACATGGAACGAATGAGTGGCTTTATCAGTCATCCCATCATTATCAAGCAGATTTAGTAAAACATACTCTCCCAAATCTAAAAAAAAAAGGTTTAAAAAAACACAAGTGAACTTCATTTGGCTCTGTTGTTATGGAAGTCCAGTCCAGATGTGCAGAGCAGCACATCCCAAACAGCTCAAAAGCGAGGAACTCCTCCCTCGCTAGCTTTGGCTTGAGAAAGCCCTTCGGATGAAGAGCGAAACGTTTTAACTACAAGAACTGAAGTCCAGTTGTTGTTGTTTTTTTTAACCTTTTTGGGTTTACGATGCCCTGGAGGACTGGGAATCCTTACCAGTTTATACCCCAAACCTGGAGTAACCAACCCTGCCTTTTCTCTGTGTAGCGGAGCCCCTGTTGAGAGACCACGAGGACCAGTTTGGGCGCACCCCGCTGATGTACTGTGTGCTGGCCGACCGGCTGGACTGCGCCGAGGTTCTGCTGAAGGCTGGAGCCTCGGTCAACAAGACGGACCACAGCCAGCGGAGCGCTCTGCACCTGGCGGCACAGAAGGTACGGATGCCCACAGATGCACAAGCGGCTCCAGTCAAACACTGTAAATTTTACAAAACTACATCACAAAAAAAAAAAAAAAGAAGGTGTCAAACTAATTGAAAATGAAGTTAAATTAGCTCCAGTGGGAAGCTAGTGCCCCCTAGTGGCTGCCACTACAGCCTGAGGGTTTATATGGGGTAATATCGACTGATAAGCAGTGATTAAATACAAATGCTGTAGCTGTGGATTCTTAACTCGTGCTGTTATACACACCGAATTACACAGCAGCAATTATAAGGCAGACAAATCGCAGCATCCTGTTTAGTAACACAGTTAGATGTGGCAGCAATTTGATGTTCACCGTCTCTGTTCGCGTCAAAGAGCGGCTACTTTTGATGCAGGATCATCACACCATTAAGAGATGGAAAGTAATAGGTTATTGGGTAGGGTCTCAGTGATTGGGTGTGTGTGTGTGTGTGTGTGTGTGTGTGTGTGTGTGTGTGTGTGTGTGTGTGTGTGTGTGTGTGTGTGTGTCGGTGTGGGTGTGTGTGTGAGTGAGTTGGGGGGGATGCAAGTGATAGGAAGCCCTGTCTCTTTGACATCTGATCAATAAGTGGCTGAGACAGCAAGAGAGACCTGGGATTACTGATCTAATTGGACTGAGAATGGAGAGGACAGGATTACACACACACACACATACTGACCTACCCACACAAACACACATGCTCTCCTTCACAGTCGAGATGCATGCTCACACACAAGATAGATCTGTCAGACTGTGGCTTTGCAGCCTCAGAAAGGCAAATATACAAAAGCGCGGCGGCACGTGTGCACGGCGTGGACACGCCGCCGTCGCCTGAGCTCTCCGGTGCGATGCATCACCCAGGGGGCCCGGTAGTTAAAGAGGCCAGGAGCGAGGGTGATAATGATGTGGAGGGGGATGACAGGCAGAGACGCGGCCGCTGTTTACTGTTTAACAGCTCATCACAAGCGCTGAGCAGCGAGGCAGGAGGACGGGAGCAAAGATGGATGACCTGCGGATTGAAGCAGACGCCGCTGAAGAAGCCCGGTGGAGCCCTGGGCGTCCGGGAGCGCGTGTGACACTGCTGCTGCTGCACGGCTGATGTTGAGAAGAACGGTTGATTTCTGAAGTTACTCATCAGCGCGGTTTGTCCTGGTCGTGTGTTTGCAGGGCAATGTGCGTTTCCTGAAGTTGCTCCTGTCCAGGCGGGCCAACTGTCTGCAGAAGGACTTGGAGGGAATGACCCCGCTCCACCTGGCCACCCGACACCCATCTCCCAAAGCCCTCGCCCTGCTGCTCAAACACATCGGGCCTGGAGAGGTGGACACACAGGACAAGAATAAGGTTCAATGAGCCAAACACACACACACACACGCGCATAAAACGTTTTTTGGTTTCATTCAGACCTTTGCAAAACTACTCATTCCCCTGGTTGTTGTTCTTCTTTTTCACATTTCAGCCACAACCTTCAGTGTATTGATATTGGGATTTTATGCCACAGGCCAAAACAAAGTAGTTTTAAAGTGGGAAGAAAATAAAGATTGAGAAATCTGGAAATGTGGGTCAGATTTGTATTCGGCCCCTAAATGAACTTCATTATGAGCAACTTCCTTCCAGAGTCTCGCAGGTCCTGCATGTTGTCCATGGAGGACATGCGATCATTGGAATCAGGGGAACTGGAACAGCGATACGTTTAAAACATGCAGGACAGGGGTCCCCGAGGACCACGGCTGGGAACCACTGATCTAGATGATAAACGGAGTCCTCCTGCAATAATCTGATTATGAATCCAGCTGTTCTGTGAAGGCCTCAGAGGTTTTATAAAGAACGTCAGTGAGTAAATGGCATCCCAAGCCTTGAACATCTCAAAAAGCACTCTTCCATCCATAATCTGATAATGGAAATAAACTGGCACAGCTGCAGACCTACCAAGACAGAGCAGAAGATAGCTAAACTGACAGCCTGGGTAACGGTGGCTTTAATCAAAGAAGCAGGCTTATTGTAACTCTGGAGGAGCTGTAGAGATCTACAGCTTAGGTGGAGCAATCTGTTGAGAAGACGGCCACTAATAGTTTACTCTGAGAATTAAGCCTTAATGAATGGCAGGAGGAAAGGTGTTTTCCAAAAGAATAAGCATAAGCTATGTTTGCAGTTTGTCAAAAGCCTTGTATGGGGGGCAAAGCACACAGAAGGACGCAATCTGCTCCGATGAGAACAAATTAGATTTGTTTAGGGTGCATACGTGCAAAGTGTTGTGCTCGGAGGAAAACTAACTCCGCCCACCATGGACTCTGGAAACAGCATCTGCACCTTGAAACGCCCGGGCAGGAGCATCGTGCCGTGGGGATTCTCATCTTCTGTTTGAGGCAGGGAAGTCAAAGTTGGTGGAAAGCTGGAGGGTTGTAGGCTGCATCAAGACAACGATCCTAAGCGTACAGTGAGAGCTGCAGTGAAATGGTTTAGATCAAAGGATGTTTTATGCGTTCGAGTGGCCCGATCTAATTGGGGATCTGTGGCAAGGCGTTCACAGATGCCCTCTGACCAATCTGACTCAGTAGGGAAGATTGGGAAGAAAGCTTTTGCTCAGGCAGATGAATATACAGTAGAAGCATAAAAACCTTTTTAATTTATATATAAAAAAACAGAAAACCATTTATCTTTTTTCTTCCACCCCTCATTAATGCGCCGCTGTTGTTTATCCATCACGTGAAATCCCCAATAAAATACACCGAAGTGTGTGGCTGTAATATAATTAAACGTAAAAAGTTCAAGAGGTAGGAATACTTTTTTTTTCCACTGTAATTTCTCAATTAGAAGGCAGCCGGTCTGGCCGTCTGACCAATGACCTGCGGAGAGACAACCGACCGACTCAAGACAGTTTCCTTGAAGCGCACTCGCACACAACAGCAGGCGACGTAACAATCTGCGGCTTTGTTCCGTCTTCCCCTGATAAGACCGCAAACACACTGTCTCCTCTGTCTGCGGGCGCTGATGTGTATCTGACATCAGTATTTAGTTTTGTAATAATCCAATATGCATCATCGCGTCAGATGACAGTGGTTTCAGCAGATCTCAGAATAGCTGAGCAGCCGTCATGGAGGCCGTATCTGGGTTAGCATCTCTGGGCCGCCGCGCAGCCGCTCAATATGAGCTTTGTGTTGCACGTTCCTTCGTATTTCCTGACCGTGTCATAGTGGAGTAGTTCTCTGAACGTAAGTGAAAACCTCAGCCCCCGGTGTCACAGCAAGCCCCTCTGTCTGCTTCGGGCTTCATTCATTCATTCGTTCGTCTCTGTCTCCTTCGCCTTCTTTTCTTTCCTGTTTACAGCAAACCGCTCTTCACTGGTCCGCATTTTATAACCGGCCGGAGCACGTCCGCCTTCTCATCAAGCACGATTCCAACATTGGCATCCCGGACAGCGAGGGCAAGATACCTCTGCACTGGGCTGCGCACAGCCAGGAGGCCAGCGCCACGCAAACCGTGCGCTGCATACTGGTGCGTGCTGAAACGCTCACGTACGCAACGCCGACGGCTGAATCTGCCTCCATGTGCCACGCTCACCCGTCAGTCTGCCCTCCTCTTTTTCTTTGTGTGTGTGCTTTCCTGTGTTTGTGTGTGAAGGAAGCAGCGCCCACAGAGTCCCTGCTGAACTGGCAGGACTATGAGGGTCGGACGCCTTTGCACTTTGCCGTTGCCGACGGTAACGAGGCCGTGGTTGAGGTGTTAACGTCTTACGAGGGCTGTAACGTCACCGCTTACGACAACCTCTTCAGGACGCCGCTGCACTGGGCAGCTCTGCTGGGTGAGTGGAAGCACGAGCCTCGTGGGTTCGCCGTCCCGTTGGTTCAAAATACCCCGACAACTGTCCGCCGAGAGAGGCAACGATGCAGCCTGGAAGATTAGATGATAAGGTGCTTTTTATTTGTCACTACACATGCAAGGTACAGCTTCGTAGATCAGATGGAGGGTTAGCCTGAGCGCGCCGCCACAACTGAGCCGACCTGACCAGCGGTAGGGGAAACCGGAGCGCCCGGAGAAAACCTACGCAGACACGTGGAGAACATGCCAACTCCACGCAGAAAGGCCCCCTGCCGAGCCTGGGACCTGAACCCGGGGCAACAATGCTAACCACTGTGTCACCGTGCCGCACAGTGGAAACTGGGGAAATTAGATTTTAGTGTTTTCTAGGTCTGGATAGGTGGGAAATAAATATCCAGTCTTTCCTTCCTCATTCCCTTCCTCTCTTTTCCTCCTATGGTCCTACTCCTGCTTCTCTCACTTTCTAATTTTAATAATTTGACCCTAGAGGCCTTTATTTGACAGCAGGTTCAGACTGACAGGAAATGAGGGTTGAGAGAGAGGGGGGGGGGGGGGGGTCCACAGGCCTGGACCACAGGCCAGGACTTAAACCTGAGACGGTCACGTGGAGAACTGAGGCCTCTACCCCTGCACCGCCGCGGCGCCCCAGGCTCCCTTTACTTGTGTTGCTGGTTGTTTCCTTCCTCATTTGTTGTTCTTCCATAAATGTCTTCTTTTATTTCTCTCCATGTGTTTTTTTCCCCTCTCCGCTCTGTATTCTTCCTTCCTCATGTCCTACTGCCCTGCTTTCTGTTCTTCCTTACTTGTCTTCTTTCTTGTTTATCACCCCCCCCCCCCTCCCCCCTCCCCCACCACCACCCAACCCATGGCATGTCAGCAGTGAAGGAGGTACACATACCAGACCTCGTACAAAAAGAAAACCAAACCAAACAGGAAGCTGTATAACCTTTTTTTAAAGTCGTAAGAGTGGCATAAATGCACAAAACTCCAACTGATACTTTGCTGGAGCAGCTTTTGTTTAGATTTAAAGTGAATCTGATTAACAGGGATTAAATTTTGCTGACTCTGTTGGATTTTCTTGCCATTTCCTTTGTTTTTTTGCAATCTACACAGAGGTCGCAATGGATCAAAATGATCTTATTGCGTGAATTCATCGGCACGGCGGAGAGAGTTATCAGTCACTGGAAAAAATATAGTCATTTTAAAAAGAGACATTTTAAAACCTGGACATTTCCCCAGAAAATATGGAAAAACCGCCGAGGGAGGCAACCAAGAGACGGCAGGAATTTCTAACAAGGACTGAATGTGTTCCTCATGTGACAATAATATCATGTAATCTCCATATGTCTGAACTCAGGGGTAGAGTTGCAAGACAAAAAGCCTTTTCATTAAGACCTGGCAAAAACCTTGTTGTGGGAGAGTGTGTGTTGTTGTCTGATGAAGCAAACTTTCAATCTACAGCTCCATGAGGGAAGCTCGACCCAAAAACCTCCATCACCACAAGACGATGACCTGGGGTTCCTTTTTGTTTAGATGGAAATTCAGTTTTTTGTCAAGGTGTGTGTGTGTGTGTGGGGGGGGGGTTTGAGCAGTTCGAGAAATCCGTCACTTTGGACCCCAAACGTTCAGGTGTGTGCCAGAAAGCAGAGTATAAAGGAGGGTTTCATATTCCCGCATCAATGTGAGTCCCGCGGAGACCCAAACCAACAAGAGAACGGCTCCACCGGGAGAGATCACAACTTTGGATCACAACTACATCTGATCCCAAAAGCTGCAGGTTTCTCTGAAGCCACATTTTTAAATAATCCCCCCTTCCTAACAGATTTACGTCAACACAACAAGCCGTCATTTTGAACAGGGACATGCACACTTTAATAAAGCGTCATGGGTCTGTGTGTTCTTCAGATCCCTGTCTCTGCCCCTCCAACTTCATGTCTTCCTGATATAAAAACTGATTTTTCAGGACATGCAAAAATTGTCCATCTGCTGCTGGAGCGAAACACATCTGGGACGATTCCCTCGGACAGCCAAGGCGCGACGCCGCTGCATTATGGAGCTCAGAGCAACAACGCTGTGAGTCTCACACACAGTTTGCTTATACCTTAGTCAAATTACTCGAGTTTTGAAGTGTTTCTTATCTTTCTGGAGCTTTAAGGATGAAATGGGTCAGATGTTATCAACCCGCTTGTGATTTGAGTGCAGTAGCCATCTTTATACTCAAGCTCAACAAAGGAAGAAAAAACATTCGCTTGCTTTGATGTCATAACGAGTCCAATTAATGCCGTTAATAAACCGCTGCTGTCTCTCTCTCTGCACTTGAAGGAGACGGTCGGCGTGTTTCTGTCGCACCCGTCTGTGAAAGACGAACCCGACCTGGAGGGGCGGACGGCCTTCATGTGGGCCGCCGGGAAGGGCAGCGACGACGTCATCCGCACCATGCTCGCCCTCGCCCCTCGAATCGACATCAACATGGCCGACAAGTACGGCGGCACCGGTGAGAAACGTGGACCCGGACCTTAGACATGCACACACTCGAAACCCCATGACATACTGTACTGTATATACACACAATCACCATGGGAATATCCCATCGGCCGAACCAGCCAGCCATCGTTTATACATGAATGACGTGCTGGAGTCGCAGTAATGAGCTGGAGTGAAGGACGGAAGAACCGACTGGAGGCCAAATCACTTTTCATGCACTTGACTGGATACGAGGAGGAGGAGGAGGAGGAGGAGGAGCTGCGTCGCTCCTCATTAGATGCCCCTGTCTGGTTAGCCCACAGAGGAGCTGCATTCAAGAGGACGAGTGAGGGGGCAGCATCCTGAGGGTGTTTAGCCTGTCGATTACAGGATCGTCATGATAGATGTTGTCTGTGTGTTTAAACAGCGCTCCATGCGGCCTCCCTGTCAGGCCACGTGAGCACAGTGAAGCTGCTGCTGCAGAAGGGAGCGACGGTCGACTCTCTGGACGTCATGAAGCACACGCCGCTGTTCCGTGCCTGTGAGATGGGATACAAAGATGTTATACTCACGCTCATCAAAGGTGTGTGTGTGTGTGTGGGGGGGGGGGAGGGGTCATTACACATTAGCGAGCCGTAGTTACACGGTGCCTCGCAAATACATTCATACTTCCTTGATTTTGTGTGATAGATGGACAAAGTTGCACATAACTGTGAAGTCTTCTTTTTTTGATAAGGTAAAAATCTAAATCAGTGAATGCGTTTGTGTTGAGCCCCCATGTGTCATTACTTTGTCGGGCCATCTTTCTCTGCAGCTACATTTGCAGGTGTTTGTGGGTCGTGTCTCTTCCAGCTTTACACACCTGGAGGCTGACATTTTGCCCAATTCGAGCAGGTCAGTCAGACTGGATGGAGAGTGGCTTCGGTTCTTCTGCAACTCCAGCCCTCTAGTGCCACTGTCCTGCAACGTTTGGATGCATCCCTGCTGCGGCACACCTGAATCAGGAGGCTGAATGACCCCCTTGGCATGTCAGCAAGTTTTACAAAGGCCTGGGGTCTCATTTATAAAGTTTGGGTCTGCACAAAATAGGGCCTGAAACTTGCATACCTCACTTTTTATGCAAAACTTGGGATATATAAAAAAATATAATAATAATTGTCAGGGAAATGTGCGGTCCTCAAGGCAACACTGACCCAGATGTACACTCATTTTGGAGGCAGGGAGGCAGATGGTGACGTGGTGAATTGTAGCCAAACTGCTTGATTCCTCTCAGACATTCAATTTCACTCCAGATCAGACTTTAATCACGGGTCGACTTTTTCAGGAGCATTCAAAACCGCTTAGCTATTCACGCTTGAGCTGGTGACGCATTACTATACTTAAGCACCTTTTCAATAATAAAAAAATGCCCATAATCCATCTTAAATCTTAAATAAAAGTCCACCACCACCCCGATAATCACCAGCATGACCTGACAAGTTGTCAGGCAATTACTTTAATTGCTGCAAACAGTCAAACACAGTCGTGTAATGCTGCGCTGTGGATGTATTGGCACTGGTGGAGGACCTTGCATGTGGCCATTGATGATGACTGGCTGATACCCTGCTTTAGACTCCCAGCAGGGCATTCTGCTATAACTCACTCCACCCAGGTTCTGGGTCCTAACCCGCTCTCCAAAGCCCAGAACGCAGAGGATGCGCTTTAATAGTTTGAGCTGAGGAGATTCAGTGTTATATTGGCGTCCCATCAGCTTCCTAAAATGCTTTTTGCAGTATTTGGGGGGGGGGGGGGGCTGAACGCTCAACCTCAGAGGAAGCCGACGTTTGAAACTGCTATCAACTTCACTTTTTAACAAGTTCTTTTAATGTGGTCAACATCTGTGCTTTTAAGTCTGATTTGCACGTTTAGTAAACTCCCCTCTTTTTTTAGTTTATTTGTTTTTTTCTCCATGAAAAAAACAAATAAACTGAGTCATTTAAATAGACAATAATATTCTTGATTTGCTTCATGACTAAATGTGAGCATGAAGAGAAGCAGAACATGATGCAGGACCTGGTACGAAAAACATTCATGTGCAGCGGAGATCTATATAGGAATATTACGTGCTGGTGTGCGTGCGCATGGTTTTATAAATCTAGAATTTGTTTTTGTTTTGTTGCCATACGGCATTTTGGTTTATTTTGCCACACGTACACTTTAAGTATGGATTCTACGCAATGTTTTATAAATGAGATACCTGGTCATTAAACGTTCATTAGATTCTGCTGTGTCGGTGCAGGGATGCATCCAAAGGTTGCCGGACCGCGGCCCTCGAGGACTGGAGTGGCAGACGCCTGATCCAAACCCTTGTAGCTCTGGCTGCATGTCTAGGATTGTAGTCCTGCTGGAAGGCGAACCTGTGCTCCTCTCAGGTCTTCCAGCCTTGCTCCGCATTGAGCTCTAGTCATCTTTCCATTAACCGTGAGCAGCTTCCCACAGCATGATTCTGCCACCAGCGTTTTTCACAGGAGGTATGATGTGCTCAGGGTGATGCTCAGTGTTAGTTTTTTTTTGCCAAACGTAGCACTTTGTGTATTTGCCAGAAAGCTTTGGTTTCATCCGAGCAGAGGACCTTCTTCCATGTTTCCTGTGTCCCCTCATGGCTTGTTTCACTACATGTTTCTTAACAAACCTCTGAGGGCTGGACATTTTTTTTTATTATACTGAGATTAAATTACATCAGGTGGACGCCATTTACTAATCGGGTAACTTCTGAAGATAGTTTATTAAACTTTTTTTTTTAGCAATACCAGAGTCAAGCGTGGCTGAATACATGAATGGGAAATCATTTTAAAAACAATGCTTCACAATTATGCACTACTTTGCATTAATCTAACACATAAAATGGCAATAAAATTCTCTGCAAGGCACCTAGACTGGCAGTCGTCTGTCAGACAATTCTCTTCCTTTATTAATTGTCTTGTTCTTTACGTTTCCCAAACAAATGACACGTAGGTTCTGCCTGTGTTGACCTGGTCGATGTGGACGGTCACACCGCTCTCCACTGGGCGGCCCTGGGGGGGAACGCTGAGGTCTGCCAGATACTGATGGAGAACGGGATTAGTCCCAACGTGCAGGTAGAAAAGCTTCAGAGATATCAAAACCTGAAAGAGCACCTTAGAGTCTGTTTTGTGTCACGTCTTTCAGTGCACGGCGGGAACCTGTGATCATTCATTTCCTTTAAACACTGGCTGAATGGTGGCATGTTTGGTAGCGTTGATGCCTTGGAGCAAGAAGGTCCAGGGTTCAAGTCCCAGCCTGGGGTCTTTCTGCATGTTCTCCCCGTGCACATGGGGGTTCTCTCCATTTCTTCCGTTCAGCATGATGGATTAATTGGTCTTTAGATTTCCCTTAGGATTGAGTGTGTCCACACTATAGATGGGTGGCATTTACAGCCTTTTAATAAATGATTTTGTTAGAGATGAGGTTTCATCTGCTTTCATTCTCTCTTCACCTACTGAGGTTTAGGCGCCTGCCTGTATTTAAAAACTGACTTACTTGGATTTGTGTTGTTTGAGTAATTTACTGTGCAGAAGTTTTTAAACCTTACATAAACGTTTTAGTTTTTGTTTCCCGTCATTCAGACTTTCTTGTGGTCCTTGATGAACAGTTTCATAGTTGCTTTCTTTTAATTTTGGCAGCGTTTTTAACCGCTTTCTGTGGATCTCCTTTAGCCAACCATGACGGCAGATTGTGTGCTTGGAGACATAAAGAAGAGGAAAAGTGAAGCACAGAGGAAGCAGAGTGGCTAGAAAATGTAAAAGTCACGACTGACGCAGGCCTCGAAAAATTAGTTATGGTTCAGTATTTTTTAGATTTGGGGCCATTGTGTGTTTTGTCGGCCTGTTTGAAACAAAATGCTTAAACTCCAGTTTACTGCGACCTGCAGACACGAACGGTTGATCATTTGGGCTTAGGTGCCTTGGTTGAAGCCTGAAAGAATCATGTGTCGGCCTTAGAAGGCCTAACAAACGAACAATAAAGCCTATTTTCTGACCGAGAATGGTCAGAAACTGGAGAGAAATGAATGAAAAAGCAGTCACAGTCCAAATTAATACTTCACAAGAATGTCCGGCTTTTTCACAGTGCTGCAGGTGGGAGTTGAACGACAACAAGCCAAAGTTTTCTCCGTTTCATTTTGTTTCTGACCGCAGGATCACGCGGGACGCACTCCGTTGCAGTGCGCTGCCTACGGTGGTTACATCACATGCATGGCGGTTCTCATGGAGAACAATGCTGACCCAAACATACAGGACAAGGAGGTGAAGACTTGCCTAAATTCGTGCAAATGCGCTCGGCTCTAGTAAGGGGCCAAGGCCGATAACGTGATCCGTGTTTCCTCTTTCCGGGGAGCACAGGGGCGGACCGCGCTCCACTGGTCTTGCAACAACGGGTATCTGGATGCTGTGAAACTGCTGCTGGGCTACAACGCCTTTCCCAACCAAATGGAGCACACCGAGGAGAGGTGAGGAGGGCGACGAGGTGACGGGGGCAGGGAGGCAGCTATGTAACTAACCCTGTTTGTCTTGGGCAGATATACCCCCCTGGACTATGCTTTGCTGGGGGGCCACAGCGAGGTGACCCAGTTTATGCTGGAGCACGGCGCTCTGTCCATAGCGGCCATCCAGGACATCGCCGCCGCTACCATCCAGGCCGTCTACAAGGGCTACACCGTCCGTAAGGCCTTCAGGGAGAGGAAGCAGCTCCTCATGCGGCACGAGCAACTGCGCAAGGATGCGGCCAAGTGAGGGGAGCACACAACAAGCACACACCTAATTTACCTTCTGTCTGAGCAGGCAGACATGCCTGACCATCGATGCGATGGCCTTTTTGTCACAGCCGACACAAAGTCAACACCGGATCCGTGCGTCTCTCTTTTTATCTGTCGTCATGAGGAGAGGTGGAGGAGATCTTCCCCTGGAGAAGGCTGTCTTTTGCCGGCTGTTTGTCTCCTATTGTAGTTTTAGTCGTCGCTATCCGTCTCTGTCGTCCATCTCCTTCCTGTCGTCCCGTAAACACATGCGTCTTCCCTCCGTCTCTGGCCTCCAGTTTGCTCTGCGTCGGCTGTTTGCTCACCGCTCTCACCCTCATTTGGATTAGCAGATGTATTTTAAACGGGGAACAAATGAATCTTTTTCGGCTTTACAGAGCAAAATGTATAAATGGAGGAATGAAGCTGTTTAATGTGAAGTTTACGTACTTGAGGTTTACGGCAACACTGGAAGGACAGAGGTGTCTTTTAGCTGCTTCACTCTGTTGCTGAATAATCAAAGAGCAAAATCTTTCTAGGCATCAAAGAGTTTGCTCCACATAAATAACAGAAATGAAACATACGCCTGCTTAGATTACTAATTCAGTGGCTCCTGAGGTCAATAAAGGGAGCAGCTTGCAAGAAAATTACCAAACCATTGAACCTCTTCCCATTTTGTCACGTTGCATTCACCAACTTCAGCGGGTTTTATTGCTTCTCTTTGATAGACCCGCAAAAAGTAACGCATAACTGTTAATTGGAAGTAAAATGATACAAAAAAAAGCCGGAAAAGCGTGGCAAGCAATGGAAATGGTGCCCCTTTACCTTTGATAGTCCTAAATGAAATCCAGTTCCACAGGTTCTCCTCTGAAGACACCTTATTGTTGATTCAAGTCCGTCTGGGTGTAATTTAGTTAGAGAACATGAAGACCAAGGAACCCAGCAGGGATAAAGATGAGGACAGGTTTGCAGCTCGGTTTGGTTCTAAATGAATAATCTGAGCTTTAGTTTGATTTAAAAATAAAAATCATAATTCACCGTTTGCAAAGCTGATAATCAAACCTCTTTAAATTCTCCAGGTGTGAACTCTTTTACGCTCTGACTCCAGCTTTTTCCTGCGGTGCATTTTATGCAAAGCCGTTTTTTTTTTGGTCATTATTCTTCTTTGTGTGTTTTTGCAGAAAGAGAGAGGAAGGGCAGCGAAGGAGAGGGGCAGCGCAGCGGGTTCCAGAGGACGGCGCAGACAGACGACGGGTTTCACCGTCGAGAGCGGAGCAGGAGGAGCTCTTCTTAACGAACATCGTGGAAGGCCTAAACGTGAATGATTCGACTTTGGACGCGAAGAAACGCACAAAGATCAAAGACGGGAGGCATAAAGGTACAAAAGCAATACGCAAACGTGTTACCGCCACATAATAATGATAATAAACAGGTTAAATAGACCTTGATTAGAGAAATTATATCTGTTAATTATATTTTTGGCTTTTTACCAGCCCAGAGGAGCAGGTTATCCAGAAGAAGTATTGCAGCTGAAAGGCATGCAGCCCCCGAGGCTTTGAGCTGCAGTTCTACCCTGAGCGACCACGCCGTGTCCGAAGCTCCGCAGCACACCAAGCTGAAGAAGCTCCTCCCTCCTGCCGGCTCCAGAGAGCCCCCCAGTCCAAGACCCACACCCCACACAGCGCCCAGAGCTGGGCAACGATCCTCCTCGGTCGCGTCTGCTGCTTCCACGGCGGTCTCCCCTGCAGACCAAGCTGAGGCGAGACCCGGAGAGGGCAGAAAGAAAGACCCTCGCGCCGGCGTGCACTCCTCACGCAAGCACAGGAACCACAAGGAGCCCACCTCAGAGGCAGCGTTCAGAGACCGGGCTCAGCCTCCATCACTGAGGAGCAGCTCCTCTTCAGATCCCAAGAGGCTTCGGAGGAGAACGCAGCCTGAGGCGACCTCAACCGGCACGAAGAAAGAGCGCCAGGAGGAGCGCGTGAGGAGGAACGAAGCCGCACGTGTCATCCAGCGAGCGTGGCGAAGGTGGGTCGATGTTCGTACCTGAAATGGAGTTCACCAACTCCGACGTGTGTTAACTGTGGGAGACGGGCAGTCCCGTGTGGTGCCCTCACGTCCCCCACCCAAACGAAACATTAAGTGTCCTGGATGCCATCAGCAGGAGAGCCATGGGGGAGAGAGTCAGACCAGAAAGGCTCTAATCTAAAACGTTCAAACAGGTTTAACAAGAGGCTAAAAGTTCAGCTGGGCTACTCTTAATAGCTACCAGCAGCTCCTTTCTCCCTCCTACGCTCGCCGTGTTTCTCTTAGAGGCTGCCAGTTCGCCGCGGGAGGCCCTCTGTTTCTCTGCAACTTTCACATTTAGATTGCGAACATGCCGCTTATTAAGTGCCCCGAATAAACTGTTTACTCTGTTTAGGCTTATGGAGCATCGGTCTGGGGACTTGCCAGCGTTCGTGCCTTTGAACGCCGTCTGATCTGCGGTGTTTTTTGGGGGAGGTTTCAGGTTCTGTGCACGCAGGAGGAGAGAGGTGAGGGCCTGTGAAGAAGCCGAGCCGAGCAAGTCGAGCTGCACCCACGGAAGGAAGAAAATGGACAACAGAGCGGCGCCTGGCAAACCTGCGTCGAGTAAAAGCTCCGTGCTGCAGAGCATCTATGGTAAGAGACAGATGTGACTGGCCAAAGCGCAGCTTTTGGCTTTTACGCCGCCTTGCAAAAACTTTTTAAAAGTGTTGTCAAGTTACAACCACAAAATTCATGAATTTTGTTTTCATGTGATTTAATATGCTCATCAGAATCAGCTTTATTTCCCAGCCATGAATGATTTATTTCAGACAATCCAGTGAAATTATACATTTAACAGATACAAACATTATGTATAAATAATGATCTATATAATTATATGTATAATTTAGTGAATATGTCTGAAAAGGATCATGAAAACGTATGTGAACACATACGAGGAGTTTGACTGGATTGTGCAATGCTCACGATGTGCTTTCTTCTACAATAACACAGAAAAAAAATCAAACGCATTCTGCAGTATAGAAAACACATATGAACACATTATAAACAAGCGGACAAATTGAGACAATAATGCAATGGTGTAATGAGCAAAGTGCAACGGATGCAGGAGTAAATATTATTTCCATTGTTGTTATTATTTTGTACTTGTTGAAGGTGGGAGTGACGCTTAGGTGCACATATACATACAAACATACATGACCACAGTGTGGTGAGTGCAGAGAATAGCAATGCTGGAATAAATGAGATCAATATATGGTGTTATCTACGTGAAGTAGGGGGATTTGGTATAAGGTATATACAATATGACAATATGAACAGTACTTTTTTTTCAGAGTCAGCTGGTTATTAGAAACATGGGTTGTGGGAAGAAACTGAAAAAATTATATTTCTGTGGTGAAAAAACATGTTTTAAATATATTTGTGTTTAAATAAATATGAAAAAATAAAAGGGGTGGAGGAAAAAAATCACTTGTAATAAATACACAAGTAGGAAATAAATTGTTCAAGAAAAACAGATAATTAAAAATGGTTGGTTTAAAAAAGGGGTGGGGAAAAAAATCACTTGTAATAAATGCACAACGAATAAATAAAGAGTTCAAGAAAAACGGATGACTGAAAATGAATGATTAAAATAAACGACATGTAATAAAGCAAAAAGATAAAATACGGTAGTAAATATTGAAATAGAAATATACATTGGTAGTCGATTATTCGATCAATTATTGAATAACTGTCTACTATTTATTATTTTATTGCCTTTAAAGGCACACTTTTACATATTTTTAGCTACTTTTGTATTTATTTTATTGAGTCGTTTATTTATTTCTGTCTGAGTTATGGCAGGATTGGTCCTCCATAGGCAGCCTGGGTGATGAGCTGGTCCAGGAAGTACATCCTCTGCTGGGCCTTCTTGATGATGGTGACAGTGTTGGGCTCCCACTTTAGGTCCTGGGATATTGTGGATCCCAGAAGCCTGAAGGTTTCCACAGCAGACACAGAGCTCCAGGTTGTTCTGGCTGCACCAGAGGCGCAGTTGACCAACCTCCCATCTGTAGGCCGACGCATCACCGTCTCGGATGAGGCCGATGACCGTTGTGTCGTCAGCATAACTTCAGTAATTGGACAGCTGGGCCTCCTGAGGTGTAGTCATTGGTGTAGAGGGAGAAGATCAGTGGGGAGAGCACACACCCCTGGGGGGCCCCAGTCCTAATAGTCTGGGTGCTGGATGTGAAGTTCCCCAGCCTAACCTGCTGACTCCTGTTAGTCAGAGGGTTTGTGATCCACTGACAGGTGGAGGCTGGCACAGTGAGCTGGGTGGGTTTGGTGCTGACGATGTCTGGGATGATACTGTCAAAACACCGAGCTGAAGTCCATGAACAGGATCCCTGCATATGTTCCTGCAGCGTCGATGTGTTGGAGGATGTTATGCGGTCCAGAGTTGACTGCATCACCCATTGACCCGTTAGCCCTGTAGACAAACTGCAGGAGGTCCAACAAGGGTCCTGTGACGTCCTTCAGGTGGGCCAACGCCAGTCTTACAAAGCACTTCATCGCTACAGATGTAATATCTGTAGGAGGCACGAGGAAGTGGAAGGAACGTTTTACAATTTTTCAGAATGTCTGACGAACAATCTGAAAGTGTGGGAAGCGTTGTGTTCAGCCCTCTTACTTTTGATAGTAAGATTCACAAACTACAATTAGAAAAGAACGGGCATAATGAAGACCAAGGAACCCAGCAGGCAGGTCAGGGAGAAGGATGTGGAGAAGTGTAAAGCAGGGTTGGATTATAAAACCACATCTAGAGCCATCATCTGAAAAGAGGAGAGGGTATGGCACGGTTTGCCTTGAGTTACCATGAGGCATGAGGCACAAGGTAACTGGAGGAGCTGCAGAGGACCACAGCTCAGGTAGGGGAAACCGTTGAAACAACAATTATTCATTATTATAATTGAGAATCTGTGAAAAAGACTTAAATATCGATGCCTTTTAATCTGACTTAGCTTGAACGGGCAAACAGGTTTCACAATTTTTTTTCTATACACTTTGGACGGCAGCATATCCGTTTCCTTCCACTGTTGCTCTACTTTTTGTTGACCCATCTCTAAATGCATTGAGGTTTGTGGTTTTAAAATAAAAACCAAAGATTTTCAAAGCATCTGCGCAGGACAAAATCCATCTGAGCACTTGAGTATCAGAAACAGGGGACAATTATGCAGCTCGTCTCCCAGCAGTTTAGGTTTCTTACAGGAAATTGACTACAGGCTGCTGAGAAAATGTGTAATTGATCTTAAAATGATTATTTTTCTTACCTAAAAGACTCTTAGATAATATGACTGATGATTAGAAACAATTCATTTCTATGCAGTATCAAAGCTTTTATAACCCTAAATTAACACCAGAACCGGGCGTGAAACGATGCAACAGGTTGTTTGACAATCGATGCGTCTTCCATGACTTTATTTATAGTCACATCAGTTGTTTTCAAAGGTAATGAAGCAGTTAGTTACCCCAATAACATCACGGAGGAGAGACAATCAAACAGCTGCCTTGGCTTTTAGCCGAGGTGACCGGTGTGGCAGCAGCTTCTGGTGAATGTTGGGTGCGTTTTCAACTGTTTAAATAAGTTGGTGGTTTGAGTTTAGCAGGAAAAAATAGTTGCGGCTCCAGCCGTGTGAAATGATTAAAGCTGAGGATTTGGATGGAAAGCAACGAGTTCTCAGGTGTAAGTACCAGTGTTCATATCTGGACACTATCAGCCGGGTTTTTCTGCCATGGTTTCGCTCCTTCAGACAGGCCCGACCTTCAGCGCACATCACCAGGTGATGATAGGAGGACAGGCAGAAACACACACGTGCTCCCCCCCCCCCCCCGACCTCAGAAGGGTCCTCGGTGCGGCTGTTCCCCTCCTCCTCCCCCTTTTCTCTCACTCTGTCTCTCCTTCTCCCTTCCTGACAGTTCCTGGCACTGTGAAAAGTTCAGAGCTGTCACGGGGAATGTCAAACGACTGCGTAGGGCTTTTCGCTCCACACACACACACACACACACACACCTCATGATGCTATACACACACACGTTCACAAGGCGGATTTTCTGACTCCGTCCTTTTTTATTTCAAAGAATCCAAAGGATGTTCGACACAGTGTAGTAAACCGTTTACCCGTTTTTGTTCATTAGCAGCTTTACAGGAAGAAGGGCAAAGAGGCAGGGGGGAAGACATGCGGTGAACGTCTCTGGTCGGGAATCGAACCCTGGACCGACGCAGTGAGGCCTACAGCCTCTCTGCATGGTGCCTCTGCTCTTCCACTGAGCCGCACGTTTTCCAAAACATTTCCAGATCCCTCAAACGTTTCTCGACTTTCTACAGAAGCGCTTTACATTTTGAAGATTGGGAACTTTAATCATATTTATGAAGACATATAATTGTGAAGACGGTTTCAAAATCTGTCAAACTGGTTGTACTGTCGCGCCTGAGCCACTTTTCAATTTGAATTTTCTGGCTGTTTGAACAGAGTAATAATTAAAAAAGCTTAATAAGCCCCATAGGAATGAACTCTCAAGCCCTGGTGTTCGGGCCTAACCACTGAGCTCCTTCAGCAGTTGTTAAAGTGGGACAGTAGGGAAATAATGGAACTAAAAGTAAGTAAAATTATCTTGAAATTAGTGCATTTGTCCTTGATTTGAGAAGATAAATAAGATCATCTACCAATGGAATTTGTATTTTACCCCCAAAATAAGATAATTACAACTTGAAATAAGATGGAGTGAGTTTTTCCTACTTTAAGTGCAACAAAAATCTTTGCAGTGTATAAAGACAAGAGGACATCATGCAGCCTCAGCTTCCTGAATTCAGAAATGATGGGGCTAAATATCCCCTCCATGTCATCCAAATATAAATATATATTTTCATGCACCCTCCTTTAGGCAACTCTATGGCGCGACGAGGACGCTCGCTGCAGGGCTCTCAGCCCCACCTCCTGCTGGACGCTCCCCTACGCACACAGAGTCAGCGTAAGAGCATTGCATCCACACGACAAACATCTGTTGGCAAACTTTCAGGCTCCCTAAAGTCGATCTTCTGCCTGTGTTCCAGTGGGCGGTTTAGACTTTGTGCACCTGACCGACGCCTTGAGTCAAGCCAAGCAGTACTCCTACCACCTGAGACCGCAGAGTGCAGGACAGGGAACGAGAGGCCGCGGAAAACACTGAGCTCACTTCCTGTCTGCCAACAGTGCCTTACAAAAACAAACTTCAGTGTTTGTTTGTTTTTTTATTGGGATTTTAAGAAATGGACTTAATTCACATAATTATGAAGTAAAAAAAAAATGTGCCATGCTTTTGTATTTGGGTGCATTGCTTTAAGGTATGTTTATAGACAAAGATATTTTCCCATTAATCATTGCACAATAGTTTAAGCATAGGCTGGTTGGTTGGAGGGCGTCTGCAGCAAAGTTTACAAGACATCGCAACAGATTGTCAATTTAAATTAGTACTGAACCAACGTTCAGTCCAGACATTCGTCAATATGGTTTGATATAAATCCTCTGTTGCAGCTCTGGCTGTATGTTTAGGGTTGATGTCCTGCTTGGAGGTGAACCTCTGCCCCAGACCTAAGTCTTCTGCAGGTTTTAACAGGTTTCCTGCAACTTTTAACCGGTTTTCCGCAGCTTTTGTTTATGGTCTCATTCCTCCACATGTAGGCCGCGTCCCCTTCGTGGCTCGTAGCAAAGTGCAAACAAGATTTCTTAAGGATTCTGTCCAGCTCTTTCATAAAGGTCGGATTTGTGGAATGCACGACTAGAACTGCTGCCGTTGACAGATTTTCCTGAGTTGTGGAGATCTGTGGATCCTCCAAAGCTACCATGGCCCTCCTGCCTGCTTCTCCGAATCTCTGGCCTGTAAATTTAGGTCTTGCCCTTGTAGGTTTTGAAGTTGTGCAATATTTTTTTGGGACGACAGCTTGAACACGTTCAAGCTCTTCCGAAGCTCTGATGTCCGACCTATCTGACGGGAGGACGAATACGTACGCACGTCACACTTTTTAGATTACAAGCTAGCGCTACTCTTTGTGTCTCCCATCGCCTAGAATCCCAGCAGAAAAACGATGAGGTTTGTGGTTGTGAGCTGACAAAATGTGAAAGACTTCAAGGGTTTTGAATATCCCTGCAAGGCGGCGTCATAGAGATTCTTTGTTTTCTCAGCTGCTTGGCAGTCTTACCTCGTCGGACTTTGGTCCGCACAATGCTGGCTCAATGTGCCGAGCTTTCTAAAATTAAGCCATGTGACATCAGAGCCGTGACCTCACAGGGTGGGGTTAAGTCTACAGAAATGGCGTGTGTAAAAGATAACCTTTCATCTATTGTGGAGGGAGTCCATACACACTATCCAACCCCCCCCCTCCGGTCTCCATCGCTGTCGCACACACACACCCACACAAAGATAACCTTTCCTCCCTCTACGGAGAATGAGGCAGTCCATCAACAGCCGGTCATACAGATAGCCCACCTGCAGGCGTCGACACACACACACACACACACACAAACACGTCTACACGTCAGTCTGCTCTTTAAACTTAATTATAATTGCTGTGTAGTTTTATAAATATATAAAATATTGCACTGTTATGTAACGGTATGTAAAAAAAAAAAAGCAGAGCTTAAATTTGACTTATTTTCCTTTATTCAGTTTTTTTTGTTTTTTTTTTTTTTTTACATTTTCCAGCATTTCAATAAACCTCCGGCAAACATAAGAAAAGACACAGAACAAAAGGTGAAGTTTCTTTATGCAAAGATTAAAAAAAAAGAAAAGAAAAAAAAAGCCTTGTGCTGTTTTATCCCCCACGCTAAATGAGCGGCGCTAGTACATGTCTCTGAGGCCCATACTTCCACGGTGAGCAGAGGAGCCGTGAGCCACGGTGACGCTGTAGCAGTAGAGCAGGTCTGTCAGCCACTGCTCTCTGGGCGCTCCCCGGCAGTACCTCTGAAAACACACAAACGCGCAGCACATGAGCGGCCGACCACGTCCCGAACCTTCGTCCCTACCCGTAAAAAAAACCCGACGGCGGCTCTGAGACGGCGGCGCGTTTTTACCGTCAGGGTCTGGATGAGCTCCTGCAGCAGCGCGGCGTTGGCCATCAGCTGGTTGTGCAGCGGCGCGTGCTGCAGCAGCATGGAGAGGATCTGCCCGAGCTGCGGCAGCTCCTCCGCGCTCAGGTCCCCCACGTGCATCGACTGCAGGACGATGCGCAGCAGGCGCGGAACGCTGCTGAGCGCCGTCACGCAGCAGCTCCAGATCGCCTCCCTGAAGACGAGACGCGGAGGTTTTAAAATTTAGCCTGAAAGTTTGGAGCTGATGGAAAAAAATATCCACGTCTCTTAAGATGTTTAGAGGGAAATGGATCATGGAGAATGTCTTTATACCAGACTTTATTCCCTGTCCCACAATCTATCCATCTAGTCTTTTCTCCCATGCATCTGCCCACCTGTCAATCATCAATCCATCCTGCCTTATCACCATGTTTTTTATTCATCCACTCATCCATTATCCATCCATTTGTCTATCCATCCATACAGCGACTGGATGAATCTTCAGCCATCCATCATAACCCTTTTCACTAGTCCTCCCTCCCTCCATCTATCCTTTGAAAGGGGACATATCGTGCTTTTTTATGCCTTCTTATTCACATTTAAATCATTCACTTGTTTTCTATATAAAGTGGAACTGCAATGATTTGGTCTGAATTCCTCGTTAAGATGCATATGAAAGCAACTCGTTTTGGTGCCGTCTCTTTAAATCTGCAATCCCAGAGACTCTAAACTGAATCTATTTAAGGGCTTTAAAGCGGATTTTGCATGATATGTCCCCTTTATGTTCCCATATACTAACCATGAACACTACTGAGATTTATTTCTACTTTGAAAGTTTGTCAAGGACTGAAGACTCCAGAAATAAAACTATGTGACTGTGTCTTAAAAGTCTAGGAACCCAGAGAATCTCTAGTGGCACGCTGAAAACTTCTCATTTAGGTTTTTCCCAGAATGCACCTTTTGTGGTTGGTTTCAGTGGGGGCGTGCTCCTGCAGGACGACGAGGAGCACCAGCAGGCTGAGGCAGCACTGAGCCAAGAAACGCAGCACCTGCTCAACGGGCAGCGTGGCCAGGTCTAATAATCTGGAAACGGCTCTCAGCAGCGCGGCTGCCATGCTGTCAGGAACCACCTCCAACTTCATCTGAGACAACAACAAGAAGTCGGCGACGAGATGAAGTGCAGAGCACAGAGGGAGACAGAAAAAGCACTGAACAATATTTGGGTAGGATTTTTCAGGGTTCACGAAAAGCACTTCCTACCAGGTATTTGAAAATGCCATTTTGCAGGATGTCAAAGCACTGAGACTTCGATCCGATGCTTTCCAGACAGTGGCACACCTCCTGTGGACCAACATGCATATTTACATTCAACAGTGGATGGTGTAGATTACCCTTAATATGATAAATGATGGATACATGGAGACCAGACCGGTCCTTAAATGTTTACACGCCCCTGTTAAAACCTGGATCGTGCTAAAATCATTTGCCAATGTTTTTCTAGCTTCATTGTTGGATATATCCTGTACAATTCATCTAAAAAAGAAAGAAAGAAAAAACATATCTTGGAAGTATGTGTAAAAAAAAAAAATACAACTTTTAAACTAATCAAATTTAACTTAGCGCTTAGGGAGGAGTGGGCGGCCACTGTGTGGCGCTAGGGCAGGCAGCCAGAAGGGCAGCGTAGGGGAGTCAAACCGGGGAACTCGCAGCCTCCGCAGGACACGAGCGCTGCTGTAATAAACCCCCGCCTCCCCTAACCTGACATAAAAGTTTAGATGAACTTCAGCAGGAAAGCTAAACTCAAGAGTTTGTAGAGAGGTTCAAAGATTGAGATGTTGTCACTGTACAAAGGTATCAGTCAGCAGAAGGTAAAAAAAAAAAAACATTTGCAGTATTAAGATGTTCATGTTGCCCACACTTAAACTAAAACTAACCCAGCTTCTGATTTAAGTTGAGCGTTTAGTTTTCCTCTGCAGAAATGTGGCAACACCGCCTTTTATTTGCCAGCTCCTGGAAAATAAAAGCCCTCTTCATCATCCTCTTACAACCGCACACCTAAAACAGACTGGTGTTTGCAACAAACCGCAGTTTTATCCACCTTGATGAAGCAAAAACTAAAATAGAGACGATGCGACCTCTAACCTTCACAATGAGTCTGGTGTCATTTTTCTTGCACCTAAAAACAGTTCGTTTCCCTGGAAGAATTTTGGGAGGTTTTAGCCAAACCAGACTGTCGTCTCTCATGGAGTGTCTTTTGGTATAGATGCATTCATTCAGTCACTATGACGCTGTCAAGATAAAATAACTTCATCTTCAGCTTTGACCCAAAATTAACCGGTTCATTAATTCATGCACATCAATTCCATATGAAGAAAAGGAACCCCTGATCATGATGCTGCCACCACTGTTTCACTGCAGGTGCTGCGGGTTTTCTGTGCCGAATGTTGGATTTTTTTGGACCATTTTACCCAGGCTTAGAAGACGAGGCTTCTTGGATAAAGAAGACAGCAACCTTTCCTAATTCAGGCACATGGAGAAGACAGCTCGGCACACTAAGGCTTCAGCCAAATGAGGCAAATATCAAGAATTTCCCGTTCATCTGTCCCTCCATATTTAGACGACAGGTGAACTTGAGACTGAATTGAAACGTTTCTCCCAGATTTCCTTTTTCTGTTGAACTTCACTGAATAAATATTTAAAGGTTGAAATTTTTTGGCTAGAATCTATCACGGTCTTCAGTTTATTACGTCGTATAAACTCGTAGCATTTCAACGTGAGGGACTTTTTTTTTTAGAGGGGCTGTGTTTGTGCGGCTCCTATTCATCCGCGTTTCTTCTCCCTAAACCTGCAGGAGAGAAAATTCCCGTAATGACTTTTGAACAATTTCACAGCCGCCTAATGACAGCCAGCTTGGACTTTTGCCATTTATCGCCACCTGTTTGAATTAATTTCAGCCTCCTTGCCGGCAAACTTTTTTTTTTTTCTTTTTTTTTAAAGTGGAAAAATAAGACTCCGCTTTTCCTCATTAACTTGAAAATCCAAATCAAATTTCTCATTACCTTTTATCAAATTGAGGTGTGTGAGCCGGCGCGTCTGAACGCCGCACCTGTCGGCATTCTCCCCCGTCATTAAAAACAATCGCGCCTCATTAGCCGAACCAGACCTGACACGGTCCGTTCCTTAATGCTGCCACCGAGCGTCCCCTTCCCCGCCACCTCGGCCCCCACTTTGGCAGTGATTGACTCAGACAGGGAGATGAGAGACGAGAGATCTGAGGCTTTAATTGAGGGGCCTGAATTAGTGATTATAAGCCCGCCCACCCCCCCACGACCGGCTCACGCACATTTGCCCCGGGGCGCAGTTAGGTTAGTGGTAATTTCTGTGCAGAAATGTCAGTCTACCATCATGCCACGGGCTCTCATTAGCATTTGTGCATATCCATAATGCCCGATAACCACGCATCTCCAACCTGCGCAACACGATAAAGGGTCCCCTCTCAGCAGGAGCGCAGCGATAAAACTTCCATCCTCTGAGCTCTTTGTGAGGGACAGAGAGAGACCGGGGGGGAGGGGGGGGGACTAAAAGACTACAGCAGTGTCCAGAATATCAAAACTAGACAATTTCCACAACTGTATCCAAGGCGGTTTCACCGTGTGCATGGGAAGTTCGCACCTCTGCAACATCCCAGTGGTGCGTGAACTGCTCCAGCGGCGTTTGGTAGAGGCAGAGGGGTGAGAGCGAGGGGAGAAGCAGGGCGGTCTCGTCCTCCTGCAGGACGGAGAGGTGTTCGGACGAGAAGCCCGCCAGGGTTGAGAACAGGAAGCTGATGTAGTCGACGTCCTGCAGAGCCGCTTCCTGGCTCCCCACCGACCAGCCGCTGAGAGAGGACCTGAGGAAGAACAATCAGATAAATAGCCAAACCTGCACTGAGCGGCCTCTGTCTTCACAATACAGAGCACCGGCAAAGTTATGCAGTCCTTAAAAAAAAAAAAAAAAAAAGGATGTGCCATTCATCCTTTAATCGTATCTAGAAATGATCAGTTTCATAAGAGCAAAAATATTTATCAGAGCCAAAAACGCACGTAAATAGAGTTATTAAAATGGCTCCTTGTCCTCGGGGAGGATGCATGTGTAACCGCAGGAAATGCGTGTGAATAACTGTGTGTGTTTGGTGAAGCCTGGGAGGCACATGCAGGCAGTGCACTCAATACTCCATGACGATGCTGCATTCCAGCCTCCCAAAGGACTCTTTGTATCAAATCCATTATGCACACATCCCATCCCATGTGAACTCTGCAGTCCCGCCGCTCAAAATTTGTATAACACTGGCCCACTGACACCGGGGGCAAAAAAGGTCAGAGACGACACGGCAGGAAAAGGCGAGGCGATGGAAGAACCTGCTTTTACAGCGGCTATGTATGTTGAATATAAACAAATTGGACATTTGCATCAGAGGTGATTGAGATACAGTGAAGAGATTAGGCGGCGCAGTGAAAGCGCAACACTGCCATCTTGTGGCGACGGCTGATTGTACTTTGCAAATGTTACTTTTGTCACAAAAGAACTACAAAATGGATTTTATGTGGCGAACCAACGCAAAGTGGTGCTTAATTGTGTATGGGAAAGAAAATGATACATGGTTTTCGACTCTTTTGCAAAATAAAATTCAGAAACCTGTGCCCTGCATTTCTTTTCATCCCCCAGACTTCTGCACCAGTGTTACGCTCTATTGAGACGGAAAATATTGCTAATTTATCTTTGCAAAATAGCTCCAACTTGGTTGAAGTAAATGGAGAGCTAGTCTTGCTACAAACTCTGGACTGGATTTAATAAAAGGAGACTTTGACTCAGACGCTTCACTCGATGCCCTGCGTTGGATTTTATTAACTGGTACCAGAGTAAAGGGGGTGATTACAAATGCACCGCCCACCAAAATCCAGCTCGGGATCTGAGGCACGACTTGACAACTGACGTTAACAGACGCTCTCCATTCAATCTGAACAGGCAAGAAGAAAACAATCTCGGTCTCTAGATGTGCGAAGCGCGTAGAGCAGGGGTGTCAAACATACGGCCCGCGGGCTGGTTCCGGCCCGCCGAACAGTTTAGTCTGGCCCGGTGGCTAAATGCATTGTCATTATTCAAAGAAAAAAAAGAAAAAGAAAAAAAAATTTATTTTTTTTCCCCCAGTTTCCTGTTTGGCAATGTGGCAATAAGAATTGTTGTCTCAATGCCAAAAAGAGCTCATCAGATTTGACTTTCACAAGTGGAGCAGGACTGCTTTTGCCATAGTGCTTCGCTTGATTTATGAATGTGAATAGTTTTATTATGATTCATGCGGGGAATATCTCAAATGATATGGACACTACAATGGGAAAGTAGGAGATGAAAGGAAGAAAAAAGAAAAAGTGAAAGAAAGAGGAGATAAAAGGAAGAGAATGATAAAACAATTATTGAAAAAAAACATGTACTTCGTTTAATTGAAAATCTGCAGTTCCTATATTGTCCACGAGGGGCGCTGTGTTTTAATCAGCATTTCTTAATTTTTTATCTGTTTGATGTATTTTGTCATGCAGGACAGTGTTTTTAAGTTCCAAAAAATGTGAATAAATGTTTTTCAACATTGTACGATCACTGTGATCAGTTCTTATGCATAATGCACTTAAGTAAATGTTTAACTGAGTAAAAGTATTGTTGAAATTGCACATACTTTTCTTAAAAACGCTGAGGTTATTCATAATATATTGTGTAAAAGTGAAATTAATTTAATATAAAAATCAACAAGTCCACTTTTATTAGTTTTTATTAGTTCTATTTAATCTTGCAATGAGTTTACCCGTGTGGCCCTCTTGAGATCAGATTAAGCTGAATGCGGCCCCTAAACCAAAATGAGTTTGACACCCCTGGCGTAGAGGAATGCATCCCAACAGCTTGATGCTGCTAGATTTCACCTGTTAGTGCATGTCTAACATTCGTCCGATCCGAAGATCATCCCACCTGAGCTACGGATCTCTGCTGCCCCCCCCAAGGGGATCTTTTCCAACTTTACAATCATGTGGCAGTTTACGTTGGTCTGCTGCGGGCTGGACGCTCACCTAAAGTGTAGGATACGGATGAGCGAGGCGGCGAGGCTCGCGGAGACGCGTCCGGCGGTGCAGCAGCCGCTCAGGTTGGCCAGGAGAGGCTGGGGCGTCTTGGGGAGGAAGTAGAGCAGCTGCACCATGCGCTGCTGGGACTCTGCTGGTAGCAGCACCACAACTCCATCCTGAGGATCTTCACACAGACACACAATGCTGTTACACACCCTGCCCACTCAGAGGTTTGGATGATTAATTTTTCTCTGTACCACAAAAAAAAAAAAAAAACGGAGAAAAGCACAACTACTACTGGAAGGGGGCAGATAATTTCAATGTGTGTGTGTCGGCTTGTTTCTCTGACGCACATGCTGATGTCAAAAGACCTCAGACAAAAGGAGTCTTGTGATGGCGGACTGCGCTCGGACCCCCCTCCTCTCTGTCATCCCTCTGAGCATCCACTGAGCAGAGCACATGAACAGGCTTTTCAGCTCCGCAGCTTCAATTTGAAAGCAGTCTGAGGGGGGAAACGTGGAGCTCTACTGCCCCCTGGGGGACAAACACTGTCTGTGGGAATATTTACAGTTATGGTCAAAAATCCAAAAGTCAAGAAACAAGACGATGCTGAAACCGGACAATTTTTTTAAAAACTATTTAAAGATCTTTGACAGACATACCAAATAAGGACTGGAGCCTCCTGCACTAAGAGCTGGTTCTTTTAAGCACAATTTCTGACCATTAGTACTGTTATCCTGTTGGTAAAAACTAAAACAGTGGCAACTCTGGACTTTCAAACTAGACAGACCTTAAAACCCACAGCTCCATTACAAGCTGAATTTAAAATAAAATAAAAAGAAGCGAATTGGCTCTTTTTTAAAATTTTGCATTGCAAGAAGGAACTAAAAGTAACATTTTATTTAAATGAGTGTATTTTCCCCTGATTTGAGCAGGTAAATAAGATGATCTGCCAATGGAATGAGATTTTTGCACTTAAAATAGGAACAACTCATCTCCATCCTCTTATTTCAAGTGCAATATTTTTAATTATCTAATTGTAAGGGTAAAAATGCTCATTCCATTGGCAGATCATCTTATTTACCTGTTCAAATTAAGGGCAAATACACAAATTTAAAGACATTTTTACTTACTTTTTGTTCCCTTTTTTGCACTGTGAACAAGTCAATCACTAACCCCCCCCCCCCCCCCCCCCCAAAAAAAAACACTACATTTTAATGGATAAAATGTTCAAATCAAGACATGATGTTGAAAACAAAACACGTCATTCAAATAAAAAAACAACTATATATGGAGCACTGTTAGGTTTTTTTTTTGTCTTTTAGACAAGATGGAGGAACAAAGTTAGCATAAAAAGGCTTCTGATTGGATACAGAAAGTCAATACAAACTGTGTGTATGTTTTTTTAAAATCAGACTTTTGGACCGTTTGGCACTGTATTTAAAAGTGCCCGGGTTTATATGTTATATTAAAGAGAGTTAAAAACAAGGTATTGTACGTAAGTCTAGATTCTGGAAGTACAAATGTGTGTTTCCACACATATCCAGACTTTAAAGATAATCAGCCTGCTTGTGTCTAGGAACCGTGTTAATGGTTGTGACTTATTGGTCTTAATCAGAGCAACAGAAGTCATTTCCCAGTTGCAGAAAAGAAAGAGATAAGCTGCAGTTCAGTTTGAAGATTTCTGAGACTGGGAAAAATAAATAAAATCAATTCAGTTGAACTTTTTTTTAGTTGTTTGATGAGGGACAGAGATGCTTCCAACATCTCCATATGTTTATCTTTCCCTTCAAACGGGCGAGCTCACCGTAGAGCCTGCAGGCGTAAGTCTGCAGACTGTTGAGAAGCTCTTTATTTCCACGAGAAGCTGCGGCCTGGATGGAAACGATCAGCTGAGCAGACAGAGCTGGGTTACGGTGGCCCAGCTGGGCCAGCTGCACCGGCAGAGAGGCCAGCCATCGACACAGCACCTTGCTCCTGCCGGCAGGGAGGCACAGATAAGAAGGGAACAACAACGTGTTGCTTGAATAAAACAGACCTCATCTATCCTCTCCACCACATAAAATCCGACTTGAGATAAAACAATGCATCGGATCATAAAGACTGAGGTGGTGACGGCATCTCCGCTTACCTGGCAATGTGAGCGTGCCCCTGCTCCTGCAGGTAGAGCTTGCTGTAGAAGGAGAGCAGCAGCGACCTGGTCTGTAGCGGCAGGTTCTTCTGCTTATAGTAGATATAAACAGCTGCCAGCAGCTCCTCGGTCACTGCTGCAGAAACACAACACACAGCACAGGATTTAAAGGAGACTGCACCCATTTTCAGCCTGATCATTCAAAACGTATCTAACTGATTCGGCTCCAGGGGTAGTGAGCAAATATTTTACCTGGCTCTGACGCATTTTAACATTATTTTTCCAGATACAAGATTTTTTTTTTTGTTTAATTTTCTGCCCAAACGTTTGATGTTCGACTTCATCTCTGTCTAACACTGTTATTCCCCCGTCAAATGGCTAATGCACTGTGCGGCATGGCCAGTTCCCTTTGCAGGAGGATTCTGCATTCCCCTCAGGAACAGACCACCGACCATCCAGACGGGTAGGAACACGTCAGCAACCCTAATCCTGGACACAGGGACACCCCAGGGGTGTGTCCTCGGCCCCGTTCACTATTCAAGACTCCTCCATTCACTCCACAGTCACGCTTGCTGACGACACCACTGTATGTAGGTCTGATGTCTGATACTAAGGAGTTGGCCGACAGAGAGCAGGTCCGGCACTTGACCTTGTGGTGCTGGAAGAATGACCTGAACTTCTACATCTCAAAGATGAAAGAAGTAATTATGGATTTCAGGTCATCTAACTGTACCACACACACTCCCCACTTGATACAGAGCTAGGAGGTAGATGGTAGGGCTGGGCAATATGGCTTCACAATAAACTCTCCAGTTTTATTATACCAAATCCAATGAATCGATTTTTTCACAAAAAGAAATTAAAGAAATCATTTTAACAACTTGCTTTTATGTCAAGCATTTGACCAGGATTCAAAGTGAAACTAAATAAAGCTGTGAAACATGCTTGTAAAACAAAACGGCCGTCCTGCCATTGTGAACAATGAAAATATAAGAAAACGTTTGCTGCTAGTGAGCTAAGAACAGGCTTCACTTGACTTCTGAACTTCAAACTAACTTAAAAAAAAAAAGTAAATTAATAAATTCAAGTGCCTCATATAATGGTAAAAAGTTTCCTCTTAATATTATGACAGTATATTCTTCAGAGCATGCTATTTATTCTCTTCATGGAAGCCCAACGAGTTCATTGGCAAAATTAAATCCAGAAAAAATGTAATCTTAAAAAAATTGTAAATTCAATTTAATCGATTAAATCAATTTATCGCCCAGCTCTAGTTCAGAGAGTCGAGAACTACAAGTTCCTGGGTGTTTAGATCTCTGCTGACCTCGCCTGGAGCACACCGATCTCACAGCAGGTGAGGAAAGCCCAACAAAGACTTGATTTCCTCGGGAAGTTAAAGCCCGTTCACCTCCTCCTCACCAGCGTGAGAGTGTGTGTTGCTGCGCCGTGTGGTTCCCCGGCTGCTCTCAGGAGAACAGGAAGAACCTGCAGCAGGCGGGGAGGTCAGCGGAACATCTCTGACCGACACATCTGGAGACTCCAAAAGAAAGCCAACGCCATTGCAGCAGACTCCACTTCAGGACTTTAAAAACCAAATCCAACAGACTCAAAAACAGAGCGGTCAAATCTCCCCCCACCTCCCAGTCACCTGAACACACCTTATGGACAGGATGTAGCTAACATTCTGACCTTTGTGTAGTTGTTGTTTTACCTAGCGTTTCATTTTTTTTGGATATAAAACTGTAAATAAACGGAGTTTGAGTCAAAAATGGACATTGTTTATACCCAGTTTTTATATCAATCTGGTACCGAGAGTGATTTCATCATCTTTATGTTTCACCATTATTGAAATGAATCGATGCTGAAACTGGCTTTTCATGTGGCAATGTGATAAAGGGCCATTTTACTGAGTTCTCTGGCTTCCAAATAGGGCTGCACAATTAATCGCATTTTCAATATGATCGCGATTTTAAAAAACGCAATTTCCAAATCGCAGAGGTCTGCAATTTTTGGCTATGTAACAATTAGGGAATCAGACGCGTCCTTTAGGTGTTGGTAAAATGTTTAAAGTGGGTTTAGCTCCACATGGAAGGGAAGAGAGTTGTAGCAGTGAGATAATCTAACTTTATTACTTGTTTTAAAGTTTATATAATCATACATAGCATTTAGTACTGGTCAATCAGTTTAATACATAGACTTGCTTTTTGGTTGTACTTTATGTTCAACAAGGATTGATGTCCAAATAAATTAAAAGCTGTTCTCTTGAATAATATTCTGATTAATAGAAACATTAAAAGTTCTTGTTTTAAATAGTCCTTGTTTACAAACATCTTTATTTAGAGGCCATTTTTGTTGCTTGTGGTTAATGCAGAGAAAAGTCAAAATTGCAATTTTGGTTGAAATATATCGTAGGCAGAACGCAATCATTTCTGCTCCGAGTTTAGACGCTGTGGGTCTTTTAGCAACTAATCCGCACGGCAAGGAAACAAATTGATTTGTTGTTTGTATATGTTTAAAAAGACATGATAAATTAAACTGGGGAAGAAAAAAATCGCATTAAATCGCAATATTAACACAAAAAAAAAAATCGCAATTTGATTATTTTCCAAAATCGTTCAGCCCTACTTCCAAACTAACTTAGATTATGTCTACAATACACAGTCTGGGACTGAATTGTCCTGGACTAAATACAGATCGTTTTTAAAGCACCGCTTCTTCAACAAATTTAGGAGGTTTGTAATATAAATTAGGAATCTCAAAGCTGCGCAAGCATCTAAACCAGGCGCAGTTTAAGAACTAAAAGTCCGGTTTAAAACCCTGATCAAAGAAAGTCTAGGGAACCTAAACAAACTACTAGAATGACCCTCTCTACACCATTCTGTCTGCTCTTTCATTTAGTTACCAAAACAAACAACAAAAAAAGAAAGAAAAACAGAAAAATATGTTTGATAAAAATTCAAGTTGTGATGCGACCAATTAAAGACAAAGTGGATTATTTATCTGTAAGTTGATATAAAAAGCCTTTAATTAAATTTTTTTTTTTAAATCTTCATTGTTTCTGTAAACTTTCTTTTATCCAGATAAAATAAATAATTATAAAAGCAAATCCAAACCTTTTTCACAATACATATTGGTGTGAAGCCACATTTTAGGATCAAAGCTGCTCACTTCCTGGGGTGAGCTTCACACATACAGCCACGCTGCCAACAACGGGACTCCTGTATTCGTGTTGAATTCCCGCCTCCGCGCTGATTAAATTATTCGCATGCTTACCTCTGCTCCTCTGCGTGAGCACCATCTTCCACACGGTGCCCAGCAGCATGTGGAGCTGCCTGTAGCTCAGCTTCACGCCGTTCCCCAGGGTGTCCCGAACAAAAGCCCTCAGTGGTGACAGCCAGTCTCCGTCGGCCTCGTGACCCAGACCCTGCTTCTGGCTGAGGGACACCATGACGTGGCAAAGCGTGATGTTTAGGGCCTGGGGCTCCACGGTGGGAGCAGGGACGGTGGCGGTCTGCTTGCTCCTGGAGAGAAAAGGAAAGCAAGGTGTGAGCAAGCCGGGCTGCTTCAGACGTCGATAAACGGGACAACAAAACAAAGTGCAAAGCAGCAAGCTCCTAGTTCGGCTTCAGTTATCCATCCGCTCTGGTTTGAAATCTAAAGAGTATTAGTGTTTTAAATGTAGACATTGACACCCCTACACCTTTTCACATTTTGTCTCATTCCAAAAAACAAACTTGAGACCATTTTATCATGATTTTATGTGAAAGAGCAACACAGCGCAAAAAGGGAACTAAACGTAAGTAAATGTTTTCTTGAAATCAGGGTATTTGTCCTTGATTTGAGCAGCTAAATAAGATGATCTGCCAATGGAATGACTATGTTGACCCCGAAAATAAGATTTACTGCACTTGAAAATAAGATAATGGAGATGAGTTGTTCCTATTTGAAGTGCAAAAATCTTATTCCATTGGCAGATCGTTTAAACTTGCCTGCTCAAATCAAGAACAAATGCACTCATTTCAAGAAAATGCTACTTACTTTTAGTTCCCTTTTAGCAGTGCACAAATTTGCATTAAATAGTGTGGATGGAGAAGATCCATAGCTTTTAGAATTTCACAAAAAAAAAAAAAAGATGTGTTTTTTTTTCAGCTGCCCTGATCCTATATAGAAGTACCTTTTTGCAGGTACGTTTCTTTGGCTTTTTGTTTTTTCAGAGGAAGGAAAAACGTCATCATGCAATCCATGACCCTTATCACCATGATCGCAAGCACACCACACACATAGCAAATAAGGGACCTAAAAGTAAGTAAAATCTTCTTGATATAATTTTATTTGTTCTTGGTTTGAGCAAATAAACAACATTATCAGATAACCTTATTTACCTGCTCAATGCAAGGACAAATACACTCATTTCAAGAAGATTTTACTTACTTTTAGTTCCCTTTCTCTGCAGTGCAGCACCACACTTGAGCTGAAGCAGTCAATGAAATGGGCTGGTGGTCTTTGTGATCGTCATCAGGGGTGTTTATGTGCGTATGTGAGCTTCAGCGTTGCATAGCGTTAGGAAGTCCAACATGGAGGCTCGATCACAGCTAGCTGACCTAAAGATGATTCGAACACGTAGCGGCACTGTGTGCAAACCGAGTTGACTTGTGTGCAACAAGAACTGGGAAGAAAACAAAATGATGCAAAACACAAACGGAGAGTCTTTCAGCCGCTTAGAAACAGGCGCTTCTGTGGACTGTGGGGGAAGTCCCGGGCCCCGAAGAACCTTTATTCCTATAAATGAGTCTGCTTCGCTTTCAACTAAAATTGCTGAAAGGTGTGCAATCAAGCCAAATCAAGCAAGTAAGCCAAAAGAAAAAAAAAAAGGATGTTTGGTAGCTAAAGCTGTTATTTTCCTACCTTTTGAGATCAATCTTCTTCTTATGTTTCGGCGTGTCCCGCAGACCGTACGGAAAGTTTTTCACGAAGTGCTGCTTGAAATCTCCCAGATATTGCTTACGGAACCACGCATCCTGACCAAGAACGATTGCTTTCGTCAGTTTTTTTTTTTTGCAGAAATAAATTACTTTGACACACAAAAAAACAAACAAAAAAAAAAGGGGTGAAACTAAAAAAAAAAAAAAAAAAACTGCACGTCTCGTCTCACCAGTGCGTCCCGGTTCTCGCGCTGGGTGGGCAGTTTTCGCAGCAGCTGCAGGATGGACAGCACCTGGAACATGACCGACATGGCGTCGGGCGTGAGCAGGTGGGCGCCCTCGCTGGCGTTCCAGGTGCTGTCTCCGGCGCAGGCCTCCACCCAGACCTCCAGCAGCAGAGGCACCAGCGTGCCTGCAAACCTCTGAACGGTCTCGGCCGAGTCCAGACCCTCGCTCCCCACGCCGCCGTGGTCCACCTCGGGTCTGCGCAGGTTAGTGTGAGGAGCAAAACCACATTTAAACGCTACGTTGGCGTATACGTTTTTCTTCCTTCCGAACGACGTCATACCTGAGTTTAAAGGTGGAGTGGGGAGTTGGTCTGGCGCCAGAGTTTTCATACACCTTAACGTTGACCTTTTTGTAGATTAGCTCCTCCCAGCTCAGGTTCAGAGGGGTAAGACGGCCCTTTCCACTCGACCCAAACACTCCCTCGGTTCGCACGGACAGGTCGCCCTCCTCCGTCGGCCTTTCTTCGACAACCGCTTGCAGGAAGTTTCCAAGTCTGAAACATGGGCGGAATTGAACGGGCAACAGCTTTTATTCTGAAAAACGTTTTGTTGTCCCTAACTTTTCAGATCTCGTTAGCGGACCGCCTCCGTACCTGAGGAGAACAGAGAGCCGCCACTGCTGGCTGGTCACTTTCCTGTCCGGGTGGACCGACAGCGTCCAGGTTCGACCGCGGCCGTCCTGGGCCTTCCCGGCCCCTCCGGAGCTCTGCCTGTGCGAGATCAGCTCCAGGAAGTTGGTGAGGAGCACCGCGGGCCGAGAGGCCAGCAGAGAGGGGTAGTGTTCCAGGAAGATGTCCAGGACGTTCATGGCGTCCTCCTGGATGCCCGGCTCGATGTGGGTCATGGCGCAGGACAGGTGAGCGCTGAGGAGGGGGAAAAACGGAGCCACTCGTTCCGCCGGCACAGACTGCGCAACAAACCTGCAAGGAGTTTGAGATAAGTGAGCTTCACTCGGGACCCCCCCCCCCCGGCATCGTTTCGCCGACGCGGCGCTTCTCGAACCTGAGGACCCGGGTAGCTGCCACACGGACGTTTCCGTCCTTGTCCGTGAGAACTGCTGCCACTTCAGAGAGCAGGCGGGACAGATGCTGCTCCAGCAGAGAGGGACTCAGAGACAGCAGCTCCTTCAGACCCAACAAGGCAGTGTGTTTCACGCTGGCGCTGTAATGGTGCAGCTGAGACAGGAGCTCCTGGAGAGCAGAGAATTCTGAATTAAAGCTTAGCGTGACGTCCAAACAACACGGCACTGTAGGAAAGTATTCACAGCCCTTGAACTTTTTTCACGATTTGCCACGCGTTAGTATGACCGTCCAACTAAAAACAAGGAGCGCGTCGATTAGAGAAACCAGCCAAGACGGCAAGGGTAACTCTGGAGGAGCTGCACATATCCACAGCTCGGGTGGGAGAACCTCTTGGCAGGTAAACAAAGCCGAGCACCAAAAATAAAACCTTTAACTGTTTCTGATTTCTACACGTCACGTAGAGGACACAGCAAGCGTAGGCGTCTGCTGCTCTGGTCAGAACTTTTTATCCTACATGCGTTGCAAACAACAACCTCTGCACATCCTCCTGAACGCACCCATATCCAAGAGTGAAAGATGGTGGCGGTAGCATTACGAAGAGGACTAGGCTAAATACGGTTCTATTGTAGGTAGAGTTTCGGGAACAGGGACCAGTCCTCCCAGCATCAGACTAGAGGTGGTGGATCACTTTCCTAAAAGTCTATGGTCTCGGGTTCTCTACAACTAACCTGAATTAGGCCAAGAACCGCCCGTGACACTTAACACTGCCTCTCTCTCTCCCCCGCTCAGGACCTACAAGCTACACCAACGTAGCATCTCCAGACCTTCTATGTTACATTAACGCACAGTCTACCGTGTATATAGCTCTAGATTCTATTTTTTTTTTTGCTTTGTTTTGTCTGCTCCATCAACACCAAGTCAAATTGCTTGTAAGTGCAAACGTACTTGGCAATAAACTTGATTCTGATTCTGAATGAGCTTGAGCTATTGTGCAAAGAAGAATGGGCAGAAACATCAGTCTGTACAGCTGATAGAGACAAACCCGACAGATCTGGATCAGGATAACGTGGTTCTAATATATATATATAAAAAACAAGATGTTCACTGGGGGGGGGGGGGGGTGAATACAATCCACCACAGACGTTTCAATCTTTTAAATATAAATATTTAAAGCTGTGTTTGTTTATAACTTAAAATCCCAGTAAAATACGCTGATGTTTTGTCTGCGCAATGAGAAAACACATAAAAGAGGTCAAATGGTGTAAATACACTTACAAGGATGTGTAAATATGAGGTTTGTTTCAGAGTTCTGCAGAACTTACATTGATGCCCAGCTGTCTGTGGGTGGTGGGGCCGCTGGTGTCTCTCTTTAACTGCTCAGGCAGACAGATTCCTCTTGTGCGAAAGTTGGTGTTGGTTGCATTATCAGCCCTGGGCTTCTTCTTTCCCACTTTAAGCTTGACTTTCTGGAAATCGTCCTGCCTCTTCTTCTTTTTGGCCTTCATCTTTGTGCGCACTCAAAATTTCTGTCACACAAAAGTAAGGCAGGATCAAACTAGCGCATTCAAACACACGGAAAATAGCGTTGTTGTTTGCAGGAATGTAAAAATCGCTCGCGTTGTGCGCTAAATATGAATAATAAACACAAACGATGAACGATCCGAGCGGCGGCTGCTGCTGCTACCGTGTGGCTAACTTGCTTACGTCCCTGCAGCATCAAGCATGGGTGTTAGTTGTTTTTAACTTACCACAGTAAATAAAAGAAAACACCAGGCGTTAACCGTCAGATCTCTTCAAGTCATCAAACATCCAGTCGAACCAAACACATATCCGTCTATATTACGACTATGATTTCATATAAAAAGGCTTTACTTGGTTTCAACCTGGTCGTTCACTGGGTCCTTTGGATTCAACGCGTTCATGTTTATAAAAGCTAAGCTACCCGTTCGATGTGTTGAACTGAAGGGATGCGGAGCTAACGGAGCTAAATCTATATATGTATCTTTTTTTAGATTGTTATTGTTTTTTCATTCGGAAATTATTGAATTAACAAAATACGCATTAATAGAGCTAAAAAAGGGTTACTGTAATTGTAAATGCAGATAATGAGAATAGTTCGCTTCTAGGAACCAGTACGGTACGTCCCGGTATACAAAACAAACACATCATATAGGTGTCCGCACAGGCGCCTTACAAATATTAGTTTATTCTCTAATACCCTTATATAAAATATTAAATATAAATATTTGACCGTATTCAGCAAATAAATATATTCGTTTATTAGTTACCTTAAATTATAATTAAATTTAATCAGATTTTTTCAGCATTTTTGTTTTGGTAAAATAATTGTCTACCTATCTCCTCATAGACGTGCCCATTTTACTCCGAAGCCAAACTGCCAGACCGGCTGCCGGGTAGAATTTCGGTTTTTGCAATTAAAGGTATGAGTGTGGCTATAATTTTGTTTAAGTAATGGATGTATAAGCGAGTTGTAGCTTTTGTTACGTTTGTAGTTTATTTGCACTCGCTGCCGCTCTTTAAAGGGACCGAGTTTAAGGGACGGCTAGCTAGACCTCCTCTCATGCAGCTACACGCAGCGATCTGAAATGTTTTAAACGTGTAGTTAGAAATTATCCACAAACGTCGAATGCCTGCTGTTGTTCTAATATACTTCTAATAGTTCCTTAATGGGGGAAATTATCCAGTCATCTACGTGTTACCTCTGTTAATTTACCGAAATTAATGAATGCTAGCGGCTCATGGGTAAAATTTAATATGTAATTGGTTAAATTGTTTATGTCAACGCGTCCTCGTTAGATATATTATTTAAAGTCTGTTTTTTGAATGATTTTACTTTGTTTCTAGAAATCCTTTCTGTTTTCTGTTGCAGCGGGGAAGCTATGGAGACTACAGAAATGGAGGCGGAGCCTCAGGCTGTAGAAGAACAACCACCACCAAATGACCTGCCTCCCGATGACCTGCCCCTGGATGACCTGCCCCTGGATGACCTGCCCCTGGATGACCTGCCCCTGGATGATCAGCCTCCCGATTACCTGCCTCTGAATGACCAGCCTCCGAATGATCAGCCTCCCGATTACCTGCCTCCGAATGACCAGCCTCCGAATGATCTGGCTCCGAATGACCAGCCTCCGAATGATCTGGCTCCGAATGATCTGGCTCCGAATGATCTGGCTCCGAATGACCAGCCTCCAAATGACCAGCCTTCAAATAACCAGCCTTCAAATAACCAACAACCAAATCCTAATCCAAAACCAAAGAAAAAGAAAAAGGTACATGGATTGTAAAACAACGTCCAATTTAAACTATTTTACTTATTTGCTGTAATTGGAGAAACAAAGTTCACCCTTTAGCAAGTTCAGAGTCTTGTTTTATCAAGACAGTACAATGATCCCTTCCATGTTGTAAAGTTATTTTAATCTAGCAGTAAGGGAACAAAAACTCAACAGATCTGATCGTGCCATGATTTACTGAAACACAAAGCAGAGCTGAACTGGAGTTAGCGTGCTTCCACGCTCACTTAGCTTGTATAATCACATTTAGCAGCAGCATTTTTAAGTGATAAATGTATCAGCCTCCCATCGCTGTGGAGGACTCTGTCCCTGCTCTGTTTTTAGGTAAATTGAACTTTGAGGTAATTCATTTCCACGTTTCTTTTTTTCTTCTTTTTTTTATCCCAGCACAGCCATTTCAGTCAAAGGCTTGTGGCGGATTAGTGGTTTATTGAGGTAATTTCAGTCTCCAGGTTTCCAGCATCATAAAGCTGGTTTACTTCTTACCTGGCACTGTCACCGTGGTAAGATGTGCAGGAAAACTAATGTCTACCAGAGCAGGTTAGGAAACAGAATTACAGATCAAGACAGTCAAAAACAACCTGATAAAATGAACAAAAAAATCAAAAGGACAGTGGTGTGTAAACTTTTTTTTTTTCCTCTTCTGTGAATTTTACCATAAAATATCTTAAGATTTCTCAGTAGAATTATTACTAATGCACATAAACAGATTGATAACTCAGAAGTTTAAAATTTAAAGCAATTTCTAAATTGCAAAGCATACCCCTCTCCAAAAGCCTTCCTAATGTGTCTGAACATTTTGGTTATTACTCACACAACTTATCACAATACAGTCATAACATGTTTAATATATCTACTTGTTACCGGTTAATTTTTTTATCTTTGCAAATCATTTAAGACAAAGAGGGTTTAATGGGGAGTTATTTAAGCCTGTATCTTCAAGGTTGGAACTAGTTTACTATTAACTAACGGTACACAGGTCCCTTGGCTGCAACACAGACCCATATCATCGTTCTTCTACCTCCATACTTAAGTTGGGAGGAGGTGTTTGTAACGCTAAACTTTTTTTTTTTTTTTTTTTACCAAACCGGAAGCTGTGCCTCATGGCTGAAGATTTGTTGCGGTGTCTTAACTTCTGGTAATGTGGCCGATTGTCTTAAATGACTTCCACCTCTATCAGAGACTTTAGATGACTTGGCAGCAGCTTTATGTCCTTTCCGAGTTTAATTCGCAGGAGCAGTTACTGCTTTGAGGTCATTGCTGATGCCTCGCCTTCTTGGGATCGGGTTGACAAAGACCTGTATGCTCCAGACCAGCAAACTGTGTGGCCTGTGTTGTGTTTAGTTGAGATTAAAATAAAATTTAGACCTTGATGGACAGCAGATAATTTAAAATACGTCTTGAGATATGCATCTGTAGAATTGAAAGAGGCTGTACATGGTTTTTAGTATTGGCATTCAACATTAGGTTTAATTGACAAAGCTGAAGAGGCTAAAAGTAGCATGGGGAGTGCATTGTCACGGAGAGTTTTTAACTGTATGGGTAAAGAGCAAATTAATCTTATTAGACCAATTTTCCATTTGGTTCAGGGAAAGTGAAACTCTTAGACCTTAAATAGTGATCAGCAAAAGTTCCCAGACTCTTTCCTCTTGACTCCCTGGCTCCTATTTTCATAGGTCCTGATACGGAAAATACGCTCTTAGATTGTTGGCCTGCTGCTGGGTCCTGTTGCATCACCAGGATTTGGGGAAAACAATGCAAATATTACAGCAGCTGGACAGACACTATGTTGCAATCAATGTAGACTCTGTGAACAACATATTTAAACTCTAGTAAAATGGAATAAAGTGATAGGTCAAAAATTAACCAAACTGTTACAATTAAAAAGAGGAAGATGGTCCATAGTAACGTGTTGAAGTATAATAATAACCAATAAAATCAGTGATGGTTTTATGGTCTAAACATGTGGCTGTAGGTAGAATTTTTTTTTTTATTTTAGTCACAGGTGATTATGGCAGGGTTCTTAGCCTGTAAAAGTTCAGCGTTTGCATTAAATTACTTCCAGCTCTGAATAAGTATAGGTAACAAAATGTAGTCTTGAAAAGTATAAATATTTTTGTCCTGTTTGTTTTTAACCCTTTATGTAAAAGTTGCATTCATTCACACACCCGACAACGGGTCTGTCAAATCCCTGCGTCCACCATCCTGTGAAAAAAGTTCTCCTGGTCGACTTGTGGCCCTTTACAGACATTAGAAAGTTTCCTTTGTTATTCCAGCCTTTAAGTGCAACAGGAAGCATCTCCAGGTTTGAACCATTCACCTCCTCAGCCTTCCTGTCTTGCAGTGGGATGGGCTGGCTCTGCGGCTTCAGTAACCTCAGAGGTCTTTCGGTTCGGCCTTCAGTCCTAGCAGGGGCCACGGTGCTGTATCTCTGGTACCATCCAGGCCCCGGTGTACATGGAACGGGGCTGCTGCTGCAGCACCATGCAGTGTACACATAGGCACTGAGCTCTCAATGGCTGACTGTGCAGGAATCGATGCTGGGCTGGCACCGTTGGCTGTCAGGAGCTTTTTAAGGCAAGCTGCTGATTCCTCAAGCACAGAGCATCACTCTTAAGATGTAAACTCAAGTCTGCTTTGCATCCAACTTGTTTAATCTTCTGTACCTCTATAGTTTCATTTAGAGCAAGAAGGATAACTAGCCTGCCCTTTGACATAAGGCCTTTATGAATCAATTCAGAGTATTTTTTTCGCCCGCCGGACTAGGGCTGGACGATAATTCAATAAGAATTTTATATATATATATATATATATATATATATATATATATATATATATATATATATATATTGATCGATAGACGTGTGGTTCAATAGAAGACAAAGGGGTCAATAAAAAGTTCAATAGAAAAACAGTTTTCCTTCCTTTTGCATTGTCTGAAATTAACTTCCTGATTCACCAGCCAAGTTGGCCGGTAGACGTAAAAAATCAACCGGTCAAGCATATTATTTTTTTACCGGCCAAAGTAAGTCTGACTGGCTCCTGCTAAATATCGCCACATAATCCCGCTACGTAGTTAGCCTGAGCTAAACGCTAGTTGTTAGAAAACGGACATGACACAGTTGCTGTCGTTCTCGCGTCACGTGTGTTTGTGTACGTACTCGTTTGTTGTCATACGAGCTGACAGCAGAGGACCATAAAGAGGCATCCGCCCAAATGATGGCTGGAAAACGAGATTTATTTGGTACAAACATTTACTCGCCATGTGGCAGCTAGCCCTCTGAAATTTACTCACCAAACGAAAAATGTACTCGTATTTGACATCTAGTAGGTCAATACTACAGTGCACAGTTCTTTTTTTCTTTTTTTAAGACTTGATATTAGGGCTGGACGATAATTCAATAACAATATATATCGATCGATAGACGTGTGGCGCAATAGGGAAAAAAAAGGGTAGATAAAAGTTCGATACAGAGACAGTTTTCCTTCCTTCCTTTCAGCCTATCATATTAGTTGATGCTACAGTCACTACTTCCTCTCGACCAATCGTAATCGCGGACCCAGGCACGCCTTCACAAAGCGCCGCCCTCTCAAACCACAACACGCAGCACGTGAATATGTCGCAGCAAGGAGAGGCGGAGGAAATTTTACTAGTTCGCCAGTCTGACAGAAATAAACCCCAGTGATTTGTAAAATTTGGAAGGTACCGGTAAAAACAAAGTCTGGTAACGCAGCCAACTTGTTTCATCATTTCATCACGTAAACCGCTCACACGCGCAGCAGCGCGAGCTGTGTCGGCCCCGGCGTGGCTCCGCGTCGTCGTCGGAATCTTATGGAGCTTCTTCCAAAACAAAGCAGGTATAGCAGCTAAACTGGGCTCCCTTTTTTGAGATAAAATGACAAAGCGTCCAAGCGGCATAAGGACATCGCGCATGCAGTAACGTGCTTCATAGTGATGGATATGCTGCAGTTGTCTGCAGTTGGAAAAACCTGGCTTCAAACAATTACCTGCCACTCTTGATCCGCGATATAAAGTTCCGGGTCGCAAGTTTTTCTCTAACAGCGCTCCCTAAGTTGTGCAGTGCAGGGAATCAGTGCAAAATGAGCTGCAGTCTGTGTCTTCCCACGTCACAACCTCAGACCTGCATCAGCCTCTCAATTAACTATATAGACAGAGAATGAAACCTGAGGAGTAACTAGTGTACTATTCCCACCTAAATAGGCTATTCTATTTATTTATTTATTTGTTAGATTTATGTTGGTCATTTTACTGGTCACTTTAGTTTATTCTTTGTCAGTATTTAATAACATCACCCAGGTCTCTTAAGTTGAGTTATTGTTCTTTAAAAAAACAGTTATGGGTAAAAATGTTGGTTAAATAAGGATTTAATTGAGATTTAGTGTTTGTGTGTTCGTTATTAAAAGTAAGTCATTTAGCAATATCATTAGAGCCAGGTTTTAAATCTTTTTGATAATTATCGATATCGATCAATATGCATTTTTTTATCCATATGCTTTTTTTCTATATTGTCCAGCCCTGCACCGGACTGTGTACCTTTGGTGGTGATTTATCTCTTTTACCCTTATTTTAACTAAATGTTTGTGTGAATAACTGGAAACATTCTAGAGTAAAATAGTCAGTCTCCCCAGATATTCTGATAGCGGTGGGTCGTAGCTTAAATAATAGCGGTAACCTTCACATCGGTTCCTTTTCGAGGGGCTCAGGCTGGACTTATTTGTGATCCACTGTTGGCGAATACATCCGTCTGGCCAGAGGAGCCGGCAGGTCTTTACCTCGGCGCTCTCTTGTCCGGCTGCAGCAGACAAGTGTGTATTCTGAACCCTGTGTTAATGTTCCCGCTCTGCGTTTTCCCTTATGAAACCAGTACCGTGGTGCTGCTGTCCTCAGCTGATGAGAGTTCAGTTCAGAGCCAAGGCAAACCCACTCCCAGGGCAGCCTCTGCGTGACGCGGGGCTCACGGAGAATGAGGGGAAACGCACGGCTCTGCGGCATGAATGGTGTGGCGGACGTGGACGAGCTGTCCTGTCCTGTGCTGGGTGTCATCCTGTCACTAATTCCTGTATGTGTCTCTCTCCTCCCCGTGGGTTTATCCCCGCCGTGCTGACAGAAAAAGCAGCCACTGCACTCTGCGGACATAGGTAAGTGTTCTTACACACGGCGCCACTCCCTGTGCTGCGAGTTGAAGCGTGAGGTCTTGGTCTCTGTGCTTCACGTCGTGGGTGGTGGGCGACCTGTTCACCACCCAGTGACCGGGGGACTCTTTCGGTGCCGTCACGTAGTCCTGAGCTCACCGTACGGTTTCCTGTCTGCCTCAACGGGTGACCAGTGTAGATTGTAAAACCTCTCTGAACACTAATAGACATTGCGACACATTCTCCCGAGATGCCGCTGCATCGTTTCTGTCGGATAAGTGTTTAACCTTTTAAACATTTCCAAGTACGGTGTTTTACGCCGGCAACGTTCTACTAAAAAGGAACTTCACCTGGTCATCAGTATAAAGCTGATGCTTCATTTCTGTGGCGCAGCGGCGCGTCCCGTGGTGCTGAGCCCAGCGAGAAGCACAGCGACCTTCAGACCGGTGGGGGCCTCGATGGGGATTGGCTAGGGGCTGTTGCGCTCCTTTTTCTCCCAGATTCCTAAAAGATTTTAAGGAGTTTGGATGTCTGGTGGTGTTCAGTTAATCGGAAAATATGCTCACTGCTCATCAGTTGTTGCAAATTCTGCAGCAACGCAACAGGCTCCGTCATTTAACGGTCGCTGGTTTATTCTGGCAGGAAATCTAAAGTGGCTAGTCGGAGCGTTTGTTTTGTTATTGTAAAGCTGCTGCGTTGCGCTGATCGCTGCTGTGTTTTCCAGTGTTCTCCAAAGGCAATTCTTACCATACGCTGCCCTCTCTGAGCAAGTTGTTGAAGGGCGTCACCGACACCATCGTTGGTAAGGAGATGAGCCAACGTGATACTTGAAAGCATAACTTCTTCCTGTTCTCATAAAGATCTTAGATTGTAAAGAAACAAGGTTGTGAACAATTGTGAAGTGGAAGAAAATGAATACATAGTTTTCATAAACTTTAATGAATAGAAATCTTTATATCCTCAGTAGTTTTTACAGCTACTGCACGTCTTCTGGGTTATGCCTCTACCGCATTGCTGCATCTTGAGTGGGAATTTTTATTTTGATCATGAAAAAAATAAATAACCAAAATCCAAACACAGTTGGTTTTTTGATTAACTGGATTTGAATATATGATACATTTTACTCCGTTTTAGACGAGTTAGTTGATTGGAAAATGTTAGCAGAAAGGCAGAATCTCGAGCTGATAGGTTGGAGGTACTGCTTGACCGGTAGATTAAACTGTACTTAACAGCCTTTGCAAGTCCCACTTTTAAGTTTAGTTGCAAGAAAGAAAGGGGGGGAAAAAAGTAAACTGTATTCTCTTTCTTCCACCTCACAAGTATGAGCTACGATATGTCCCTGAAGTTAATGTTTGTAATTCAAGTATAAATTGTTTGGGGGCGGGGATACTTTTGTAAGGGTTTTTATTTCCCTTTTTGTTAAAAGATAAATGAGTAATGATTCGATGCCTGCAGGTCTTCAGTATGTCTGGGAGTACCGCAGCCCGAGTAAAAGCATCCAGCCGCACTACCAGTGCAAACTGTGCGCCCTGTCGCGCGTGCAGCATGACATGGTGGATCACGTCAAAGGCTGGAAACACAGCTTCAGATACCTGGTGAGTGCAGCTGCCTTCCCAAGCCACAGAGACACTTTGTTGAAAACAAACACTGAGTACATGTTTTTGTCTGAACCAGAAAAAGGCTCACCCTGATAAGGCCACCTGGGAAGAGGAAGAAGGCGTCAAAGACCCCGGGGTCCGAAGGGCAGTTAAAGCGGCTGCTGCCGAGGTGGAAAAGGCAGAGGGGCGGGGACAAATTCGGGTATGTAATAGATTTTTTACAACTGGAGAGGCTCTTCTTTGTCTGTCTGGTTCATAAGGCGATCCGCCAGGCTTATCATACGCTGGGAGAAACCCTGGCTATTAATAACGGTCTTTTATGGAGCGCTAACCGCTACTACTGTGTGTGGCTGTGTAGTGAGAGCCAGGACAGTGACGTAAAAGATGGATAAAATGCGACATGAACATTCAGACTGTGGACGCTTTGAAAAATATTCGATATGTATCCAAATTAGTACCACATATGGAAGTGGCACAATCAGATTTTTTTGGGGTGTAAAAAGATCGGAGTTGGGCTGTTCACACTGCAGTTAAACAGATATTGGTCGCATATGGGCAAAAAGATCGGATTTGGGTTGCATTTTACTGCAGTGTGAACGGGGCCCTTAGATTCCCCGGCCTAAATTTACCGGACCAATCTCAGCGCGGGAGACAGGAGATTAGGATTCTTCACTCTTAGTGCCAGAATTACCCATAATCCAGCTGTGTTTTTATGTAACCGTAGTAGTCAAAATGGCAGCGGAGCGATGTTTAAACGATGCCCATTATTATGTCCTTAATGAGATGGATATATCGTTAATACGTCAACAACTGGGTGCTCTATGGGCTAAAACAGCATTTCTCCTGGAGTAACCATTTACCGTTGTCATGCTAGCCCCTGTATGACAGAGGGAGGTGGCTTTTATATTTTGGATGAATAACTTAATTTGTTTAGCATAAGTGCATAATATAGTTTTCTGTTTCTCCTCTGGCGTTTAGGTGATCCTGAAGGAGCCACATCTGGTGCCTGCCTTTAAAGGACTCCGTGAGTGACTTTGCTTTGTTCATGCTGTGGTAAACCTTTGTACATACTCACCAACGGAGGTTTCAGACATTTCCATACGTCTTTAAACAGCGTGAACACTTCAATGATTTTAGGTTTGTCTCTGTTTTCCTGGGATTTCTCACAGGTTCTGCTACTCCTAAAGCTGCGCCCCCACCAGGTCAGGCGATGGGACCTATGGGTCCCCCATTCGGTGAGCTCTCTGCATCTACAGGCGCATCTTGCTCAATTAGATCATTAAATCATTTCACTCATTCAGTTTTGTGCAACTTGAACAGATTACACAGTTATATAATTCAAGTGTATATTTTCTGTTGATTTTTGGTGATCATGGCTTACAGCTAATAAACCCTAAAAGTCAGTTTCAAAACTATTATATTTAGTACAATTACAAACAAAGCTGTTTACATAAAACACATTTCTGATTTTCTTTTCATCATTAAAAACAGGATTCAAAATCTTTAATTAAAACCACCAATTCCAGGATTACAGATTATTATACATTTAATAAAATGAAGGAAAAAAATCTGTGATATTTTAATCATTCAACAATTTCCCAGATTTTTCCTGTCACTAACTTTTAACATTGTACTGATTAAATAAAATACTGTATGTAGATGTTAAGTACATTTAATTGTTAATATAAGAAAAACAGTAAAGAGAAACTTATTTGTACAGATCTTTATACTTATTTGAGATTCTCTAGGGGGCTCGCTGGGTTCGCTGGCCAGTGGTCATCAAAGCAGGTATTGGTACCTTAGTCATGATGAAAAAATGAAAGCAGCATTTCCATAAAGCTCCTGTTGTTGTCGGACTTGAACTAAACCCCCTCCTCCATCCTTCTCTATTTTGAGTTAAAGCTCAGACTAGCTAGGGTTCTAAAGACCTCTAAACCTAACGAGTGTTACCCTGCTTGGAGTTCCTATGAGACATTTTTAGCTAGATAAGCAGAACTCGCCCAATCTACTAACCACCTCCCTCCTAGGGCCCCACCCTTTTTCAGTAGACAAGTTTGGCAACCTAGTAACCTGAGGCCACCTATTTCCTGTCCACCACCTTAGTTAACGGTAGCGCTTAATCTTATACAACGCCACTTGTTATTGGATTGGTTACGTTTTAACGACTCAAAATTCCCAAGGGTGCTGTTTATTAAATGTTTCTACAGGCAACCTTTTAAGACCTCCTGAATATTTTTAGAAACCATGTCTGTTTTACAACCATTAAAGAACTCAATAAATGTTGACTCAATAATTGAATGTCCACAACTTCTAATAGAATTTTATATGCTTCTTTAATTAGTATGCTTTAGCAGGGAATTAGTAACCGCATAATCAAGCAAATACAGAAATCACAAATTAAAATTTAACTAACTTCTTAACTCTATCTAAAGCTGATTACTAATATGTTCAGGAGAGGCTTTTAATTTAGAGGAGCAGACTGACCGATACCGCAGATGAAATCCCAAAGAGTCTCTGATTTCTGGGTGAAGGAGTTGTTCAGATGAAAAACTTTCCTCCTCTCAATGGCAACACTCTGATGTCCAGATAATGTCCTGCTCACAAAGACTCACAGCTTCAATCTCTGTCCCGACACCATGGACTGAGGTTCATCTTTTTGGCTCGACAGGTCATTTTAGCTTCAGCTCTGACACCTGGTGGGTGAAGCTGCCTCTGGAATGATCAGGTTGTTTTCGTCGACCAGTTCAAAGCCACAGCGGCACTTCTTAACAGACTCAGTAGATCATTGGCACCAAATTGTGGAGGAAACACGGAGAAAGGGCATTGGACTGAGCCTCGCTGGTTCTCAGAGACAAGGGTTTCCATCGTCCTTTGGCCAGTTGATCTTCTTACTTCTGTCTTGGGTCTTCTTTTCTTCTGCTCCATGTAACGTACCTTCTGTGATGAGCACTGAACACCCAAGTCATCTCTCTCATGTGTTTTGAGAACTGTTAAGTTTGCAAAACTCCAAAAAGTCTCCGTTAATGAGGCAACATGGAGCGGTCAGCACAGCCAACAGGTCCCTTCCCCTTTTTCAGCCTGATTCGTGACAAACAGGTTACTACCTCGTTTTACGGGCCGCTACGTGACAACCAGCAGGTTTCTTCCTCTTCTAGTCATCCTTCACCCTTCTTTCAACTTTAACTGGTCAAACTCAAGATTTCCCCAAAGCCTTCACTGAACACATTCAAAACATACTTCTACTTTTCAGCCTGTCTAACACATCTACTTCATTAAAAACAATCATTCTTACTTTATTTCATTCATTCAGTACATAAGTTCTTGAGCCTTTAATAAAGAGAAACAATGAATCAACCATACAATTTCAGAGCTTTTATGTTACCTGTTTTACTTAATACATTTCATGTCCAAATTATCTATTATTTGTGAATAACATGGAATATGAACGAGGTCACCACACCACCGATTGTGGCAACTTGACACTCATCACAGGTCAGGGAAGCAGAACTTCCCGATAGCCGGGTTCTCTGACATTTTCTCTGGTTCAGTGGTGTGTCCTAACACAAGGAATGTGACAGTCCCTAATATCTTTGTTTGCTGTGGTTCTTGAAAAACATAAATCCTTAATTGGCCTGTGCTTCACAATCCTCTGTGTTGCTTGTGAATGCATTTTTCAACACACTTTCTCCGTCCAGTGAACTTTCCATTAATGTTCTTGTAGACGGCGCCATGAATAGCCAGGATCTTTTGACTTACCCTCCTTGTGAAACATTGGCTGCATCCAAAAAGATCTGATTGCTAAGGATTCTAGCCAAAGCGGAAGTGCTGTCTAAATAGTGCAGTCAGTAAGGAAGGAGGTAGGAAAAGGAGCCTGTATGCTTCCCATCACAGCTTCTTTAGCAAAGGGAGCTCGCTATCTCCCTTACCAGTGCTAAGGAGCCCTAAGAAATCCCACAATCCTTTGCAGGACAAGATGTGTATAAGCACAGCCCATCTCATGGAAATAAAAATATCCGGACAGAGCGCAGACTTTGTAGTTTTCGGAAGCCTGTAGGCCCAGATTTGACTCGCATCATCCATGTGCGTTTCCGTTGCGTATTGTCGTCAGTTAAATGCTGTCCGAAATCGGCTCAGCAGTCCGAAGCTCCTTTCCTCCTCACGATGGACTTCTTACTGTTCACCTCATGAAAGGTCAAGGAGCAGGAGCTAGAAGCTTTAATTGAAACGCAGCCATTATATTGACTGTCAGCTGTGTTCACTGTAACACAATATTTTTTTTCTTAAATTCTTAGTTTTCTGTGTGATGTTGGAGTTTGATTGGCTGTATGCTATGATAATCACAATTAAAGAAAAACAAATGCACCTTTTTTGATAATATTCTAATTGGATGCACTGCAAATGCCTACTCTCTTGCAGGATGTTCCAGCATGGGTTCTGTGAACTCAAATTAATACCTAATTAACTTGCACATTACAGGTCAGAGGTTCCAAGACATGAGGTTTCAAGGAGAGTTCCCCTCTGGAGACGGACCTGGTTATGGGGGCTATATGTCAGGACCGGCTTTTCCTGACAGAGCCATGAACCGGGGGCCTTTTTCAGACGCTATGGGCCCCAGACGAGACGGATATGGAAGGGGTGGACCGATGGGTGAAAGCCACAACACAGGGTATACTGATGGGTTCCAGGGCGGTTTCAGGGATAGACCAATGAGCAAGCCAATGGACCGACCCGGCTTAATGGGAGCAGGCCCGGAGAGTAACAGCATCCCTGCTGTGCTTAAACACCTGGTGCGTATCTTGAATTGTGCTGCTTGAATGAAACCACATCTCGAGGCACGTTGTAATCGGTCTTTGTCTGCAGGACTCGTTCCGAATAGAGAATGAGAACGACGCACAGCTGGTCCTGAAAGTGACGCAGAAACTCACAGACGTGCTGATGGAGTACAGGCTGAGGAGCATCCCATCGGTACGGAGCCCTTCAATCTTCATTTCAAAAACCACTTACAGCTAATCTCGTACCAGTAAAGATGAGTCGTTCAGCTACATTCACGTTCTGCTTTGATGAAACGTTGAAACTGAATTTTGGACGGTGACTGAAAGCAAAGTTCTGCTGCTGCTCTTAACCCCCACAGGCACAAACTTTCATGAGGTCCACGGACTTTCCCAACCCCTCTTCAACGTCGCAGGCCACCAACAACCGATATTCAAGTAATATCTCGGGTAAAAGCAACACTATTGCTCATGAGACTTGATTAAACCAGAGCTCTTTATGGCTCGTGGGGTTCTCCGCCCAACTAGCCTTCCTCTTCTCCACTCTCATCCTCAGCATGTTTTCTTTGCTTTTAGCGGATTACAATGGTTCCCTTCTCGCAGGTGTTTTACATTCCATGTGTTACATCGACGACAGCAGAATTTGTTTAAGATGAAAGCCACTTCTTCCAATCATATTGATCTGATCGATGCTGCATTATTGGTGATTTACTGGTATCACTTTGTAGAGTTTCATAGGTTCACATGGGTTCTTTATAATTAATTTCTACCCTTAATCAACTGCTGACAGACTCACTTTCTTTTCATTTAAATAATCATGATTATACTCAAGAGATAAGAACAGATGGTTTTCTCAGCTGGGAATCTTTTTAGTCACTACAGCCTGAGGTGTGAATACTTTTTTTCTCTGATTGAGTCTTTGATCATTTGTGCATGGAAATGTTGAAACAAAGATTCACTTCAATCTGTTTTTTTTTTCTGTATTGTGTAGGTCCGCCCAGATATCCTGATGGTCCGCAGAGGTTTTTCAAATGACCAGAAGGTGGCGCCTCACTCCGCTCATCCATCCTTCACAGATGAACAGTCATGTCAATGTTGTTAACGTTTTTCCTCAATGAAGCTGGTTTTCCATTGTCGTTGCTTTTTTTTTTTTTTTTTTTAAACTTAGAGCACGGCAGGTTTTAGTTGATAAATTGTAACTGTCCCCCTTTTTCCAGATGTAATAAAAATCGTGTTGACGTAATTGCAATAAAAGCAGTTTTCACGTTCTTGGCGAAAAGACAATCACGCTGTTTGGTCTTCATCAGCTGAGCTTTCGTCTCCAGCTGCCAGTCCGTTTCTTTGTGGTTTCACGGTTAACTTCTTTTTGCTCCATGGCAATCGGGCCCAAATCCTGGAGAAACTCGCCGCGCCGATCTATTTAACGCAGCCAAATATAGTAGCTATTGAAGCGGGTGTGTAGAACTTGCTCTAATCTTTAATGATGATTTTAAACACAAAACAAGCCAACCTGCCCTCAGAAAGCCTTGTATGAAACATTTATTCAGCCGTGTAAAAAGAACCATGAGCCTCAGCACTGTTTTCTGTGACCTGGGTGAGAAAGATCTCCCGTCGTCTGACGTCTTAAAAAAAAAAAATCTCCACGGTGTCTTCTTTTCATCTTCGTAGTAGTTGTGATTTGGGAACATCTTGTATTTATCAGAACATTTATTACAGATTTATGTATGGATATGAGAGAATAAACAGAACCCTAGTTATGCAAGGTCTTGGCATATTAAAAAAAAAATCTTTAGTGCAAATTAAACATGTTGAACATTAATGTGTCGCTGATGCTGACAATGAGGAACAAAGCGCCTCAGCTGTTCAGAATGGTCTCCTTTTGCTTCACGTTTATGCGCGTGAGAAGCACGTTGGTCCCCAGGAACTCTTCGCCGTGCATCCTCTGGGCCAGCGCCGCCTGCTGTTCGGATTCAAACGTCACCACGGCCTCGCCCCTGCCGCCGCCCTCGCCGTCCTGTAGTAGCACGATATCACCCAAGCTCAGGTTGAATTTACAGAAAAGGCTCCGGATTTGACTTCTCTTTACATTTGCAGGCATGTTTCTGATAAAAATGTGCCGCTGCGCCGCTCTGTCTGGACCCTCTCCCTGCGGCGCTTCGGTCTTTAAGGGATCCGGTTTTCTGAGGCGTCTGTGTAATCGTGGATCAGTCGGACCGGTCCTCTGGTTTCTGGGGTTGTTTTTGGCCATCATTTCCCACATGATTATCTTGGTGATCGGCGTGACCTCAATGGTACCAGAGCCCACGTGGCAGCCAGAGAGGTTGATGGCGTAGTCAAAGTCCGCTGGGCGGTTAAAAGTCAGAAAAGCCGTGTCGGTGAGGCTGCCCGTTTTGTCGAGCAGATGGAGCACGTCTTTGTGCGGCATGTCGGGGCATCCAAACAGCTCTTTTATTTCAGTCTTGGTGATGTTTCTTGGAAGGTTCCTGACCATGACTCTGTACTCGGAGGGTTTTGATAATGAAGCATCGGGTCCACCATCGGGTTTTGGCTTTTTAAACGGTTTAAACTGAACCTGATTGTCCAGCTTCCTCTTGATCGGCAGAGAAGAAACAGATTTCCTCTCATGGCGTAACCTCTCCTTTGGAAAACGTTTGCGGTTCTCCGACCAGTCGTCGATAGCATTTCTACATTCTTGAAGAGCTCCTTCCCACATTTTTTCATCCGCTCCACGTACCTCCACACTAGTGGAGCCCAGCAATTGCTGGTTGAAGCCAAGCGCGTCAGACGCCTCTTGTTTACATGCAAACTTCACGAGGGAGCCGCGACTGATTCCCAGTTCAACATTAACAATCGCTTCTTGCACATGCAACCCTTTGAAAAACTTGCAAATGTCGTCTTTTGTAGTTGAAGCTGGCAGCCCAAAGAGCCGCACGTAGCCTGGCCTCGAGTCCGAGGCGTGCTCCGGGTTGCTGACCTCGTCACATAAAGTTGGGCCGCCGTCGGCCTTGGGAAACTCAAATGTCAGCCCGGCGGTCTGAGTTGACGCGAGACCTTGAAGGACGGTGCAAACTCCAAGAAGAAAAGCTGTGCCGGTATCCAAAGGTCCATCTGAAGCTGGCCTGTTTGCTGAACTCAGGTGGCGTTGCAGCGCGTTGGAAGCCGGCAGATCGGCAGTGTCAGGATCAAGAGGAAAGGCGGCTGAAGATGAAACTGCAGCACCATCACGTGGGCTCGAGGCGAGCCTCGCCTTAGTTGCATCAACACCGTCTGGCGCGGATTTGGGCTTCTTGTGTCTCTCGATATTAGCGTGCGGCCTTGACGTTTCGTTTGCAGCTTTAGGTTTCCTTACGGTGAGCAAAGTTTTCTTCTCCTTTAGGGACTTCTCCAGTTTCTTCTCCATCTCTTCCATACTGCTGAGGTGAAGAGTTACCATAGAGCCTTTGAGGAAGTTGCCAGAGCGCAGCAAGGCGAGCTGCGCCTCCCTTTTAGTGCCAAATGCGATAAAAGCCTCACCGAGACTGCCTCCCACAATGTAAACTCCTCCATCGGGTATGTACAAGGCTTTAAAGAACCCCCGTATATCTTTAGTGCCTGCTTTCACATCCAGGCCTTCTAATCTGAGGATTGTGGTCATTCTTCCACGCTTTCTGTGTTGTCTGTGAAGCCAGAAGACTCAAATGAAAAAACAAAACGAGTCAAGAGAACAAGGGATATTTTTGAAGCCTTGAAAAGAGGAATGATGCCGCAGGAAGGAAAAAAAACTGCGTCACACAATCAAAGTAACGGAAGGGGGAGAGCGGAGGAAAGGCGGGAAAATCTAGGTAAAGAGGATAAACAGTAACCCAAGCATTTAGTATCCGCTAATACTTACGTGCTTTGTGTGTGAGTGGTTGGATTTAAAAAGTAGTTTTAAGGGCTGTAATAGGGCGAAAATCCAGTGTTAACTGTTTCTTTACACCACAGTAAGCGGTTACATGTGTCCTTTTCGCAGGTTTCCCTCCAACTGATCCTCAGGTGCGGGGTTTCCGCTCCTTTATTGACTCTGAGGTTCCGGTAATCTCCTTACTGCCCCCTGGTGGACTGGGGTGGGATCTATATAAACAGAAGGTGAAACAGTTTTGTCAGTCATCTCAGAAAGTGAAACTCGTATATTATGGCGCTATGTGTGCCATTGCTTTAGGGTCAGTTTGCATCTCATTGAATCAGGTAGGAAAGCTGAACATGGCTGTGGGATTTGGAATGTGTTTTTTATTTATTATTTTTCCAAGTGAAAACTTTTAAATTGGAACTCAGATACTGCAACTTCTGAGTATTATTAACTTTATTACAGGCTCAAGGCCCACAGAAGACAATACTGTACACAAATCAATAAAACATCACACATTCATATATACACATTCTATACAGCAACAACAAAAAGAATATAGCTAATGAAGGCATAGATACCAGTGTTCCCATATTTTTGACATGTACCTCACAGAGCTGCAGCTTGGATCTACTATCTGAACAATAAGCTCATTCATGGATCGGTCCAGCCTGTTCATAAACTTGAAAGTGAGATTTCTCACCAAAGCCATGAAAGTAGTTAAACCCAGCCTACAGAACAGCTGGCTTGCCCTGGTACTTCTTGGTTTCTTCAAGAGAATCCTGAGACAGTCATTATAGGCTACTTTTAGCTTAAGCAGGCTCTCCTTCTTATATCTAACCCAGAGGAGCTGTGTAAAGAGGGGAGCAGTAAGTTCGAAACAGGTTGATTTTAACATCTGTAGTGCAGTGATGGAATTTTCTAGCCAGCATGTTGGCTTGTACATATAGCACTCTCCTTTGTCTGCTCATGTCAGCATCATCCTCCAGTGTATCTGTTAGGATGTGCCCCAGATATTTTGTGGTATTAGCTACTCCCAGCTCTTCTCCAGATAGCTAGAAAGAAGGGAATTTAATGTTTAGATCATCTTTTGTTCTACATATCATAACCACACTTTTCTTTGCATTATATTTAATATCAAATTCTACCCCATACTCGGAACAGATGTTAAGTAGCTGTTGGAACCCACTGCTGCTTGGTGATAGAATGGTTAGGTCGTCTGCATATAAGAAATGATTAATCAACATTTCTCCAACCATACAGCCGGTTTGGCGTGTCCCCAACTGCCTGGACAGGTCATCCATGTAGGCATTAAATAAGGCTGGAGATAAAATCCCCCCCTGCCTTACCCCATTACTAACATAAAAAGATGTGGATAGAGTGTTCCCCCATTTAACCCGCACACTCTGGTTAGAGTACCAAAAGGCTAAGATTCGTACCAGGCTGCTGGGGACATCCCTGTGCATGAGTTTATTAAACAATTTAACATGATTAATGCGGTCAAACGCCTTGGACGCATCAATAAAACCTAAAAGCATAGTAGAGCCCTGACTTCTATATGCCTCAACAACCTCTTTCAGTGCCTAGATACATTGGTCAGTGCTATGTTTGGGCTTAAAGCCAAACTGATTATCAGTGGTAGATATACAGTCACTTATTTTGTCAAGAATTAGACTTTCAAGAACCTTTGAGATAATGCTGGCTAGGGCTATAATTATCAATACTACCAACCTTACCAGCTTTGTCCTTGATTACTGGAACCAGAATGACTGACATCATGGAATCAGGCAATATTCCATGGCACACCAGCCCAGAGAAACAGACAGTAGCACTGCTAACCTGGGGCCAGCTAGCTTTAGGTGCTCAGATGTAATGTTATCCATGCCACAAGCTTTTCTGTCGGCAAGTTGCCCTACAGCCATAACAACTTCATTTGGAAGAAAATAGATATATTTGTCCTCTATCACACCAACATCATAAGGCTCACTCTTTATACAGTTGAATAATGCTGAATAATGCTGCCTCCAGAGGTCAACAATGTCCTCTGGTGCAGTCACCCCCTCAATGTTACATGGGAGAGCGGTCTTGGTTCTATTGAGGGTTTTCACCTCATTCCAGAAATTAGTTATGTTACACTGTAAATTCTAACAAGTTGAGTTTACTTAAAAAAATTTAGGAAACCGATTACCTTGGGAAAAGTAAGTAAACAAACTTAACAGTTTTAAGTACTACACAATTATTACGTTTAAGCGAGTTGTACTTTTTTTTTTTAAGTTGTTAGAACTTAATGTGTCCCAGTATAGTTTAATTCAAAACAAGCAGTTACAACTCAAATACTTTGAGTTATATCAACTTAATATATTCTGCCAAAACAAGTAGGCACCACTTGAAATTTTTCTTACACTTCACTTGCGGTACCTTAGTGTAATCCACTTTAAAAAAGTTCACAGGAACTCAATAACAATAAGTCACGTTAAGTTAATATACTGTGTCAAAGTAAGTGGGCAGTACTTAAATAAAAAAAATGCACTTAACCAACCTTTGTTTAGCTAACTTTAAAATAAGAATTCACAAAATGGCATTATGAAAATGTTTTTTTTATTTCAATATTTGTAAACAACAACAATCAACATGCTGTTCATTTTGCAATTTCTCTTGACAGAGACCATCAAAGATCAAGTTAACCTGAAGAATTTCCAGGTGACAGACAAACAAAATGTGCGATTAATTGTTGAGTCCAAACCCTTTGTTAGCAGAAAAACAAACCAATCAATTCAGGGGAGAGAAATTATTTTAACCAGTTAGAACCTAATCCTTCCTTGTAGTATCCTGACTTGTTCAAATTCCTGCTGAATGATGCCTTTTTCTATATTTTTTTCTTTAATTTTGTGTGTTTGTGAGAGAGAAAAAGCGTAAATCGGTATGAGTGGAAATCATTATATAATGTATGACAGAATGAGTGAGATTTAATAGAATGAGTTTGAGTGAGGTGCACTGATTGGTCTAGATGTAATCTAACAGAAGGATCTTGACTCACAAAAGACACTTTCCTGAATGTTTTACAGCAACAAACAGACTTGGCAACATTTAGTCTGTAAAATTTTAAAACTGTAATAAAACTTGTTTGAAACCTGACAGTTAAAACGGTATTATTACATAGAACTGTATTTGTACACGCATCTTTAAAGTCTTAAGTGAACACTTCAACAACCTGTGTTACAGGGGCTCACTACATTTTAATACTAAACCCAACATACTATATGCTCTTTTCCAACAGTTTTTACTTACAGGAAATTTACAACACCTGTGGTGATGGCAGTGTCATGTGATCTTCTCCTTTAAACGCCTTTAAACTATTTTTAGGCTTTCAAATCACAAATGCAAAAAACAGCCAAGAAGCAAGCAGGTATCTCAATAGATATTTACAGGTTTACTTTTGGTCTCCATTAAACTTTTTTAATCTGTAGGCTCTCCAAGTACCTCCTCTCTTTCAGGAGTTATGAGGTAGCAGTAACATAACACCCATACTACTGAATCAGATGAGCATGAAATGAAATGAAACTGAACCAAAAAAAAATACATCAAAAAATAAAAACACAGCGATTATTTTGACAGTTATTGTGCCAACTATAAATTTGTGTTAGAAGGATCATCACTGTGTTGTGTATCAAAAACCTTTCCCTCTTGTCAACAGTTTCTTTATCAAAACATAAAAAGTAAAACATATTCAATACAATAAAAATAACTCCATGAAATATTCAATAATGTTATGTTACTGTTCAGCCCAATCAAACGCATACTCATTCACACAACACACTTACACAGATAACCATTACAGTCATCACTAGCCACAACATCTAGCCCAAAAGGGCATTTTTTAATGTTTGCAGTTTTGGGCTGAGCTTTTGTGGTCCAAGGTTCAACAATATCTTCTGGATGAACTCAAATGTGTTCTTCATACCTTTTGGGTAATCCAGGTGGAGTGCATATATCAAGCCGAACATAAGACAAAGTGCTTGACAGGTTGTGGGAATTTCATCCATGACGATAGTTCCTTCAAGGATGATTGCAATGGTGTTAATCTCTGGTGGTGTGTCTTCAGTCATGACTGTTAGAATGCCAACAGGCACGTGCGTGAAGTCATAGTCTGTGTCCAAATCCTGCATTTAGAGTAAAAGAACACAAATAAATTCAGGTAGAAGGCTATGGCAAACAATTTTACTCCCTAAATCATTTACAATTCAACAATAAAGTTTCATATTAAGTACCAAGCAGAATCTTAACAACTATAAGGGTCTGCTTGTGAAAGCAAATCTGTTGGGCTATCATCTAGCTCTGGGACATCGATTCCCAGAGTTATACTGGCAAAACATGACAAAAAACAAAAAAAAAAAAAACAACAATTGTAACTTAGGGAATTATTACAGTTACAACTAGGAATGTGATTCTGACCAGGAAGAATCCTATTTAATTGATCTACAAAAGGAAAAACAGAGATAGCGCTTTTAATAAGTGTCAAAACAGTCTGCCATAGGGGACTACATATAAACGTATGCATTAACTGTATTTAGTGCTTTAGTATTTAGGTGCTAAGCCATTCAGGGATTTATAGACTAACTGAAGGATTATAAAGTCTATTCTCTGAGATACAGGGAGCCAGAGGAAGGACTTCAGAACCGGGTCCATGTTCTCTACGTTCTTAGTCTTAAGCCTCATTAACACTACCCTTGTTAAACCGATCCATGGCGAGTTTGGCCCGAGCTTGGATCAGTTAACCGAGCTTAGTTCTGACGACCATTTAAACACCACGCTATCTCGGTTCCTTGGTTTCCTCGCCTCCTAGTGATGAAGACGGGACCAAGAAAATCAAAATGCCGGTGCCTGTATCATTCAGGAAGTTATGTTTGGTTATTTTTCGTTGTTTGCGGAGAGTCAGGCGAAGACGGCAACTTTTGGTGGATTTAGTTGACAGAGTCGGCTTTTGGGAAGTGAATAAGACAAACGAACGTCTAATAAGGCTTTACAGACGCAGGAAACAACAACAGACGCTGAGGTTAATCACACTGCTAAGCAGAATCATCCCTGGAAACCGTGTGGCACGGTAGGGAAGCTAGTATTATTATGAATGTCTGAAATGTCAGGTGGCTGTAAGTAGATGACGCGGTCTGTTCATGCGCTCTTTAGTTATCTGAGAACCGGGCTACTGAAAAACCGAGCCGAGCCCACACATGGAACTGGTCTGCATTTAGCGCGGTCCGGTTGTGTCTGGCTCGGTTCAGTGATCAGTCCCTCTAAAGATAAACGCATGGATTAGCTGTGGTGTAGTGGTTTGACTCATACTCCGGAACAGTAGGTAGCAATAACGCATCAATGACCTGGTCGACTATGGAATAAGGGAGCTGTCAAAAAGATGTTTGTATGATTAAAAACATTATTATTCATATTTGTATAGTAATAAATTTATTTGCCAAAATTCATATGCAAAATTCTGCCGTTACATATGTGTGTAAAACATTTTGTGGGTTAATATTGTTATGTGAGTGTAAAACTGAAATCTGTGAGTCCAAATTCTTGTGAATATAATGAATTTTTATAATTATTATAAATGTACTTACTGGGCAGCTGATGAAGAATTCGCCAGAATTCTCTCCAAGATACAAGGGCAGGCATTGAAGGATGGCAGTACGTGTTGTGGTGATGTCATTGGTCTAATAGGGGAAAAAATGACCAAAAAACAAACAAACAAAAAAAAAAAAAAACAGTAAGCAAAAGGCCATATGAAAGCACACTTATTTGGGGGAAAAAATGTCTGTGGATGTATGTGTGCTCCACCGTTAAATTACAAAACAATTACTTGTATTGTAGTAGCAGCTGCAAGTTTGTTGAAGCTTTCACGCACACTACCATACGGTGCTAATGATGAAGGAATTAAAATTAAACTTACTTGTGAATTGATTGGCTGGAGGAGGTGATTAAGTGATTGGCCAACAACTCCTTTTTTGGATTTGAAGAGGTCCATGAGACGAGTGGTATGGTGGTCGAGAGCTTCATAGAAGTCTTTCTTGAGGTTCTTACTGGCGACTCTGTAGAACTCGGCAAACACCTTAAAGAAACAAAAGAAACACATCCAAGGGACCATAAGTATTGACCAGATTTGTTCACTGATAAATCATTCAAACAATCTAACACAACAGAGATACAAATAATTACTTGTGTCGTGAATCAGTATAGTGCAGTGTCAATGGGCCATACCTGACTTTCTGTGAACAGTGCAGGCCAGCGTTCCATCATTCCTTTAACTGAGGGCTGTTCTTCCACAATTTCTTTACGTCGCAAAGAAAATGTCTGGTCCATCATTTTCTTCAAATCGGCTGAGTCTGGAATCCTTTTCTTTGCTTCACTTTCAAGCCGTCTTCTAACAGACTCAAGAGTATCTGCATTTTCACCATCAGGAAAATTTGGCAAGAAATTCGTCTCACTTCTTTTTGGCCTTTTTATGTTACTACATGATGGCGCTCCTTCAGGAAAATCCCTAGTCCTCCTGTTGCCATTCACCTGGACATCAGCCATTCCAGATCTCCTCATTTTCGTACGGAAATTCCCCATCTTAAATTTAATGCTATTCTTCCATCCACAATATCCAGTGGGTGATCCAGCTTCTTTCAGACAGGGATGTTTTGCAATCAGTGCAGAGGCCACGTCTCTACAGTGTTCCTCTGTGGGGTATGCTGTGTACTTGTACATTGTCTCTGCGAGTCTTTCTAAGATCACATGTTTCATGTCCCGAGAAACATCCATCCGAGTTCCAGCCTTCATATAGATTAGGTCTCCCTGTCTCAGTCGGAAATTTACATCCACAGAGAATTCTGGAACATCAAATGCAGACGGCCAAGGATCCCGCCTCATCAACTGAGATTTTTCTTCACTTGTACAAGGTATCCCTGTATCAGATGTGCTTGGTGAGGACAGTATGCCAGAGACTGAAGAGAGAGTTTCAAGACTTATAATTTTCAGCGTGGCTCGATCTGGCAGTTCTGAGACATCTGTCAGATTGCAGAGTGCATTGTTAAAAAGTGGGTCTTCAAACTGTAGTTTGAAATCATATGGTAGAGCCAGTTTAACTTTTAAGTTTTCCAAAAGGGACTCAAGGTTGCCTGGTTTCTGATCAAGGCTGATTTTTCTAATGTCACAATCAGTGACAAAGACTCTGATTGGCCACTTCTGTTCCATAGTCCTAAAAGAAGATAACCATAAAGTGAGTGAGGCTAGCATAATATATAATGTTTCAAAGAAACAAACAAAGCACCTCTGACTCTGTATGCCGACAATGGGAAAACATCATTAAAGTCAGTCAAATGAGAGACAACCAAGCCTGTGCTGCTTTGTGTCAATTCATAAGCACGAAGATGTTCATGATACCATGCAATCATTGGTTTGCACAAGAAAACAATGTCCGTATTGATTAATAGCATTTGCTTAATCTGTCTGAATTCTGGAAGCCCTCCACATGAACCTACAGAAACCACCATATCTGCAGCATAGTTGATTCCATCAATATTTATAGACACAGCTGACAGGACTGTATTTTGGAGACCACATCTTTGGTGCAAAATTTTTTGAATGTTCCCTGGGAGGGAAGAAATCATTATGCTCTTTACTTTGTTTGTTTGGAGGGCTGGTTTGAAAAATGAAGCACAGTCCAAATGGTACGCCATCATCTTTTGATGTCGCCTTGCCAAAGTTAGGGGAACATTTTTGAAGTTCTGAGTTTCATGAATTACTCTTTTGAAGAACTTGTGCTTCCCTTCGAATCTCATTGTCCACATGTCTATGAGAGGTCCAAACACTTTTGTCAAGTGGGGATAATGCTCGATATAGTGATGCTTTGGACGGAGTCTGCAAGCTGGAAAAGCATTCAGTAGTAACTCCCTGTGCTCTGATATTTTAGACTCTAAATAAAACAAAGATTCATCTGTGAATCTCAGAGATACAACCAATTCAAGCACATCTTTTAAAACCATGATCACCTCCCATGTCTCATCTCCCTCAGGAACAAGATGCCCAATCATTAAGGGGAGCAATCTGATAAGACACCAGTTTTCATGACCATTTCCTCCTATTGTCTTCTTTGAGGCAAATGTCTTTGGAATCGGTTGAGGTTTGTCTGTTTTGTCAGAAAAGGAATATGGGAATTCTTTGATGGCCTTATTTAGTGTCTCAATAGAGATGTATTTCTTTTTTATCAGATCTTGAATGCACAGATGCAATTCAAATGGGACCACTCCCTCCAAAAAATCATGAAGAATATCTGGAGGAAATCCATCTACAGCATGAAAATATTTCAAGTTTTCTCCAAGCACACATCCATCTTTGACTCCCCAATGTGCTACTTTAGATGTGTCCTGCTTGACTTCCTGAACCTGTCTGTCATGGGCATCCTTGGTTCTCAGCATGCAACAACCTGAGCTGACACTTTTTGTCTGGATTTCTTCTCGTGTGGCCATACAAAACCTGCACATTCTCGCCACAATAAAGCTCTCTTGAAATCCTGCCAACGCATGGGCAGCCAAGTTATCTGCTGCAACATACAGCACAGTCCCCTTAATGCTTGCTCCCAACTTTTCAAGATAAACTCCATTCTCCTCAAGCATTGCTAGGTCTTCAATAAGTGGGCGTAGGACTTCACGATATCCCTTCTCTCTAACAGTGTTTACCTTGCATAAAATGGCCAACTGTATGGTATGAAGGGATGAGCGGTATTTTGGTTGTAAATTGGCAAGAACCCAATATACTGCACACAGCTTATGCTTCTTCTTAGATGTTCCGAGTGGGTTCGCAACTTCAAAGTCATCAATGTACAACCCCAGGGTAATTCTGAATTCGTCTTCTGATAAAAGGGCATTATTCCTAAAGTGAGAACCATCCCTATAGTTACTGTATCCACTTCCTTTAGAGCTGCTGATGGTAAGAGCCTTATCTAAAACATCATCTTTGCTCAACAGTGCCTGAAGCATTTTAATCAGTGGAATGTAAACTATATTTTGACCATGTTTCTCAGTGACATACTCCACCGGTTCCACGACAGGAAATTCTTTTGCAATGTAACTTGCTCTCCTATTGGAAGTTGAAAGCGAGCCTCCAATAGTTGTGTGTTTCAAAAATACATTTGTGTCAGTTACTGCACAGCATACCTCCTTAACAACAGCATTATCAATGTCAGGATAATGACGTCTGAGTACCTCCTGAACCACAGACAACATCAGGGGTTCTGAAAGTTTAAACACTTGTCCTATTTGCTGGATGATTTCTTGGAGAGCATGCTCAGATATGTTCAATATTGTCTGCATTTTCAGGAAAAGTGAGGCCAAGTTATGCTCAAGCTGAGAGTCTAGGTCATTGACATCAACACCAACATCTGTCCAATCCTCTTCTTCTAAACCAGTGACATCTACAGCTGGGACAGGGGTGATCTCCTCTGTGCCATAGAGCTGCACAACTATTCCTGGTTTAAACTGAAGACTAGATGTGCAATACTTCTGGTCATGATTCCTATTTTTGTGTGTGTTAAAAGTGGAGTAGACATTTGTCTCAAAGTCACAGTCCAGATAGGGACACTGCACTGTTTGCATCAACTTCAGATGCTTCCGTAAATGAGTTAAATATTCAATTTCACTGCAAGGTTCGTTAAACTCACACACTTGACAATTAAAGGTTTGCATATAATCTTTTTCCCTGGTCAACTGTGAGTGAAATCTGGATAAATGAACCTTTAGGGCATTCAAGGATTTGAATGTGCAAATACACTGCTGATAAAGACATGGTATAGGGGAGGTTCTTGTGAAGCCACCATGCTTTAATCTATAATGCTTTAATAGCTGGCCTCTTTTTAGAGTGACAAAAGTACAGAACTTACAAGTCCACTGCATCCCTCTTCTAGTACACACTGGAAAAAATACAGGAAAACAATAATTTAGACTAAAAGACACAGTGACCACCTATCGGAATGTCTAATGTTGTTAGTTGCTGTAAGTATTTGGAATTACAAACCTGCTCTTAGAGATGTTGCTAATTATTTATTATTATTATTATTTTTTGTCATTATATTTTAGATATAATTCCATCTATAAAAAGGTACTAAATGTATTATGGTAAACAGTTGTCAATATTAAAACACTTGTCACATTTATCATAATTTTCTTACATTTGTATGTAATAATTTTGCAATGGTGCATAAGAAAATAATAAACATGAAGTAAAAATTAATAAAAGGGACAATACCGTCTAGAAAGGATTGTGGTCCAGTCTACTGAGAAAGCTTCTTGTCAAGCAGCAGTGAGGGAGGAGAGGGACTGATAGCTGGTCTGACTGGGTAGTATGGTTCTTGTACCCTGGTGGCCAACACAGTCTTGGTGACCGAGTGGACCTTTTGCCAGAAACACCACCTCAAATAAGCTATATGGAGAGGGGGGAAAAAATGGTTATGATTTTTAACAGTCATGTGTGTTCTCATGTCTTTCATAAGTAAGATTAGGTGATGAAATTATTAACATTATTTCAATGATTCCATACATTAAAACAAGTGACGGTTACTATGCAAAAGTTCTTTAGACAAAATGTTTTACTAAACATGAAAAAAAACAAACCTGGATTAACTAAGATGCGTGAAGCGGACACCCCATTCAAGTCAAAAAATTTAACTTTCAATACTTGAAGAATGCTTAAGAAATTTGCAAAGAATTTCGGATTTACTTTCTGCTGACACACACAATGCACTGATAAACGGTTTAGGCAAGCTGAAAGCGGTATCGACTCGTGTCCAAGCTGAAAATAAGGAATATTCTGCAGCCCGGGCCAGTTCAGTTAATCAACAGATGCACTTTTTCTACTGTGGTAAAGCTATCTGCCTCTTCGGAATTATGGTAAAGCCAGCTAGCTCTTGATTTTGACATGCCAAAGGGCACAAGGCATTACAGCACCGTCCTTTAGCTCCTCTGACAAAAAAAAGCGCACCTCCGGTTCATGTGTCATGATATATGGCAAGCCGTTTCGTAACTCAAGATATCAGTAACTTCATTTTGACTAGTCAGAATGTCAATTTAAGATATCTTTAATGGAAACGTTGAATAATTCAAGATATCTCTAATTCATATAGATATATCTTAAAGGGAATTTTGACTAGTCAAAATTACAATTCAAGATATCTTTAATTTAGTTTTTTCTAGTCATTATTCAATTCAATTTTATTTATATAGCGCCAAATCATGAAACATGTCATCTCAAGGCACTTTACAAAGTCAAATTCAATCAGATTATACAGATTGGTCAAAAATGTCCTATATAAGGGAACCAGTTGATTGCATCAAATTCCCGACAAGCAGCGTTCACTCCTGGGGAAGCGTAGAGCCACAGGGAGAGTCGTCTGCATTGTCCATGGCTTTGCTGCAATCCCTCATACTGAGCAAGCATGAAGCGACAGTGGGAAGAAAAACCTCCGGCAGAACCGGGCTCAGTATGAACGGTCATCTGCCTCGACCGACTGGGGTTACAGAAGACAGAGCAGAGACACAACAAGAGAGACAAAAATTATTTGCTTTTAATATATATATATATATATATTAGTTTTCACTAGTCAAAAGTGCATATCTTCTATCCAAAAATACATTTAAGATATCTTGAATTATGGTGGCATTTGAGATAATTACAATTATGATTAGTCAAAACTAAAATCGAGATATCTTGAATTTACTTTATGACTAGTTGTGATTTAATATTAGATATTTGAAATGTGTATTTCGGCTTGCCATATTGACTTGCTCAACAGCCGACCGCGCAGTGAGACCTCTCAAACTGGGAGGTGCAGTACTGTCGTTCGACAAACATGGAAACCTCCACAAACATTCAAATGAAAATTACTCTTAATTAAAAAAAACGTATCATTTAATGAACAGTATGTAATAATTTAATTTAATTTAGTAATAATTTAAAGTACTTTCAGCAGTTTGAATTCTGATTTTGACCGGACTTTTCCTTTAATATCCCCGAAATGAAGGCAGCACAAACAATCATTTTAACCGCACATACCTGCACAAATGAAGCACTAAATAAAACAGACCATTTTGGTTTATTTGGGATCAAGCGCGCCATTTAAAAAAACGCGCCATAAAAAAAAAAAAAAAAAAAAAAAGCACTCTATTTTATTTTTTGCACCTGCGAAGGACGGTGACGTCATCGGCTGAAGTTAAAACTTATAATATCTCCGAAACGACAGCAGCACAAACTATAATTTTAACAGCACAAACCTGCACAAACGAGGCACTTACCATTCAGGCTATTTACCGTTTTAAGTTTTAAGTTTTTGACCTGGATGGGGTGTCAGCTACAAGAAGCTGATAAAGCTACCTTACTGGGTCAGTTATAACGGACACCAAGGCGCGAGGCCGACACAAAGCGCCCCCGCCTCCTAAAACTAAGCTAACAAGTTAACTCATATACAACAGAACTATAGCGGCGGAGAAATGTTACCAATTAGCACTACAATGGCTCCAGGCCAAGTCAAACCACTTTTATTTAAATCACTTATGTTTAGCTGCTTCTAACGTATCCTCTGTGAACCCGCGGTCAGACATACAATGGCTAACATGCTAACAAAAAGTCGAAGAGTGTACGTTCTTTCAAACAGTAAATTATATTGATAAGATTAAAAACAAAAGCTTTTCACTTACCGAAACCAACGTTCGAGCCAACGTTCCGTGAGAGCAGCGGGACCATTAAGGGCCTTTCAGACAGGAAGCGATTTGCGCTGCGCTGGCCGCGGGGTTCAGCGCAGCGCATTTGCGGTTTCTATGGCAACGCGTGCATTCGTCACGGCGCGCCGCGCTCGCCGCGCTCAAAGTTCAACTATGTTGAACTTTGAGCGCGGCGCGCGAAGCGGTGCGCTGCGCTGTGCTTGCGCTTTGCTCGACGCAGCGATAAACCGCCCTGGCGCGGCGCAAGCCATTGAAAAGAATGGGTTTCACAGCGCAGCAGTGCGGTCGTCGCAGCCTGTCTGAAAGGCCCATTAGAGTCAACGTTCCGTGAGAGCAGCGGGACCATACAGGACCTATACTTGACTGTACTTCGAGTGATAAATGAGTTCAAACCGAAGAAAAAAAAAATGCGCGCAGACCGTAAATGGACATGCGCACTAGGGTGCGCAGCAGTGTTAGTTAAGTCTCATACAACAAATCGTGCTACTTACTCAGAAAAATCAAGTACATATAACTTAATGGAAAAAAGTATGCAGGTGAAAAGTTCAGAAAACTTGGTATAAGAAAGTAAACTTTAAAAACTAGTATAAATTAAGTCAAATACACTATTTTATCTTTAGTCAGGACATTGTTTGCATTTACAGTGTATTTTTAAGCAAGTAGTCAGCCATTGAGGAAGCACTTAGCGCCTGCTCATGCTTAGTTATATACCGCAATGCATATTTATATTTGGCATTCATTTTCTTTTTATGCTCAAGCTCAGGTCCCTGTCTGGGCTGCCCAGCTAAAACCCAGGTTTTATAAGCCATACTGGCTTCAGTATGATGGTTTGCAACAAAATTATTCCACCCAGGCTTTATATTCCTGGTTTTCCTGGTCTGCGTGAATAAGGACCCACTAGCCTCAATTAAGGCTTTCAGTATGTCATTGTACATATCACATAAACCATTCCTGTGAGAAGTGTCCCCACAATTCATATCGGTGCACCAAATGGCACTCATAGGTAGCTGCAATTTGCTCATAGCAGCATCAGAATTAAAACAGTATTTAAGAACATCACCCTCAGATAGTTATAGTATAACTGGATGCTCCAAACAACTCTGAAACTGCAGTTTTCTAAATAGTCCATTGTGGCGCTTCAATCGCATTATTTTATTCATACATTTTAAATATCTATAATTACTTGTCAGGCTTGAACTACACCTCCTCCTTGATCCTTCTCTATTTTGGGGATAAAGAGTTCCTATGAGGCCTTTTTAGCTAGATAAGCAGTACTCGACCGATCTACTAACCCTCCTAAGGCTACGCTCTTTTTCAGTTGACAAGTTTGGTAACCTAGTAACCTGAGGCCACCTATTTCCTGTCCACCACCTTAGTTAACAGTAGCGCTTACTCTTATACAACGCCACTTGTTATTGGATTGGTTAAGTTTTAACGACTCAAAATTCCCAAGGGTGCTATTTATTAAATGTTTCTACAGGCAACCTTTAAAGACCACCTAAATATTTTTAGAAACCATGTCTGTTTTACAACCATTAAAGAACTCAATAAATGTTGACTCATTAAATCGAATGTCCACAACTTTTAATAGAATATTATATGCTTCTTTAATTAGTACGCTTTAGCAGGGAATTGGTAACCACATAATCAAGCAAATACAGAAATCACAAATTAAAATTTAACTAACTCCCTAACTCTATCTAAGGCTGATTACTAATATGTTCAGGAGAGGTTTTTAAATTTCAGAAAGCAGACAGACCCATAGATGGAATCTTAAGGTGACTGTTTCCTCACCGAAGGAGTTGATCAAATGAAGAACTTTCCTCCTCTTAAAGGCCACGCTCGGATGTCAAGACGATATCCTGCTCACAAAGGTTTACAGCTTGAGTTTCCATCCTGACAGCCTGGGCTGAGTTTCATCTCTTTGGCTCGACAAGTTGTTTCAACTTCAGCTCTGACATCCGGTGGGTGAAGCTGCCTCTGGAAGGATCAGGTTGTTTTCATCGACCAGCCTCGCTGGTTCTCAGAGACCAGGGGTTCTGTAGTCCTTTGGCCAGTCAGTGTTCTTTCTTGTGTCTTCTCTTTTGGGTCTTGTGTCTTCTGTCTCGGGTCTTGTGTCTTCTGTCTTGGGTCTTCTTTCTTGAATTTTCTTTCATGAGAACTGAGCACTGAGCACACACATCATCTCCCTTTTATGTGCTTGAAAACCGTTGGTGTCAGTTGATGATGATGTTGCAATAGGTTCTTCCTCATTTAGGGCCAGTACCAGTAACAGGCCTCCTCCACATTCAGTTCCATCTCGTCCCCCCCCCCCCCCCCCCCCGTCAACAGCCTTTATCAGACAAGTACAGGCTTGCTTCAGAGCCTTCACTGAACATCTTCAGTCATGCTTCCCCTTTTCATCTGCCTAACACACTTACTTCATTAGAAACACTCATGTTTAATCTATTTAATTTAGTTTAATACATAAGTGCTTGAGCTTTTAATAAGAAGGAAAAGAGGAACAATGTATCAATCACACAGTTTCAGAGCTTTTGTGTTATCTGTTCCGCTTAATGTATTGTTGTTGTTGGATTAGAACTAAACCCCCTCCTCCATCCTTCTCTATTTTGGGTTAAAGCTCAGACTAGCTAGGGTTCTAAAGAGCTCTGAATCTAATGAGTATTACCCTGCTTAGAGTTCCTGTGAGACCGTTTATCTAGATAAGTAGGACACGACCGATCTACTAACCACCTCCGTCCTAGGACCACACCCTTTTTCAGTGGATAGGTTAGACAACCTAGTAGCCTGAGGCCACCTATTTCTGTCTGTTTTACAATCACTGAAGAACTCAATAACTGTTGACTTAATAATTGAATGTCCGAAACTTCTAATAGAATTTTATTTGCTTCTTAAATTAGCAGGCTTTAGCGGGGAATTAGCAACATTATTAATCAATTTAACATATCTCAAATTAAAATGTAATCAACATCCTAACTCTTATCTAAGGCTGCTTACTAACATGTTCAGGAGAGGCTTTTAATATTAGAGGAGCAGATGAAATTGCAAGGTGTCTTTGATTTCTGGGCGAAGGAGTTGTTCAGTTGAAAACTTTCCTCCTCTCGATGGCAACACTGATGTCCCGTTAATGTCCCCTTCACCAAGACTCACACTTTGAGCCTCTGTTTTGGTACCAGTGTCTGAGGTCCGTCTCTTCTGCTCGGCAAGTTGTTTCAGCTTCAGAACTGACATCCTGTGGGTGCAACTCCTATCTCTGCAACATCCAGGTTGCTCTCTTCTTTCTTCTGCTCCGCGCTGTGTGGCTTCTGAGATGAGAAATGAGCTCCGAAGACCCAAATGATCTTTCCTTTATGTGTTGAGAGAACCATTGGGAGGTTGCAAAACTTCAAACCTTCCCCCTTTACTGAACAACAGCACAAAGCCCCTTTTTCCTCATCACCTTTACCCCAGATAGCAGGTCAGTTGAGCCAAACTGTAGGTACACCTGGTCTGACGTTCTGTTGACTGTGAAATCATCCAGGGAGGACAGATCACCCACTATTACCATCTAATGTAGAACAGATTACTAGATCAATGTGTGCTTCTGTGCTTTTTGTCTGTCTTGTTGTGTCTCTGCTCTGTCTTCTGTAACCCCCAGTCGGTCGAGGCAGATGACCGTTCATACTGAGCCCGGTTCTGCTGGAGGTTTTTCCTTCCCGCTAACGGGTGTTTTTTCTTTCCACTGTCGCTTCATGCTTGCTCAGTATGAGGGATTGCTGCAAAGCCATGGACAATGCAGACGACTCTCCCTGTAGCTCTACGCTTCTCCAGGAGTGAATGCTGCTTGTCGGGACTTTGATGAAATCAACTGGTTTTCTTATATAGGAACATTTTTGAGCAATCTGTATAATCTGGACCAATCTGTATAATCTGACCCAATCTGTATAATATGATTGAACTTAACTTTGTAAAGTGCGTTGAGATGACATGTTTCATGAATTGGCGCTATATAAATAAAATTGAATTGAATTGAATTGAACTGTCTTGTTCCTGTTCTTCTGAGCCACAAACGGGCCACTTCCTCTTTCAGCTGCTCTCTCTTTCCAACCGTCGCTACCTCTTTCCACCCGTCATTTAACCAACTCCTACTCTTACTTCACATCCTCTCCACTGAACATATTCAAACCTATTGTCTCCTCAGCCTGTCTACTGCATTAGAAATATTTCACTCATTTAATACATAAGTACTTGATCCTTATGAAAAATAAATCAAGACATACAATTCAATGAAGAGAAAACAATCAATTAAAACATACAATTACAGAGATCTTATGTTATCTGTTTTACTTAATACCTTTAATGTCACATTTATCTATTAATTTGTGAACAACATGGAATATGGACGAGTTCACCACACTTCATTCAGTCTGTGGTAATTTGACCTTCATAAGAGCTTTTTTCTGATGATGCACTGGATAACCTAAATTCTAAACAGAACCAGCTTTAAATCCCCTTGAGATCATACGATGAACATTATTCAAGTAAAGATATCTTTCCAACAATATGTAGTAAAGGACCTAAAATAAACAATATAAAGCCCAAACTCAGACTACATTATAAGACAATGACGAACCCTAAATGTTTGAATTTTTTTTAAATTAATCAGTTTATTTATATATATATATATATATATATATATATATATATATATATATATATATATATATATATATATATATATATATATATATATATATAGAATTCAATCATAATATATATATATATATATATATATAATTCAATCAAATCATTATATATATATATATATATATATATATATATATATATATATATATATATATATATATATATATATATAATTCTATCAAATCATGATATATATATATATATATATAATTCAATCAAATCATACAGATTGGTCAAAAGTTGTTTAAGGAAACCTAGCAGATGGCATCAAGTCACTGATCTTGCAGAATTGACTCCTGCTGAATAAGCATTTAACCACAGTGGACTGTCGCCTGCGTTGTGTTGATAACTTTACAGCAATCTCTCGTACCGAGCATGCATGTAGCGACAGAGTAGGGGACTTTAACATTCTCCAAACGTGTTTTGACTAAGTACAGCTCCCTCTGTGCCTCACTTATTTATATACTATGTACCCCATCCAGTTTTATTGATTTCATAAAGTATTCATCCACATTTTTCTTGACAATAATTTTTGTGAATTTTCAAATTAAAATCTTTTTAGTTACTTGAGTTTAATAAATCGCTTCCTTCTTTCCTTCCTTGAGGCCTTATTTTAAGAGATGTCGCTCTTTGTCACAGGAAAAGAGCTGAGGTTACTGCACAGCTGCTGTGTGCATTTCCTGCCAAAAGTCCTCTATGTCTCAGCCTATAAGAAACACAAAAAGTCCTCCAATAGAGTGTTGTTATTCAAATCGTTGCAACTTATCAATATGTATGCGGTATCAGTTTTGTTGTTGTCGGACCTGAGCGAAACCCCTTCTTCCACCTTTCTCTAGTTTGGGTTAAAGTTCAAACTAGTTAGGGTTCTAAAGCTCTCTAAACTTAACAAATATTACCCTGCTTAGAGTTCCTATGAGACCTAGTAACCTGAGACCATCTATTTCCTGTCTCAGTTAACGGCGACACCTACTCTTATACAACCAGACTTGTTATGGGACCGGTTAAGTTTTAATGACTCAAAAGTTCCAAGGGTGTTATTAAGTTTGGCTATAGGTAGGACCTCCTACTTATTTCTAGAACCATGCATGAAGTCTATTTTACAGCCATTAAAGAACCCAATAAAAAAGTGACTCAGTGAATCAAATGTGCACAACTAATAAAATCTTTAGATGCATCTTTAATTAGCAGGGAATTAAGTAACAGCACAATTAAGCAAATATAGAAATCCCAAATTAAAATTTGACTAACTTACTAACTTTGCCCAGGCTGAGTACTACAATGTTCTGAAGAGGCTTTTGAATTTAGAGGAACAGACAGACTCATACCGCCGGTCGGAATCTAGAGGTGACTCTGTTTCCTGGGCAAAGAGGTTGATGGAATGAAGAACTTTCCTTCTCTGAATGGCAACGCTCTGATGTTCAGATGGTAACCTGCTCACAAAGGCTCACAGCTTGAGTCTCCGGCCCGACAGCATAAACTGAGGTTCGTCCCTTTAGTTGTTTGAACATCAGCTCTGACATCAGGTGAGTAAGGCTGCTCTCTCTGGAACAATCAGGTTGTCCTCATCGACCAGTACAAAGCCACAACGGTGAGCAACCACATTGTCTCATTTTTATGGGGTTTTGAAACCTTTGGTGTGAGTGGCAAGACTTTGTCCTCCAGAGTTCCTGTTGATGACACAATAGGCTGTAGCCAGCTACAGTCATCAGCCCTCACCGTTCAGTTTCCATATGGGTCATCTATCCCGTAGAAGTCCTCAGTTAACAGGTACAGACATGTCTCTCTCCAGCCTGTCTATGCATCGAAATTCTAACACATATACTTCACCAAAAACAATCTTACTCAAATTATTGTGCTAAAGCCTTTAATAAAAATAAAAAGACAATTAATCAACCTTACAATTTGAGTGCTTTTATGTTATCTGTTCCTTTTTAATGTCTGTAAAGTCCAAAATGATTTATTAATTTGTGAACAACATGGAAAACAGATGAGCTCACCGCACCACAGACTTTTTAATTTCACCGTATCTTCAGTTTAACTATATTATTCAAACAGTATTTCAGTTTTGTTTTTTAGACTAAGTATAAATGTTACCTGCCAAACACAGTTACTAATCATCTCCTCTAACTTGCTTTGAAAAATATCTGTCCCCAAAATGTATTTCCTTACATATTTTTGATAAGCTTATTGCAATTAAAAAAAAGGGTTCCTTCTGATAATTATGTTTCCCCTTCATTTCTTTTAAACGTACATAGTTATGCTGGGTCCTGCATGGCAGTCCCAACAACGCAGACAAGTCAGTATAAGGGCTGGGCGATATGGACCAAAAATAATATCTTGATATTTTTAGGCTGAATGCTGACATATGATATTTATCTCAATAAATCAAGTTTTTCTTTTCATAATTATTTATTAAAATGGCATATCTGAATCAAAGTTTTATTTCAAATATCTAACAGGCACATTTGTTTTTAGCAAAAACCTGTAGATAAATTTGAGAAACAGCTGAAAAATAACCTACTGATAAGCATAAAAGTATAATTCTAACAACATAGACCCTCTTGATATAAACACTGTCGTCTTATTTGTCTTTATTTATCTCGGTATTTATAAAATTACATCTTCAGCCCTAGTCATTATACATGATATCATTCTGGTTTAAAGGCACAAACATTTCTAATGAACGAAATATGCTGCTTCTAAACAGAAAACATGTTCAGAAACACATAATTTATTACAAAATTAATCACAGATTACAACGTTATCTGTGAGGGAATGTGGGGTGCATAAATGCAAACACATTATTATGACAGAGTACAGCAGCTCAAGTGTGTTGCTTTATTATTATTTTAGTATTACTTTAAATGGTAAATGGCTTGTACTTGTATAGCGCTTTAAGTAGGCCATCGACCCCAAAGCGCTTCACACTACAATCAGTCATTCACACATTCATACTCTGACGATGGTGAACTATGTTAGTAGCCACAGCTGCCCTGGGGCAGACTGACAGAGAGGAGGCTGCCATACATTGACGCCACCGGGCCATCTGACCACCACCAACAGGCAATTCAGGAGACGTTTTGCCCAAGGACGCAACGACCAATACGGTCAGAGCGAGGGATCGAACCGGCAACCTGACAATTGTATTGAATAACATTCTCCTTATGTATAGGTGTAAACATGTTAATCAAATCGTTATTTCTTTATAAACGCTGGAAGAACGATTCAGTGAACTAAAAGATCCAGCTCTTGTTAGTGGGTCGAGCCAAAGGATTTGGATCCCGGACAAGGGCCCTTTAATTCCCATCTTGAGCAGAGTGAAGGATTGTGGGTAAATAAAATGGGGGGAAGACCGTTGTTTACCATGGCGACGGGGACGCTACGGCTTGTTAGCAGGCTCAGAATGCTTCCGTATTTTTTATTCTTATTGAACATAAACGCAGTGGACTGCCAGCAGTTTCTCGTCCCCTTCAAAGCACCTTCAGATTGTGGCGTGGACCAATTCTTCGACATATCGAGCCTGTCCTGCTCCAGGTGTGGCTCCAATCAGCGCCAGAGCTCCACAGGTCGGCTTTTAGCGTCATAAACTCCCCGAACTGACCGCAAACAGAAATATGTCGGTATTTATAGTTTTATAGCACTGGCATTTTAAATGTGTGTTAATCTATCACAAGCCAGAGAGCCACATAGGAGCTGTTAGCTTCCCGCTGTTTTTTTTTTTTTGTTCATTTTTGTTTGTTTTTTTTGGGAGAATATAGGGACATTGTGTGAATCTTTTTGCTGTGTTGTTAAAGCCTAGTATTCTAATAAAGTGTCTGCCTGTATCCGAGAAGGTTTGTATTACTGTGTAGTTGGAGTAAAATCAATGTTAAGTGTAGGAAAAGCTTCACAATTTATTCTTCCATGGCCACCCATATTTAGTTCAAGGTTCCAATATCTTCTCCCCTTTTCGTGTAATTATGTAACTGAGTATTGTTAAATTAGTTGTTAGTTGGGGTTTGATGGGGGTATTGCTGGGTATGACGCACACAATGACAGGATGGCACTGTGGTCACTCTTGAGGCGTTAAAAAAAAAAAGACTGCTGTGAAGATTCACTGTGAATGCTATAAGCTGAATGAGTCTGATCTGTTAAAATAAAAATAATTAAAAGAGCTGGATTGAAGCTGAAGCAAATTAGCAGAAGCATGAAAAGAGCATACATCTTAGAGGGAATCTGTTGAAGATATACAGTGCAAAGATTTTTCAAAGAAAGGATAGAGAGGTGTATAGCTTTGAAATTGTTCGGCTGGAGATCATTGAGAAAGAAGCGATTAAAAACGCAGAACGAGCATCATCAGGGGAAGAACTTCAAGATGAACCCAGATACCTCTTCTCCCACACACCTCTCCTGCTCCTTCTGGGGGATCTCATGGAGTTCCCAGGTCATGGGGTTAAATAGTCCCTCCAGTGTGTTCTGGGTCTGAGTTCTTGGTTTAACTCAAGGCTGAGAGCCCAGCTAGTTCTGCTACTTTTGCTGAATCTGGTGCAATTTCGTGTTTTGTGAACTGATATTTTTATATGAAAATGAGGATGAAATTTAATCCCAGCATTATAAGCCTTTAATAATAAATTATTTTCAATCATAGGTAGATTTATTAGAAATAAATCCGTCCTCCCTAATTCCTCTTTTGTTTTCTACCAATGGTGGTGAAAATTAGTTAAAGACTCTATACTATAAAGAAGATGATATACAACACGTATTATCCTTCTGCCATCTTTCTTCATGAGCATCACGGTTTGATCTCTTCCTACTAACACGTTCATCTGATCTTTGTTTTGCAGGATTGAGCTGCATTTGCCAGACTGGCTACAGAACCACAAATGTCTCCCCTAATAAAGTGTCCATCACTTGTGAGCAATGTCCTCCAGACAGGCCTGTACGTGCAATTACCCGTCCATATCTTCTTGCTTCAGTAATAAGAAAGTCTATAAGTTGTGTACAACACAGTTTTAATATTATTTTTATTAATACAAGACTCGTTGTGCTTTTGGTGACGTATTGTGTTTATTTACAGGCAGTAACACAGGACGGGTTTGGATGTGTTCGCTGTCCAGGCAGCCTCAGTGATGAGGGAAAATGTCGGTGCCCAGCAGGCCATATCCTGCGTGAGTTATCTGCTTTTTTTTTTTTTTATTTGTATTGTGAGACCCTTTGAAATTGCATCCACTTGTTCTTTTTTTATGATTCAAAGTGATGAAAAAGCAGTGGATCATGACATGTTTTATATAAGGACAGGAGTGTTTGTCCTATTTTTGTTTGTTTTTCTAGAGGAAAGGGATATCAACGGAAATCCTTTGGATGAGGCAAGATGTGAAGCTTGCAACAACAACAGTCCTGCTTTCTCTGTAGCAAATATCAAAGGAGACAGGTACCTCAATCGACTCAGATTTACACACACCAGGGTGATGAAAGCTTCACATCTTTTCTATTTTGGACATCATGCAACGAGATCTCTCATTTCCAAGAAAATTTTTTTTTTTTTTTTTGGATACCACCCTTCAAAATAAAAATGTGAAGGCATCAGAGATTTTAAAATACAGGAAATAAATTAATATATTTAAACCGATGTTGGTGCTGCTCTAAATATTAAAAACCAAATCTAGATTAAAGCTGTTTTTCACACTCATGGAGGCGAATAAGAGGATGCGTAGATACTTTGATCTGGATGGTTTCCAAAGTTTGTGTGCTCAGATGGACTTGGTGGGCTATTATGTCCTCAGTAAGCACAGATTATACTCTTTTTTTTTTTTTTTTTATTCAGTTAATTAATTAATCACATATCACTTCTTACCATGGATCATAATCATTACTTATAATCTCTTTCGCATTCATAATGCTTCAGGCCTCCTTCTGCAGGAGAACAGATGAGATTCATGCACTTCTTCGCTGGGCATCCTTCTAATCACTACAGCCTTGGCGTATAAACAGTTGATTCTGTGATTACCAGTATTTTTGGTAATTTCTGCATGGAAATATGGAAAGCTCTCACCTCGCTTAACACAGTATAGACATCTGAAAAGTCTGGAGTCAATTTATGTTCAGGCCCTTTACATCTGATGTCTTGTCTTCTCATTGGTAAATGGAGTGTGTGTCGGGCCTGTGTGTAATTCAATCACAGTATAAATGCAGCTCACAGGTTTCTTAGGGGTAATTAGTGAACAAGACGCATAACAAAGACATAGAAACACTGCAGACAGGTTAGGGTTGCCTCGGGGAAGCAGGGCAAGCAGCCAAAGGGCCCATGATAACTCTGGAGGAGCTGCAGAGATCCACAGTGCAGGATCTCTAAGTGGATCTCTGGAGAAAACCACTACTCTTTGTGGCCTTAATGCTAGAGTGGTAAAACCTAAAGCTGTTTTCCATCAGCCGTCTGGCGCTCTCGTTAGATTTCAGCAAACGCTTTCTTTGTTTGGCCAACATACCGTACACTACATGTGTAGGAAAACCAACGCTGCCATCTAATCTGACTGTGCCTGAGCTAGTCTGCAAAGGAAATTGAGCAACAGGTTTCTAGGTCTCTAGAAGAGCAAAGCTGGTGCAGAGTTTAAAACCACTACATGTTTGTTTATGTGAGAACAACAGATCACAAAACTACTTCCCTCAGTCCAGAATGTAACGAGGACCCAAGGTTTGGTTGCTCAAGGACTCCCTCTCTGGTCAGCTCTCTGCACACCGAGGCACTCAGTATCCCAGAGAAAGAGCCCCGGTCTTTCAGTGCGTCCATTACGATGACTGGTTATGAAAATGTGGGGGTGGAATCCACCAGACTTTAGGCCGCTCCTCAAAGAGAGGAATCCTCACTCTGTCTCAGCCTCGGGTTAACCTTGGACACGGCTGCTGCTCAGATTGTTGTTTTTGTTGCTTTCCCTCCTTAAAAGACAGCTGCTGTGTTCTACCCCAAGCAGGAGGCATAACTCAAAACAACTGCAGCTTTGGTTCTACTCAGTTTTGACTCAGGCAGCTAAATACAAATGCATGCCACACTTTTTGGACTTTTACATTTCTGAGCAGAATTTGAAAATCACATACCGTTGTATCTGCTTTTTAAATTATTCTCAGATCTCAGTAAAATACACGGAGGTTTGGTTTTGTTGAGAAGGATCCTGGAAACAGTGGTTAATGTAAAGGAATAAGTGTGTAAAATGTGAAATCTGTTATTGGTGCGACCGCAGCAGAGCGGTCTGTGAAAATTTCCAAATCGCAGTGGTCTGCAGTTTTTGGCTATGTAACAATTAATGGATCAGAAACGTCCTTTAGGTGTCGTGATATATTTAAAGTGGGTTTTCCTCCACATGGAAGGGAAGAGAGTTAAAGCAGTGAGATAATATAATTTTATTATTTGTTTTATAGTTTATATAGTTATACTTTTTTTTTACCAGAAACTTTCCGGAATCTCACCAAAGCATTAAGTAGCGATCAAACTGTTTAATATATAGCCCTGTTTGTTGGTTGCACTTTATGCTCAACTAGGATGGATGTCCAACTCAATTAAAAGCTATCATCTTGACTAATAATATTCTCATTAATAAAAACTGGTTAATTTATTGTTTTAAATAGTCATTGTTTACAAACATCTTTATCTTCAGGCCATTTTTGATGCTTGTAGTTAATGCAGAGAAAAGTCAGAATTAAACCGCAATGATGGTTGAAATATATCGCAATTTAGATTTTGGGCAAACATTGCACAGGCCTAGTCTCCAGCTGTGATATCCTTGAAAGATGGCTGCGAGAACTGCATTAAACGTAGGTTCATCAGCTACATGAACTCACTGTACCCTGTAGGAGCAATGCACCCGGTGTCCGCTCCTAAAGTTTCTACAGCCTGAGTCATGATCAGAACCCACCCATTCACAGGGGGAACATGCAAACTCCATGCAGGCCGGGATTCAAACCCAGGACCTTCTTGGAGCAGGGACACAGTGCTACCAACGGCGCAGCCCTGGACTTAGAGACTTTCTTTTATCCTTCAAGTCAGACATGTTCTTTTTTATAACGCCTGCTTTTGTCTGAATTTGATGTTTGCGTCACGTTTTGGGAGCTGTGCGTTATTTATTTGTTGCAGGCAGCTTACAGCCTCTGAAACTGTCTTCCAGGTGTGAGAGATGTACGTCTACCTTCATCAACACCTCCTGTGTGTGCACCGCTCCTAACGTCCCGGTGAGTTCAGACACGTAACGCGTCTCGCGCTCGGCTGTCAGAAGGACATGGCTCGTCGGTTTTTACTTTGCTTTCTTTTCTTTTTTTCTTTTTTTTTAGGCGGGAGGATTGTGTTTCCCTGCAGGGATCCTTTCCACTAATGTGAATCCCAGCGTCAGCTATGCTCAGTTGGTAGGGGTCCTTAGTTCTCGGTTTCTCGGTTGTTGCATCACTCAGATTAGTGTCCGTTCTGATTTATCTTTATATCTTCTGCCCTGTCGTAATAGAAGCTCAGCGTCCAGTCTGCCTGGTTTGTGGAGAACCTCTACTCCTCCTCAGCAGCGTGCCTCGTAATCAAAGAGACCCTGGTTTCTTTTAACAAAGATTCAAACGATGACTGTCCGGATGAAAGCTGTTTCCCGTATCCACGTTAGCCCGTCTGCATAAACAGCTGATGTTCGTCTTGCAGGTCTACGCGAACCTGACGGCGTGCCAGGCTCTGGGGAACATGTGCGTGATGAACATGCACTCCATCGGCGGCCTCTCGTCGGATGCTTGTGGTCTTTTTAACACCGTGTACAGATCAAAAGCGGCCCTGAGCTCCGTCCAAGACATCGCTTACTGGTAACCGTGTTTGTGACTTTCAAACAGACTTTTCTAGTTTGCGCGCAGGGCAGACACCGACAGCTTTGCTTGTTTTCGTGTGCAGGAGAGGTCACCTCCCGTGGCTTTTCTACGGGGACGAACCGGGTCTGGCTGGCCGCGTGCTTCAAACAGATCCTGTTCCCTTTGTCTTCAGCTTCAGAGGAGCTAATAAGGTAAGGCATGGTCACATTAGGTAAGGAGCAAAGAAAATAACCCTGTTTACATTTGGTCCAGATATTTGAAATAGACACTTTGAAGATGAAATTTGTTCTTGCTTATGTCAGAACACAGACATTCAGCTGCTTGCTGCTGTCTACAATGTCAGGGGCGAGTTCCTGAGATGGGAGCAACTAGGAGGAAGCAACCTGCAGGTAAGATCTCCACACTTAGGGCACAAGCATATAAGATGTGTGTCTCGGATCATCACTTTTAGGATGGACTACTGCCCCCCCGAGCAAATAATCAGGTCAGATTTGTATATCCAGACCAGGGGTGGGTTCTTTGAGTTGCAGTGGAAGATGCACTGACCTCACCTGTCTGTTGGGTTTTTACCATGGCCCCTTGTTCTTCACCGATGAATCGCTGGTGAAAACGTCAAGCTTAGGCTCATGTTAATGCTTCCCACAAGTTTAAAAATTGAAAGCATTCATACCCCTTGAACCTGTTCACATGTGGCCCCATTACTGGCATTTTGGGATTTTACTCGATAGATCAACACAAGGTAGTGCAAAGCTGTGAACCAGATAGAAAGGGATCATTGAGTAAGTAAGTCTGACCTTTGACCGGGCAGGTCTACCACCTGAAGATGCTTGAACCGTTGTGCTGTGGCTCTGTTGGTACGTTTGGGTTCTCTGTCCTGCTGGAAGGTGAACCTCTGAATCCTTTTGCAGCTCCTAGCAGGTTTTCCTCCAGGGTTGCCTTTTATTTAGCTCCATCCTCCCTCCAACCCTGAGCAGCTTCCCTGTCCTGCTGAGCAAAAGCATCCCCGCATCTTTCAGTCCCCACCGCGCTTCATCACGTGAATGCTGCGCTCTGAGTGATGTGAAGCGCTTTACATGAACCAAATAATTGTACGCTGGTCTCATCATAGACGTCGCCCTGTCCCCCACATGGCTGTTGGCAAAGTGCAAACTAGAACGCTTGTGGCTTTCTTTCAATATTGACTTTCACAACTAATGTTTGTCCCGTCAACAGACTTTCCCTTAGTCTCTGTGTTCACTAATGTTCTCTAACAAGCATCTGAGGCCTTCACAGAACAGCTGTTCTTAGACTGACATTAGATTACACACCAGTGGACTCGTATTTACTATTTACTAATTACTAATTAAGTGTCTTCTAAAGCCAGTTGGTTGCAGATACGATATGAACTACTTATAAAATCCCCCCCCAAAAACACAATGAAGTCTGCAGTTGTAACGTGACAAAATGTGAAAAGGCTCAGGGAGCATCCATACTTTTTCGGTCACTATAAGTAATTTTGAAAAGCTTGTGAAGACTTCATAAACCTGCAGCAGTTGTTCCTTGTCTCTCTTGCAGCTTTGTCCAGAACGAGCCACCAAGCAGGCTGCAGCCTTCAGCTTTGGAACCAGTTACAAAGAGAGCGTGAGTGCCTTCAACTCGGTTTAGTTTAGAGAATAACATCAGACTGTTTTTCAGTGGGGCGGTGCTCCGATGGCGCAGGGGTATTGTGCACGACCCATATACGGAGGCCTTAGTCCTCGACATGGCTGACCCGGGTTCGATTCCGGCCTGAGGTCCTTAGCCACATGTCTTCCTCCTCAGTCCACTGTATGAAAAATGAGCCACTACTGCCATAAAAAAAACAGAAAATGAGCTAAAAAAATAATTTCAGTGAAAGGTTAGGTTCTGGACAGTTTTTGCACGTGTGTGTGTGCAGTGTGATCTCTCGGTGGCGGACCTGCTCGTTTCCCACCCCGAACCGTTGTTCTATGATGTTTACATGGACCTCGGAGGAGGAAAAGACAGGAAACTTCTTCCCCTGCCAACGCTCGTCCAGAACCAGCAATACAACGGACGCTTCATCAATCAGGGTCAGATGTTATTAATTAAAGCACACAGCCTGCGTCTGAATGTGTGGGTTATTTTAATATATGTTTCTGATTTTTCTGTTCAGATAATATGAGGAACTGGTATTTGTCTCGCCGGATGTTCCTTGTGGACACATTGAGTGGAAGAGAGAAGAGCCTAACATCTTCACCTAAAGTCATTCGTGTCGCCACCAGTGTCTTGATAAGGTACAATCTGATCTGGTAATGGATAAGAAAGAGAAATAAATGGGAAAAAAAAAACATTTCCAAGGAAACTGAAATGTCTCAAACCTTTGTTTGGCAGGTTTCAGCTGGTTCCTCGAACTCGGATGGGACAAATATTTCCCCCCCTGATGACGGTGACTTACACAGATATTCCCATCACGGATACCAGTACTCAAACAGTGACTGTGAGTATATCTGTGCATGGAGCATATTCATGTTTGTATGTTTGTATATTGTAAGGAACTTGACTAAAGCTGCTGTCTCAGTGGCGTATTGAATAGCTCACATTACCTGGGACCAGATGTGAAGCAACGCATTTTGTAGAAGATCGTGTCTTGTCACATCGTTGAAGTGAATCATGTGCGTGCGTGTTGGGCTGGAGGGCGCAGAATTTAACGTTTTCTACAGTGTTAGGTCAGGGCACGTCACTTTTGCCATAATGTCATTTTTTTTTCTATATTTAAGAATCAACTAATCCCCTGGGGAGGAAAGTCTGAGCTTTGTGAGCGCCCCCAGGTGGTCAGATAATTATTAGCTGAAATAATCCATAAATAGGTCTTCCATAGGAGCCACTCCCAGTATTCAGCATGCGAAGATGATTTAATGCAGCAATTCACGCTTCCCTCTGGAGACAAGCCATAGGGAAGCATGAAGAGATGATGATTTTATTTTCCAGCAGTACCTGGGACCTGCCCACACTGCCCAAAGGTACCAAAAGCTGGTTCAGTGATCACGGTGTCACTGGTTGATTGGATGAAGATTCACTCACTTTGAGATGCTAAATACCAGACGGGCTTCAGCTTCATTGCAATGACAGTATAGGTGGGAGAAAATCAAATGGGACAGTCACATTACAAAAATAAAATAATATACCCTGTCCTGATGCAATAAAACACTGAGAATTTTACACCCTTCATCTCCCACTATGACCTGGGCTTCGTTTCTTGACTTTTACAGCCACGAAACACGTTTTTCCACGTGTCTACGTTTAACACAGGATGAAAAAAAATACACGGCGAGAGCGGCTATGGCGCGAAAAGCCTCTTAACTTGGTCTTTATCCTTACAACTAACCGATTAACTTCAAGCATTTGCAATTGAACGCTGCTTATGTCAGACTGAAGCTTTTAATAGTTTGACGTTTGTGTTTTATAGGTAACCTTTGCTGTGGATTATGAGATGGATCCGACAGAGGCTCGTGCAAAGACCGATGTGAGTAAAAGTTTGGTTAAAATGGTAAAACAAGGAAAACCAACCTGTGTGTGCGACTGATGGCGTCGCACACGGTGTCACCTCTGGGTCTCTGTGATCGCAGACTGCTCTGGGCATTTTGGGCGGGCTGGCCGTGCTCTACTCCCTCCTGAAGACGGTCAGCTGGAAGAGGAGGATTGCTTCGCCCATCATTGACCTGGAGGTGCGGTGTTCAGTACGTCTGTTAAGGCTGCAGCAGATGACACGCAGCCGGCGGTGTTCATATGGTTTTTGGTCTCTCTCATGCTCTCCAGACGCTGCTGAAGTTTCTGCTGTTTTACTCCGGTGACTTAGCCAATGTTTTCTTTGTCGTCACGGTGGGAACCGGCCTTTACTGGCTCATCTTTTATAAGGTAGGTCTCAAGAAACTCCAGATATTCGTGTCCTGCATGCAGTCTCAGTCTCATTTGTACTGTTCTGTTCTTTTCTGTCATTATTATTTTTTATTGTCCAGCCTGTTTTTTATTTGATCTATTTCCACTCTTTGCATGATTTTCTATCCTTTTTGCTTTCCGTCTCTGCATTCTTTAGACACTAAAGGCAAGTTCTTTTCTCTCAATTCATAGTTAATCCTGACCATCTTTTTTTTTTTCTAGATAGCAGATTTAACTGGTTGTTTTGGCAGCTTTAACCGGATAAATAATCTCTGTTTGTCTACAGGCCCAGCAGTTTGTATCTGTTCTGCTTCCACTACCTTCTCAAGAGGACGGGTTTGTGACGTACATTGGTTGTGCCTTCGCTCTCAAGGTCAGATAACCCTGGAATCTGTAATTTGATTATTAGCATTTAGGTTATTTGTATTTCCAGAGTTTATTATTCTCTGTTGCTTCCATCCATCCACTCTCTGTTTTTTTGCAGGCTTCATAATCTAAAAAATACTAAACTTTTGTGTTCGCACTTAAAAATTGGCATAGCTCTCTCAAATAAATGAAGCTTTGTTTCTAAATCGACATATAAAAGTGTCGTGTTTTGTACATTTGCATCCAGGCTGTCCAGTTTCTGCACAAGCTTTACCTGCAGGTGACAGTCGATATATTTCTCATTGACTGGGAGCGACCACGAAGCAAAGGGAGCAGAACTGTCCAAGGTACCGACATAGTTGCGCCGCGTTCGTTTGTCTAAGCCAGCCATTTAGTGGTTTTCTTCCATTCAGCTCTTTCCCTGCTGTCTCAGCTCAAGGGGAGGCGAAGCGCGACCCCTCCCCAGTCAGCATCTGGAGGACCTACTTTGTGGCAAACGAGTGGAACGAGCTCCAGACCATTCGCAAGATCAACCCAACTTTCCAGATCATGGCTGTGCTCTTCTTCCTCGAAGTATTTCTGACCTTAAGTGTTGGTTTGATGGATTACTTACAGTATACGTCAATTTGCTTCATCCCTAATTTGCCGTCTTGTATTAAGGTGCTGCATTTCTCCAACCTTGCTCTGAGAGACCCCTGGGCAACCTTACAGCGCTCCCCAGAAACATACACCCCTCCTTACAGCCTGATTTTGCGCTATGGCCTTGCAGCCACGCTTTGGGTCTGCATTGGTCTTCTGCAGGTAAACGGGCATCACTTTATTCCTCTTGTCCACTAATCAGATTTATTGTTTAGGATCCAATAACTGACAGTCGTCTATGCCTGTAGGTGATATTCTTCACTGTCTTTTATGAGCATTTTGTGGAGGACAAAATTCGACAGTTTGTGGATCTCTGCTCCGTCAGTAATGTGAGTAGAAAGGTCCTTTTTTTTCTAATGTGTTTTTTTTTATGTTCAGCAATAGTTTACATAAAAGTGCTTCCTTTGTTATTTTGTCTAGATCTCTGTGCTGCTGTTCTTCAATCGTTGTTTTGGCTACTACATCCACGGACGCTCAGTGCATGGACACGCAGACACGAACATGGAGGAGATGAGCAATAATCTGAAGAGAGAACGCGTACGTACAACAGCAGACCAGTCCAGTTCTTTGAAAAAGTCCCGCATTTCAAATTCATTTGCTTCCAAGAAGCCAGTCTTGCTAGCCTTGAAGCTGTTCTGTGTCAGCCTGATGTACTTCAGACAGTCTGAAAGATCTCTGTAAGATATTAAAGGTAAGAAAAAATATGGTTCATTAGAAAGGAAATTATAAAACAACTTGTAAAGGTTTTGTCACTCCTTGAGCCTGTTTGAATTTTGTTACTACAGGACCACAAAATGAAAGATATTTTTGTCAGGATTTTATGTGATAAACCAACACCAAGTGGTGTGTAAATGTAAAACAGAGGAAAAAGACATACGGTACCTGGTTTCTGATTATATCGTATACAAACCTTAAAGGAGCAGTCAGCAATAAGCGAAATGTCATTATTTTAGATAGAAAGAACTAAAAAACTAGTGATGTGAAGAACTAGAGGCGTCTTTTTAGATGGACTATGGTATGACTTCACACACCATCTCTGTGTGTTGTTCTCCAGTCTCTTGTTTACCAAGGCGGCCCCGCAGCGCATGCGTGTACGTGCATGTGAACAGCTGCTGTTCAGGGCTTAGCCCCTCCTTGTCCATAAAATGCCACCATCAGAGCAGCGTAGCTTAGGACCAAAATGCCGGAGAGCACGCCCGACAGATTGAAACGTTCTCTTGCTAGCAGCATTATAAAATAATGTGTTGCAGACTTCTTCACTCGACATGCTCCTCTGAAAGGTGATGCTGTTTTGCTGTGTATTTATCCTTTGAAAATATGCGCCTACAAGGCGACGGGTGAGAAGGGGAGGGGAAAGGGATGGCTGGGTCATCTGGAGTGGAGGTAGAGCTCATGGCTTATCACACATCTTGTTTTGGTCTACAGACGGTGCTTAAGCCTCACCTAGTGGTGAAATATCGCTTATTGCTCCTTTAAAAAGTGTGGATTTACATTTGTATTAAACCCCGTACTAAAATCCATGGCAACCATTTGCCTTTTCAGGTCATATAATTGATACATAGAGTTTAACTGTGTTTCATCTAATCTCAGTATAAATGCAGCTGTTTTGTGAAGGTGGCATAAGTGAACACGCATCAACTTGAAGACCAAGTAACACCAGACAGGTCGAGTTCAGGTGAAGTTTGAAGCGGGGTTACTCTCTGAAGGGTGTGTAGAAAACCCACAAATCGGGCCTCTTATGGGATAGTGGTAAAAATAAGCCCGCTGTTGAAAGAAAGACATAAGAAGTCCTGTTTACTGTTTGCCAAAAGCCATTTAGGGGACACAGCAGGCATGTTGAGGAGGGCTCAGGAAAGATGAGGAAAAACCACAGTTTTTTTGGCCAGCATACAGAATGGAAACTAACTCTGAACATCCCCATGGGGGAAACATGGGGTGTCGGCATCATGCAGTGGCAGCGCTTTTCTTCAGCAGCGACAGGAAAGCTGCTCAGATTTGATCAGTTCATCCAATCTTGCTGTGCTATGACTGTTTTGTAAAAAATGTAAGCCTCTAGATGTGCAAAGCTGGTGAAGACATACCGTAGAGCTGCAGGGCACAGCTGTCACTGCAGCAAAAAGTGTTGACATGGGGAGACTGAATACAACTGGATGCCATGTTTAAAAAAGTAATGTTCCTTCAACCTAACAACTGTGCAGTACTTTTTATGGAAAAGGTCAGGAGGTGAATTAATCCAAAGGCATATAGCAAAAATCTGTTTTTGGTAACCCTAAAAACCATAATTATTTTCTTCCTCCACACCACTACACACTTGTTATTGAATTTCTCATAAAACATCAAAGTAAACAGAAGTTTGTGGTTATAATATGTTAAAATGAGTAAAAAAACTGATTGTATTTCTCTCCGTCTGTCCTTAGGAGTCTCTGTGTGGTCAACGAGGTCTGGTTCCCAACACTGACGTTCAGACCTTTCAGGTGTCTATCACCAACCGTCTGAGGTTGCAGTATGACCGGATACAAGATTCGCTTAGCAGGGTCTGTGCTCACATCTGTCAACTTTATTATTTGATAGAAACTAAAAAAAATCCAGGATCTTCAGCCTGATGTTAGAGTTCTTACATCTCTCATTCTTTTGCTGCAGAGGAACAGGCCGTCACGGCTGATTGATGCATCCTCGGCCAACTTATCAGATCTACAGTTCAGAGCTTACAACACCATGAACCACTTCCTGGGATCCATTATAGACCATGTTAGTAGAAACGTCCATAAACTAGCTCATTCAAAATGAATGCAACCTTGGAGCCTGCCTGACCTGACTGCGTTTTTGTTTGTTTTGTGAGTAAGTTTATTTGGTGCAAATCTTTTCTCATGCTGTAATGTTTTCTCTAGGGCCACCCTGACATGGACTACATGGTGAAGGAAAAGCTCATGTTGGAGCGGGTCATAGGGATGGAGTTTATGGAACCCTCTGATAAAAGCTATTTTTACAACGGTAACAAACTCCCCTCGTTTTGCTTGTTTGCAGATGTTTGTGTGTGTATGTATAATGTGCCGCTGCTCTCCCCTCTGCAGATGAGACCCACTCCTTCAGTAATGTCCTCTTTTATGGAAATGAGGCCACGCTGCTGATCTTTGACACACTGTTTTTCTGTGTCGTTGACCTTGGATCTCAGAACTTTGTGCTCGCAGCTGTGCTCACTTATGTACAGCAAATGGTCAGTGTTTGATGCATCTGCAGTTTAGTATCCTCACCATGGTAAAAAGAAAAAATAGAAGTATAGTAAACCAACAATTTATTTGTGCATTGCAGATATTTCGCTTCATCCGTAACACCCTCGGGAGGAGGAACCTTGCCAACAAAACCCTGGTGGATGAAAGGTTTCTGATATAAACTTCAGCGTCTGTTTTTGGTGGCAAAGATGTTTACTGTCCGCTTGTGCTTCTTTTGTTAAAAGAATCTATTCACTGCTGAATTTAATGCAAATGTTCTCTTTTTTTGGAAATATTTGTATGCTTTTATATTGATTAAATTGTTTTTTATATAAAATCAGGCTCGAGTTTTGTTTTAAAGGTAAAGGTATTTGATTCTATTTTTCTTTCTTCTCATAACATGCTTATGAACATTTAAATCTAATTCTATTTAATTTAAATTAGACATTAAAACAAGCTTAGAACAAAATAAAATACCTCTGGTCATGTGTTTGTCTAATTTTCGTTTCTTTTCTTTTTTTTACCCCCCTCTATTCAATCTGTTTTGTATCAAGAAATATAGCTTGAAATGTCCCTTTTCAAAAACCTTTTGTAATATCGTAATGTTCTGAGGGTTTTTATTACCTCTTAGCCATAATCATCTAAATCAAACACTTGAAATATATCAACGTCTTTAACGAATCTACATCTTATGCGAGATTCCCCTTTGGAGCTGAATTATTGAAATTAATGAGCTCCGTTATGTATAGCCGCTTCGACACGTAGCGGGCGCAGTAGCTGTGACGTAACGGCGTAGGTCTACGCTCAGCCAATCGGGCTTCAGTATGAGGTGCGGCGCTTTGGAGTAACACAGACCGAAGAGGTTGGGTTCAAGTCATGAACTTAAATACCTTCTTCACAGCTGTCGGCTAAGGTAAGAGTACATTTTGGTCTGCTCTCCCCTCTTCACCCCGGAGACAAACTTCTAGAAACTATTGTTTAATCTTCCGGGTTTTTTATGTGTTGTATAAGTGAAGCAGTTTTAGTCGACGGCGGGTGGGTGTAACCTGCTGCTAGCTGTATTAGCCTCAATCTGAACGCTTCACCTTCGGGACTGTCCAGGTGTTAAACTCTAATAGTCTATTTAAACACCATTTTCTTCTACCTCGCCTCTCCGTGTGCTGCCCTTGCTGCTTATGTCATGTTAACTACTCGGCTTTCGTACCTGGTTTGTAATTAGCTCGAAGAAGCTAACGATGTTGCAGAGTTTCAGAGCCTTGGAGGTCCTGTGAGGTCTTTGAGTCACAGCTTGATATTTTGGGGTTATGTATATTTTGCATCCACAAAACAGGGTCCCTTTTTAGAAGACTGGTGTGGCGGAAACAACAACAAAAAAGGCTCAGATTTAATAAAGATACTTAATTAACGAGTCGCGCTACCGTCGTTGCCTTCGTTTCAGCAGCTGTGAGACAAGCTGCAGGTCTAATAAAATGTGAGTTAGAGCTGGTTATTTGAAGAGCTGCGGTCAGGACTCGGCTTTCTGGACCAGGGGCAGTTAGAACTTTGCAGAGGAACAAATGCCAGGACTCTGGTTATTTTTAAACTGGCCGTATAACACTGCTGACCTATATATGCAGAGGTCTGCATGGCTGCTGCTAAGATCACTACAGCTCCTCTAGTTCAAAGTTTTAGATTTAATTAACAGCAAAAAAACAAAACGATTCTAATTTGGAAATACTATTAAAACACTTTCTTCTACTCCTGGTAGGCCTGGGTCGCAGTTTGAAACCTGCTCATGTTTTTGACCACACATTTTCTACACTTTAAAGTCCTTTTAATGAGATGACAGAGTTTTTCTGTGGCGTTTGAGGCATAGAGGTACAGTTTTCCCCTCTGCTACCTGTGGCGGCACACTTCCTGTCAGCTGGCTGAAAGAGCTCAGCTACACTCTTTCCTGATTTAAGAAACACCCGACCCATATAAGAGAGACAGCAAGCGCAATTTGTGGCAGTGGCATGTCATTCTGGCAGTTCCGGTGGCAGTTCCGGGTTGCCACGGCATATGCCACTAGGCTGACAGTCTCCACTGGCATCTGCCACAACAGAGACAGGGTGCCAGCACAGGGTGTCAGTGATCTACTGGCACCTGTCACAAGGCTGACAGGCTGACAGAGCGACTTACGCCGTTACGGGCGCTGTCAGCGCCGGTTTTCGGCAAAAAAGCTTAGTTAACGTGACTTTAGGTGGATTTTGGTTTTGAAATTATGATCTTATTATTTAATAAACTGTCTCAACCCGTTCATAAAGTCATATTTATTTGATGGAACGATGTAATTCGTATGAAAATTAGTGGCCATTGACAGGGTGCCAGCACAGGGTGTCAGTGATCTACTGGCACCCGTCACAAGGCTGACAGGCTGACAGAGCGACTTACGCCGTTACGGGCGCTGTCAGCGCCGGTTTTCGGCAAAAAGCTTAGTTAACGTGACTTTAGGTGGATTTTGGTTTTGAAATTATGATCTTATTATTTAATAAACTGTCTCAACCCGTTCATAAAGTCATATTTATTTGATGGAACGATGTAATTCGTATGAAAATTAGTGGCCATTGACAGGGTGCCAGCACAGGGTGTCAGTGATCTACTGGCACCCGTCACAAGGCTGACAGGCTGACAGAGCGACTTACGCCGTTACGGGCGCTGTCAGCGCCGGTTTTCGGCAAAAAGCTTAGTTAACGTGACTTTAGGTGGATTTTGGTTTTGAAATTATGATCTTATTATTTAATAAACTGTCTCAACCCGTTCATAAAGTCATATTTATTTGATGGAACGATGTAATTCGTATGAAAATTAGTGGCCATTGACAGGGTGCCAGCACAGGGTGTCAGTGATCTACTGGCACCCGTCACAAGGCTGACAGGCTGACAGAGCGACTTACGCCGTTACGGGCGCTGTCAGCGCCGGTTTTCGGCAAAAAGCTTAGTTAACGTGACTTTAGGTGGATTTTGGTTTTGAAATTATGATCTTATTATTTAATAAACTGTCTCAACCCGTTCATAAAGTCATATTTATTTGATGGAACGATGTAATTCGTATGAAAATTAGTGGCCATTGACAGGGTGCCAGCACAGGGTGTCAGTGATCTACTGGCACCCGTCACAAGGCTGACAGGCTGACAGAGCGACTTACGCCGTTACGGGCGCTGTCAGCGCCGGTTTTCGGCAAAAAGCTTAGTTAACGTGACTTTAGGTGGATTTTGGTTTTGAAATTATGATCTTATTATTTAATAAACTGTCTCAACCCGTTCATAAAGTCATATTTATTTGATGGAACGATGTAATTCGTATGAAAATTAGTGGCCATTGACAGGGTGCCAGCACAGGGTGTCAGTCTCTCCTCTCCTGGAACCTGACACTAGGCTGGCCCTGGCCACCTAGTGGCAGGTAGCCACTAGGTGTCCATGGCCACTTTTCAGTAAAATACTCTTTTCAAACCATGATATTGCTTATTAACATGTGTAAAACCTTTAATGATGTGACTGCATTTACTTTGGAAGCAATGGCGTAAATAGTGTTTTCTATGTATTTAATATGCTGTAAGGAAAGAAGCATTCCACACACTGCTGATGTGCTACACAGAATAGTTAGTATGACATACATAGTCATTCTGAAAGCACCTGGCCATGAGGGTGTCAGAGAACAATGTGAGTTGACATCGTTCCACAGAATACTGGAGGGTGAAAATGAGGTCAGGTTGTAGTAGTTGTACCCAAATTCTATGCTGATTAGTATGTGTCTCTCCTTAAATCTATCTAAAATCCAGATAGGCTGCAGCAATGAAGATATATGGTTACTTGTTAAAGTCTTTATTTACAGAAGTTCTTCAAATCTTGCAAAAACTTTTAGTTATTTTACATCGACAATGTACAAACAGAACTTTTCATAGTCCTCCTTCTTTTCAAAAACAAAAGTAAAATGCTCCGCTGGAGAATATTCATTGTACTCTTCATCCCATGTCTTGAGGGCTTCGAGAGCTTCTGCTTGTTCTAGCTCGTCCATATCCAGAACAACAGGAAGTGTTATTCTTCCACTAAATTGTTGTTCTCTGCACCAGTCAGCTGCAGCCTGACTATCGACAATGAACGGGCTTCCCTGCAGAAAATTATAGATTAGTTACAGATTGCTAATTTAGCCAACATCAAGGGATCATATTTCCTTTTACATTTGACAAAAACAGATTACATTCAAATAGCTGTGTAGTTTAACCCTTTTCTGTTAACCTTTTCTGTGTCTTCTTCTTCCTGGGCTTCCGAAAGTCTGGAAATAAATGAACAAAAAGAGAGGAGGGGGGGTGAGCCAGTACAGTATCTTTTAATGACTGCAGTATATGTAGTTGTGCACACACAATTGTTATTTACCCCTCATTTTTCTTCACGGTATTTATGAGCATCATCTCTGCTTGGTAGCGGCAAAGGTTGTTATTTTGCAGCCACTTGATGACAACCTAAAAAAAATTCCAAATCATGTACAGCAGTTGTACAACACTAAATCAGTCACATTTCCATGTTGAAATTTGGTTTGTTTGTTTTTTTATAATGGTTACTCTTATTATCACACCAATTTAGTATTGGTTATTATTCCCTACGACCATTTACAGATGAAACATAATTTAAGTTAAGGGCATTGCATCAGGACAAATATTTTTTTTATGGGTGTCCACTGTAATATTTGTCAATTGTCTATTTAGATTTGTTTTGTTTTTAAAGTTTGTTTTGGACCAGAAATCACATGGAGGTGTTGGAAGCCATTGTAAAATTGGTACCTATTTTTACAGAAGAACTCAAGAGGGAGACATTGTTCAAGTTCAGTTGTTATTCAAGTTGTTGCTGTCACTGAAATATTACATTTTTTGTGCCAGGTTATTTTTGGTAATGTTTTCTGCTTTGTTGTGTTATTACTCCATCGTATGATCTGTTCAGTTTTCTCCATTTCAATCAAATCAGCATTTGTTGTCTGTCTGCTGGTCATTTTGTGTTTAGTTAACATTCAGATGAGTACATAAAGAATCAAACCCCTATGTAAAACTCAAATGTTACCCATTTCACATTATAAAATCCTTCTTTAACGCTTTCTGAACATCTCTCATCCTTGATAGTTTTTGGTACACTAAAAATACAGATGGACATATTCTTTCCAAAAAAGTTCCAAGCTTTCATACTAGTGGACAAAAATGCCTTTTTATGGCTTCGATAACATGCAAATTAAACTGAAAGCCTTTGTAAAGGGGAGTCGATGACCTGGATGACTGATAATCTTCACCAGCACAGATGGACATATAAAAGTGTTTTTGCCACCAAGCCCATTTACACTTACAAACCTATGCCATTAGTAATTGCTTTTTCTTTCTCAGTTTTAGGGACTGAAGCTCACCTCAGGCAGAATCACCTCTGTGACCATGTGTTGGTCAACATCTCCACTGCCAGGGACATACAGAATGTTTTCAAGCCGTGTGATGAGAACCTCTGTCTGTAACAACAAGGGAGGCAGTTATCATGAGTGTCGTTAATTGAAATTGACAAGACTTTTAAATTTTAGCAATTGATTGGATGCTTCTTAAAGTTTTTCTGTAATTAGGATGACACCCTACAGCATTAAAAAAATACAACAAATAATTCAAAAAGAAAGGAAGACAATACTATGGAATCTCAAACAGGACATACGTCACCATTCCCTTGAGCATTCTTTGAGAATACAGCACTAACAGTAGCTCATCCAGTTTTGTATTTTGACATGGTTTTGAATTGAATTACATAAAGCAATGACAACGTACCATCATGTCATTAAAAGTGGTGACATGCTCACTGTATAACCTACTAAGGGCTGGATCAAAGCCTTTGTGTTTTCACAGATACATTCTGTTTGACAGAATGTCACCAGTCTGCAACTTCTTTTCCAGGTCCTGCAACATTTTAGATTAAGTTAAATTCACAATTTGATTTAATTTCCTGAAAAATATGATTGTCTTCTACATAATAATGAATGTCATCACCTTAATCTCAGAATCTGTAAGAATATCTTCTGCTTTGACGGACTGCAGAATGTTGTCGCTGTTAAAGAAAAAAAATTAAAACTTTGCTCAGAATTAGATGAGAGATTGAAAAAAATTAACAAAACTTATGACTTTATTGAAATGTACAATTTTTATTCATGTATATAATACCATGTCTATCTTTGTTTGAGAGGAAAAAAATATATTGGCATGAAAACAGGTATTTATTTACTAATTTATTTACACATTGTGTAAACAGCAGGGCGTCATTATTAGTCATTTAGCCATAGCCCAGAGTTTAACATTTGGCAGTAGGATGTTTTCATTCCAATTCTGAAAGTGCTTGAAAAATAACAAAATAAAAATATTTTTTGTACAAGCATGTATTTTATTAGTGTCATTTATTCCAAAATTGCATATTAAAATGCCCAAACAGGCTATTACACGTTCTGATTTAAAAGGATAAAATATATAATTAATTTGCGATTAATCTTGAATTAACTATCAACATTATGCGATTAATCACAATTAAAAAAAATTTTATCATTTGACAGCCCTAATATAAATACATGTCTTGTGTCCTTCACATTTGTTAATTTAGTTTTTATTGTACAGACTATTAATACGTTTTCTTCTCGAAAGCGGTTAAAGTAAACTAATACCCACTCCCGAGTTCAGACACTAGATGGCGCAAAAGCAATAATCTAACCTACTGTATCTAGATATTTACCTGAGAGAGCACCTGCTAACTAACCAAGAAATTAATGAGAATGTGTGGCAGCATAAACGTTAAGAAGGCATTTAGTCATATTTAGGCCCGAACAATCAACAGAGAAGGTCAAGAGTAAATGACGAGACGAACAGCCATGGTAATGTTACAGTAGAACTTTGGTGGATGATGAAGATTTGCAGGCATGCGTCACAAGACTAGAGGCAGCAGCAGCAGCCGATTTCTCCACCCTCCCAACCAGGACAGGTTGGAGGCTGTCTCGAGCCAAGCATGCAGGTCATATAACCTTTTTGTTACGTTCATAAAGCACTCAAAATTATCCCCCCCCCCCTCCCTCTCTCTCAGCCAAACTTTCACCCTGTACTGCAATGAACTACATCGTTCCATCAAATAAATATGACTTTATGAACGGGTTGAGACAGTTTATTAAATAATAAGATCATAATTTCAAAACCAAAATCCACCTAAAGTCACGTTAACTAAGCCTTTTGCCGAAAACCGGCGCTGACAGCGCCCGTAACGGCGTTAGTCGCTCTGTCAGCCTGTCAGCCTTGTGACGGGTGCCAGTAGATCACTGACACCCTGTGCTGGCACCCTGTCAATGGCCACTAATTTTCATACGAATTACATCGTTCCATCAAATAAATATGACTTTATGAACGGGTTGAGACAGTTTATTAAATAATAAGATCATAATTTCAAAACCAAAATCCACCTAAAGTCACGTTAACTAAGCTTTTTTGCCGAAAACCGGCGCTGACAGCGCCCGTAACGGCGTAAGTCGCTCTGTCAGCCTGTCAGCCTTGTGACAGGTGCCAGTAGATCACTGACACCCTGTGCTGGCACCCTGTCAATGGCCACTAATTTTCATACGAATTACATCGTTCCATCAAATAAATATGACTTTATGAACGGGTTGAGACAGTTTATTAAATAATGAGATCATAATTTCAAAACCAAAATCCACCTAAAGTCACGTTAACTAAGCTTTTTGCCGAAAACCGGCGCTGACGGCGCCCGTAACGGCGCCCGTAACGGCGTAAGTCGCTCTGGCAGCCTGTCAGCCTTGTGACAGGTGCCAGTAGATCACTGACACCCTGTCTGCCACGGCGCTGACGGCGCCCGTAACGGCGTAAGTCGCTCTGGCAGCCTGTCAGCCTTGTGACAGGTGCCAGTAGATCACTGACACCCTGTCTCTGTTGTGGCAGATGCCAGTGGAGACTGTCAGCCTAGTGGCATATGCCGTGGCAACCCGGAACTGCCACCGGAACTGCCAGAATGACATGCCACTGCCACAAATTGCGCTCGGTCCTGCTGCCATATAATCCCAAATAATTCGTTTGCTTGAATGCAGACAGTCACGGTGGGGAGCGTAAAGGAGCGTACCTCTTGTTAAGATATCTATCTCTAACTAAGACTGCAGGCTTATTACCAGGGCAGATAGTCCAACTAATTCACTAGCAAATATCAGCTTCTTATGTTTGTGTTACTGGATATAACAGCAAAAAGGTCTTATTGTCAACTACTACCACATGTAATGGCTGTTTTATTATATATTTCTTTGCGTCAGTTGATTTTTACCGTTTAAAAGTTAAATAAGTCAATTGTAAATTGTTGGAACTGCAATAATTATCTTTTTTTTAGCTGCAGTATGATACCTTTTCTTTTTCAAATTCACAATATTAGCTCATGTTATCCTGTTTTTCTTTGTGTTATTAAAGGATGAATCATCGAAGTCTCACCAAAAGGATCCTCTCTAAATGCGCGCGTCAGATTAAATTGATTTCAACCTTGAAATATTTTGAGCCGTGCTATATGTAAATAGTATCACGATGACTCATGTCGGACTGCCAGGAAACAGAAAAGGAGTTAGTCGTCCTCAGCTTCAAGCCCTTACTCTGATTTTTATCTAACGATTGCAAGAGGGTTTATGTTTAACGATTAACAAAACACAAAGACTGGTCTGCATATAGTTAGAGATGCACAAATCAGTCGGCCCAGTTTCCTTTGATTGACTCCGATACCCAATAATCTGTTTTTGTTTTTTCCCCTGATCATTAAATGTATCGAAACTACTTAGACTTAGACATCTTTATTTGTCATTTTGTATGTACAGAGTGCATACAGAACGAAATTTCGTTGCATACAGCTTGTAAATTACAGTATAAATTGCAGCAGTGCTTAAGAAATAAACAATTGAAACGTAAACAATGCAGGAGAAGAGAACAGTGTGCGATCACGGTGTACAGGAGAATATTTAAAACCATTTGTATGTGCAGAAATGATGGTGCAAAAGGCATTTGTGCAAAAATGCATTTAGAAACTACAAGTTCGGCAGCATTTGTAATGCTAGATAGAGATGCAGTGATGCAAATGTGGTGCAGGGTCCAGTTAGGGTTCAGCAGTTCAACAGTCTGATGGCAACAGGGAAAAAGCTTTTGCAGAACTAACCATTTTAATCTAAAATGCATCAATCAACACCATGTATTTTGAGACACTGTTTTGAGATTAAAGGAAATATAAAGGTTAGGGACGTTTGCTTTGGTGCCTAAAGGGAGATCATTTCTAATTACTGTGTTTTCAGTTGATCGGTGCATCTCCGTCATCACCGCACAGAAGGTTTTGGGGTTCCACACTGAAAATAGTTTGTGCCTTTGTGTTGCTGGCGGCGTTTCCCCCAGTTTTTATCAGCAAAGATCTGCTTGTTTGCACAGTGTTTGCTTAATGATGCAAACCGAGAACACTCTGTTCACCACGCCTCGATGCAGCTGAGCTCCTAATGTGCTCCTTCATCAGGTGTGTGCACAGCGCTTTGATTTACCTGCCGGCGCATGGTCAGCGATGCCTGTTACGTCTCAACTGCTCAGGGGTTTGCCCCGTGCCAAGGGCTTTGCCGCCAGCCTGTTACCATGCCAGCACCACCCGTCCCACATCGGTCCCATCCCCGCCCCGAGGGGTCAGTCCTACGCCAGGCTCACGCCGCAGGCCGGACGGTGCTACCAGACGTCCTCGGTGCTCCGCAGCTACAACCTGACGCCCCCGCAGGTCAACTCCATTCTGAAAGCCAACGAGTACAGCTTCAAGGTGAGTACGGGTCACCCACAGACTTCCTGTTTCGCAGCCTGGATGTTTACGTTCTCGCCCTGCCGCCTGTTTATCCCCGTCCGGTTCCAGATACCGGAGTTTGATGGGAAAAATGTGTCATCTGTGATGGGTTTTGAAAGCAACCAGCTTCCGGCCAACGCCCCCATCGAGGATCGGCGGAGTGCGGCCACTTGCCTCCAAACACGGGGAATGCTCCTGGGCGTGTTTGATGGACACGCCGGCTGTGCCTGTGCCCAGGTGAGTCCGTTCACCTTTACCTCTGAAGTCAAAGGGATTTAACTTTGCGTTCCTCCCTGTGTGGGTTTTTGCAGATTCCTTATTTAAAGCCTGATTGTTGTAGAAATATCTGCTAGTGACTCACAATGAACTTCTAATCTGAGTTTGGGGCTTTCTGTAATTTTGACATAAAAGTTTGGGAACCCTGAGCAAAATTTACTGTATTTATTTTGCTGTAGCCGTACTTCACTTCTGTACTTCTCCCAGATTTCAGCCTGGTAGTTTTGCCTAAAGTTGCCCCTCAAAATCTAAACTGAAAGTATAAACGTACAGAACAAGTGTGCAGTAGATTTTTACTTTAGATTAAGTTTTAACCAAATTTAGCAATGCTCCTTCGGGGGGGACGTAGAGCCGTTGAGTTTTTGTTTCCGTGTATCGTTTCTTCTCAGCAGCAGAGCGCGTTATGTGTAATCCCATAATTTCTCGTTCCAGGCGCTGAGTGAGAGGTTGTTTTACTACATAGCGGTTTCTCTGCTCCCCCATGACACCCTGTGTGAGCTGGAGGCTGCGGTGGAGGCCGGCAGAGCCCAAAGTCCCATCCTGCAGTGGCACAAACACCCCAATGACTACTTCAGCCGGGAGGCTCAGAGCCTCTACTTCAGCAGCCTGAGGACGTACTGGCAGGAGCTAATTGACCTAACCAGGTTAATAATAACATTGGATCAAGTAACACTGTTTTTATTCTGGGCAAAAACAGGTTTATTCTCAAATATATCCACTTAGATAAACCATTACCCCACGATGCGAGCACAAATTTATTATGGGACTGAACCAATAGAAATCTGAATGAGTGCTTCTATATTTAACCCCCATGAGTCAATCCTTTGTGGAACCAGCCAAAGCTCCAGGTGTTTTGAGGATGTCTTGATGATGCAGTGTTTTTGGTCTTCTTTCGACGGTTTGATTATCACCGTATTTAGTTGAATTAGTTTGCAGATGTGCTGCTGGGCACATACCTTAAGACGGGGGTTCCCAAAGTGGGGGTCAGAGCCCCTAAAGTGGTCGCGAGATGAGATGTTTGAGAACATCCTAGTTTTAATATAGCAAATGTATGCCTTTAATCGTGGAGAATTTTTATAACATTTTTACATCCAAGTTGTTTTGACACAAATGTGTGAAATTATTCTAAAACAATCTGGTTTTTTTTTTGTTTTTTGTGCAAGTTTACTCCTTGGCCCATAATTTATTTTCTTTAATCTATGATGGCTCTAACAAGAACTTTTTTTTTTTTCCTTCTGTAAATTATGAGAATAAAGTCATAATGTTGTGTACAAGAATAAATAACATTGCAAAAATAAAGTTGAACTATTATCATAATATTGTAAGAATAAAGTTAAACGATTGCTCACACAATCGTCTCAGTCCTGATACCAATAATAATTTGATGCTGACGTGCTAAAAAGGTAGAATATTTTCTTATTTGTAAAACCGATACCAAAATTTAACTGTACAGGATGCTCAACGTTCCTTATCTTTATACAGGGGGGCGACTGCGATTTGTTCTCCTAAAATTAGGCCCAAAATGGGGTCGACAGTCTGTGGCTTCCTCTGCATCTTGTCCACCCAGATCACTCTCTCTCTCTTTTTTCTTTTTTTTTTTTCCTTTTAGCCCGGGCGAGGTCCCAGACACCCGTGAAGCCCTGCTGAATGCATTCAAGAGGCTGGACAACGACATTTCTCTGGAAGCTCAGGGGAGAACAGTCTGTGGTTTTGGTGTGAATCTGTGCAGGTGCTTCTCATGGGCGAAAGAGAAAGCAGCTTGGATTCGTTCCTCTGACCAACAACATGAGCTGGTCCTGTCCTGTTCAGCCGTTTCAGATTTCCCCCATTCTGCTAAACACTGCTGTTCGTGAGCGTTTATCAGAGAGTCAGGTTGCAGGTCATGTCATTTGTCTAGAGTGTCAAATCTGAGGAAGGCTTCCATCGTCCAGAGACATTAGAAACATTCGTCTGTGCAGAGCAGCAATGTTAGGAACGAGAACATCTGAAATTAAACCTTAATAGACCGGAGAAGAGCTCAGATGTCACCCCACCTCCACATAGGGCTGGGAGATACAGCTTAAAAATAAAATCTCAGATTTTATTACACCAAATCTGATTTATTCTTTCTCCCTTTTCATTTCACAAAAAGAAATTAAAGAAATAATTTTAAAAACTTGCTTTTATTTCAAGCATTTCATCTAGGAGTTAACCTTACGAAAGAAAACAAGCTGTGAAACATGCCTGTAAAACAAGATGGTGTCCCTGCCGTTGTAAACAATGAAATAACAAAATGTTTGCTGCTAAGCCAGTTAAGAACCGGCTTCACTTGTGTAACTTCAGACTGCCTTAAAAAAGAATAAGTAAATGAGGAAATTAAAACGCCTTGTTTTATGGTAAAAAAAAAAGTTTCCTCTTTCCAATATTTTGACTATATTTTCCTAATCATATAGTCAGCATTGCATGCTGTTCTCTTCATGGAAGCCCAATGAGTGCATCTGCAAAACAAAATCCCGATTTTCCAAAAGTTAAATCTTAATAAATTAAGAATACAAATGAGTCGATATATCGCCCAGCCCTGTCTCCGTGTGAAATAAACGTGCCGCGGCGTCTTACTTTTGGTTACTATGTTGTTTTCTTCCTCTTTTTTACAGGTTGGAGACTCAAATGCGTATCTGCACTACTGGGTTCTGAGAGTGGCCTTTTCTGGAGCTACGGCCTGCGTGGCTCACATCGACGGACACGATCTGTAGGAGAATAAACGTGCAACGCCACAAAAGGTCCCGGTAGTAATTTCTGCAAAGCTAAAATCTGCTTCCTCCTCTCCGTATTATTTCCTAAGCTACATAGCCAACGCCGGAGATGCTCGGGCCGTGTTGGGGGTGCAGGAGGAGGACGGTTCATTCAGCGCTCACACCCTGTCCAACGACCACAACGCCCAGAACGAGGAGGAGGTTGCTCGGATCCGGGGCGAGCACCCTCATTCTGAGAGGAAGACTGTCATTCGTCAGGTAGGGATTTTAACCAACCGCTCAGCGTCGTGGTGTAAAATAACTTCATTTGACCGTCTGCCTCAGGACAGACTGCTCGGCCTGCTCATGCCGTTCCGGGCGTTCGGGGACGTGAAGTTCAAGTGGAGCATCGAACTGCAGAAGCGCGTGCTGGAGTCTGGACCCGATCAGCTCCATGAGAACGAGCACACCAAGTTCATCCCCCCCAACTACCACACGCCGCCCTACCTGACCGCCGAGCCCGAGATCACACACCACAGGCTGCGGCCTCAGGACCGCTTCCTGGTAAGACGGCACCGGCGCCACAGTTTGATCAGACCGGTTCTGTTTACGCTCATTCCTGCATGCATGCATAAATTATGCGGTCACTCATTTATGTGTTTATCAAAGTATTCATTTGCTAATTTATTATTTCATTAATTTGTTACATTTTTCAGTCATCGATCATCCATGTGTTTATGCGTCCAGTGACACATTTCCTCAGTCATGCATTTATAATAGTAACTTATAATAATATTACTGCGGCTTGAAAACTTAAAGATTAATTTTTTTTTTTGCTAAGAGGATATTTTCATAAAGTTGGAGGGGATTTCAGTTTTTATAACTCTTTCTAAAGTTTGAATAAACATATTTTAAGTAGGTTGAATGACAACAACCTGCCGTGCTTTAAGGTAACCCTCCCTTCTTAAAAGGGTAAATGTTCAATTTATTTACAACATATTTCTAAAAGTCTGCATTTAGTTACAAATCAGACAGTCGTAAATAAACAGAATAAAAACGTCCCCATTTGCGCTGAAAGATTTGAGGCGAGATGAGGAAGAACACAGTGAGCGTATTTCACTGTTTATGTAGCTTACAGCCACACGTTGTCCCAATGTTCTGGTCGCTCCAAAGAACCGCCGTCACACGAGTCTTCTGAGACATACCAGGGCTATATTTCAGTGTTCTGCTTGGTTTTCATCTTATCTGACGGTTCCTGTCAGCAGAATGTAAGCTCTCACAGTCGGCATCTATGCGACCTACTGAAGAAGTCAGAAATGTTGGAGTCCTTGTTAGAGGTCGCAGTGAAAGGAAAGCGACTCGGGCTCTTTTGTCTCGTCTTTTGGGGTGATGGATGTAAATGCAGTGATTAGTGACACCGTCCACCTTCAGCTTCTGTGTCTCACAGCTGAATAAGCTATTTATCCTGATGTCTGGACTATTATTTTTAGCAAATGTGCCGTCTCTGTCCTCCAGACGAGTCTTTTCTCCAACGTGAAAGAGCGGGCTTTGCTTCAACATATCGTGTGTTGCAGGTGTTCCTCTAATTTAACTAATTTTCAAACTAAATGTTTTTGTGAAAAGGAAAACGTAGGATTTCAGTCTCTATCTCTCAGCTGTCGGGAGATTAAACCTCGTCCATTCTGACCTCCTTTACGTGACACCGAGATGTCTCTCCTGTCGGCAGGTGATCGGCTCAGATGGGCTCTGGGAGACCCTCCACCGGCAGGAAGTGATCCGCGTCGTCGGCGAGTACCTAACGGGGGTTCACCAGCGCCAGCCGCTCAAAGTGGGGGGCTACAAGGTCACGCTGGGACAGATGCAGGGTCTGCTGGAGGAGCGAAAGGCCCGGACGTCCTCGGCCTTCGAGGACCAGAACTCGGCCACGCACCTGATGCGCCACACGGTGGGAAACAACGAGTTCGGCACGGTGGACCACGAGAGGCTGTCCAAGATGCTGTCGCTGCCCGAGGAGCTGGCCCGCATGTACCGCGACGACATCACCATCATCATCGCTCAGTTCAATCCTCACGTGATCGGAGCACAGAGACACGACAAGTCCTGAGCCGCTCACAGGCTGATTTTTCTACCGCCGGTTTAAAAGCCGAGCGTGCCGCACGGACAAACAGGCCTTACGATATATCTGTCCAGCAGTTTTTAACTTTTTATGGTATGTTAATGCTGCAGCACATTTAGTTTTTTTTTATGGTTTTAAAAGTCAAAAAAAGGTCATCAGATGAATTTAGTGGGTTGTTTTACCGCTGCTGGTCTCGTTGGGCAGCCGTTGTCACGCCGTCGGTCTCTGTTGATGACATCACGCGGTCTCACCCTCACATTCGAGTCAAATAGGTTCGGCTGGGTGAGACGAACCAAGCGGTTGTTGACGGGTCCGACTGAACCAGGCAAAAAAAACATCAGTTTCCTGGTATCAAGGTATTGGCACACAAATTTAAAACCAAAATGTTTCACTTGATTTCATCACAGACGCGCTGATCGGACTTTTCCCTGGCAGATGGCAATTTTCAGTTTTCTTTGGGGTCCTGCCCGGCAGAGCCGATAAGCAACAGCGACAATTATTTTTTACTGCTGCTAAAATCGTATAACTTTAACTCTGACAATGGTGGAAATGTAGAGATTTAATGGTGGTTTTAAACACACCGATTTTCTTTGGGCCAAAGGTTTCACCTTTTTTTGCATCTCTGCTCTTGAGTATCGTTAGCTTCCTAATTAGCGGGGCTGTTAGACACATTGCTCGTAGCGTGCTAGGTGTAATTGTAAAACCGGTGTCTTCATTATAAGTGAGGATGTTTAGAAAAGTGTTGTGGCTTTCTTTCAGCCAGCTGACCAGCATTAGCAGCAGCACTCTGCTATCCCAAGCCTCTTACAGTCCTGTGGTCACTCCAGCACCTTCTCTGGCATCGGATCAGGACTTTAAATCAGACCTTTTAGGTTCTCGGGCTGCCTTGATACCAGTAGCCGGTCCGTGCCTGTTTGACCGGTTTAAAGCACCTTTTTTCTCTGCTTCTGTTCTCGTCTCAAGGCTCCGTCTCGTCACCGTCTAGATCGGCTTTTGAGGGGAGGGAGGCTGTTCCGAAGACCTTTGGAGACGTTTTAGTCCACGTAGCTTGTTGTACATATTTAGCGCTGCAGCTCTTCAGCAGGAAGGCTGATTTCCAGCCTCATGAGGATCCTGTGAGCTTTTCCTTTTAATCTGATGGGTCACAGCTTTAGCATCACAAGCTCGGAGATGTTACACAGAAATACTTAAATGGTTTTGCCATGCAGTAGTCTTACAGTTGATGGTCACACGTTGATATTCACGTAAAATGAAGGAGTAAAGTTGCAAATTATCTTATTATTCATCTGAAATCCATAACTGCAGCTTCATTTAGTCAAACTTGCTTCTCTTTTGGGGTTTTTTTACGGCTCTGCTTGGCGATGTATTAATGAGGGGAGCCCTGCGTGATGTAAGAGCACTTAGGCTGAAGGGACAGAGTCTGTCCATCAGCCTCCGAACTCCAAAGCTGCTTCTCTAAACACGAGGGTCAAGAAGCGGCGTTTGTCTTTCTTTTCTTTCTGACGGGTCATTACCAGTTTGTTTTGCTCCTGGTTTGTTTGAATTCTTCGCCTCAGAGGTAAAGCAGAGCTGTTTTCCTTCTCCTTGTGTATCGAGAGTCACAGCCGTGTACAAAACGAGTATTTAAAGCCGGACGTGTGCTTTTAAAAGGAGGCTGTTTCAACATGAAATATTTATTCTGCCTCAGCAGTACGTTACACATCTTTTCTGTTGTATGTATAAATTGTAAGTTATGGGGGTTGAGTTTTGTATGTGGAATAAAATGCTGAACAGGCAGCTTCCTGTGAAGTTTTTTTTTTTTTATTGTCCTGAGCGTGCAGCAGGACATCCAGCCGGCCAACAAAGCACTAAAGGTCAGTTTGTTTCAGGATAGAAATGACGCCGCTGCTGTCCTCACTGCTCATACCTGCTACAAAAATAGGTTATCCTGGCCGCATCTGGAGGGACTGTGTCCTGATCGCGCCACAAGATGGTGATGCAGCGCCAGACGGCAGCAGAAAACTCCCTCATTCTGTAAAAATCCACCTGACGGTTTGGACCAAAGTTTTAGGACACCAACGAACAGCTGAATTGTCTTCCGGGCATGCAGTCAAGTTCTGCTAATTAAATAAATATTGTATACATCCTTTTTTTTGAAGCAGAAACATGTCAAAGGATTACAGGATGTGGGACCCTGACATGAACAAACCAGCCAATAGGATGACGCCTTGGCTGCAGGGAACTCGCTCTAGACTGCCGCTTATAGCTGCTAACTGAGGCCTCATGTCCACAACTGTTTTAAAAGATCTTAACTGCATTAAAAAAAACTGCTGGTCACCAAATTTCATGACAAATCGGATGAAGCGTCTGATATTAAATGGTCAGTGCATAAATGTTTTTTAAAGATGAGCCGGGCACAGGGTTTTCACATTAAATATGTGCAAATAAGCCTTAATATAAACGGCTATGAAGACTGTGCCCCCCCCCCCCCCCCCCCCAAAGATACCGCTGTGCTGTAGCTCTCAAACAGTCTGTTATATATATATATATATATATATATATATATATATATATATATATATATATGAATGATCTCCCTTACCATCCTGTATGTTATGTGTACTATTGTTTCCTTGACCTGCTTTGTTTGACACAGTTCCAGTTTTTCAAAGCCATTTAAACAGGTTTATGTGAATAAATATCTTCTTTAGTCATATTCTGACTTAAAGTAAATAAGTTTACCCACACTGAATGGCATGTTCTCTTGACTTTTCCATCTTAAACAACGTCTGAAATGGGTCCTCTCTGTCGGGTCATTTTTGTAACTGGAAAACTTGATTGGATTTCTATGGAAGTGAATGTGTGTCACTAGGATTTGTAATCACTTTGAAATAGTAATGTGAATTTTTAGCTTCAAGTGAAAATAAATGGAATTTCATCTATACAGAAATAGTGAGACTAATTTTATTTTTGGTTAAAAATGTATTCTGAATATATTTTAACACCGAAAGAGTAAGTACAAACATGTAACATTGAAATCTGTGGCATTTTTAATTCAAATCCTAGCGACACATATATACTTCCATAGATTACTTATTAAACCGTTTCTTGACACCTAGAAACTAAAAAAATAAAATAAAGTATTTCTAAACAGCACTTCTGTTACATCCATCGTACTCAAACTGTTACAGATGCCAGTAAGTGTGACAACGGTAAATTTAACCCTTCTAAATCTATGGATTTCAATTAAAGGTTGAGGTTTTCTATATTTTTAGTATGAAATAATGCAAAAGGATTTTCACACATCCTTATTGGACGGGCAATGAATTTAAAGGACACATTTATACTTAATGAAGGAGATCCTCAAGTCTGTGTGCTTGCTACAGTTCATTTCACCTTGTACATGCAACGCCTTCTTTTTTAATATGTTGATGACACCAACCTCAGTTTGACATTTAACTAAAACCTTGAAGGTATCGCCACATAGTAGGCCTAATCTGTTCAACTGTGTATTTAATCTACAGTTGCTTATATTAAACATTTCATACTAAATTACTACCTTGTAAGCACAAAATGCCAGTTTTATCTCTTGCGTGCCCTTCATTAATGCACAATATATACTTATAAATTTGTTTACAGATTAATCTGTAAACTATATGCCATCTATAAAGGGAGCCTTATTGTAAAGGGCTACTAAATTTTCTATTAGGATTATTACTCATTGTTCTGACATGCTGTCAAAGGATTCAGGGCTGCTGTGTCTGGATGACATTCAGTTTAGTTTACTGGAAATAAACCCACCCACTCTGTAACTGTACAGCACCCAGTTGTGCTGAAAGCGCTGACGTTACCGCAGGAGTTGTTTGTGGAAAAGAAAAACGGGTGACGTTGTTTACGTGCTTTAACGTCTCTGTGGAAATGAGACGTAGGCCCTGTAGTTAAGAAGAATAATAAACCATCCCACCTAATTAGATGACTAAAAACATTACAGCACAGAGCTGAATCAGAGTTAACCCGTTCATCATAACGCAGAACTTCTGTTGCTTCAGTTTTAAAACACACTTTAATGTTGAGATAAATTGTTAAAAGTTACATTTTAGTTTAAGACATTTGTGAAAGAAATGAGATAAGTGTACAGAGTTGTGTGATATACAGCACCTTAACATTTGTTAGAACTTGACTTTTCTTTGCAGCTCATTCTCACACTGAGCACCTTCTTTCTAAGTAAGTTTATCAGTTTCTCCCACATTTACTCTCTTAGTCTCCTGATGTAATCTTAGATCATCCAGAGGTCTGGGTTCTGCTCTTATGTTCTCCTTTCTTCAGCTCATCTTACAGGATTTCTGATTTGGCCTCATGTTTTAGCTCTAAAGGACCAAATGATGCACTATGTTAGTTTACTGGTAGAAACTGCCAGATTTCTATTTAAAATCTTTTAATAGTTAAGCACTGATGCCACGCTCTTTATGGGTCTATGGGTAGACTGGCAGACAACAGGCCCACAGCATCACAGCTCCTCCATCGTACCTAACCGTAGCCTGGATGTGCTTTTCCACCTATTGATCTTTTGTTCTTGTTGCTGGAAAACTAAGCCTGTATCATCTGAGCAATGCACACGGCTCCAGTTAAAGTCCCGGTAGAGAGTTCAGCAGACTGCATAATTATCTTTGTGACGGTAGGAATAAAGTGTTTTTTTTTTTTTTTTCTGACATGCCTCCCAAACATGCTGTTGGCAGCAGATCGCATCAAGGCTGTTATGGAAACCCGGTGGCCTAAAGATGCAGATCGTTCTCTAATGGTGAGCTTTGAAAGTTTTATTTTATTTTTACAGAGAAGGGCAGGGAAGGGAACAGGAAATCTTGGATTATAAACAGGTTTTAGTCACCCTGATAAGCTTATAAAAAATTTATTTAAAATGCTTCAGTTGTGTCAACTTTATCAGAATGGGTAGGGGTTCAAATAAACATGGCACTATTGAATTAGGTGCAATTATCTCTTAATGGGGATTATTTCCACTCTAAATCAAGATTCAAAGATTATCAGTATTATCAGTACAAGATCGTAACACTTATTTTAAGGCTTTCTTCCACATTCTCATGCGTGCCAGTAAGTATAAAGCAGGTATGTCCAAAGTGCGGCCCGGGGCCATTTTTGACCACTGTATTGACTTTGAGTGCCCCCCCCCCTCCCCAATGTATTTCAAGAAAGATTTGGTCCACCAGCACAGGTGGCTGATGCAGATGTTAGATTTTAATTTTTAATTAGGGCAAAATTATTACAGAAAAAGTTAAAATCCTAAAATTGAAAATGTGAAGTACAACACAAAGTATTTATCTTTTAATAAACACACTTTTGACATTCTCTTTAATTTCATTTAATTACTCAAATGCAGACTTTGGTGCCTTAAAATCTGCTTTGAATTGAATTATTAAAATTGGCTTATTGCAGCAAGTGTTTTCAAAGAACAACTGACCCAAATATTGTTCTTATATTGCTTGACCAAAAAGAGAAAAGTTTATTATTGTTAGAGTCAAATTCAATTATTCAAAAATAATTCGCAAACTGGATGGCCATCTTTTAAAATAACAAATGACCAAAGCCCTTTTTTTGATTTTTGATCTACAATGATTTACACATTCATTTCCTACAAAAAAATCTGACTATTCATTTGAAATTATCAGATTTTGTAAAGCAGGTGAAAAAAAAAATGAAAAAAATGTATTTAAAAAAATTTGTGTTAATTTTTTGGCCCCCGAGTTCCTTTGACTTGACAATTTTGGCCCATGTATCGAAAAATTTGGACACCCCTTCCATGAAGGGAACAGCAAATTTAAATTGAATCAGAAACATTTAAATTTCCAAATTTTTGTGTCTATTTATTTTTCCTATATGTTTTTATTTTAGCTAAGCCTACTTTTGTAGATCTTTACCACGGTCAGGATGTGACTGTGTGGGTGAATGACTGACTGTAGTGTAAAGCGCTTTGGGTTTGTAAGACTTGATAAAACACTATACAAGTACAACTTTTACCATCTTACCATTTTTGAGGCGTGTTCTTTTAAGATTGTCCTTGAAGGAATAAACCTTTTCATTAAATGGATAAACGGATTCAGAGCAGCAGAGTGAAGCTCTTCCCTTCATTCTGCTTTTAATGATCAGACCTTCCTTAAACAAACCAACAAAAAAGACCCATTAACAATAATAATCATAATTTAGTTTTACATTGTATCAGACTTTTTTTCTAGGGTTATTTTATGTTGCGCTCTTACACATACCTCAGTCTTTGGTTTGATAAAGTCCTAATGTTTTATATGAACTTTTGCATAGGTGAAAAAGAATTTAATCCTAGTAATATCAGATGAGATGGAATAACTGCTGTGAATGCTACAGTGCATGAATTTAGCTGCAGGTACATGACTGCAAGCCTGTTGACTGTAGCTGGACTGAGCGTCAACTTTAATGTGAACAAGATTGCTACCTTTAACCTGCAATCTGCTCCTATAAACTGCCAGCTAAATCAGTTCTAAATGCTACAATCAACGTAGAGTTTCTATATTAGGACAAAAGTCCTCTCTGGTGGTGACTAAACGGCCAGACGACATGTGTGTGTGAGAGAGAGTGGGTGAGAACTGATATGAAGAGGTGGTTCGTCCATCACAGCGTTTACGCGCTCTGTCTTTTGTCCACTTCCTCAATCCTTCAACTTCTTCTCGCACTTTTGTTGTGAAAAAGTGTTGCTGAGCTACAGAACCAGATGGACTGCAGACATAAACACCGGGTCGTGGCTCCGTCCTTTGGCTTCTGGAAGCTGCAGCAGGCGCTTCACCGACTCACACACGTGACACATGGATCTGAGTGGGTGCTCACATGTGGGCCCCCGTATCAACCCTCCCCTGCATGTGTGCTGGGGGCCCTTTGTGCCACATAAAAGCCCACAATCACGCCATCTTCCATTCAGCCCAGCTGACAATCTGTGGCCCGTCTCCCACTGTCAGAGATGAGTCAGAGCATCGCTCTGCGAGGCTGCACCGTGGCCTCGAATGCTTAGCGACAGACTCACACAGCAGGAGGAGGGGATGCAACAAGGTCTGACTGTAAAATCTCAGAAGAAATACATTTAAGATGTTTAAATCAAGACGAAGAGTGTCTGTTTGGGACGTTGTGCCACCCACCACATGTCTTTCCTGTATAGTGACAGCAAATGGAGCCAAAATCAAGCAAAAACTGAAGCAAATTCCAGGTTTCTGTTTATTGGGAAACAGAGCATTCACTGCACTTTACAAAAAACAATCTAATAATTGTTCATTAGCATGTTACTTAACATCTGCAGACTGGCTGGTGGGGGGAACACACTTTATATCATGGGAAACGATGAAGCTGCTAATGAACCAGCCAGTCTGAGAAAGTCATTTTCATACATTAAGTCAACAAGCTGTGAGAAAGCTCAGCTGGCCTGCCGAGTGAATTTAGTATGCACAGCACCTAATAATCAAACTCCACTCATAAAATGTTGGAATAAAATAAGCCAAAACACATTTCTGATGACTTCAAAGGGAATAAATGGATTTTCTTAAAGTTTCTTTTATAGCGTGTGTCATTTCCTCCGTTTATTTAGCAGTGATGGTGCTCACTGTAAATAAATATGCATGAGCGGACTGTAGAGTCTCACACAGCTCAAACAGCGAAAAGGCATTGGGAAAAAAACATCCCAACAATAAAGATTTGGTTTTCAGGCACGTTGTGTGCATGTTGGACAACTTGCAGATCTCCTTTAAGGTCACTTTCCATATATAAATAAAACTTCTCGTTCTTGTCTCTACATCATGGGGCTTTGCTCGCCGTCTTCGGGCTGCTGCCTGTTCTTGGTCTTTTTATTTGAGCGCTTGACCGCTATGATGAAGATGATAACTGCAACAAGAGTGAATATCAAGTCAGCTGAGGCAGAAGGCTTAATAGACACAAAAAATGAATTTATTCCAATCAAGACTTTTGCCAAAATGTAGCTTAAACAATCAGAAAAAGAGAAGATGTCTTTTTAAACTTTTGATGGCATCACCTCAAACACAGTGCTTCCTTGTGACATTATAGGAAAACCTTCACAGCTCTTCTTCAGCCTTGGATAAATGTTTCCGTTGCCCGAAGGCGCTATGCTCATTCGCTCACACAAATACATGCAAATATAAACACCATGGGGGATGTACAACCATCATACAGTTGAGGCAAGAGACGGATCTGTATCCCAGAAGTTTGGTGCAAGATGTTTGAATCATCCCCTGAACAAAAGGGAAAGTCTGAAGCTTGTTATCCTCAGCCGACATGGGCAGAAAGGCCACTCAGCATGGAAGAAGTCATCACGCCAAAAGAAAGAGGAAAAGCCAGATTACAGCTTGCACCATTGTTATATTTGTAGGAAAGAAGAGGCAACGTTTCAAGCCTAAGAACACCATCCCGACAGTGAAGCACAGGAGTGGCAATGTCGTGTTGTGGGATTATATCAAGAAGAGAGGACATTATGTGTCATGATTCGGGTTTTTGTTTGTGTTTTTGGACTGTTTGGCTGATCATTCTCCACTCCATGCTCCGCCCTTCCCAGTCACCACTCAGCTCACATTTATCAGTTTCACCTGCTGCTACTAATCAGACCAATTCTTTCCACCTGGGACTCCGCCTACATACCTGCCAGAACGTCTCTGCTCCTCTCGCTGCCTGCGTGTGCTTTTCCCCGGTGTTTGCGTCGCTCAGCCTGCTTACCCTGTCGACCTGTTCTCCGCCCTGCCCTCACTAGTTTGCTCTACCAGTGCTCATGTGTACCGCCTGCTTCACGCTGCTCCTGGGGATTCTGTGTCTCGCTCTGCCCTCGCTGGGGACTCTTTGGCTGCATCTGGTCATCTTACTTCCTTCGTCAATGTCATCTGGTCAAGTCTGTCTATTCCTGTCATCATCAGCCATTTCTGCCTGTCTATCAAATCGTTTTAATAGATCTTTTAAGAAAGGTTCCATAACTATGTCCCAGAGCTCCAGCGTATTACAATCAGACAGGACATCAAAGCTTGACCACAACAGGGTCTTCCAAATGGACAATAATCCCAAATCAGGGGCCATTATAAGGCCCTGACCTCCGTCCAATAGAGAAGGTGTGGGCGGAGCTAAAAGGTGTGTGTGAGCCAGGTAAAGGTTTTAAAATTTACTCCGAGAGGTTCAGTTTCCAGGGGAAACAAGTCATTGGTTCTTTGTTCTGGAGTGTGTCTACGCTACGGTTTTCAGCTGCGCGTCAGTTCGTGTTATTCGACTTACCGCAGAATGCCAGAATGCCTGCCAAGATCCCGATGGTGGTTCCTAATTGGGGTTTGAAGTCCTCGCCGTGTGGTGGCATGTAGCAGTAGCCGAGGGCTGTGCAGTTGCACACTTTCACTGGGAAGCAGAGAGGAGACATAGAGGGAAGCGTCATTTGCCTGAATCTGTAGATTTTCCTGGTTGCTGAAGTGAGGCTGACATATCGGAAACTCATATCGCTCGCTCCGAAAATGATTACACCCTCACTGAAAGTCAGGCTTATCGCTAACATATATAAACTAGCAGCTGTTAGCGGTAAACAAATCAAACAAGACATTAAATAACCCAGAACAACTAATATCACAAGTACTTTCTCCATATGAAAACACAAATTGACACTTTTAAGGACTTGAACTTGATCATTGAACCCCTTCGTGAGGAGCATCTATAGCACAGCAGGTTCTGGCAGTGTTCCTGGGGGGTCTTAACCCACTTCCCATGTACAAAGGCCCCCAGTGCAGAACTATTCTTGGGTTTGCTAACTGAACTGATCTTTTTGTTTTAATGGCTTTATAGCTTTTGACAATGAAGCAAGACTATAATGCCTTTATTCAAATCAGTAGTCTATTCTTCCCTTAGATTTTGAGTGAATAATCTTGTCTGATTTTTGTTTTTAGAAACAACTTTTAGTTTTGAGGTTGCGATCCAGCAACAGAACGCTGTTGACCAGTTTTGGACCATTTTTGACGATTTTTTTTTTTTTTTATGCCTAGTGAACACAGCCTACTTTAGTCCAACAGGGTGGTGTAGCAGCACCACATCCTCAGTGTGGATGCTGTTACTGCATGAAGAAGTAAACTATTAAAGGTTAAAGCTTATGGTTTCAGTATCTTCGAGAGAAATCGATATTGGCAGCTTCATTAAAAACAAAAACAAGGACGTGTCACAAATTCAGATTGATGCACCTTATATTCAAAATGATATGTGGGTGGGTCAGAGTGGGGTTTATGGTTCTGTTAAAACTATTGAGTTATCAAGAAGTGCCTCCAAAGAGCAATACTGCTTAGTAAACTTGTAAAATGATCAGATTTTCTTTGGATTTCAGGGGCTTTTTTAAAACCAATTTTCTCAAAAAGTTATTGGTTGAAAACTTGCAGTAGATCATCCGTCTGTTTCAGGTCTTTGCTGAATAGTTAAATTGTTAAAAGCGTGAATCTATCAGCTGTAGATCATCTTTACACCTCTTCTTTTCTGCTTTTGCCCATTTTCTTAATTTTTAGGCACAAGCTGCACAATTTGCTGACATTGTCAGGTACAAGGCCTGGACAGAAGAAGCCCGTCTTAAAGAGAAACGTAAAGGCGTGAGGTTTGGTTTGAAGCTAACTTGAACGGATTGCTTACCCTTAAACAGCTGGGGGACTCCCATGCCCGCCTTGTCCTTAACGTCGATTGTCACAGAGTGCGTTCCTTCTTTGATGGGTTTTTTGGCCAACTGCAGTTCAGCCGATGAATCTGGACAACACAATAAACCAAATTAAGACATAAAAAGGCCCAAATCTGAGTTCAGAAAAGTCCTTTTCTGTTTCAGACGTTAACAGGCCCACCATCGATTTGTTTCAGCTTCCAGTTGACGGTTTTCTTTGCGAAGGTGAAATTGAAGGGACCGGAAAAGGGGTCGCTGTCCAAGTCTTCAGCCTTGATGATGACGGGTTTGGGGTTCTGCATGCAGATGAAGGACTGGGTCTCAGTCAGTTTGGGGAGATTGTCGTTGACATCCAGCAGCCGCACATAGACGACGTGCTCAGAAGACTTCTCGGGGTTCCCTGTGGAGGCGAGTCAGAGGCAACACCGGTATGGGCATTATAAAACAACACAGAATCAGTTCTAGGGTTAAAGCTATAGTTGGTAGGGTTGAAGAGGTGGCAAGATTTGAAAGTGGCACCTCCTTTCCCCCCAACATCCTTTCAATGTAGGATGTAATGTTTAGCAATGCTAACCTTACACCCTGAGGACTCTTCTCCCTTCTTCTCCTAGCTAACACGGTATTTCTTTAGAGGGGTGTGCTGAATATTTCCAGCTACGGTGAAAAGTAATGAGTATGGACGGAGAGGAGGAGGGACAGTGGGGGGAGTGGGCAGGACGAGGCATGAAGGCATCTGATTGGTTCTTTCCATTCAGACTGAATGGCAGGGATTGGTCAGAGTTTTTAATGGCCAACAGCTCACACAGTGGTCTGATTTATTTTGTTCCTTTTCCTGAATACATAATAAATTACTACTCTCAGGAGGGAAGGATCATTTCACTCAGTATAACAAAAAGTGTTTCTGAACAGGATTACCAACTATAGCTTTAAGTTAAATATTCAGAATATCTTTTGAGGCCCCACATTTTTCCTGAAATTTCTACCCCCCCCCCCCCCCCCCCCCAGGCTTAGAATTCAAACAATTCTAAGCCAGAAAGATTCACCAAGTTTAACGATGTGGTAAAGGACAATTTCACTGCTTATGACAACATTTAGAAGAGATTGTCAAATCAGGACCAGATTATCTCACAGTAAATACAGATTTTTTAAAAGAAGGGTTTACACGCTCATACTTTTATTTTCTTTGTTTAAAAAACACAAACAGGAAATACTATAAAGCCACATTTCCTACCAGTCCCCAGATCTAGGTTTTAACAGTGATTTGCTGCCACTTTGCCTCCACTCACCTTTCTCGAAGGCAGTGACGGTGACTTCAAAGGTCTCCAGCTTCTCTCTGTCCATGTTTTCTTTGGTCCTGATCTCGCCGGTGGCAGCATCGATCTCCAGCCAGCCCTGAGTGTCGCCTTCCATCTTAAAGCTGCACACAGACACACAACCACCAGCTCAGCTGTGACAAAAACACACTCTGAACTTGTGACCTGAACTAGCACACAGCCTTGTCAAAGTGGATCTGGAGGTATAAACTCCTCGAGGCAGGTTATCAGGGGTTTGTTTCCATTTTTGTGCCATCCTACAAGCTTCATGAAGTCAGAAAACAGCCACTTTTTGTCCATCAGTCAAACAAAAGCTTGACATTTTATCTCAACAAAGGCTGCCATTTCTGTTACACTAACCAAGCAACACTATTCTCTGAAAACTCTGTTTCAAACGTATGGTTATCGTGATGTAGATTGGCCAGAATTTATAGTAAAGAAGTAAAAAAAATACTGTAAAAATCAGACTGATGTTTAAATTAATAGGAAACATTCTTAATTGGATGACCCCTGAATTTCCTCATTGTGGAACAATAAAGGATTTATTATCATCTTGAAAAAAAACAGAAGCTTAGAACTTTTTTTGTTGCCCCTCATAACTTCATGTCATTATAATGTCTATTCAGAACCGTTGCTTGATGATGTTGATATATGCTTATTTGATGATACCAAATAAGCATATATGAATTCCTTTTGGAAGAATGTTTGACAAGTTTCCTTTTTTGTAAATTTTGGCCTATTTTGTATTTGTTTTCTTTTTCAGTTCAAGCACAAAAGTTTTAACCTGACCCTAGCCAGATGTATTTCGCTCCGCCTAGCTCCACTCACATCCATCTGGGACACCTCCATAGGAATTGCCTTTATTGAAGGCTGGGCCTTATCAAAAATCCTTGCATATGATTGGATAAGCCACTTGTCTGTCATCTTTATCGACGTGCTATTTCAACCACTCACACCGAAGCTAACCCGTGACGCTGTGAGAGTGACGCTCTCTTTTTTTATGTGTTTGCGGCTCTAGTGGCACGCGTTTTATTGACAGTGAGCTGACAGGAAGAGGGGGGAAGACAGGCGGCAAAGCGCCACGGGTCGGAGTCGATCCCGGGCCGACCGCGTCGAGGACTAAAGGCCTCCTAATATGGTTCGCGCTAACCGCTCCGCCACGGGCGCGCCCCGGAAAACAAAACTTGCCAAATCCGGTCGGGAGAAGGGCGAAAACATCGTTTCCACCAACAAAAGCCATCAGAGCCGTTCTCTGATGTTCTTTTAATGAAACAATATTAGGTAGATTGGACAACACGGAAGAAATAGCAGCATCAATGTTAACGCTTGCTTCCTCGATGCGAGCCGCCATTGTCTGAATCAACACAGTCTCACCGTCGCTTCTCCACTACGTCACATCTATGAAACTCCAGCCCTGCGTCCTGATTGGCTGGACAATAAAATTGGTTGGAGAAATCACTCTCTATGGGAGAGGTCCCAGATGGATGTGAGTGGAGCTAGGCGGAGCGATATCAATCTGGCTAGGGTCAGGTTACAAAAGTTTAGCATTAATTTATGGCAGATACAGTATTTCTATAGTTGCCGTGCTATTAATATGTAACCTGAAAATACTAGATACTGGAAAGAAGTGGACGAGTGGAAGGATGGACGGATGGATAGTGATAGAATTATTTTTACTATTTACTATTTTTACTATTTTCTATCTTACTATTTTACTATTATCTACTAAGTTCATTGCATTTATTACGTATATACTCTTTACTACTAAGACGTTTTAAGGTTTTATTACAGTGTATTTTATATGCCCGATCTCTCTTTACTTTAGTTTATTGTTCATTAGGTTTATTATGTTAATCATATATTTACTGGAATATATAGACCAGTGGTTACTATTTCATTTTACTATGTATGTGTATTGATTTACTCTCTCTCTCTTATCGTTGCAGAAAGCCTGCAGAAAGCAGAGAAATATGTTGTGACGATAATAAGTGTTTTTCTAAATATGTCTGAAACTGTGATGAACTGTGTTCAGCCATCTGGAGTGCTTATGTATAAATGTACTGTGTGAACTGCTTAGTATTATCTCTGTGTTTCTAAGGTCACAGAGTGTTTTGCTTATCCCTATCCCTTAGCTTGACAAATGTAACCAGGGTTTCCCTAATAAAAGCAAGGAGGGGACAGAGTGGCTTCAGAGCGAGTTTGGAGATCTGTATTAAGCATCTCAGCTCCTCTCCTTGCAAGATTTATGAAAACTAACCTCATTGTTGTCTCTCCTTCTTGTGTTGTTAATGAATGTTTTAGGTGTTTGAACCTGACAGATAGCTATATAACTTTAAGGAAGTGAGAGAAGGAATAAATTCTGGAAACACAAGCATTTTCCCTATTTTCTTTTCCCAAACTTATTCAGGCCTGAAAACAAATAAATTAAAATCTCTACTTTCCCAGACATCATATGAACCCAGTATGATTCATCCTTCCTCGGGGTATCAATATCTAGATTATATCTCTCTAGCTGTGAATTATTAATTTGTATAAGCACTTCAATATAGTTTATATGCATGTATAAAATGAGAATGATTTAAAATAAACATCTGTTTTACCGAGCAGCAAAGGTGTGTTTTATATCAAAAGCTACTTCAACTAAAGACAACAAAATTCAAAACAAGTGATACGTGTTAGTGGGAGCATTTCTTTAGACTAACTCTAGTAACAAGAAACTTTGAAAGGACCACAAGATGAATGCAGCCCAGCCATCCTGCATCATCTGCTGCTCTTATCTCTTCCTCCTTGTACCAGCATCACTAAAGCACCATAATAGCTCATATTTACCCGATCTCCTTTCCCTCTGGGTCCTTTGCATCTATAGCCAACAGCACTGATCCCTTTGTGAAGTTTTCTGGAACAGCCACATCCAGGACGTCCAAGCTGAACTCTGGGGCCTCGTCCACATCCTGGACGGAGACGGACAGGGTGGCGCTGGACTCGCTGCCGTACTGCACACCCTTCATCAGGGGCTCTGTGTTGCGAGCATCAATCTGGAGGTTGTAGGTAGGGTAGGTCTCAAAGTTCAGAGGCTGAATGGGGAGAAAACAAAACACAGCTCTTTAGGCAGAGTGGACCAAAGATCGTGTTGTGTTTTTGGGTTTAAAATCAGTTATTGCCATTTGAATTAGTCTCTGCAGGACTTTTAAACGGCTCTCTATGACATTAAAAACAGTGCAGCAGCAGCAGCAAGACGGTTGCTGCTGAAGCTGCTTCTCTATGTTTGGTTTCTGGATCTGGCTCAACGTGAGCAGGATGGTATGGGAGGACTAAAAATATATCCAATGTTCGCTGATGGAGAACTGCAGCAATAAGTTTCATCTCAGCATCCCCAAGTCTCCATAATCGACATCCCAACAGGTGGTATGGGAGAATGCTAGAAAACAAAACTTTTCTGTTCTACATCGCCAAGGTAAGCAGTCTTCTCTAACCCCCAGTCGGTCGAGGCAGATGACCGTTCATACTGAGCCCGGTTCTGCTGGAGGTTTTTCCTTCCAGCTAATGGGTGGTTTTTCTTTCCATTGTCGCTTTATGCTTGCTCAGTATGAGGGATTGCTGCAAAGCCATGGACAATGCAGACGACTCTCCCTGTAGCTCTACGCTTCCCCAGGAGTGAATGCCTTAAAACCTTCCTTTTTGACAAAGCTTATAACTAGAGTGGCTCATGTTACTCTGAGCTACCTATATAGGCTTAGGCTACTGGAGGACATCAGGATCTAATTTTCTCACTCTATAGAGTTCTACTGGTCTTCAATTATGCATTACGTGTTGTCATTTCTGCTTTAACTTTTTGTTCTCTCTCTTTTATCTTCATAGTAGGTACACGTGGTCTGGCGTTCTGTTAACTGAGACATCATCCAGTGAAGACGGCTCACCCGCTATTACCATCTAATGTAGAACAGATTACTGGATCAATGTGTGCTTCTGTGCTTGTTTGTCTCTCTTGTTGTGTCTCTGCTCTGTCTTCTGTAACCCCCAGTTGGTCGAGGCAGATGACCGTTCATACTGATTCTGGTTCTGCTGGAGGTTTTCCTTCCCGTTAATGGGGAGTTTTTCTTCCCACTGTCGCTTCATGCTTGCTCAGTATGAGGGATTGCTGCAAAGCCCTGGACAATGCAGACGACTCTCCCTGTGGCTCTACGCTTCCCCAGGAGTGAATGCTGCTTGTCGGGACTTTGAAGCAATCAACTGGTTCCCTTATATAGGAAATCTTTGACCAATCTGTATAATCTGATTGAACTTGACTTTGTAAAGTGCCTCGAGAGGACATGTTTCATGAATTGGCGCTATATAAATAAAATTGAATTGAATTGAATTAAGCATGCAGTTTGCTAAACTATTGAGATCATGTCCGTTGGTCTGAGACTGAGACTTTTTAGCAGGAGACACTCCAGGTGGGTTTGCCATGAAACAAAATGAGGAAAACATGGAAAAGCGTCTCATGCCTACTATTACGTATGATGGAGGATCCATGAGGCTGTGGGCCTCTCTCTTCTGTAAAAGCTCAGTTAACCTTGTCAAAGTGCATGGCATCAAAAATTCATAATAAACCAAAACAACGTCAAATTAAAACAGACGACCTTCCCCAGACCTAAGTCTTTCAGAAATCCAGTCAGCAATAATTATATCTTGTCAGTAGCTGATTAAGAAAACCATCACTTACCTCTATAAATACCTAATTATCGTGAATTAAAAAAATACTACAGCTATGTACTGAGATGTACTGTGAATGCACGGAAGTGCAGCGATGTTTCACCTTTGCAACGACCACGTAACCCACGCCTAGGCCGTCGGTCTCCACAGCGAAGACGTCTCCGTCGTTTCCTTTGGAGATATTGAACATGATGTAGGAGCTGCCGGTGTCGGGCTCGTCTGCGTCCGTCGCTCTGACGGTCAGCACCGTGTGACCCACCTCAGTGTCCTCCGCCAGAGAGTGGTTACCGTACTTCACACAGACACAGACGGTGAGAACGGCATGCAGACAGCTCCCATTAACCCTAAACAGTGATTCCCGCACTCACGTAGCTCTTCTCAAACAGAGGCAGCTCGTTGTTGACGTCAATGACCTTGATAGTGACCTTGCAGTTGGTGCTGAAATCTGTAAGAATTCATTTATGGGTGAAAATCTACAAGCCTACCTAAAGATGTAGTTGTAAACAACCTCTGTCTTACCTGAGTCACTGACTCGGACATTCAGGTTGTAAACCTTCTCCTGCTTTCGCTGAAGCAAGCGCAGCGCCTGGATTCTTCCAGAGGATTCGTCAATAGAGAAGCTGTGTATGATTGGATTTTCTGAGATGATGGTGTAGGTCAGCTGAGAATTCCTAGTTCCCTCTTTGTCGGAGTCGTGGGCTTTCAGCTGTCCCACAAGGCTGCCTGAAAGAGTAGAAAGCAATCCCAGTGATTCAGAAACCCTGCAGGAAAGCCCCTTCATCACCGCTCCTACAACTTACACATGCTCTCCGTCTTCAGGGAGCTCCATAGGTGTTCTTTGAGATCCATTGACCCAGTTAAGCAGACAAAATCCTTTTCATTCAAATGTGTTCAGATACTAAGGCCAAACCCAGAGGTGAATGGTTCAGCAGACACAAAACAAACTTTTCCACATCCATCTCACTCCCTGGACCGGTTTTAAATGATGTTCCAGAGATGTTAAACGGGATTTAGGTCAGGGGAGCACGGAGGCCAGGCAGCGGTTTAAATTCTTGCATCCTCCAGGAATACTCTTATCATGTATCATCATGCACCAGGAGGATCCACTGCACCGTAAAAGAGGACGTCTGAGGATTTCATCTTTATACCTATCGGCAGTCAGGATGCCGTTGTTCCTCCTGGACAGGTCTGTGCGTCCCACCATGGAGATGCCTGTCCAGACCAACACTGAACCACCACCAAACCGATCAAGCTGAACAATGCTGCAGGCGGCATTACGTTCACCACTGCTTCTCTAGACCCTTTAACGTCTGTCCCATGAGCTCATGGGGACCTGCTCCCATCAGTGCTCCAGTGCCAAACCTGCCCATCCTGGCATTCTCTGCTGAATGCCAGTCGAGCTCCACGGCGCCGGGCAGTGACGACAGGGCCGACTAAAAGACGTTGAGTGCTCAGGCCTCCCTCATGAAGTCTGTTTCAATTATCTGTTCAGAAACATTCACACCAGCAGCTCCCTGAAGGTCCCTTTGTGGAGTTCTGGCAGTAGTCAACCTGTTCCTCCTTGTACAAAGGAGCAGAAACCGGTCCTGCTGAGGGAGTCAGGACCTCCAATGGCCCTGTCCAGCTCCCTCTAGAGTGACTGCTTGTCTCCTGTGATCTCCTCCATGCTCTTGAGACGGGGCTGAGAGACACAGCAAACCCTTCTGGCAACGTCTCGTGTTGAGCCATCCTGGTGGAGCTGGATTGCCTGTGCAGCCTCTGTAGGGTCCAGGTATCACCTCATGGTACCAATAGTCACATTGACCCTGGTCAAATGCCAAACTAATGAAAAGTAGTCAAAAATAAGCCTGTTGTTAGGTTTATTAGCAAAAGAACAGCCGACGCTGATTAACAGCCCCCTCTACTACGACCGTATCAATACCCCAGAAGCTTAACTAACTTGATATTATACACAGTATATGGTTTTCCACTAGGTTTAGGAGTGTGTTTATGGGCATATTTAGCCATTTTTTGAGGATGAGAAGGCCTGACTTGTAGTTTCCACTATATGGTTTTCAGCTGGACTGAGGTCAGGGTTTTGGGAGTTCCTCCACAGAGGACTCACACATTCATGTCTCATGGCCCTTGCTCTGTACACTGTTTTTGCAATTATAGTGGCCACTTCTACTCTGTTCTTAGAGAGCCAGAAGCATACAATTGTCCAAATTGAATCATAACGGGACGGTTGTAATTGATTTCCAGTTAACCAGGGTTCTGGTGTGTACCGCCTTTAGGGATGTGCACATGCAACCGGGTTATTGTAGCTTTATATACCTTAATGTTTCCCCTTCTAAAAGATCTGTTTGTTTTTCACAGAGTAAATGTCTTGTTATATGTTGAAACAGTTTTGAAATGACTTATTACAGTTTAATTATTTACATCTCCGAGACCTAATCCGAGCAATAATGAGATAGAGGAAGACGGCCGCCTGCGTCCCAGTCTTGGTGCTCAGTGAGTCCATTGACTAATAATCACACAGACACTTGCTGCCTACCTATTGGCTCGTTCTCCTGGATCTCCAGCACAGTCTCCTCCATCTCACACACGGGCTCGTTGTCGTTCACATCATCCACCACAACATGAATCTCCATGGGTGGGTCCACCTCTCTGTCATGGTTGTCTTTTGCGAACACAACTAAAATGTACTGAAATAAGAACAAAGTGATGGATGCATGCTTGTTCTTGTTTCGGACTTCATCAACAAATCACAGCTCTGCTCTCTACCATCTCTTTCTCTTCTCTGTCCAGCTCCTCTGTCAGCAGTATTTCTCCGTTCGGTGTAATCTGGAAGGGGAAGCGGAGCTCCCGCTCCTTCTGCACTAAGGTGTAGATGGCGTCGGGCTCGTTGGACCGGACCTGGACGCAGAAACAAAGCAGAAGGGCTCTCAGCATGTGGGTCAGAAGCGGCGTTTAATGAACCTCAACTAGTTCTGTGATGTCTGACCTTTGCAATAAAACGGGGATAGTCTCCTTTTAAATTCTCCTTAATAGTTATTGGCCCAGGGTTGACCCAAACGTTGGGCTGCACAACAACGTTAACTCTGGCAATTCCACTCAGAGCCATCTCTGAGGCTCCTTTCATGTCCTCCACACGGATTACCAGGGTGTAGTCAGGGTCCTCCTGGGGGTCCAGGTTTCGCCTCCTCATCTCTAACACAGCAGGAGAAACAGGGAGATCCTATTTAGAACCATCGTATAGCTCCCTGAAAGTTAGCCTGGCTTGTTTTGACAGAGGTCTTCAGATTAAAAAGCAGTAACTCAGTTTTCACTCAGTCTTCAGTAAAGTCTCTGTTCACCGTAGTTCATCAGGCCACATGTAGTCAGCACAAATCCTCATACTGTGGTAACGTGTTTCAGAAATATACTGGGTGCCGTTCTGCACCAGAACACACATCAGTCATTCTCTCCAGCACATATTATTAGCAGTTTGTTTTTTTCAGAATAAATAAAGGAGAACATAGAGCTTTTATCTCACTATAAAGGAGCTCAACTCTTTGTCAACATATGCTCAGAAATGTATGAAACATGATGTTTGGGAACATTTTCTAATGTATTAATCTGTTAAAGGTGGACTTTATCTGGTTGATGGATGCTGTAATTGGATTTATTTGCAACGGTTTTCTACTTTGCCTTTGCGGTTCAGAAAGGTAACTTTTCCCTGAAAAATCCTGGACACTCTTGTAAAAATAATCATACACTTTAACTTTTTCCACATCACAACCACACATTCTGATGTATTTTATGTCAAAATAGAGCTCAATTATTAAACTGTAGGAAAAGGTTTCAAAATTATACATGTATATCTGCACAGTTAAGCCCCAAATCATTCACAACCCTGACGGATTTAGATTTAAAGTAATCTTTTAATCACATGTTTCCACTAAGTGAAAGTAATATTAATCTTTTAGGTCGGCCCAGCCAGAGTCCCAATAGAGATTCTGTGACAGTAGCTAAAGATTAGGGCGATAGCAAAGAGGCCTTTCAAAAGAAATATATGGTCAAAACAACAGTGGAAACATGGTCAGCAATTATAGGGTTTTTAATTGATTCAATGTCAATAAATCCAGCGATTGTTCAGAAGGGTATGAATAATTTTTTGAATTTCAATTTTTTTCTTAGAAAATGTAAATGAAAACAAATATATAGTTTTTCAAAGCAAACAGTGAAAAGGTAATTCCTCAAGGGTCCATTCTTGGGCCACTTTTATGTAATGCATAGTATATGATCCCACTGTCTGAATTATAGCATGCTACAGCATCTACTACCATATATATATGTAGACAATACACAGCTTTATATCTCATGAGCCTATAGTCACTGAGTCAGTGTGGCCTTAATCAGTGAGTGGATGGGGCAAAATTTTATATAGACAAGACAGTAAATACTTCTGGATTAATATCAGGGCTCAATAGACCGCAGAGTGTGTGAGAAACCTGGCTGTGTCTTTGGACAACAGTGTTCAGGACTCCTGCTGCAGGAAAAGCTGAGATGTGCAGAAACTGTTGGTTCCTTTCAATCCGGACTCAGAACATTTCTGTTCATGGCTACTTTTTGATTAAACAATCTGATTAAAGAACCTTTTTAAGTGAAACTTTAATATCTGTATTTTAACATATTTTGTTATTTTGTGCAATGCTTCTCTGCTCATACTTTGTTGTTTTTATTTTATTTTTTTCTGTCTAGTTTTGCCCACTTATAAATAAACTTGCCTTTCCATGAACGTTCTCACTGGTATTTTGACGATTTGTCTCCTGTGATTAGCTCCAAGTCTTTGAGGATGACTGGCATCCTTGGCACCACACTAATCTTTAGTTGTCTTTAGGCTCTCTTACCTTATTCCTTATCAGAATGAGAATAAAGTCAGGACTCATGACTGGGCTACTCCAAAATGTTGATATTACTTTCAGTCAGAAGAAATAGTTTGGTACAATGAAAAGATTAATCTAAACCTAAATCTGCTAGGGGTCTGGATAACCTTGGGCTTGACTGTACACATAGAAATATAATTTAAAGATTCACTGATCGGGGCTTTCCTGGAACCGATACTGGGGGTCAGACCTGCCGATTCTGACTAAGACCCGTTCAAACTCCTCGTTCCTGTGAACAATAACACATAAAGGAGAAAGAAAGGTGCTGCATGTTCTTTGTTAGACGTTTAAGTTTTGAATGCATCTGAAAATGATGAACTTTTAAGATAGCCTCCATTTTTGTATGATTGCAAGCCTAACCTTTATCCGTATTTTATTAAACCCGAAACAAAATACATCAAAGTCCACGGTGTTAGTGGATGGATAGACGGTGAAAGCTCTTAGTTATGATACATTTGATGGACGGTAAAGATTTACTTTAACCTGCTGATCACCAATCAGAAACAGCCAAGGGAAAATCGACCCATCCCGACCTCTGGCCGACTGATTGGTGCATCTCTGATTTCAGGGAACAAACCTTGTCTCTCCACGCAGGTGAAGAAGGGGTTTTCTTCATACGGGATTTCCTGCGCTGGACAGTACTCGTTAAACTTTGCTTTAAGGGAATCGATGCTCTGGTCTTCTCCCCTGGCATACTGGATTCCTGCTCTGGCCTTCAGCATCTCCTCCCCTGTTCAAACACACACAAATATATCAGTCAGCAATATTTAAACGGACATGCGTAACCTTAAACCTGTTCACTTTCTGACACGCTTAGATTAGAAAGAGGCAACATCACGCGACAGATTTAAGCATTCTGCCTCCAGTCGGCATTAATCTTGAATAGACGAGATGATCTGTGTAATCTGGATTTACACTGGCGTTATTCTGATGGATTACGGAGCAGAGAGGGACAAATTACAGACTTTCCCCCGAGACGGTCCCTGGTGTTCAGCTTTGCCCGGCCTCGTGTCTGTCCGTTCCCCTGTGTGAGGATGAAGTTCATCTCACCCTCCTTCGTGGTGGAGATGTCTCCGGTGTCGGGGTCGATCTGGAACAGCAGGACGTTGTGGTTGTTGGGGATCTGGCTGACCAGGCTGTAGAGCAGCTGAGCGTTCACAGTCTCCGGGTCGTCCTGGTCGGAAGCAGACGCTTGGACGAAGGGGACACCTGAGGTCACAAACAGAACCGGAGGTCATTTTACAGGGTTAGGGTTGACACCATTAAAAATTACAACAGGCCCTGGATCAGAGCTTTAACAAAGAGTAACAGAAATAGTCTCAACATGTTTTAAAATCACAGCATAGGAGAAAAAAGCTTTTCCATTTATCTATATGGAACTAGCATTTATATCCCAGACAAATAAGACTATAGCCAATCAGTTTCACTTCATTCATTACTTTATTTGTTACCTTTTATTTCTGTTATTAAATAGATTTAACTTACATATATGTATCACTTTTTATGGCCTGAGATTTATGAGTACAAACATTATATCTATTGTTTTATATTGTCATACATGGATGATGTTCAAACAAACCTATACATTTATTCGTTCCCCTGCAAAACAGTTCGTCTGAACCTTTTCAATGGCACACACAGACAATGTATTTAATGGGACAGAGAAAAAGAGTTTTTTGCCAATAAAAAATCAGATTATATGGTGCACGTTTGTGTTTAGCCCCTTTAGTCTGATACGCCAAAATGAAACCAAGTGCAACAGCCTGCAGAAGCTACCTAACTAGTAAAATGAATCCTCCTGTGTGTGATTTGATTTCACTATAAATCCAGATGTTCTGTGAAGGCCTCAGAGGTTTGCTGGAGAGCATTAGTGAACCAACAGCATCAAGAAGACCAAGAAGGTGAGACAATCAAACAATATCCTAAGATTCAAAGATCTCGCAGAGCACTGTTCATGCCATCATCTGAAAATTTAAATAATAGTAATAATACACTTTATTTACAAGTGCCTTCCATAATCCTCAAGGATACCTTAAAAATGAAACATCAACGATAGAACCAGAAAAGAAATTACAAGGAGTGAGCAGTCTTGAACAGGTGGGTTTCAAGTCCGGATCTGAACAGGGAGAGAGGCTCAATGGTGCTGAAGTCTGATGGCAGAGAGTTGCCCAACATCAAACCTGCTAAAACACGACAATCCACTAAAGGCTGAAACTGAACTGGAAAAAACAGCCAAGAGGCCCAGAGTAACTCTAGAGGAGCTGCAGAGATTCACAGCTAAATCCCAATTAAACTCATTAAAGTTTGTGATTGTTATGTGACTAAATGATTCCAGGGGTACAAATACTTTTGCAAAGCATCATTATACTAAATTAAGACTTAGATTTATAAGTTCTTATGTTGAGGAAATATTAGATATATGTATCTTACAATTACCTTAATTTAGGTGAATCAGTTAAATAAAACTGAAATAAAAGTAGACCTCTACAGTATTTAAAACCCCGAAAAAGTCCCTTTTTTGGGGTTTATTTTTTGAAACATGCCTATATAACAGCTCTCCAACAGTGAAACAAACCTTCTCAACCAAAAAGCAGAAGAAATGAAAAGCTTAGGTTTGTGTCAAACGACAGCCCACCTGCTGCTCTCCTTTCCTTAATCGTAGCCGTGTAGAGGTTCTGCGTGAACCGCGGAGCGTTGTTGTTTATGTCCAAAACGTTTACGGTCACAGTTATTGGACCCTGCACCACGTTCTCATCTGCCAGTGCCTCCACCTGGATTCATCAGCCGCACAAACACACACACAGCGTGAGGAACGTGAGCATGGGCGGCATTTCTACCTCGAATCGTGTGTAAAGGACAGAGTCTGTTACGTTGAAGGCGTAGTGGGTTTCTTGAGACCAGTCTAGAGGTTTCTCCAGGTAAAGCCAGCCATCCTTTGATATTTTGAAGCTGTCCAAGCCTTCTCCGCTCAGCTTGAAATTATTAGCATCTGCAGGCACCTGAAACTATACAGAGAAAGATTGGGGGAAAAAGATTACACTTGAACACGACCTACGCCAAAGGCTGAATACTTTTATTTCATCAAAGTCATAATTCTCTCTTTGCTGTAGTATTCATTTAACATATAGAGACACAATAGAGTGGATTTTGCTCTTGTCGTTAAACCTTTGATCAAGTAAAGCAAAATCAATTTAACTCCACTTCTCCGTCTTTTGAGACATTCAGCTGATTCAAATGGTTTCAAGAAATGCAGCGAACTTAAATTATGACCAACTGGATCCCCAGGTTAAAGATAAGTCTAAATCCTGTTCCACTTCCCCACTCAGTAAAGGATAATAAACTTTTTGTATTGATCATTTATGACTTTAGAGGATATAAGCATTGCTTCCTTTTAGGTCCCCATCACATTTTTTTTACCACTGAAATTTCTTTGTAAAAATCACAAAAATCAATATTTTTTTGTTATAGGAGCACAAATTGACTGTAAAATATTTGAAGATACAACTTTTAATTTGAGTATGCTTTTTCAATCCCCTGTCAATAATGGTGATATTTCTATATAACCAGAGCCACAGTTAACGGCCTGTTGGTTTAGGGGGGGCGGCCATGTCTGGACAGGTCTGCAGCTGTGCCGTCTTCTTCCCATGTTCAGATGCTGGACTGACCAGCGCTCTGTGGGACGTTCAAAGCTTGGGATGTTGATTTAACAATTAACCCTGGTCTAAACTGGGTCTGTCTGCTGTATAAATTGGTCTTCCTGATACTTTTTTCTGAGGCCTTCACATAGCAGCTGGATTTATACTGAGCCTATATTACTCATAGTTTGAGAAATGATCCGTCTGCTGAAGGAAATTAAGGGCAATGGATTGTATTTAGGCATTTCAGATTAAATCAGCCTCAATACAAATGCACTCCACACATACTTATATATATATATATATATATATATATATATATATATATATATATATATATATATATATATATATATTTTTTTGTAAAAATGTGTGAAAACCATGTGTTTATTCCTTCCACTTCAAAATTATTTGTGTTGGTCTATTGGCTAAAGTTTCAGTTTAATACATTAAAGTCTGTGGTAGTAATGTGAGAGAATGTGAAATAAGTTCAATAACCACTGTTTTGTTCACTGGTTTACAAGTGTTGGTATTTAGCTATTTTTCTGCAGTATGTGCCTTCTTTTGATTCACTTTTTATAACCAATCCTGTTGCTGACCCATTTATCGGGTGTCCCAACAACTTAAATTGCATATATCTGTTTTAGACGTTTGTGAAGAAACACATGAAAGTCAGTTTCTGTGCCTCGTATTTTGTCTTTATCCCAAGTTAAGATGGCTTCGGTGATTTTATAAACAAAACCTTCCTTTGCATTTTACACAATCTTAATTTTGCCTCCACTCTTTTTTCATGGGCGTAGTACCTGATGCACTGGGTGGGGCACGGGTGTCCCCTCTGGCACATCTAATGCAATGTCCACAAACGGGCCCTTCTTCTCCTCCAGGTCCACCCCTGCAGCCTGTCAAAGCACGGAGAGTTGGGTCAATTATCCTCAAGTACAGCAGATCCAAAAGTACGACTGAAAGTCACACAGAGTTCACCTCTGTGCGCTTACAGGAATTTAGTGAGCCATTGAGGGCAGTTATTCATTGAGCCAAAATTACATGAGCGCGTTTCTACGCTCCTGCTGAGAGTGGAAGAGCAAGGTCTGAGGATAAACCGCAGCTTGCAGTCTCCTTTAAAGGTCTCCATTCAAACATCCCAATAGTCTCACAGAGAACGACCGCAGCAGACTAAAACGATTAGCTCCTCAGAGGCACCAGATGTAGGCATTAATACACATGGAGTGCTTTTGCAGGTACTTTAACAGCTTGGTGGATTGGAGCGTTTGGGATGAATATGTATCTGAGGACGGCGGCAGTTGGTGGTGCCATGTACTCACAACGCTGAGCAGGGATGCGAGCAACAACAGATGCACCATGGGTGTCATTACCGCAGCCTGTGAAGAAGCAGGAGGACGAGGCGAGGTGGGAGAAAGGAGAAAGAGAAAACAAATGTTTAAGGAGGCAGAAGTGACAAAATGAGACAGGGCTTTAGGCCGATGAAAGCATTTAAACCCACTGTACTTCAGTGCTTTATCAGGCTCTCTGCATGTTTCAGTCAGTTCAGCTCAAGAGTTATAATTTAAATTAAATATCTTTTAAACAACTTAGGTAAGCTGACTAAATGGCTTACTTACCTAAAAACTTATTTAACCTTTTAAGCAAGTTAAATATAACTTTAATATAACTGAAATTGGTGTTTTCAGCGCTGGGATGCGACTCCTACCAGCATATAACACGCTTTAAAGCCATTTAAAGCATTTTTTAAAAGCCAAACCTTGTTAAATAAACATTATTCCATAACAACTGAGCTAATCTTGGTTTATAACAAGAACGCCTTGATTTAAAGTCACCGCTTTTTAGGTGCAGAAATCCTCAGGTGGAAAAGTGACATTTGCTGAGTGGCATCATGGGTCTTGGGGTTTAGTCTGACACCTGAATTCATCAGCCACGACTACAACTTACAGAGTGACTGAAAACCACTCTGTGGATTTTGTCAAATTAGATTAAAAGAAGTTGACAGAAGAAGCAGTGAAGGAAGAAACGTAAGTCTGGCTGCATTTAAAGATTCTGGAGGCCTAAAATATTTCAGTTCAGGGCTGTTTAAGCAGCAACTTCGTTGCTCTACTCCCCTCAGCACGATGAGTTATTGATTCACAAAGACATCGGCTACACCTTAAGGCAGCGTGTCCTTGAGCTGACACACATGCACACTCTGAGGTGAATGGAGCTTTAACCCAACAGAGGCTCCGCCTTCGTGAGTCTGGTGAATCAGCAACCTGAGCGGCCGTACAGGAGAAACTGAAAGCCAGCAGTGCCTTTATTTGCCAGCTGGTTTTCCATCCTGTAAACCAGATCCTGCGGGGTTTAACTGTGACAGGATGTTTAAAAAAATAAGCCTGGTGACTTTATCACGGTTTATAAGGCTGAATCACAGTTAAAAAAAAATTGTGTTTGTTTGGATGAGTGTGATGAAGAAGGATTCATGCGGGATCCGTGTTCAGAAAACAGCCTGCTTTGACGTCCATGGTTGGCTCATTAACAGCATAAAAGCTCAGTATAGGCCTAAAGTTCACTGAGGTTGTAGATCACTGATCGAATGAATCTAAATATAAATATGGTTGCATAAACTAAACACAACTAATAAGACAATCTAACAAAAAACATTCAGTTAGTAAACTCTTCCTAACATGAATATGACAGTAAGTCTCATGGACTTGGGAGCTGCAGTCGAGTGAAGTCAACCCATTTAGTGAAGGTGACATTGAGTCTTGGCTGATGACCTTTTCATATTTCATTTAATTTTTTGCACACTTTTCGTGTCGGCACAATCATGTGAGACTCCCGTATAAAAAAAATCTTTGTCACTGGAATATATTTCTGCTACTGAACATCCAATTAAGTAATGACAGTCTGTGGATTGGTATACATTCAACCCACTGGTTACCACCTTCCTATTATCCATCTGGGGTCAATATAAATCAAACGAGGAAATGATTTATCGTGAAGCACTGAAACTGAGATACATACTAGCCCCATGGTATCAAAGATTTCAGCTCCTCATGGTAAACCTTTAGCGCAATGACTAAACAGCCTCTGTTTGAATAAAAGTGTCCATGTATGCTCATAAACACAGTCCTCTTGTACGTGTAATTACAGACGCCGGAAGCAAACCTTCGAAAGCGAAGAAGTAGAGGTCCGTGTTTGCTGACGCCTTGTTCTGGGCCTCGCCAAAGTCAGGTCAAGATCACAGTGATCTGGCAACAGCCTTAAAACATCTGACAAACGTATCAAATAATCTACCAACGTCAAAACAAGCAGCTGTGTTTGCACGCCGGAGAAGTTCTCCTTAACCCGACCAAACCCAGCGACACAGAGCGAGGACAGAGAGGACCGAAGTGACTTACCTTACAGGAGAGACCAAGTGAGTCAGACCTCAGAGCGATCTCAGAAGCTTCATCCCGTCCGGTCAAACGTTAACCCGCGTGTTAACAATCATGTTTTATTGAATCTAATGATTCTCCAGCTCGCCTCCCTTTATTCTGAGCCGGCCAATGAGGAAGGAGCGGAACAATGACACACAGAGCGCCATAGACGACAAACCCATTATCACCTGAAATTAGTCGCCGCTTTTCCGTTTCTACTCAAACAAAGGAAGACTGTTTTCCTTTTTTTCCACTTAAGAGACCAACTTTTAGGATGATCAGTCAAAATATTAGCACCTTTTAAGCATCATCTAGTTTGGTTGTGAGGAATGAGTAAGAATCGGGACTAAATTATGTGTGAAATATAGGAACTTCTTAAGTGACTCACAGATTTGTGTTTAACTTTCTAATTCCCCCTCAGACTTTGCCCTCTGCACCTCGGCCCTCTTCCCTGAGAGATTTTCCATTGGTAGCACAGCTGATAAGGAGCCGTGTGTGGAGACAAAGGCACGGACAGATTACTCTGACAGTCTGTTGCTTCATATGAATTCAAATCTTAGAGTTCATCAGTACAGTGCAGGTCACAGCACTGTAAACACTATGAGAAAGGTCACAGCACTGAAACTGTGAGAACGTTTGACCTCTAGAGCGTGACCTCAGCTACTCCAAGGTGTCCTGCTTACTGGAAGCAGAAAGTGACAGAAATGTCCCACAGCTTGGTGCACATCTTTATGTTGTGTCTTATAAGCCACTTAGAAGTTTACCGAAACTCATCATGGACAGGAATGCCATTGATTTTGGCACCACAACAGAAAGATTCATTTCAGCTAATGGTGAGATGATTGGTATTAAACAATCTAAGAGGAAAACAAGGCATATCCACAATCTTATGGTGGATTTTTCTCTACTCAAAGTTACATACACAGTCATACATACATACATACATACATACATACATACATACATACATACATACACAACCATTCATATTTGGTTAAATGTCTCCTTCTGAGTTGCAACCATCAACAAGCTTCTGGTATAATTCCAACAGAATTAATCTGCAAATGATGCGACTTTTAAGCCTAATAAATACATTTCCAACAAAGCTGAGGTCTGTGCTTTGATGTTAGCTGTCTTTATTTCTTCCAAAAGCATTTTTTGTGTGATTTCTGATGTTTGGGAATTGAAGAAGAACCACAAAGGCTCAACCCTGACATGACCTGGAAGCTGCTGGAGCACCACGTCCACAGCGCCGTAGGGTTTGCACTGCCATGGACCAGCAAGGCGCCAACATAGTAAAAAACTCCTTCTCCAAAGTCAGGGCTCCTACACAGGAGTTCCTGTCCATCTAGCCTCCTGTCCATCCATCGAAGGACAGGAGGCTAGATGGACTGACAGATGGATGAATGGATACATTAACGGAGGAATAAAACATTTCTATGTGAATCTTTTATTTAAAAACATCTCAAAATGCTTACTGGCTTGGGCATATATATATATATATATATATATATATATATATATATATATATATAGAAAGAGAGAGAAAGAGAGAGAGAGAGTGAGAGATATGCAGAGGGCAAAGTCTGAGAGTAGCCGAGGTCACATTCTAGAGAGAGAGAGAGAGAGAGAGAGAGAGAGAGATAGATAGATAGATAGATAGATAGATAGATAGATAGATAGATAGATAGATAGATAGATAGATAGATAGATAGATAGATAGATAGATAGATAGATAGATAGATAGATAGATAGATAGATAGATAGATAGATTGATTTTCATTCTCAATCGTTTTTCTTACTTATCCAGACCTGGAAAATAGTTAAATCAAGTTACTTTTAAAGATTATGCAGTAGCCCAGTTACCCACATTAACAATTCCTTTCAGAAGAAGGTTTCATGGTCAGAGGAAAAAAGACTGAGTTATCTGACCACAACGGCCTGAAGAATGTTATGAGGTGTGGAGATAAGGCTTCCACACCTAAAATCCATGCCAAGCACGGTGGTGGCAGCATCATGCTGTGAAGCTGCCGTGGTGCCAGTGATTCTGGAGCATCCCACTGAGTGGCTGGAGTAACCAAGAAAGAAATAAGTACTTCACCTCAACGTTACGTCTGTTTAAAAGCTAGATGGGGAGCCTGGTGTTGGACGGTAAAACCAGGCTAACATTAAGCTTCTAGAATCAACTTACCGCATTTACTCCTTAACCCTAATGAAAATGTATGAATTCTGTGGTTAAAAGCTGGTTCTATCAGGACACCGTCTGATTTAAAGGAACTGTGATGATTCTTCTTTCGTGATAAGACATTATTTTCTGTTGGAGTAAAAAAGCGCCTCATCTCTGCCACGTTTTTATCGTTCTTAGATTATGGTGACCTTTTTTATAAGAATGCTTCTTCTTCATGTCTTCAAATGTTGGACTCTGTTTACCATGCTTCATTAAGGTTCATCACAAACTGTAGAGCCCTGACACATGACTGTGACCTGTACTCTCAGGTGGGATGGCCTTCCCTCTCTACGAGGAGGGGTTGTCATTGGTACACTTTTATTTACAAGGCCCTTCTCGGATTACTGCCCTCTTACATTTGTACCTTACTTACACAGAAAAGCGTGGCCTCTTATGCCCTGAGATCCAACGATCAGCTGTTGCTCACGGTTCCTTTTGCCCGCACAGAGCTAGGGAAGAAAGCCTTTATCTACGCAGCTCCTTGTGCGTGGAATTTTTTAACAAAGAGACTGGAAGTTGACTGAGTATTTATCCTTAAATGCTTTTAAGTTGAAAATGAAAGAAATTGAGACGGCCTCAGTTATCTGTAATTGTTTTACTTGATGTGTTTTTTTCATTTAATGTATCTCTGTTCAATATGTAACTTTGCTGCCTCTTGGCCAGGACACCCTTAAAAAAGAGGGTTTTTTTTATATCAATGGGATTTTTTCCTGGTTAAATAAAAGTTTAATAAAAAAAATAATTCTGCCAATAAGAGTGGATAAATGTGCATTTAGAAATTGGCCAGGAGCTTAACTCTGCGGCACGTGGCCTGATGCGTAATGCCATCCTGCGTTGAGAGCTTGGCAGGTTAGACGGAGAAAATGGCGCAAACCCACCGAGAATCAGACTGCGGGTGATTCCCTGCTCGATTGGCCCGCTCTCTGACCGCAGCGTTGAAGCTTCAGCAGATGAAGCCGTGAATTCAGATGCAAGCGACTCCGTTATGTGAAGGATGGGAGCGTATCAACGCCAACGTGTCCAAAGCCATCTGCTTGCTTTCCCTGCCGGCGCAAACACAACGAGCGCTACCTTGGCAACAGCCTCTTCCCACGGTTTTCCATTTTGGAGACGAGTTAAAGTTTAAAAAGTGAGGTTGAAGTGCGGCGCAGCTCTACAACCCGTACCCTGAGCGGTCCGTGGATCTTTTCACCCCTTGAAATGACACACACACAGACGGGGGACTTTTTCTGTGTCTCAGCCTCTCCGTCACAGCCTGACTCATCCTCCATCAGCTCAGTTGTGCCGCCGTTAAATCCTGCTAGTATTGCCTCCTTTGTGTGCCAGAGATGAGTCATCTGTTTTGATTCCTAACGCTGAAAAGACACACAAAGGGGGCCCGGTGCGCTTTCTTCCCAACAAAAAACCTCACTTTTATTTCTTCAAGCAATGTTTCAAAGTAGCAACACATAATCAGTCGGTTCTTACAATGAATGCATCAAACACAGCAGCATGAATACAAACACAAATCAGAGGTCTCACAAAAATTAGACGTGAGGAAAAAAGTGTACAATTATTTTAGGCGTTTGGCAAAGAAGGGGGGGGGACATGAAGAACTAGATCAACAGAATAAAGATCAACTTGTTTTCTCTGTGTTCATAAAAGGTCTCAATCAGCATACTTCCGTCCCATGACTTGCGACATGTCCGACACATCGCTGTGAACTGACCGCATCGGTTCACAGGCGGCTTACGCAGCAGATGTAGGTCCGCTGCAAACCTGCACCACCAGCGTTGCTGAATGGAGGCTGGATGGTGAGCACCGTGTGGACGGAGCCACCCAACTCGTTGGCTCCTCAGAGGCAGGGGAGCGTCCGTCCAGCTCCGTCCACGGCCTTTAACCCGTTTCATCCGCTCAGGTGTTTCCCCCGTGCGTTCAGGGAGGACTACAGCACCGACAGGTTGTGGCAGGATTTGGATTTGAGCCAGAAGGCCATGCTGGGATTGTTCTTCGCCACCACCTTGTCGAGGAAGCGCCTGGCCCTGACGGGCAGGCTCTCTCTGCGTTTGTCGCAGTGAGCGTGCCGGCGGCGCCTGTTGTCCTCCTTGGAGCCCCGTCGCAGGCGCAGCTGCCTCACGATGCCGTAGAAAGCCTCCCAGACGTTGTGCTGCATGGCCGCCGAGGTCTCGACGAACTTACAGTCGAACACGGCCGCACAAGCACGGGCCTCTGCACAAAAAAGGGAGGGAAAACGAGAAGAAGGTTTACTAAAAGACCTATGGAGCCTAGGAACTATAGCAAAAACAGCTTTTTCACATTTCGTCATGCCACCACCACCAAGGTTGACATATTTTATGTGATGGGCCAGCATAATTGTAGCTCTGGCTGTGTTCGCTATCCCTAGTCTCATGTCTTTTAAAGCCTTTTAAAACTCTTTCTCGTTTATTTAGCTCCTTCACTCTTCCAGTCAACCCTAACCAGCTTCCCTCTTCCTGATGAAGTAAAGCATTCCCAGAGCATGACGCTGCCTCCACCGTGTTTCACAATGGGTGGTGCCGTGTTTAGCTTCCCACCACAGATTGCATTTGGCACGTAGGCCACAACAATCACTTTTGTTTTCATCCGACCAGAAGCGCTTCTGCAGCTGTTTGCTGTTACCCCTACATGGCTTGAGCCCTGCAAAAAGGGAACTAAAAGTAAGTAAAATGTTCTTGAAATGTGTGTATTTTTCCTTGATTTGAGCATCTAAATAAGACTATGTGCCAATGGAGTGAGTGTTTTTACCCATTAAATAAGATAATTAGATACCCTGCACTTGAAATAAGATGATGGGGATGAATTGTTCTTATTTTAAGTGCAAAAAATCTTATTCCATTGGCAAATAGTCTTATTTACTTGCTCAAATCAAGGAAAAATACACAAATTCCAAGTAAATGTTACTTACTGTTAGTTCCCTTTTTGCGGTGAGGCTGGTCTTCTTAAAGCCTTTTTCAACAACGCTGTTCTTGCTGCCAAACCTTCCATTAAGGTTCGAGGAGCATTAATGATTTTTCTGATAATCTGCAACATTTCTTGCTCCCGCTTCCTAATTATGTGCTGTTGGCGCATCATATAAAATCCCCTCATAAACACTTTGAAATGGCTCCAACGTGACAAAACGTGATAAAGTTTGAGCCCTTTGGCAAAGGCGCCGTGGACGTCGTGTCTCCTTACCGCTCGTCGACACCTCTCTGCGCCTCACCAGGTCGCACTTGTTCCCCACCAGGATGATGGGGGTGTGCCGGGCAGGACGGAAGCGACGCAGGGTTATGCGCAGCTCTGAGGCCCGCAGGAAGGATGCCCGGTCAGTGATGGAGTACAACAGCAGGTAGGCGTCCCCTATCTGCATGAAGCGCTCCTGGGTCCACTCGTCGCCCTTCTGCAAAGATTACAACAAGGTGAATAAAGGAGAGGAGCATAAGATACGGCCCCCAGGTGAGCGCGTAACAGCATCTCACCTCTGCGTCCCAGGTATCCAACAGGATTATGTTCGCAGTCTCTCCATCAACTTCAATTTCCCTTTCAGACACTTCATCTGGAAATAAACATGGAACGAAATCTTGATTTGTGTGAATTTAAGGTTTAACTTAATAGAAATTATATTATTTAATTCATTATAAATGTTTGCATAGTGGTATTATTAGATAGTAATTGTAAACATGGCATAAAATAAAAAGTAACAAGTCTCGGAATAACTCCTGTGTACCTCCACACAGCTCGCAGTCATCGCTGTCCATGCTGTCCGCTGCGCCCGCGAAGATGCTGGCGAACGCCGTCTTGCCGACCCCGCTGGCCCCCAGCAGCACCACCCTGTACGGGCTCCCGGGCTCCACCGCGCCCCCGGCGGAGTCAACGGAGATGACCGAGTCCGACGACGACCAGCTCCCGCGGCTCCCGTCCGACTCCCCGGCGGAGCTGGCGCAGGACCTGGAGCGGGAGATGCACGCAGGGACCCGGGCCAGGAGGCCGTCCGGGAGGAGGTGGCTGCCCGGGTCGCAGATGCTCCAGCGGTGGAGCTCCGTCTGCAGGCGGAGGCTGTGCCGCCGCACGCTGGACAGCATGCTGGTAATTTAGGGTAAACTGGTGTTTAAATCACTTTTTTCTTCTTCAGGAAAAACACCCAAAAGCACCAAACTTTTTTTGTTTAAAAGAAAAAAAAATCTGCTTTACTGGATATGTGTTTTTCTTTTCTCAGCAGGTATGAAGCAGATCAGACTGTTTCTGCGGAGGTAAAATAAAGAACAAGGCTGAACTTGTGCATCGTCAATGATCGGTAAATCCCGGAGCGACTCGTCCAGCTGGTCTCTCGGTGCTGCGTCCTCTGCGTCCTGCAGCTCTGTGCGCTGGTGGGGGTTCCCTGCAGGCTTTATGTAGGGGGCGGAGAGCGGCATTTACTGTTTGGAGCCATGTCCACATGACAGAGCAAGGGGCTTTTATGGGTCCGTGTTAGTTTTTCATCCCTAAAAAGAGATTATTTACAATCTACTTTAACAAAACCTAAAATTAGGCTACAAATATATTACTCATCTTTAACCACCCTACTAAGATAATTTAGATTTGAATGGAGATTGGTGTGTTAATACATTTTACTGGTAAGTTTAATTTTCTACATTAAGATGAGCATTTCTGTATAACATGCCACAGGTAACAACTGAAACATAATACAAGCTGTTGTATCAGTTCACAATCCCTGTGTGCACAACGGGGAAATAAAGCAATTTCTTTAAATGGAGCTTCTAATAATCCTTTAAGCTTCCCCATGAACCATGGCAGATATTTCTACTTGGTCAGACTTTACATATTGAAACCACAAGAACAGATGGATGGATATATAAACTTATGGGTGACTGCTGGAAGGATGGATAAAAGGATAAGAGATAACCAGAGGGATGGATGGATGAAGGAATGAACGGCTTGACTGATAGATGGGTTGCTGGAATGATGAATGCATGAATGGAAACACAAAAAATAGATGGATACACAGATGGATTGATTAATGCAGATATATAGCTGGATGGATGAATGGATAGACAGATGGATGGATTAAGGCATAGATGGATGGATGGATGGATGAATGATAGACAGATGGATGGATTAAGGCATAGATGGATGGATGCATAGATAAATGTATGGATGAATGTATAAATAGATGAATGAACACATAGATGGATGGGTGGATGCATAGATAGATTGACAGAAGGGTGGATGGATGCAAATATAAATGGATGATTAAGGCGTAGATAGATGAATGTGTAGATAGATAAATTGATAAATGCATGGATAGATGGATGAATAATAGATATTCAGATGGATGGATGGATGGATGGATGAACAGACAGATACATAGCTGGAATAACAGATAGCTAACTGGATGACAGGGTATTTAAAGCATACATGGTTTGTTTACTATTAACACCTGTAAAAATCCAGCTTTATATTGAAAGTGCATTTCCCAGTTTGAATGCACATCTTTTAGAAGGGTAACATTTTATAACATAAAGGACATAAAATCAATCAACAACCCTCCTTTTCCTGCAGCACGGGGTTGTAAATATTGTCTTGCTCGGTCACGGTCTCATACTAAAAGTTGTGCTTTTATCACACTGTTACAGCTAAAAATGATGAGACAAAATGTTAAAAATGAAAACAGGTTTTTTATTCTGTTTTTTTTTTTTTTTGGCACATTTTGAATCTTGCTCACTTAAACACACGCTGGCTACAAAAAAATAGTGCAGTACAAATTGGGCTATTCTTCTTCTTTGTAGGCTTTGAGTGTTTTTTCCACTGTTGTGATTGGTATGAAGGTCCTTGATAAAAGCAGAAAGAGCGAAGCAGAAAGGAGGCAGACAAATAACCAAGAGAGTCCTTGAGATTACTCATCTGTTCTCAGCTCAAAGTTTCTGAAAAGCATTCCTGTCAACGTCTTGTCAAACGTCGCTATTATAAACCGTCTCCTTTCTCTGCATGATTGTGTAAAAATGTCAACACATTGGACTGTCCGCTCCCAGTTGTTTCCCGGAGACACCGGCGCAGACATCGGTGTTTATTCTCTGCGATGCAGCGGTGGGCAGCATGAAGGACAAACCACGAGCCAGCTCTCCAACCAGCTCACTGGAGGCGGCACGTGTCGGGGGGGAAAGCAATAAAGCAAAGAGGATAAACAGATTATAGACCATTAAAAACTTTAACAAACCAACGTTCATTGTACCAGTGGGTTTTTTTGTTTGTTTTTTTTGCAAGCATTTATTTCTAAATGTGATATTTTATTCAAATCTACTTATGTTAAGGGCTGGATTGTCCTAGCTTCTTCATTGTGAGATTATACTCCAGCAATAAAAACATGTTTAAACGATTTCTGCTCATCTTTGAAGGGAAGGGGGGGGGGGCAAAAAAGTGCGTATGTATTCTTAGTAAGCGTGCCACGTTGCGCTTCAATAATTTTTCAAACTGAACTTACTAAATTAGGTGTAATCTACTAATGCACAATAAACATTTTTTGTTGTTAATTGAACTCTTTAAAATGAAAAAAAAGAAAGAATTAGTTTTGGTTAAGATAAAGCAAGATTACCACCTGATGTGTATGCAGATGAAGCTTTATTGATAAAAGAAAGTCAACTCAGAGAACCCTAACTTAAATGTTCTTCGATATTATTGTGGCATGGTAGCCTAGTGGCCAGAGCAGGGGGATTGCATCCTGGGAAAGCTGCAGGTTCCCTGGTTCAAATCCCACAGACAGCCACTTCCCTGAGGAAGACCTTTGACCCCAGAATGCTGCACAGGTGCTGCACAGCTCACCTGATTCAAACGACTGCTTGGCCTCATCTGCATGGAGGCCATGCCATCAAGTGCTTACAGAAGCCTCTGGGTCATCCATTTATTGAAATGGGGTGTTTAGCAGCAAGGAGACGCCTAAAACATGGAGGACAGGGGGTCCCTGAGGACCAGGGTTGGGAACCACTGCCCTTAGGGATGGGTTAAAAAAAAGTTTCAGTGATAAATAAAGATATTCAGACCTGAACCCTGCTGTTATTTAACAAATAAAACAACACAATCACAATTAGCTACTATGTTAACATTCTGTGAAGTGTTTTTGGAGCAAATATATAATATTCATTTGGAGAGCAACTCTTAAAATAGATCGGATCCCTTTAAATAGAAGAACGGTCCACATCGCTCTGTTTGGATCAGAATCAGCTTTAAGTTGGCTCATGAAAAAATGAACATGACTCTCTCTCTCTCTCTGAAGACATTTAGTACAAATATTCAAAAAAAAAAAAGAAGGAACATAAGGATATTTTGCTTGTAAGCATGTTTGCATGCACGTTTCTACATAAACAGGAAATCAGTGTTGGGCCGGCTCTAAAGTGCAGCGTAGGAGTTCCTCAGAGGACATGATAGTGACCGATCTCAGCTTCCAAGTCCTGGCAGATAATTAACAGATATTACAACACAGACTAACAAAGGCACAATAAATTATTTGCAAATCCTGCCTTTCCCTCGGCGTTCTCTGTTGAAGCGTAAAGTCGAGACATATTACATCTTTTTAAAGCTTCCTCACAGAATCAGAACCTTTTCTTTTTTTTACCAAACGATCTGCAAAGGAATTAACAGTTTGACGCTTTTTAGTAAAAAACAAACAAGCACAAATCATTCAGAAAGCCACAACCTTCCTGAACATATTCTGGTTTTAAGCAAATCTTTCTGCCTGAGCAGCACCAGCCCGACGCTCAGCATAGCCCTGGGGTTTAAGGCCCACAATGAAAGACACAAGGCGTGGCCCCAAGCCGATAGCACAGTTTGGTATCAAAGGATCAGCGTTATTAGGCGTGGAAATATTTGCCGCAGCTTATCTTTGTACAGTGCTGTCATAAACGAGTGAGTAAGAGGTCTTCTTGAACAGGTAATACTGAGATCTATTGGCTGCAGTTTCATTACTATAACACGCTTTTCCCTGAAATCATCAACAAGTCAGCGTTTTGTGAACGACGTACACAAATGTGCAGGGAGACGCTCCATCTCACCTCGTTTTCCAAAACCAAAGAGAAAAGCGCCGACTGTGCAGGAGTTATTACAGAAACGGCGGATTTCTTTCTCCCCCACAGTTGTTTTTCCAGGCTTATGCATGGGGGCTGCAGCCTCATCTGTGTGACCTGCTGCTGTGTATTACAGCTCTGATCTGATCTGCCGGCCAGACAACATTATAATCCCCGTAAAGTGCTGGAGGGGAACCAGGGACGGGAGGAGGGAGGGAGGGGGGGGGGGGGTGGAGGACCACGCAGGCCGGCTGCAGATTGGCAGGGTTATGTTGATGGCTGCAGATGCACGCTGAGGGAGAGTTGACCTCTTTCTCGTCTATTCTTTTGCATCATAGAAACACTTTATCAAGGCCAAAGGACACCAAACAAGCTGTGTGACTACAGCCTGATCTGGGCCTCACTTCTAACCCAACTGCATGTTAGTGTATAGTTTATTGAGAATATAATGTCAAATACTCGCTCGTTTTCAATGCTGTTGGTGGGATTTTGTTCACACTGTGACTCCAGGGTGGATACATGTTTTATTGAGAATAAGTACCCAATAGGTCTGTCACAAGGCAGCTTTTCCTCAGAACTGGTTAATTTAGGGGTCTGCCTCCTTCCTGCTGCAAAAGTTGAAGACATCACACTTAGGCTGAAGGTTGGTGCAACATTGCTCTCCGTTCAGATGAAAGCCGAGGTGATTATTCATCCAAACCTTTTCAAGGCTATATCTTTATTCTCCATGAAAGGACTCTAATACAAAATCTGAATATGCTACAACATACGTGTTATTTTGATATTAGTTTTTGTCATTTATGCCACTTTGGGATTAAATCTGTTTGTTACTGTTGTGGAATTGATCATCCTGCACTTTTTTTTTTAATTTGTTTCCAGTTTATGCTTTTGGAGACTCAAGTTTAAGGTTCTCAACTCTTTGTTGGTCAAGTTTTAAATGTCAAATGTCAACACCAATATATAGAATAAACTTCTGGAGGGTTTAAATATTGAACCTATAACAGATGGATGAACGGACCCTTGAGGACTGGACAGACGGCTGAAAAGATGGATGATGGATGGATGGATAAAGGGATGAACGAGTGCAGGGAAAATGTGTTAAAATGAGTGAAGAATGAGAGAAGGATGGAAAAATAGATGATATAGGTGGATTAATTTATGGACACGGGTGGAAGAAATGGTGGATGGGTAGTTGGACAGAGGTATGGAAATATGGATAGACGGTTGGACATGAATAGATAACATTTTTAAACTATGGGACCTGATATAAAATCTGGAAACAAATGTTTTTTCAACCGATATTTTTTTGTCCATATCGATCCAAAAGTGGAAAAATAATGAAATCAAATTCAATATTTTTCCACAGTCAGTACCAATCCTGTGTACCTGGGAAAAAAACTTTAATATGTTTCTCATGTTGCAGCTAATTGTCTTATAATAGCAAACCTCTAATAAATGTCTAATATTTCCGTTTATTGAGTTTATAATGTTTCAGCACTTGGTAACGCTCTCAGAAATGGGATCCTCTAATTTATGTAGATCTACCCTCAAATACATCGATGAGACAATTTTTAAGGGTGGGAGAGGAAAAGACACACTAAGACGGAAACAGTTTTAACCAAACAGACCAAAAACATTTAAGAAGCATATTTTCTGCTCTGGGTCAGAATGTTTTTCATAATAAGATTGTATTAATTTTCTCTTCAAAGCTGTAAATATCTATGTTCAAATCAATGGATGAAAGAAAAAATAATTACCAAAGGGTGACAGTGGGGTAATCAATATCAATTGGATTCCAGTCTCTATCACAGAGGACAGTCTGCTTTTGTTACCAGGGGTGAAATATTAGATATTAAGTCCAGCGTACAGTCAGGGAAAAACAGGGAAACTCCAGTGAATCGAGTTTATTGCCACCAGACCTGGAGTTTCCATTCATATCACCCCATCTATGAAGCCAACTCGTTCCCAGAGCATGATTACTGTAGGAAACGTTACCACTACGTGTTCTCAGACTGATAATAAATACCAACTACTACTAGCAAATACTAACTAGGACTTCAGTGCGTTAATAACAGCTGCGTAGCCAGAGCCGGATCACGTGGCGTCAACCTCCTGTCTGCCCCCATCAACAACTCAGCTGTGAGCGTCTCTACACATCCAGATGTAAATAATCCATTCCTTCAGTCCATCCAGCCGTTCTCTGATCTGCTGAGCTCTATTTCGGATTATGGGGAGGGGGGTGTGCAGCCCAGCAGAGCGCGGCTTTGCACAGATACAGATTCCAGCTCATCCAGCCAGCAGCACATGGCCTCTGTGACCGTCAGACGGGACGCAGGCCTGGATCGATATCCTGCTTCAACGAGGGACACTCATCTACTGCGCACGTGTCCGATAACAATGGCCCCTTAAAACCCAACTGTTCTCCTGCAGCAAGCCGGATTTTTGTGCTCGTAAAGCCGAGCAAGGCCGGCGGTTCGGAGTAGGTTGCTGGGTGATGGTTGCTAGGCCACCGACGGTTTCTGTCTCAAACGAGTCTTTTCATTCGAAAGCCTTGAAGGGGTTCAGTGAGAAACTTTAGTTAAGATCTCAATGGAAACTTGGAGTTTGAACGCTTCTGAGATTTCATGTGGCAGCAGAACACGCTTCACAATTAGCAGCTTTAGGCTCACGCCTCTAACAACTATCCTGATGAGACTGTGGAGTTAGATTTAGTCTGAGCCTCACAGCGATCAGGGCTGAAATATAACCCATTAAAACCACTCTGATGATGAACTGATTACACGGAGGCACGAAGGACTGAGACAACTGGCTCTGAACGCAGCCGTGGGCTCTGCCCCGACGCTTTAAAGACATCACCTCACTATTTACCGTAGGTTGTGGACATCGTTTACTCCAATCAACAACCTCATGAAATGTTTAATCGATTTTATCTATTGCAGAAAAAATAAAAAATTTCTGGTTGTCTATATTATTACATCCCAGTTCGATCCCAGGTATCGGATTTAGAGTCCTAATTATCGGTGGGTGTTGAATGGGAGCCCCCTGCGACGTAGGGCTGCATTTTGTAAGGCCGGGCTTTAAAAACGTACTGCTTGTTTTCATATGTATAACCTGAAAATCTGCACAGTACGCTGTGCTCATTATTTTGTCAATGAAATAAGTCTAGGTTTTCCTGGGCAATCTAAGTGTTTCGCACACTTTACAGTAACATCCAGCGAAACTGTAAAGAAAACGAGAGATCGTACTGGCTGCTGCAGACTCCCATCTGCTTGTGTTGAGATCTGCTCTACTCACTGTGGCCAGACATCCCCATATGGAGAGAAAATGGTCTCAAAATATCTCTGTGCGTGTAATACTGGACCTGTAACCTATTTTGAGTCCATTTTCTCTCCATATCCCCAGCTGGAACACGTCATCACGGCAGAAAGCGTCACACTAGCTCCAAGAGGTTTCTGGAGGACTGTAGCTGTACGTATAAACTTATACATGCGTTCAGAAAAACAAATGATAGAGCAAACACGTTATAGATGACTCAAGAGAGAGCGGCTTTCTTAACTGAGTTAAAGGTGCAAAATATCTGATCATGTCAAGAAATACTGAGGAGACTGCTGTCAGGAATGTTGTTGGTGAGAGAAGTGCTACACAGTCACAATATGACTGTATACTTTATAATACTGATTAAATATATGGCTAAAGAGTATTCAAGGCTACACGTGGAAATTACTTTAATGACATTTTGGACTAGATTCAGTATCAGTAACTTTCTGTTCCTAAAACACGGAATGATATTGGAGACACTGACAGACTCTGCTCTGACAATGGTGGGTCAAAAACTATAAAAAATTACTAAAAAAAAATACATGCGTGTATTGATAAATCAACAACTCTCAAAATGTTTTGGTCTGTAAAGGAATCAACCATTTACTTAGATGCATTTAAAAGTTAGAAACATGCAATTTGATGTCTAAATTGGGATATTCTCCCATTTTTATAATTTGCAGTTTGACTAGATTCAAACGTTCTTATTAGAAAAAAGAGGAAATTGTCAAATTTACATGGGCAGGTCCCACCTGAAAGAAACTGGAAATCGGTATTGGCCTGATCGGTGCATCTCCAGTCTTGATCAATCCGGATATTACGCAGAAAACAAACGTCTAAACGTCTAAAATGTCTAAATCCAAGAGAAAATCTCCAGGAAGGTGACCATAAGGAAGCAGGGAAAACATCAACGAGTCCCTGACAGGTCACACATACCAGTGTCTTATCCATTAAAGAAAGAAAAAAATGAATAACATCCCAGTGACCCATTTATTATAAAACCCAGTTGCTTAACGAATCGCACACAGCGTCGGCCATCATATAAGTGATAACTGCCACTTTGGCGCAGAGGCTGGCTTTGTCCCGGAGACCAGTCAGTTTGACATTCCCGAGTACACACAATGCTACGCGTCTCCAGGGTGCGTGCACACACGCACCCAGGCGCACTCTGCATGCTGTAACTCCCACGCAGCAGCTTTGTGTTGAAGGGCATGAACGGAGCAGTTATCCAAAATAACAGACGGACCAGAATGCAGCATGGCACACATTTAAAACACGGCAGATTCACTCAGCGAGCGTGGGGTCGTTGCATAACAAAGAGCAAAGCAGTTCAAGAGGAGCTCACTGCCACTTGATTGCCTCTAGTTTCTAGATGACACACTTCAGCTCTCTATACCCACCACCTGCGGATATGTAAATCATAAATCCTTACTGGTTCGCTGCAAATATTCCTCTAGATCAGGCATGCCCAAAGTGCAGCCCGGGGGCCATTTGTGGATCCTGTACTGATTTTGGGTGCCCCCCCCCCCCCAACTGTATTTCAAGAAAGATTTGGTCCAGGTGGCTGATGCAGATGGAAGATTTTAGTTTTTAATTACGGCAAAATTATTTAAGAAAAGTTAAAATCCTACAATTGAAAATGTTACGTACAAGTATCCATCTTTTAATAAACACACTTGACATTCTCTTTAACTTCACAGAACCATCTGTCCAGTGACATTTAATTACTCAAATGCAGACTTTGGTGCATTAAAATCTGCTTTGAATTCAATTATGAAAACTGGCTAATTGCAGCAAGTGTTTTCAAAGAACAACTAACCCAAATACTGTTCTTATATTGCTACACGAAAAAAAAAGAGTTCAGTTTATTATTGTTATAGAGTCAAATTTAATTATTCAGAATAATTTGCAAATTGGGAGACCATCTTTTAATATGACAAACGAGCAAAAGCCTTTTTTAATTCTGGATCTACAAAGATTTTCACATTCATTATTTAAAATGATTATATTTTGTAAAGCAGGTAAATAATTAACAGAATTATTCTGGTTTACAAAAGTGTTAATTTTTTGGCCCTCGAGTTCCTTTGACTTGACAATTTTGGCCCATGTAGTGAAAAGTTTGGACACCCCTGCTCTAGATGGACTGAAGGAAATGTCTCTCGCTTGCTCTTATCTCTGGATGAGATATAAATCATCACTTGCATACAAACCCTGCTGCAGACACGCCCTTTTATTATTCTTTGTCCCTAGCAAGAAATGTTCTCTCCTGATGCCGTTAATCGACTGGTCTGCACACATTTTTTTTTAAATAAATTCATTTATTTTATGAATTATTACAGTAAGATACAGTAAGTTAAGACAATTTAGAAGTTTGAAGAGTAACTACAACGCTGTTGGGAACCGTAAGGCGGGTAATGCTGTGCGGCCAGGCGTTCACTGGGCTGCGTGGGAGATGGTGGTCTGGAAGGCGAAGGTGATGTGGCTTCGTGCGCGGTCCAGGTACGGGTCCGAGTAGGTGGGCGTGTCACCGGCGAAGTGTCTCCACTGCATGAGCTCGGACATGCTGAGATGCTTCTGTGCCGCCACCCTGACGCCCTGACGACCGAGCTGGCAGGGCCTGTCAGAGGCCTCCTCCGCCGCCGCCTCCTCCTCCTCCACGTCTGAGGAAGAAGAGAAGAGCGAGGGAACGCGTTCGACAAGCTGTGAACCTGCAGCTCTCAAAAGTATTCATGCTCCTAAAACGTTTCTGCATTTTGGTACAAACACGTCTGATTTGGACCTTTGGGTATCAAGGAGCACAGACTGGTGAGGGGTTTCAATACTTTTTCACAGAACAATCTTAAAAGTGTGGCACGCATTAGCATTCGCCACCCCCTGAACCCACTCTTGAGACTTTTGTTACCTTTACCAGCTTTTGTTTAACACTCTGTATTCATCTATCTTCCCACAGCTGAGCAGCTTTCCTGCTTATAGCCTCCCCACAGCATGACGCTGCCACCACCATGTTTCAGGAGATATGGGTACAAGCGCAACATTCCTTAATTGGATGTAAAAAACAAGCCAAATACATCGTTTATATGGATGGAAACATCAACTAATACGATCATGACATGTGTTTGCATGCACCAGGCTTCATCCACAATAGAAGCACTCTTACATGCGCAGAGTTGTCAGAGTGCCCTAAAGAAAACAAAAAACAGAGGAGGTTGCACTTTCTAACGGCGAAGTGTGTTTGTTTGGCGTCTTCTGAGCGCCCAGAACGGACCAGCGTTCTCTCTTTAAGATAAACACGCTGTTGGTCTTCCTGCGCTCCAGGATGCCAAACATAGGGAGGCAACACGTGCACAGTCAGGGCAGTCTGCCATAGCCCGGCTGACACGGCCGCAACAAGTGTTTAGATGAGCGCTGTTCGGATTAAAGATCCTCATAAGCCACCCGTGTAATCCGGAATACCCGTTGATTACGACTGGGTTCAGTCCAGCCGTAATATTTATTCCAGTTACTTATGTCCATAAAAACACAGCTACTGTGGTGAAGTGCAGGTAGTTTTCCACCATAATGTTGTGAATGTACACCAGAAAGTTAAATCTTCTAAAGTCTAAAGACTTCTTATGGCTTTCTTTCACACCCGTGCTGCTCTGCCATAAAGGCAGGTTTGTGGAGTCCACTGCCGACAGGTTTAATGATCAGATTCTCCCACCTGAGCTGTGGATCTCTGCAGCTCCTCCAGAGTTACCAGGGACCTCTGCTTGTGCCGCCTGTAAACTTTCTCCCTGACCTGTCTGCTGTGTTGATGCTGTTCGTTCACCAGTGTTGTCTATCAAACCTGCGTGGTCCTCGCAGACTTAAAATCCTGAGACTGAATTACACTCAGAGGTGGACTCTGGTTTCTAACTAGATGATCACGGGAAGGATCATCAAGCAGAGAGAAAAGGGCTTAATGCAAACGCTTTTTCATTCACAAAAAAAAAAAAGCCACACATTTACCTCCCACCTCATGACTACGAGCTGCTTTATGTTTGTGGACTACTTTTTTTGGAGGGCCGTACCGTTGGCCGACCCGTCCATGCTGCAGCTGCAGTCCAGCAGATCATGAGTCAAGCACGGCGTCTCCGTCAGGCTGAAGAGGTCCCGCAGCTCGCTGGCGGAGAAACTCGTGTGTTCTGCCGCTTTCCCGAGGTCAACCACGGTCCCCGACAGCCCCTGTTTGGACACCTGCCTCTGAAAGATGCGCTCCTCAATAGTGCCTGACGGGACATGAGACGGGTTGGCACATAAAACGTCACACCGGTGAGGAGTTCACAAACTCAAATTAGAAGCACGTCTGCGGTTCTTGCCTGCAGTGAGGAGACGGTAAATGTGCACAGCCTTTTTCTGTCCGTCCCTCCACACCCGAGCCATGGCCTGAGGACAGAGAACGCAACTGAGAGCAGAGCGCCACCCGGTGGCCAGAAACACGCCTCACTGTTGCCTACGAATCATTGGTGGAGGTCATCTCCTGGTTGTTTGCAAAGCCCCAAACACTGATTTTGTACATGGCACACTGTTCGGACCTCACCTGAATGTCATTGGCGGGGTTCCAGTCGATGTCGTACAGCACCAGGTGGGACGCGCCGATCAGATTGAGTCCCACCCCGCCTGCTTTTGAGCTCAGCAGGAACAGGAAGCTCTGAGAGTAAGGGCTGTTGAAGCCGTCGACCAGTCGCTGCCGCTGGCCCGTGGGCGTCTGGCCGTCGAGCCGACAGTACGTGTAGCCGGCGTGCACGCACAGGTCCTGAAGCAGGTCCAGGGTCTGCGTGTAGTTTGACACCAGGACCACCCTGCAGGAACACGTTCTGTGAGTAAACGCCGTAGACGCTCAGGGGACAGATAAGCCTCCACGCACCTGTCTGAAGGGCTGAGCTGTCTGATGGCGCTCAGCAGGTCGGACAGGACCAAAAGTTTCCCGGAGTCGGAGGCGCTGAATCGGGACGGAGAAAAGGATTCTGGGAAGAGATCTGCGAGGCCCTCGTATAACGAACTCTCCACAGCTCCGCGGTCTGCTCGCTCCTGCAGGAAGAGCAACACCATTCAGCCAGATCGGCCGACACGCACAAGACGGCGAGCTAAGAGTCGATTAAAACCCGATTCCCTCTCCCTTCTGACGTGTAGGGGAACGTGACCTTGGCGGCGGCGGCGTAAAGCAAACCAGGATGGTTGCAGAGCTTCTTCAGCGCAGTGATGCAGGCCAGGTGTGCGCTGCCTTGCGTGAAGCCCTGGAGGCAGGCCCTGAAGACGCGGTGGCACAGGAGGTGCTTGTACAGCTGCTGCTGCAGCGGGGACGGCATGCAGAACAACGTCCAGTCCAGACGAGGCGGCAGGTAGCGGTTGATGATCTCCTGCGTCCGCCTCAGCGTGAACATGCCGGTGAGACGAGAGAGTTCAGCGGCGCGCTCTTCCCCCAAAACCCGTTGGTCCTGCAGAAGGCAGAGAGAAGACGCCGGATAAAGCCGTTTCTGCTCCGCACGGGCGACAAACCGCAACGCTTTTTCATTTAAAAACGCCATCTTTTAGATTTAGACTCACATTTCAAAAATCCTCAGGCCCTTTGTGGTCGATTTTTACATTTACTATGAAATTAAGGCAGCACTTTCAGCAATAATCTAAATTTAACCCTCCAAAACTGTGAGGAAACGAACGGATGGATGGATCCCAGGTTGTTATCAACAGATGAAATGATAAACACATATTGCCACCTGCTAACTACAGAGTGGAGTAAAAAAATCCCAGGGTTCCCTCTTGTTATTGTGAAGCTTTTAGAGGTACTTCGGTGTAAAAGCAGCTGTAGTTTCCTCAGCCATACGGCTCCTCTCAACAATCTGTCTGCTAACATTTATCCATACTCAGATTTTTTTGTTTCCCATATTTTCCAGATTGCAGTAAGAAATAACGGTAAAAGTCAGCGGGGATGGCGTCACCTCGGTGCAGGATGGCTGCCTGGAGCGCAGGATTGGTTCTTCATACACTTTTCTATAAGCAGTCGTGGAACCGAGGATTCCTGGGTTAACGAACTCTATGATGGCGTAGAACTCCTGCAGGTCGTTTTGCACCGGCGTGCCTTAAGGACCCAAAAGGAAAAGGTCAATTAAAATCGTTGCAAAAAGTCGTTCTGGTCCGAAGGTCTTCGTTCGGCGAGCACCTGTGAGAATGACTCTGCGATTACAGCTGAGGCTGCTGAGGGCCGAGGACGTCTTGATGCTGCTGTTCTTCAGTCTGTGACCCTCGTCGCAAATTATGAGACCAAACTCCACTTTCTGGATCTGAAAAGAAAAGGATAGCTGTGACATACAGACAACTTTCAGCATGTGATAAAAAATGATTTGATGTTCATTTTATAAAGCTATGCTTAAATAATAGTGGCAGAGCTGTAGGCAGAAAGGCAACAATTCACTCATTAATAGTTAATTAATGCCACGTTTCAGACTGAGTGTTTAATCTTAGTCACTATGAGGCTTTTTCAAACTTTCAGCTTGAAGATGGAGGAGAGAAAGCAAAAGTGAGACTGTAGATATCCACGTAGTAAAAGCTACAGGACTATAAGCCAAGCGGCTTATAGTCCTGTTGATCAGACTGATAGAGCAGACGGTAGAGAAAGAGACAAGCAGGCCATCCAACAACACTGTAGCTGAACTCTGAGGTCAAGGTATGCTGATGCATCTCTTTTATTTTATTCTTTAGACAAACAGAGTGGCGGGTCTGATTCCCTTATAGTGTCAGGGCAAATCTGCCGTACGAGAGGAAAATCCAGGGACTTTGTTTTTCGTTTAATTGAAGGGATGAACGACCACGTCTGGCCAAGGCAACAAAAAGTTTGTTGTAGAAAGACAAAAATGGCAAAAGGTAGAAAGAGAATCAAAGACCCAGCGAGCCGGTCTCCACCAAAATGCAGCACCCCCACCCAAAGACAGCTACTGCCAAGGAGCCGACGGCACTGGGTGCAGCGTCTTTAGCTGTGGATGTACCGTACCTGCTCCAGGCAACGCAGCAGCATTTCATAGCTGATCACAAGAACACTATGTAGAGGGGACGCCAAAAACTCCTCTATCCTGTGGTCCTGAACAGAAGACAACCAGATTAGGCGTTAATGATTCAGAACAAGTGAGCCGAGAAACAATTCATGTCCTTTGAATAAATCGATTGAAGGAGCGCTGCTAGATTGAACAGAAAACAGAATAAACTCCTTTTATTCTAGGATAAGTGCTTTGAGTGACCAACTGGGTTTTTAGTGGCGCCGATCATTTATTTAGACCAGAGCTCTTCAACCCTGGTCCTCAGGACTCACTGTCCTGCGTGTTTTAGGCGTGTCTCTGCTCCAGCACACCTGAATCACAGGGTTTCATGACCTCCTCAGCAGCCATAAAGGGCTGCAGAGGCCCGTTAATCACCCATTTATTTAAGTCGGGTGTGCTGAGGCAGGGAAAAACCTAAAACACGCAGGATACTGGGGTTGAAGAGCCCTGCCTTAGACCATTCATCGGCACACAACACGCTAACGTACGACCATCTCCCTGTACGGATACTGACTGAGAGGGAACACCCGCGTCGTCGTTATTTTCCCGTCATGGTGTCTAGAGCTGAAGTGCCCCCACCTGATCCACAGTGAAGACACTGATCCGTTCCCGGCCGAGCCACTTGGTAAACTCTGCTCCCCAGTTCTGCACGAGGCTGCCGGGAGTTACCACGAGGACACGCTTCGCGACTGGCTTCCCTCCGTAAGGTCCCTGCTTAAGCAGCGTCCAGCACAGCGCCACGCTCTGCAGGGTCTTCCCAAGCCCCATCTCATCAGCCAGGATGGCGCCGTGGCGACCTACAGCTCTGAAGCACACGGTCCTTTAAACCTCCCCATAAAAGGCAACCGTTACTTTCACAGAAGGGATTCGTCAGGTATAGACTAGAGGTCGACCGATGCGTCGGCCGGCTAACATTTTTGGGCCGATATTTGCGTTTCTTTCTTGTATCGGCTTCATTTGCACTACAAAGGCCTCATGCTGCTACATAAATTGCATTTAAATGTTAAGTTTGTTTTTTTTATTATATATTTAAATGTTCTACATTGTTTAATAGCCGTTGTTAATATGTTGTGTTTGCTTTGTTAATGTTTCTTTCTTGTTGAAATTGAGACCGGTGTAACAATTGTTCTCATCGTGTCATTTTTAGCATGTAAATGGGAGAAGAAAAAGCAATATAGGCTTAAAGAATGGGCCCCAAAAAAAAAAAAATAATATTAATTCGGCAGCACATATCCGGCAGCACATATCAGATTGGCCTTAAAAAACCTGCATCAGTCGATCTCCAGTGTTGACATTAGGATCCTCGTTACCTACCTCATGCCCATAACACACTCGTAGAGGAAGAGGATGCCGTCCCTTTGGTGGGGTCGCAGGTGCGTGGTCAGGTGTGGGTCAACTACCACGTCGACCACAGGGAGACCCGACTTGTTATGAAGCCACTGGTGGTTGGAAGAGGGCCGAGGCATCACCAGTGCACCTAGAAAATAAGGTTTTTGAAGCGAGAGCCCCAACCTTCAAAAGCTTAATACCCCTATCATACTATTAAGCATCAGCCTCACATTTCAGCAGCATACAAAGGAAAGTTTAACCAAATAATCATAGTTTTTCTTTCCATACTCGACATTATTTAACATTAATGTGATCTGATCTCCCCCATTTTGAACAAGTGAAAAATGTCCACGGCTTGAGCGTCTTCACTTACAAAAGCTGTATTAACCTCACTGAGGTGCAACTGCATAAACAAATGTATGCAAGCGCTACACAAATGTAACAATGATGACCTGCTAGTAATGACCGCATAGCGGTAATCTCATGCTGGACTATGCAGACGCTCTGTCAGCACTCATGAATATTTGCTTCCCTCGGTATGCTGAGTGCTTGAAGTCGCCGAGACAGCAGAAGATTGGCACAATTATCTGATTACATGAAGAAACAAGTACACGACCACTAGGGGGCACTGGTTGACTGCTCGTGAAGTATTAAACAGTCATTGTCAGATGGTTCAGCTGAAGCATGGAAAAACAAATATAGCGCCAACACCCTTCATCCCAACACATACATGCTTTCATCACCAGACCAGATCAGAAACTATGGCCGTACTTCCAATAGGTGAAGATATTATCTTCAGCTGACCAATAAAAAAATCAGTTCTGGATTTATCCCACGTACCTGGGGCTAATGGGTCATGACGAGGTTTACTGGTTTGTTCCACTTGTGGTTTGTTGTCTGGGAGTCCGGATCTGCCCGACGATGTTGGGGGGCAGAAAGGTTTGGAGCTGAAGCGGCGAGAAGGAGGCGGAGCAGCCTTTGCGCACACCTCCGCATGATCCGTTTGGACTTCCTGGAAGCAGCGGCCTTTGGCAAAGTCCTCAGCAGAAATGACGCCCATCACCTCTATCTGCTTCCCCCCAATCATGAGGGTCTCTCCCTCGGACAGCGAGGCCAGCTCTGACACCTTGTAGCCACTACCTGTTACGCAAACACACTGAAGATCATTTAAACCGACAAAAATCACGTTGTGTCATGTTATAAACCCAGAACGTCTACTAAGGATTGTAGGTGATAGACCGAAGCAAGGTAGAGACTTTACAATGGCTTTCAAAATTTTAACAAACAGAAGGTGTGAGGTCTTCAAAGCAGAGGAGGGTTATAACCAACATCCCAGGCTTTAAACAAATATCACGGAGCACTGTCCATTTCATCATCTCAAAATAGATTGTATTAAAATAATCTGACAGGCTGAGTTTGTTGTTGTAATGTGACAAAAAAAAAGCTTTAAAAGTTCAAGCCGCATGTATACTTCTATAAGGCATCTTCTAACAGATACTTAACATGCTGTGAGACTGTTAATAATACATCACACCTGCTTTGGATTAGGGCTGCACAATTAATCGCATTTTCAATATAATCGCGATTTTAAAAAACGCAATTTCCAAATCGCAGAGGTCTGCAATTTTTGGCTATGTAACAATTAGGGAATTAGACGCGTAACTTTAGGTGTTGGTAAAATGTTTAAAGTGGGTTTAGCTCCACATGGAAGGTAAGACAGTTGCAGCAGTGAGATAATCTAACTTTATTACTTGTTTTAAAGTTTATATAATCATACATAGCATTAAGTACTGGTCAATCAGTTTAATACATAGACTTGCTTGTTGGTTGCACTTTATGTTCAACAAGGATTGATGTCCAAATCAACTAAAAGCTGTTCTCTTGAATAATATTCTGATTAATAGAAACATTAAAAGTTCTTTTTTTAAATAGTCCTTGTTTACAAACATCTTTATTTAGAGGCCATTTTTGTTGCTTGTGGTTAATGCAGGAAAAAAGTCAAAATTGCAATTTTGGTTGAAATATATCGTAGGCAGAACGCAATCATTTCTGCTCCGAGTTTAGACGCTGTGGGTCTTTTAGCAACTAATCCGCACGGCAAGGAAACAAATTGATTTGTTGTTTGTATATGTTTAAAAAGACATGATAAATTAAACTGGGGAAAAAAATCTCATTAAATCGCAATATTAACACAAAAAAAAAATCACAATTAGATGATTTTCCAAAATCGTTCAGCCCTACTTTGGATGTAAAGGTGCTTAAATTCAAACGTGCCTCACTACAAAGAATGAAAGCAAAATGACAGGGTGTTGTTAAGGCTCACCCTTTCCAATATCCTTCCCCTCCATGTCTTTGAGCACGACCGATCGCCCTCTGGCCACCAGCACTGCGTCGCCCTCCCAGCGCTTATGTTTCTTCTTGCTGGCTTTGCACCAGACCACGCTGAAGTAACGCGTGCCCTCCTGTCCACAGCCAGAGTCTGAGCTTGCAGCTGCGGAGGCCCGGCCTGAGTCTGCAGGAGCCTGGGGGGTTTGAGGAGACCCATGGGTCCACCGGGGGCTTCCATTGACTCCTACAGGACGAAAAAAAGACCAAAAAAAACTACTGAGATGCAAACAAACAAGCCACCAGTGGGGGGCACTGTTGAGCTTAGAAGCTAAAACATACCTGCTCACATCTAGAGCAGAGCTCCCCTGCTCTCAGAAAATGAGTTAAAATCTCATTAAAAGCACAGTTAAACAATAAAAAGGTGCGGCAAACTCTTATTTATAGTCAGATGGTTTGTATTTATGTTCTATGAAAACATTACGTAAGAAAAAGAGGTGTGACCAACGATTTGATCGATATCCTTTAATAGAAATCAGTGAACAAACATTACAGGACAACCAGCAAAAAAAATTCACATTAAACAGGAACGTATATAGAAAAAAAATCCCAGTGTTCCCTTCTTTAAAAAATAACATCCATCGACTCAGCAGCCAGAGAGATTCCCCAACTCCCACGTTTTTTTTTTTTTTTTAACTTATTGTCACCTCAAACCACCTCATCAGAACATGTTAAGGCTTTATTTAAAATGTATGATGTGATGCAATTATGATAAAAAAAAAAAAAAACATTTTTTAGAGATGTTCTTTTATGGTGACCTATTTTTTATTTTTAAGCTGATGCACAAAACTAGTTCAGTTTTCCGAGAAGCTAACCAACAATCCCCTTTTATCTTTACTACTTCCCAATTCCTGAAAATGGCAGATGTCTACTGCTGACACGGGAACACCGATCCTAACAACCATTAGTAACGCTATCCTGACAAAACCACACAGCTGCATTTCAGCTGCAGAGGAAGAAACACAATCACAGTGAGATAAGAGAACGAGTCTCGTCGCCACTTCTACGAATAACGAAAACGTTCCAACGCCGACGAGCTTAAACGCTGACTGCCGGCAGCATCTCCTGCTACAGCAGAGGGATCGCCACGGACAGCAGGCGTGTTTGAGGCACTACGTCTCCGAAAGCAATACCTGCTCTGGAAGATCCCCCCCGAGCGTTAATCTGATGGGACTGTCCGTCATCCGCCGCCACACACATACAGCGCCTCGCAAAAGTATTCACACCCAAAGAACTTTTTCATATCTAGTCTCATTAAATGCTTGAAATTTAACATTTTTACTCTTCGCCCCCCCCGCCACTGTGGCTCTTACTAACCTTTGCTAAATGTGATAAGGATGGAGCAATGTTTTAAAATCTATAGGTAATAAATGAATGCTGTTTTTTTACACCAATAATGTAAGGAATATTTTTTGTAGGGTCCATTTTTTTTGGTCTTCTGGTTGATATTACGAGTGTTTTTGGCGTCGTTTCTATGAAGAAAAACTTGAATGTTGCATTAAAGAAAGTGGATTGGTTCTCTTACGCTGCAAAAAGGGGAACTAAAAGTAGATAATATTTTCTTCAAATGAGTGCGTTTGTCTTCGAATTTAGCAGGTAAATAAGATTATCTGCCAATGGAATGTGCATTTTGACTCCTAAAATAAGATAATTAGATATGCTGCACTTGAAATTAGATGATGGAGATGAGTTGTTCTTCTTTTAAGTGCAAAAATCTATTTCCACTGGGACATCATTTAACCTTGCCTGCTTAAATCAAGGATAAATACAATCACTTCAAGAAAATTTGACTTACTTTTAGTTCCCTTTATGCAGTGTATGCAAGAATCCAATGCTTTTCTCCATTTAATAAGCTTATAAAATAGTTTTTTCTCTTTTATTTAAAAACCTAAACACATTTCTTGTAGTAAATATTGTAAAAACTGGTAATTAGGTTTTGGAGGCTCACTTAGTCATTGTGGCGCTAACAAAATTCTGATTAGCTGGACCAAAGGCAAAAATGGCTCCTCGGGTTGTAAAGGTTGCTGAGCCCTGGGCTAGAAAACCAGAAATGGAAAATGGACTGGATTTTATCGAGGGGCGTCGCAGTAAAGACGACTAAATATAAATGAGTCCATTTCTTTGCACAGTTTTGTGCCGGTCCATCACATAAAGTCACAGTAAAATACAATGAAGATGCTGGGAATAGGTCAAAGGGGTGTGAAGGTATTTGCGAACCCCTGTATGTGCATGTTGCTTCTTCTTATAGGGCTCCGGTCCTCGAGGGCCGCCGTCCTGCAGCTTTTAAACGAGTCTCTGCTTCAACACTCCAACATTAGCTCATTAGCACAACTCTCTAGAGCTTGACTACAGGCTAGTGAGTTTAGCTACTTGATTGAGGCGCGGAGGGCTGGGGTCTAAAGGTTGCAGGACCCCGGCCCTCGAGGATCTGCGTTTGAGGCCGCTGTTATAGAGGAAGCGGCAGTCCGTGTCTCAGTCGGGCGGCCTTCAGTTTCTCCACTTTGATTTTGGCTCTCAGAAGCTCCTCCTCCAGTTCCTGCTTCCTCTTCAGACCCTCCCTCTTCTCCTCCAGGTACAGGGCGACCTTCCTGTGATTGGCCAAAACCAACTCGTGCTCCTCCTTGGCCAGGTGCAGAGGACGAAACCTGTGCGTCTCGTGGCGGGGGTAGATGTCGTTTGGGTAGAAGTCGTGGCTCAAGGGCAGCGGCGAGGCGGAGAGGGCGACGTTAACGGTGGAAGAAGTGGGAGACAAGGATGCCTCGTAATCGTGGGTGCTGGCCAAGTCCGGCTCCCCCTCCTGCTCCTGAAATCCGTCCAGCGCTGGACCCGCGTGCGAGACGGCGGCGGGGAGGTCCGGCGGTGGTTTCACGTCCTCCTCGGGGTCCAGCTGCACCACCTCGTGCGTAACGCTTGGTGCGGGTGCTGAATAATCCTGGAGTCCAGTCAGAGAGGAGCTGCTGCCCGGGTGCTGAATGGGGGAGGTGTGCTTGTTGTATATCAACCTGCAAAGAGATGCAAATGAGCATTAAATGTTCAAAAAAAAAAACTAATTATGACAACATGTTTGTCATTTAGGTTCGATGTTTATTTCTTGAATGTAAATCTGAGACGGTCCTGAAAGGTGCTCCTTATTTGTGTTGTTGGTTGATAAATCTATAAATATCTGTAAAACAATAATAAAATTAAACTATTTTTTTCAAACTATATTAGAAAAAAAGTCATAAACTAAAAGTAGACAACATCCATGGGGGTTTGTGTATTTTTAATGACTATTACAAGAAATAAAAATGTGACCTCAGACTAGAAATGTTTCAGTGTTTGTTGTTTTTCAATAATGTTTAGCAAGTTATGTCATTTACTCTCATTTATGTTGCTTAGGATTGTGATAATTAAGTGGTTAAATGCAAAAAAAACATGGAAGAAAAGCGCTGGTGTCAGGTCTATATTAGCCACGTCACAGTTGTGAGTAATATATAATCCATAATTATTATTCATAATTCAGTGTTTCTGCAGATTCTGAAAGCTCAGACATTTTTCTCATTAGCGAGTTTCACGTCTTGCGAATGGAAGCATTACATTAGTAAATTATTTAATTGGATTGAATTAAAATTGAATTAAAAAGGGAAGCCAATTAATGTTACTGTTTCAAAGTTGTTGATTATAATCAGTACTACGCTTCTGAGATCGATGGGAGGATCTACGAAACGCGTGTGAAAGCCCTCAGGTGTGCGTTCGCCCGTACCTGCGCAGTGCCTGGTCCTTTTCGTGGATGGGCACATGGTGAAACAAGTGAGGGATCATCTCCATAATCCTCCTGGTCGGCTCAGAGATGCTCCCTCTGTACTCGGGCTGGGCGTGTCTCCGCTGCATCACTTCCTGCTTGGCCGACTCCTTCAGCCTCTTGTACAGGGTCCTGAGGCCCTGGGCGGTGCGGTGGGGTCTGTCCCCTCCCAGGGCGTTGTACTGCTCGGCCACGTTGTCCCAGCACTTGTTCTTGTCCACGATGACGGCGTGCTTGTTGGTGTGCTCCTCCAGGATGCGGATGTGAGGACGGACCAGCTTCAACAGGTCCAGCTTCTCGGAGAGGGTGAAGTTGGAGGAGCGAGCTTTACCCACCATGCTGGACATGAACACAGAGTTGGAGGCCATCTTACAGCGTAAGCAGACGGAGACGGACCAGATCAGGCCTAAGACCGCTCCCGTCTTTCTCTGAGGCCAATCTCAAGAGTTGTGGCTCCCCACTCTGCTTCGCTGTCTTTCTTTCTTGGTCCCCGGTCACAGACTGGCCTAACACTCCTTCATGTCTCATCTCCCATCCCCTCTCCTCCAGATCAACCCTAGGCTTTGTCTAACAAGTGCATGGATTCACACTGTGGTCCTGGGTTCTCTCACAGCTACGTTGCACAATGCACAATAAAAACTGGCCGTGCTTCACACAATAAGAATCAGGCTTAACTAGGCCAGCCTCATTTAGGCCCCCGCCTACCAGCAGAGGGCTTTGGATGAATTCCTCTCAGCTTAGGCTGACGTAGTTAAGCCGCTTAAGCCCAGCCCGACCTACTTACAGCTCGGTCTGTGTAAACCCCAAACCCAGCACAGCAGCAGCAGTGGCGGCACAGCCACACTTGTCTGGGCTGCTTTAAATAAAAAAAATGACAGCAGCTGCTGGTGCTCTCCACAGAGAGAGGGGGACGCTTCTTTAAACGCGACATTGGAGGCGACCGCGGGGCTTAGGGTCTGTTTTTCTGAACAGAGGGAAGATTTGGAATAGCGCTGGCTTAACTACATGAGAGGGGGGAGGGGCGTGGGCGGACTGCGCATGCCCGGACAAAGCAAGCGCTCCTGCCCACAACAGCCGCACACAAAAATCCACCAAAAACACGCACCTGCTTCACGGATCAAAGCACGTGCTCGGGGCGCGTGCGGCAGTCCGTACAGAGTGAGGGGGGAAAGCGCGCGCGCGCGTGCGGAGAGATGCTGCAAACAGAGCAGCGCCAGCAGCCCGACACCCAGCCACCCATCCACGGGGATGTTGTGTTTGATGGAGGCGTCCACGGCGGGCAGGGGCAACCAGGCCACACACCGCCCCGCCCGTACAGGGACAGATCGGGACCGTGTGGTGATCATTGGGATCAGATAGAAAAAAAAAAACTAAAAAATAAAGCTGAACGGACGCAAGAGAGCCGACAAACACATCAATCAATATAATGTCCATGGATGAAACACGGGATTTAACAGCTCCCGTGACTGACGGGTGAATTTTGTAGATGCGCAGACACGAATATTGTTTCAAGCTAAGCTCCAAATTTGTATCCAATGCTTTCCCACTGATTAATGTTCGCACACATACTTTAAATGTCAAGTTGTTCACAAACGGGGAACAGCTAATATTTAGAAGGGATATCTTGTCATGTTCAAATAATTGCAATATGAAGTAAATTATCAAAGTAGCACAATATTAAGATTAAAAAAAATTAACACACTCATTTCTATCTGGACCTACAGCATCAGTAAGGAATAGCCGTAAAGGTAGAACTCTGTCTAATGTCAGGTTTGTGCAACAACAGGGAGCATTTGTCAGTAATCAGTCATGTCAACATATTCTCTTGGTTACAGTCGTCTCACTGCATTGTGAACGCAGTGATTTCTGAAATGATGGTCCAAGTACCTACTGCCATCAGGAAAACAAATATTTTTCCACTCCCTTTTTTTCCCCCACATACCCTGATCTGGTAAATACTCATGCCGACTGTGCAGGAACGTTATGATAAATAAGCTAGTGGGACCAAAATGCTTTTACATGACAGATTAACACAAATACGGATTTCACAAAACAGTAATATTGGCCATCAGACATCCAAACACAACTTAAAGGTGTCGTAGTCGTAGTGGAACGTCTACACTATATGCCTTCAGGGTTTACCGTGATCCTCTTCTCAATCCAAAAAGGAGATCGGTAGATAAAAACTGACCTAGAAGAACTAATTTGGATTATAAAGTTAAAAGCTACAACATTTCCGTGTTTGAATGATGTTTAAGATTTATTGCTCTCCTTTGTACCACTAGTAGAAACCATAAAAGGGACACTTGTCTTTCTCTCTCATGCACTGATCACAGGGCTGTGCTTTAAGCAGAGATTTTAGCTCCTCCTGGGGTATTCTCAGGAACCGCCAGTGTTGATATGAGATCATATCTCCAAAAAATCCCAGTGTTGCCTCGTTGCCTCCACCTGGTGGGACATGTCTGAAACGCCACCTTAAATCCACAGGGATATCGTTGCAAACTACCCAAACCGCCTCGCTGGACCCTGTTGATTTTTTTTTTTTGCAAATAGTGGATTATGCTGGTGATATGCTTGCAGCAACCGTTCATAAAAACATTTTTTTTAAGTAAATCCTGGAGAATCTCAAACTAACAGCAACAGAAAACACGTTCGCTCAAAAAAAAGAACAAAAATTAGAAAATAACTTGTAAACTTTACATCTTTTTTTTGCTCTGGGGGGGCAGGTCTTTGGCTCTTCACAACCACTATTGAGCATTTTTCTTTTGGATAAACTTAACATACACAAGCGCACTCTCACAAATAACTACAGGTGCTGGGTTCCAGGTACTTAGAGATTCACTTCTATACAGAAAACCCCTATTTTTAACTTCAGCTACCACATTATACATGTCGGATTAAATAATACTACAAATACTTCAGTGATGGTATCAATGTGTTACTTTATTGTATCTGTTATACTATATCCATTGGTTGTGCTGTTCTTTTTATATCTCTCTTTGCAGGTGATGAAGCAGACGAAAGACGTTTTATCATTCTCTCCCTTTTATCTCCTCAAGCGGAGCTCTATGGCGAAAGCCGTACTGCTTCACATGTGAAATTAAAATCTGTTGGGCTCTTTTTGCAATTAAGACAACAATTCTTACTGCCACATTGCCAGACAGGACACTGTTATCTGTATAGTTATCTCACTACCTCACTGTTGTTCCTTACCTGGTACCACCTTAATGCACAATTTGTATTTGTATATAAGCCACCCTGAATGTACATAGTCAGCTCAAATCTCTGCTTTATTTCCTTTGTATTTTAATTTTTTACTTTATTTTTTCTTTGATACACTGTATATTATATATATATATATATATATATATATATATATATATATATATATATATATATATATATATATATATATATATATATATATATATATATATGTGTGGACCCACTGTTTATACCTTATGCACCTTTTCCTCCTTTTGGTACCTTCTTTTGATCACTAAGCCGATGTGTGACAGGTGAATTTCTCCAATGTGAGATCATTAAAGCTTATCTTATCTTAAAAAAAATTAAAAATAAACTTTCATCTTTCCAGAAGCTAAATTTTGTTTAATTTTTACCTCCACACAAACCATCCCCAGGCATGCATCCATAATCAATCAAATATGACAATCAGTTCGTAAAATTTGTTCAACGCTTAGAAGACTTGTGAATATTAACTCAGATTTTGAGCATCTCACAGACGCTTGTTGACATAAAGGCTGAATCAGTTGGGCGGTCCAGCGCCACTGCCTTGAATTAAGCTCCCACGACTTGTTTTGTTCTTATTTAGTTCAGTTTACTTTTTACAGCACCAATCCCCTACAGATAACATCTTAAGGCAATTTCCAAGCTGAATACAGTTCAGCTGTTTTCAACGTACAAAGGAGAAAAAAAAAAAAATGAACCGAACCAGAACCATTGCCATCAATAGGAGTCGCCTCACCTGAGAGATTTACGTCCTCTGTATAGCCTCCCGCAGAGTCTTCGTTTTTGGTCTCGTCCACATTTTCTTTACTCTCTGTTGCGCTGAGGACGCGGGCCAGCGCCTTAGACAAGCCTGGAGCGGCCTGGCCTGGCTGAGCCTGAACACCGCAGGCTGGTTTATTCACAGCCGGTGTCGGAGGACTTCTCTGAATCTGCAAGATATGAATTGGAGGGGAGAAAAAGAAATGCACGAATATTTAAAAACATACTTCCTAAAAAAAACAAAAACAAGCCAAGCGTTTTTCCTTACCATCATGCAAACTTTGGAGTAAACTTACCTTTTCCAGAGCGTTCCCCAAACCGTGTTTCGAGGCTAGAGGCTTTGATTCGGCTACAGGAGATGAGGCAGACGCTCCTGGTGGCACAAACCGAGGTTTTTTCACAGCGTTACCCAAAAGCTGACTGGGAGCTCCCGAGCGTCGCATCCTTCAAGTTGCCAACACAAAATATAAAGTCAGCCTAACGGTTTCTGCAGAGAACGAGGCTTTACTTAACTGGCTTGGTAACTCATCCGGATGTTTTCAAAACCTCTGACAGCAAGAAGTAACAAAATACAAAAAAGGTATTTTACACATGAATCAATAAGTACAGAGAGGGAAAGACTGATTTGAGCCTTTGTGGAAGTTTTAAGTTAGCTCACGTACATTTTAATAGTAGTGTTTCATTATGCAGAAAAAAAAAACATATATACAAAAAACAAAAATAGAACTGTGAGCAATCATTAGTGGGTTTAAAAAATAAAAATGTATTTAAATGTCAATTAGACACCTTTGATCTCCAGTGCATAAAATCACCTTGTAGTTAGAAGTCCTGGAGCTCACAACTCTTTACAGAAACGCTTTAAATCTTTAGGTTTCTTGGCTGCTGCTTTGGCAAACTAAATCTCTAGCCCAAACCACCGATTATTATTATTTCTTTTTTTTGTACGATTATGATCTGAACGCCGGGTTAGGCAACTCCATAACCTTAATGGGCTTCTTCTTTAGCGACCCCTTTTGTGTCCTTGGTGGTATTTCTAGGGTCGTCGTCACCATGCTGGAAGATCCACGCACAGCCCACCTTCAGTTTTGTTAGCTGAGAGAAGAAGGTTCTCACTCAAGACTCTGTTACGTGGCACCTTTTACGAATGCTTAAGTCATCCTTGATCTTTAGGAGGGAAAATAGCCCCAGCGCATAACATTGCCACCTTTGCGTGTGACAGCGGGGTTGGGGTTAGTCAGTTCATCCGCAGCATTTCTTTTCCTCCCAACAAGGAGGTTTAACCTGATGTCAAAAAGGACTAGAGCGCTTCTCCCAAAGCTTTCTCTCTGAGAAAATCGACGTGCTTGTTGCCAAAGCTGGTACAACGTGTCCTTTTCAGCAGGATTACGCTCCATTACGGGGTGGTATGTAAACAGCTGTGTTTTTGGGCACTCTGGTCCCAACTGCTTTCAAAACACTAACAAGCCACTGGTGTTTAACTTTGGGTTGATCGCTCACCCTCGTCTTGGTCGCCCTCAACTCATTAGGCAAGATCTGACTTGCGTCACGACATATTTCTTAATTTTGTTCGATACAATATTGAGAGTAACAGAATAAAAGCCCCAGAATGACAGCCAAGAATGCCCACAACAGATGCATGTGCAAACTTATGACATTTATTTTACCATGTCTATAAAACTCATCCAATTTAACATTTTGGAAATATTTGCTATAAAAAATAAAACTCATAAAACGACATTAAACCTGCAACATCAGTCAGTGACAAATGCCTAATCATGGACTGTAATGTATATTGAAGTATCACCGTTATTGAATAAAGTTTTATTGCGATATATATTGATATTGAATTATTGTTCACCCCTAATTGTGCTTTACAGCCCGTAAGAGCTTTTGTGGGCATGCCTGTTGTGCTGGAAAAGTTTCTGAGTATTAGAAATGGATTCAGTTGGTAGTTGTGCCTTTGCATCCACACAAAGTGTGATTTCTAGAGTTTTGTGTTTTTTAAGGGATCAAAGTCGTATTTATCTCAATAACATGCATTTTTTTTCATTTTACTTTTATGCAAAGTGTTTACTTTATGGACTTTTAGGTCATATTTTGTTTCCTCACATAGAAATAAAAATACTGTATAACCTAAGCGACTTAATTAGCTTCATATGTGGACAAACTTCCTAAATCACCAGGGGATGAAATGGTCACGAAAACGAATCAACCGTATTTTCTTGTGTTATTAAGCTAGCAAGTTAACAAGGTCCTTCTGATGGATGTTAAGGAGGATTTTATCCTGATTTTCTAGTTGATTATCCTAACAAACAATGGCCTTCTTAGCTAAACTACTACCACTGATTTGCTTCCGACATCAACCTGCATCCTTGCGACGGAGCAGCCAGAAAGGTATAAAACAACAGTGGCTGAAAGTGCTAACAGGGTTCACACTTGGACGTCATTTCATATTAGTGAGCGTTTTATACATACCTGGACGAGCTAAATGTCACAACTAAATCCTGTAAGAGCACAAACTAAACCAGTTTCACATAAACTCCGGACTCGTTTCCGTTTTCTCCCGCTGAACGGCACCGAAGGATGTGATTGGTTCAACGCGTCGGGAAGGCGTGGCCAAATCGAGGAGGGGGTGTTTGGTTTTAACGCCGGCGCAGCAGTAGTGGCGCCCAAAGGCGGGGTCTGAACTCTACGGACGCTACTTACGTTTAAAAAGATTTTAAACCACTATTTACACATGTATAAATGATATTGCCGCTCTTGGTGCTGTTTGTGTCGTCATCCCGTTCCTGTTAAAATGACTTGGAGTCACACAAGCCGATTCCTCTGTTTTTTTTTCGTGGGTTAAAAGCTGAAGATTTTTGGAAATCACGTACTGATTTTAAAAGAGTAAACAGCAGGTTTATGTAAATATCAATTAAACAAACACTGGCTGCAACATCTGGTGCAACACGAAGGTCCTTGAACCACAGGCGGTGGCTTTGCTTTGTTAGCTTGTCCTCGCTTTTTATAAACTTTATATATCAGTGAAATCCTCTTTTGGAAGTTTATAATGTTGGTCTCCTGTCTTTTTGTTTAGTAATTAAACGTTTCCTTACAAATAAATTCCCCTCTAGCGGTTTATTTAAAAAGGAAGTTGGCCCCCAGATCAATTTAAGGAGCACTGCAACCTCAGGCCAACTCTGTTGTTGTAGCTGTTGATTGTTTTTCATCACTGGTTGAAGCTACGGTGGTGGTTTGCTTAAAATACATATTTTATATTTTTGTAAGAACTGTCCTCTCATCTTTTACACCAATATCTTTCGTCACTCTCACTGTTTGACTGCTGAGTCCAACTTCTATGATTTAAGAGCGGGGTGAGTGATCTCTGATCCCTCTCCTGGTGTGTTTTGTGTCATCCGATGTTGTGTGCTCTTTAATCCAATCAGGGAGGGAGATAGAGCGTAATCCGTGTTAATCCCACATCCAGAGAGGGTCAGAAAGAGAGAAACCTCGGAACGCGGCGGGTCATTAAAGAGAGACAGAACCACCGGTGATCTCTGATGGCCACGTCCCAACACGGTTTAGTAATTCTTAGGCAGTGAGACGTCCTGCAGCAGTTTCTCTTCACTGTTGCTGTAATTCTGTCTCATCTGATCTCATCTGGCAGCTGCCCGGCTGTCGTCAGGGATACCTCCCCACAAGGACGCACTCCCCAAAGGCAGGGGGAGGGGCTTGCAGGAGAGAGGAGACCCTCACCTGGATCTGGATGGACACGGGAGAGAGGATGAAGGCGGAACGAGAGCAGCGAGGAGAGAAGCGGGGAGGTTACCTGCGGAGGTGGATGTGAAGACAAAGGGCAGAGAAGGAAAGAAGAAGGAAGAGTTGAATGAAGTTTTTGAGATCAACTTTTTGAGGTAGGAGGGTTTTAGTCTGAAGAAGAAGCATGAGGGGATTCTGTTCCCAGCGTTTTCTTTTTTGGTGCAAATAACCTGTGTGACCTGTGAAGTCCCAGGATGGGCTATGATCTGGAGAGGTTCGTGGGCTATGTCAACGAGGGTCTGCTCTGCTGTGTGTGTCGAGACGTGCTAGAGCGCCCCCTCCAGGCGCCCTGTGAGCATGCCTACTGCAGCGCCTGCATCAGCAGCTGGCTGCTCCATCACCACTCCTGTCCTGAAGACAGGCTGCCCCTGGATGTCAGCAGTCTTAGACCGCTGTACAGGTGGGTCCCAGCACCCAGAGCGTCACCCCAACACTTAAAACGTTTAAGTGCATGCGTCGTTGATGCGCGGCACGCGTCTGACAGGTCCTGCTCGTTTGGTGGCAGGTACATGCGAAATGACCTGAACCGCCTGCAGATCCGCTGTGTGAACGCAGGGCAGGGATGCGAGGTGGTCTGCTCCCTGGAGAGCCTCCACACACACGAGGATGAGTGCGAGTTTGCCTTCATAGCCTGCTCCAACGCAGGTAAGAAACCCACTTCCTGGCTGCGGCCAGGCGCGTGTTTGCTGTTCTTCCTTTGTTTAAATTTATGACACTCGCTGTAAAGTTAAGTCTTTATCTTAACGGCGGCGTACGAAACAAAGGTAACATGAAACCATCAGCTGAACAGCAGGTGGCTCGTCTCATCTGTTGGCATATGGCCTCCCCAGAGACACACACAACGTTTTTCTGGGGTCCATATTTATTTAATAGACCTTAAATTATAGAAAGTATGTGCTTTTTATCATGTAACTGTGATGTGTCATTAGCAGGTGGAGAGTACATTTGCTACAGCTGTGGTAGGTACAGTGAAATTAGTGTTTTGTTTTTTTTGTAGCGCTATGAAACTTTCTGTCTGATTGCCGTGACCTCTGAGAAGTTTGTTGAGTTTGAAATATATTAAAAGCATAAAAGACGTAGCACTCTAGTGGTTAAGCAGTGAAAAAAGTTTGATCCAAGGGATTCATTTAAAATAACAAATACAAAACAAATTCAAATGTTGAAATTGAGAAGTGTGCATGTTTTGTTTTCTCCCACAGCTGGTAAAACATTTCTCCTGGGCTTGTTAGTTAAAAAGAGTTTAGGTGTTTTTCCATGTTGGGCTTGCAGTTGTGTTTTTAGTTTCTTGATGTGCACCATGTTTGGGTAATTCACAGATCTCTCTGCAACGTGACGTTGATGTGGATTTCTGAATGATGAAACAGCTTTTGAATGATCTATTTTCTCTGAGGTGTTTCTAAATTTCTGCAAATGAACAAATGTAGTTTAAAGCTTTTCAGTTACCTATTCCAGGGTATTTGGAATGTAAATGAAAATGAAGCATGAGGTTTTAGCTTTAACAGTTGGTAATGTTTTATTACAATTTAATATATATATATATATATATATATATATATATATATATATATATATATATATATATATATATATATATATATATATATATATATATATATATTAGCCGTGTCCATGTCAGGAACCCAACCATTATAAAATATAAAAAGCTCCATAATTTCTGATCAGCTGAATATTCCAACATCAGTTAAAAGTTAAGCAACAAGATGTTGATACTAGTTGAATGTCCAAATGTTAACGAATTCTATGTATGTTTGATCCTGCATGACTGAGAGAAAATGCTCCATGAACTAAAACTTGGGAACTCGCATATAGTTTAATAAAACACTTTTCAAATGCGTTATTAAAAAATTACAATAGACATTAATGCCCATGATGAGAGCATGCAAACTTCTGATCAGAACTGACAGAACATAAGATAAAAATGAGAAAAAACATTCTTGACCTTTCTGATAATATTGCAGACTGGACAATATCTCGTTATAACTAACCATGTTTCTAGCTCTCGGTTAGAAAACCAAGTTTAAAACCAAACTGCAGCTATGTTACAGCCTTTCCACCACCTTGGATTAAGCGCTTTATGTGACATGCTGTCTCCTCCCAGGCTGTCCCGTGCAGGTGGAGCGGCGGCGTTTGGAGGCCCACCTGTCCGAGTGCAGCTTCCGCAGCAGAGAGTGTCCCAGCGGCTGCGGTCACACTCTTCACGCCGTCGATCAGTCGGCGCACAACTGCGTAGCAGAGCTCCGCCTGGAGGTGGAGATGATGAGGTTTGTCCACAGGGGCTGAGAAAGGATCCAAACTGCTCCACATTTTGTCACGCTACTGCCACAAACATCACATGATTTTTGTTGTCTCGCTGGGACTTTATGTGATAGAACAACACAAAGTGGTGCACAGTTGTGAATATGAAGGCAATTCTTCGCAGTTAAAAAGAAAAAAGAGGAAAAGTGGGGACTTGTCGTATTCAGCCCCCTGAGTCAATAATTCAACTGCAGTTCAGGTCCTTTAGAGCTCCTCATCATCTACCTGCTGTCACTGGTTTAGCTCCATGTCACTACAACCATTAGCTGTAAAAGCTAATGAGGATAATATTAGAGTCAATAATTCAGCTGCAGTTGCAGGTTCTTTGGAGCTAAAACAGTGACAGCTTGCAGGGGCATTGAAAAGAGATTTGGCATTGTGAAATCAAACATTGAAGAATAACTTGCAATGACATCGAAAAAGAGATCTGGCATTGAAAAAATAGGACATTAAAAAGTCAAACATTGTTAGAAAGTAACATTTATGGTGATATTCTCATTTAAAGCTGTAGGTTTTATTCAATGAGAGATGTTTTCAGTGTCACTACAAGCTGGCACTGTTTTGCCTTCGGGGGCGGGGCTAAACTGAAGGCCCCTTCACAGGCCTTCTGTTTTCCCGGTACTCCTTATCATCTACCTGCTGTCACTGGTTTAGCTCCATGTCACTACAACCTTTAGTTGTATAAGTTAATGAAGATGATATTTAATGAAAATAATACACTTTGTTATGGTCGAGCAGTGGTACTTGACCGGAGTTTTCCATAGATTCGCTACAGGTAGATGTTGAGTACCGGAAGTTATGAAGGGGCCTTCCGTTTAGCCCCGCCCCCGAGGGCGAAACGGTGCCAGCCTGTAGTGACATCGTAGCTGAAGGAGCTCTGCAGTGATAATGAAAACATCTCTCATTGGAAAAAATATGCAGCATAAAATGAGAATATCATAAGTTTTTACTTTCTAACAATGTTTGACTTTTCTAATTCTTCAATGCTGAAATCTTTTCAACGTCGCTGCAAGCTGTCACTGCTTTAGCTCCATAGTCCTTTGGGGTAGTGCTCTACCAGGTTTGTACATTTTAGTTGCTAAATGGCTCAAACTCAGTCAGATTGGGTGGAACGTGTCTGTGAACATCTAATTTAGATTTAGGTCTGGACTTTGACTAGGCCATACTAAAACCCGAATATGCTTTGACATGCTTTGAGCGTGTCATCCGGTCTGCAGAGAAGGTGATCGGCTGCAATCTCTCCGGGACCTGTTCGCCTCCAGGACTCTGAGGTGTGCAGGGAAGATTGTGGCTGATTTCTCGTACCCCAGTCACAAAATATTTCAGACACTTCCTCTGGCAGGAGGCTGCAGTCCATCAGGACCAAAACCTCACGCCACAAGAACAGTTTCTTCCCCATCTGCTACCGGCCTTATCAACAAGGCCAAGAGCCGCCCTTGACATTTGACACTGCCTCTCTCTCTCTCCCCTGTTCAGGACCAACAAGCTACACCAACGTAGCATCTCCAAACCTTCTGCGTTATATATATATATATATATAATTTTTTTTTTGTCTGCACCATCAACACCAAGTCAAATTCCTTGTAAGTGCAAACCTACTTGGCAATAAACTTGATTCTGACCTGCACCTTTTTATTGTAACTCAGGTCATCTGTAATCTCTACCCAGGTCTTGGCGTTTGCATGCCACCCAACATTTCAGTTTTGTTCACCTTTGACCAGAGCAACTCATTTGCTACGTCCCCTACATGATTTGTGGAAGAACTCCAAACTGCACTTCTTCTTGCCACTCTTCCATAAAGGCCAGATTTGTTTGGCTGAATGAAACACTGGGAGCTGTTTATTCACTGGGGAAATCGTCCCAGCTTCGGTGCTCCTTCTGATCCGCTCACGTTTGCCTTCACAGGGCAGAGATGCTGTGCAAGGTGGAGGAGGTGAGGCGGGAGATGGAGTCTCGGCTGGACTCCCAGAGGAGACACATGGTGCAGAAAGAGTCGCAGCTGAAGAACGAGGTAGAGGAGCTCAAGGTGATCTTTCCCTTACGATTAAACTACAAAAGCAGGGTATTCAAAATTCCCTTTCAAAAGAAAAGAGGCGCCCGGCCAAACGGCAACACCAGACGAGCTCGTTTGATTGAGATTGATCCACAGTCGTCAACGCAGAAAAGCACCAGATGTTTCTGACAGGATCCGTTTCCCCCCCGGCAGGATCAGTTGTCCCGTGTGATGTGCGACATGCACGCCCTGCTAGGAGCGGAGCGTCTGAGGAGACAGGAGCTGGCAGAAGCAGAGGTGGAGAAGAGAGAGCTGTTGGAGCTCCTCAGAGACACACAGCCGACCAGGAGACGGCCTCCGGCTGAGCAGGCGGCCAGGGATCCGCCTGCGGGAGACCAGCAGACATCCAGCTGGGACGCTCCCACGGATCCACCTCGACGGCAGCAGAGGGAGGCTCCGCTGCACGCCTCCTGCCTGTCTCTGCACTCGGCTCAGGCGCCCTGTGCGGCAGGCCCACCCGCTTCGCCTCAGCCCGGGGAGGGGGTCCGGAAGGGCGGCACCCGGAGTCTGACTCTGGACTGCATCAGGAAGAAGAGCCGTGAGGTGACCGTCATCTGAACACCCTGGAGCTGAAGATTGTCGTTTTCTTTTTTTTTTTGCAAGTTCCAACAACAATTTAGAAATCAAAATACACCGTTTGTTCAATCTACTAGTTTTGTGAAATTAATATTAAAAAAAATAAAACTAGTCATTTCTCAGCTGACCCATCAGTTCTTTTGTACCTTTGCTTTACATCAATCCCAGCAGGGACTGATGGACCGCGAGACATCCATAACGAACAGTTTCAATAATTTATCCCAACGATTTAAATCAGTCCGTTTATTATCTCAAAATGTAAAAACGGGGTTAAAAATTATTTATAAAGTGATGCTATAACCACATTACTGCAGATGTTTGTTTCGGTTTGAGGAAGACTACAGTAACATCTGGTTGATTATTTTTAAGAAAAGCTGCAGACAAAATGAGGTATTTTGAATTTTAGGGAATAATATTGAGAAAGTTGACAGTTGTGTTGTTTGGGGTTTTTACACAGGGATGGCCATTTATGTTTACTCTGCAGTAACATGAGAGGCATCTAATCTGGGAGGGAGACAGCGCGTAATCCCTGTTAATCCAGCCTCCAGAGACGGAGATTTGGATTCATAAACAAATGCTTGTATGAATTTCAAGAGGAATTTAGTTCAATAAAGCTGAATAAAATGAAGCTGAATGAAATGAAGCCTTAACTGCGTTCATCTAACCTTGTTTCCTTGGTTAAATTTCGGTTAAATTTCGAATTATTGAGCTCGTATCCCACAATTTTCTCTTTCCAGTTTTCTTGTTTGCCAACGCAGATCGCTCAGGAGCAAACTTCTTTCATTAGATTTGGTGGTTGACCAACCAAAGACGATTTAAAAAAAGTTATTTATTGTTGTTTGTGTTGAACAAATTCTAAAGTAAATGGAACATTTGCGTTGATCTATATTTATTTTTGTACAAAATGAAACATGAACATCCATGAATGACCAAAGAAAACATCCCTGATGTTTTCTTCTTTCCAGGGATGGACTTGAACATAATCTTTTCACACAGTTCTCCCTGAATACCAGCGCTCCACGCGCGTTTTTAGTAAATTTCATGTCGTTGCTCTCAACTTTACAGGCTCGAAAGGAATGACGTGGTAAAATAAGTGCTTCCAAACAGCTAACCGTCTACTCGTCTTCCCCAGTTTCTACATTTTTATTCTTATTAAAACACACACTCAGTTACGGCTACCTTTATTCTGTAACAAAAAAAAAAAAACATCCCAACAAAGTCAGGTGTGACACCAGACCAAGACGTTTCCAAGTCGACAGCAAACATGAATCCTGATTGGTCAGTTTGTAGCCCAGGAGAGGCTGAAGTCACTGTCCAGGTGGGTTTACCTGGTGAAGGAGCGCACGTGTCTGCCCCGCCCACCTCCGCTCCCTCCCCCGCCGCTGAACTTGCTCCCCTGAGATCCCCTCCCTCCTCCTCCTCCTCCTCCTCCTCCTCCTCCTCCTCCTCCTCCTGCGGCTCCTGCGCCCCCGCTGAGCCACGACAGTCCTGTGCCGCCCCTGCCCCGCGGGACTCTATCCCGAATGGCCAGCCGGTAAGCACCTGTGGCAAGAAACGTAGCAGAACCAAAACATTCAGCCGACGAACACAAGCGCGTCTGATTAAACGAAGAGTTTTTAAAATTAAAAGAACAAGTTCATTTGTTTCAGGAAGTCAACTCAAAACGTGAAACTCGCACCACATAGATTCATTACACACAGGGTGATGTGTTACATTACATATATTAGTTTTTATTCCTGATAAATTGGATAATTATGGCTTAAAGACAATTCAAAGTCTCAGAAAATTGAAATAAAGGAGTTTTTAAAGACAAAAGTCGTATGAAAAGTACTTCAACACCAAGCGTTTGTGCACAATACTTGGAGTGGGTTCCTTTTCCGTGATGCATGGATCACAGCATCAGTGTGACGTGGAGGCTTGTGGCACTGCTGAGGTTTTGGGTCAGTTTGCTGGCCCAAAGCAGGTACTGGTGCTACTGGCAGGCCTACTGGAACATGAGATTAGCCTCTCCATGAAGCCCGTCAGCAGAAGGAAAACACTTCCTGTTGCCTAGTTGGTCACAGTGGACCAACAGCAGCGGATGACTCGGCTCCCTGATGGAAACTTCACGCCAGACTTCCAGCAAAGCAGATTCTGTGCCTCTCCACCCTACCTCCAGACTCCGGGACCGAGGGCTGGGCCTTTATCGTATCGTTTTATCGTTATCGTGAAAGATTTATCATGAATTTGGGTTTATCTTGAAAACGATAAATTCCAATCATATGTATAGAAATGTCTGAAAAACCCCAGTTTTTGCCAGTATTGTTTTATTTTGCCAGTTTCTCCACTGCTGGATCTCGTGAGCACACCAATAAATGTCAATAAAGTCAAAAACATAATTAAATGCAGTTACTGTGGGCAGTTTGGTGATAAAAATCACATTTGTTCATTTAACAGGTGTCCCGATCAAACATATTTACATGATTAAATGTGTTTTAGGGGCTATAATTGACATTAGGTCAAAACCACAAAGTTACCTAAAAAGACTACAAGAATAGTCTTATTGCTTTAATCGTACAACAATATATCATGATAAAATTTAAAGTCTTTATCACCCTTTATCTTTATCATGATTTTCAAACGAAACGGAAACTTATACTTTTAATCTGAAAAGAGGACTTTGAACCACTGAGCAACAGTCCAGTCCATTTCTCCTTAGCCCAGATAAGACGCCGCTGACGTTAGCAGATAATGTCCTGGATAGCTCTGCTGGGCCGACTGTGCCTCTCTCAAATGCCGTGATCCGTGGCTTTCCACCGCGCTGTCGCTCTGCTGGCAAACTTCCCATTAATACGCTCGCCTTTTGTGTCTGCTGCACAACTGTCAAATCAGCAGCCTTCCTCGTGATCATATAACGATCACATGGCCAGAACAATCCCATTTTTATATTGGTCTCGTGCATTTATTGTTAAGAGTTGCACAATATATTACACAGATAACGCCATCGGGTTATCAGCGTGGACAGTATCGCAATCACACAGGATCGCTTGGATGCAACGTTTGGCAGGTTACGGCGATGCATTAATGCGCTGCATGCTGATTCAGCCAGTGGGGTAGATTGTTGCCAACAACCTCACAGATTTTACTGCCTGAGATGCTAAAGATCAGTGTTTGGGTCATTGGGATGAAGGAAGGAAGAGTTTTCCCTTAGCTGGAATAAGTGCTTGTAATGTATTTCCAATCTATATAATGCTTGAGTGTCAAAGATTGAGTTGAATTACTGAAATGGATGAACTTTCCGATGTTGTGATTAACAGAGACGCTCTGGTGGGAGTGTGTTTTTACAGTGGACGTACTCGCAGGCAGCTGTCGGGAGGGCATAGGCCCCCGGGCGAAGTTGCTCTGACCTCCGCGGGGTTCGCTGTAGGTTCCTCTGTGGGTCACAGCAGGAACTTGGCCGCTCCACGACGACCCGCGGCCTCCGTCCCTCCGTGGATAGTTACCTGCAGCGCCAGACATGGATGCTTGTTACTCTCTGCGGGGGCCAGCAAAGGAAGGACACAGTTGACCGTTTAAACAGATAAATACCTGAGAGCAGGACGCCTTTAGGCTGCGGTGGAGTGAAAAAGCGAGTTTGGTTGTGAAACGTCGCTCTGCCTCTGTTACCAGTGAACAGTCCTCTGGTGGGGGGCTTGGGCGTGCTTTTTGGCAGACGTTTGGGAGGCAGAATGCCAAGGGGGTTAGCAATGTCTTTAAACTCTGCTGCCACAAAGTCATCCACGTGCATGCTGGGAGGGCGGGACGTGTTCTGTTTGCGCGAGCGGAAAATGTCATGGGGACGGATGACGTTCTGGCCGAACACTCCTCGGCCCCCGCGGCCGCGCGGCGCCGGCAGCATGTGGGCCCTTTTGGCGGGTTCGATGTAGTCGGACTTACCGCTGCAGAGGGAAACACAGAAAGACGAAAAGGTTTGAGCCTCCCCTAAAGATGCCCGGTCTGGGAAAGGCGAAGCTACGCTGGGACGGCACCTGGATGTGATGAAGGTCTCGTGTTTGTGCTTGCCCAGTCGGAAACCTTTGGTCACCTTGGAGTGACCGGGAGAAGACGGCTCCGACAGGAAGGAGCGCTCCAGCTCGGCCTTCAGGTCCAGCTCCGGACAGCACTCCTGAGCCAAGCCCACCAGATCCACCTTCACCTGAAGCGACGTTCAGAAACACGGATGAAGAAAACCAGACGTGACAAACCCATGTGGTAAATTTGTCCCTCGAGATCAAAACTGTAAATGTATTAGACCTTCTGGATTCTCTAATAATTACTGCTCTGACAGGATACACTCAGTAAAAGAAGAAACGGATGTAAACGACGTCCATGATGAGGATAAAATGCGGTGAGCCAACGGTGGAGCCTTTCAAATCCACACTTACCATGTCCAGGTCTGCTTCAATGTCATCGGTTTGGAACGGAGAAAACCAGAGAGCTTTAAGCTGCTCATCCAGAGCTTCTGACAGAATAAACACCGTCCTGCAGCGGAAATCAAGAAAGAGCCTCTTTATTCTTATAGAAGCTCATTTTCATCCTGCTGATGAAGTCGACACTCTGGCCCATTGACTGCACGTGAACACACTTATCAAAAACAGAAGACGTATTTTAAAGCAAATCGGTGAAAATAACGTGCTGCCTTGAAGACGAACCTGTGATTAAACTGAGCCGCCAGCGTTTCGGGCGCGGGCAGAACGGGCTCCGTTTCTGCGGCAGGAGCGGTTTCTGTGGCCGTTTCCAGCGTCTGCTTCAGGACGACCACGGTCTCCATCATGGATTCCAGGGAGTCGTCGTCTTTACATGTTTTCTACACACAGACGAGACGGCAAAGATGTACACTGAGGCGACGTCAACTTCTAGAAACGATTCATCCGTACGGCTGGTATCATAGATACCGTCATTAGCTTCTCCAGCGCTGTGAGCGGGTGTGACTCCGGCTCCTCCCACTGCAGCAGAGCTTTCATGTCGGAGCCTGACAGCAAGCGAGGAGCAACGCAGGCGGGCTCCTCGCTGGACGCCTGGCCCTCCTCTGCGCACTGGAAACAGGAAAGAGAAGAAAAACAAAATGGTCAAAAGTTCGTTTTTGAGACCGACTGACTGCAACTGCATTAAAACATTTATTTTTTTTATTAATTATTTGTCTTTATGCTGATACACCACAAAAATTACAGGAGATTCTTAAAAAATGTTTTAAAAGCTAATTTAGTGATCATTTGATCATTTCCCCCAAAGTATAATCGATGTATTGAATATTAAGATTACAAATATAACCGGATTTCAATATTTACGGAAAAAACATGAAATAAAGAAAAAAATGTCAATAAAAAAAAAAAAACTCCTGCTGATTTTGTATATTTATTTTTAGCTCCAGCACAGCTTCTGTACAGCTTAGAAAGTTATTTGTTTTTTTCGGATTCTTCTTTGCCTGTTCAACAATCCAGTCTTTTGCTAACTTTTTAAAAACACAAAAGGTTTTTTCCATGGTGGCACCAACCAGTCCTGTCCTCCCCCTGACAATATCCTAAAATAGAGTCACACTTTGCTAACAGGCAAAAACAGTCCAGCTCTCGGCAGGAATCGTCCTAACAGCGTAATTTGGTCCAGATCCAGCGATGGGTGCGTAAATGTCCAAGGAGCGGGCCCATCTAAGCAGGCCACCATCAGTTTGTAGCGTCCTGAGTTTCCAAAGCATCCAACAGTCGTTGTCTGCGGTCACCAGATACAGAGGGGATTACGAGGATGTGTGAGCCCTGGTGGTTGTATCAATCTGCCTGCCATGTGTGGCCCAATGGTGCGGAGCGTAGGCTCCGTCACACATTGTGTCACGGTGAGAAGTTCAAAGTATGATAAACATCCGTGATAGACAATTGGACGATACAATATTCTAGTCACATCCCTGTTCAAAATCCCCCAAATCTTATTAAAGTCCTCTGAATGTGGCTCAGACCCGGCTTACGAGTCTATATTCCCTCTCAGACGGGTTCAGTTGTTAACTCTGAACCACAAACTCATTGTTTTACTCATAACTTTTGTCATTAGCATCATTCGTTTCGATCCAGTGAGATCGTGGGGCGCCAGTGGGACTTTTCCATGGACTCCGCTGGGCTGTACTCTACTCCACACCGCACACTTTGAGAGTTTTTCCACTGGCTTTTTGCCCCCTACCCGCCATCTACTCAGGAGGTAGCACGGTGGTTATCGAGTAGAGTAGAGCTCTTATGTGAGCTGACTGCTAGTCAGTGATTGGCCGTAGGTGTGGCCAGCCAATGGAGCGAGGGGAAAAAAAAAGAAATCAACTGTGATTTGCCGACTCAGTACCACAGAGGGGGAAACGCTGTTTTCACTAAGCATTTGTCTATGAAGCCTGTGTGGTTCAAAAGGTTCTTCTTCATCCATCATTTGAATTGGTCCAAACTGGACCAATTCTCCGTCGGTGCTTAGCGGTACTTCTCAGGCGGTGTGTTTTATTTAGTCATAATATAATTCACATTCTGCTGTTATCTAAGCAGAACCTACCGTTGCCTCCGTGTTGAGGATTTGCCTGAGAAAGTCGAGCAGAGCCGAGAGCAGATCTGTCGAGTCCTTGTTGAAGGCCACCACCAGCCTCTTCAACAGTGTGAACAGCTCAGAACCATGTTTCCTCAAAGTGCTGAAAGACAGAAGTTATAGGCGAGGCCTGAGAACTGAGGAAATGCAGATAGTAGGGTAAATATGGTGAAACCGGAAGAAAAGAGGGGAGCCTTTACGCTTTGAGGTGGTAGACTCCGTAGTCGTGCTCCGTGAAGAAGGTCAAAGTCCTGATGCAGGTGAGGAGGAGAGGGATGCTGGCCTCTTTATTCCCTAAAACCTCCAAGAGGGAATTACACACTGCAGACATCATCTCTCGGCCTGGGAGCGCGTTAGCCAGCTGCTCGGCCTCTGACACGCCCTCGCCGGGTGGAGGCACCACGAGGGAAATGTCCTGATAAAAACAAGGGTTGGATACATGAAGCCGGTTCAACTTAAAGGAAACTTTATATCGCTCCCGTGCAGCTCCTCAGACCTCACCTGGTCACACAGTGACTGCAATATCGTCCCCACCAACACACTGCACTGCTGCTGCTGTAAGGAGTGACCAGCAGGGGGCACCAACAGAGACAGGAGCAAAGGGAAGAGGCCTGCCACCTGTTCCTCTCCGGAGACGGAGCCGGACAGCAGGTGAAGCGTCGAGCTCTTGCAAGCCCTCTGCGACACCAGAGCATCCAGCAAAGAAAGCAGGCGCAGGACTTGACCCCAGCAGACGCTTTTCCCCTCAGCCCTGCGGGTAGAAAACAGCAGGTTTGGAACATGAATTTACAGCATTAATAAAATCATGGACGTCCTACAATACATTGAAATAGTATTAGTCAACCTTTTCCCGTTTTACTAAGCTGCAGCCAGAAACCTGGGTGCATTTTATCTCCTAGATCAACACAATGTAGAAGAAAATGGTGTTGCTATGTTTCCAAAAACAAATCTGAAAAGTGTGGCTGGTTCTCAGCTCTTCCCAAGTCAAAACTTTGTAGAACCAGCTTTTGCTTCAACGACAGCTGCACGCTTTTTGCTGTTTTTGCAAACTGTTACGGATTATGAGATTACAGAGACTGGGCTGCGAATGGCAGTTATCATGGAAACAACAGATAAACAACAGAGACTGGAGACACAGAGCCTGACATGCTGGGATTGGGATTGATGGAAAGTGTCTGAACAGAAATTTCTCACAGACAGAATTTTGCTAGGACTTGGGTCTGGGACCTGACTGTGGCATTCGAAACACAGACTTAGATTTAAACAGCTCCATTGCAGCTCTGGCTGCAGGTTAAGCGTCTTTGTCCTTACAGCAGGTGAACCTCACCCCAGTGTCACGTTTTTGCAGCCTCTAAGTTCTCCTCCAGGATTGATCTGCATTTAGAGCCATGCATCTTCCAAACAACTCTGATCAACTTTGCAGTTCCTGCTGAAGAAAAGCAAGCCCACGGCATGATGCTGCCACGACTATGCATTCAGGCTGAGTTCGTTTTCCACCAGACTATTAGGTGACTTCTGAAGGCAACTGGGTTGGATTTATCAGAGCGTGTCGGAGCAAACGAGGCTGAACACAAACGAGCGCCGCACGTTTCAGATTTCGATTTGCACGGACTTTAAAAAAAAAAAACATCTAGTTTTCCTCCCGCTTTACAATTTTAACCACGTTGACGTATTCTATAACATAACGTCCCACTAATTAGTTACACATTTATTGCAATAAGCCAACCACAAACGTGTGCTGAAAAAGTCGCCGGGGTAAGAATTCTTTCGCAAGGCGCGCGTTTTAACTCACGGCCGCAGCTCCTCGGACAGCAGCTCCAACACGGTCTTCATGACGAGCGTCGCGGTGGGTGAGGACAGGTCGGCCAGCTGGACGCAGACCCTCCTCAGCATGGTCAGGAGAGGCGGGCAGCTGGTGGAGCACACGCACCTCAGCACCTCCGAAAGCACCTTCCACTGGACCCGTATGTGCATGCTCCACAGCTTCCTTGTGTTTAAGGCTATGGCCACATCCTGGACCGATAACGCCTGAGGAGGTAAATATAAGGACGTTGGTGCGTGTGTGACGAGCCGCTGGAGGGAATGGGCGGCGGAGAGGAGAGAGTGTGTCACCTGGGTGCTCTGCATCGGCAGAGGAAGAGGCAGGAGCTCGGACAGCAGCGTCAGGCCAGAGAACAAACCCTCAGGAGCTTTTAAAAGCGTATTCAGGACTTCTTTCAGCATCAGAGACCACGTGTTACTGGCCAGAGTCTCTTCGGTGTGCGTGACCTGCGGACACAAACGCTCGTCTCACCAAAAAACGACTGAGCGAGACCAACCGCGCTTCACATTTCCTGTGTCTAACCGTTCAGGCCGAGCCACCAACCTGTTCGCTGACGCCCTGCGTGAAGGTGAGCAGCACGTCCACGATGAGCGCCTGCACCCTCGTCTCCTCCCCGTCCAGACGGCCGGAGGCCGGAATGGAGCACACGATCATGTGGAGCGTCACCAGAACGCTGGCCACGCGAGTGTCCCTGAACTGAAAGGCTCCCCCGCGGAGCAGCTCGGTCAGCATGGCGCGCAGCAGCCGGAGCGTGCTGATGCATATGCTGAGGATCATGCAGCGCTGCGGAGTCGGCCCCATGTGGCCGAGCATGCGCCAGGGCTGCAGCAGCACGCCGCACAGCTTCTGGAGGACGCGCACGCACGTGTCCAGACCCTCCCCGGAGAACAGCTGGACGCCTGCGAGACTCCACTTCAGATCCCTCTGCTGACCTGCGGGTGGAAATGACAAGTGAGTTCACGCTAGTGACTAACGACGACCAGTAAAGCGGAAAGCTACATCGACCCGTTTACATTTGCATCGCTTTGAGTCATTAAAACATTTCTTTTGCTTTACCTTCAACGGCAGGAGGCGGACAGGCGATGTGATAGAGTACTCTCAGAGCAGTGACCAGCCCGGTTCCCTCGGCGTTCAGCACGTTTTCCACATTCTGACGTCAAACAAACAGTTCATTTGTTAGAATCCACAGATTTTTAACCAAAAGACACGCGGATCTTTGAACTAGCAAAACAAAAACAGCGTCTGATTGGTTTTCTTCAATTATGGCAAGCAAAAGAGTCAAATGTTTTGGTTTTATTTAGGGGCAACAGAGAAAAGAGGGCGGAACATAAACGGATGCCACAATGTTCAGACTTTTATTTACAAAAATAGTTGAAAATCACGTTTACCTTTGCCTTCATAAACATGACTTATTGTTTTTTGCTCACATAAAACCCCAACAAAACACCCTTATGGACGTTTTATTGTTGAAGCAGTTGAAATGCTTATGGATGTAAAACATATCTCATTTCACAGATATGTTTTACATCCGTATGGTGGAATTAATAACATATCTATAAACTATTTGGCGGACATCTATATGGGAAGCCTTATGTAAAGTGTCACAGAAGCAGGAAACACATGCAGCAAGCAGATCCTGAGGTTGGGACTCGAACCCAGGGGTCGTAGAAGGGGTGCGTGCTCTAATGTTAAAAAAAAGAAACGTCTTTCTGAGCCAGATTTGCACCGAGGTCAAAAGCTTTACCTGCTTGATGTAGTTGATGAGAGTGGGAATGCTGCTGATCTCAAAGCGGAGTTTCTCCAGAGGCTCCAACCATTTACTAAGCTCTGCAGAAAGAAAATAGATAATCAAGTAATTTAAAAGGTTCTCCACCAGTAGATTAGTGTAACGGTGGGGATGTTTACCCTGCAGCTTGGCATTAGTGTCGTCTGCCTTGGCTACAGCCAGCAGCGGAGCGGCGTACTGTTCCATCATCCGCAGCTCATTCGACGTCTGCACCACCATTAACACCAACATGCACGCATAGTTATACGTCACCGCTTTACGGGATTTGGCCTCACTGAAAAGGACAAAAACAAAAACTATTGAAATTTAAACCAAACAGAGACCACAAAGTATTAGAAAGAACAGCAGAGATGCACCAATCAGCCTTTTTCTGGCTAATACCGACTTCCAGCTTTCTTTGACGTCTGACCTGATGATTTATCATTTTGATCGATTTTGGTTTTTGCTTTTCTGAGGACTGTAACACACGATGAGGTGTTGCTGCTGTTTTTTTTTTTTTTTTTTTTCAAAAGACATCTCAATTTTGAATCCAACAAACTAAGGAATTACAAGACCGCCCTGATTTATGTCTTAACTTGTGTAATTTTTCTTATTAAACTCAAAAAAGTTTATCAAAGCAGCTGTTGTTGGCTGATGTGTTTAAAGACCAAACACAGAAGCCAACAAGTTTTAAGTTTTGATCCCTTCAATTCAATTCAGGGTTTTCAGTATTTGATCAGCCGATCTGAGTCCAATCAAGGTCAAACCGCCGGACGTCGGGACGACTGGTGCATCTCTAAAGCAACGGCCTCTGTACCCCTGCGCCTCCTTGCTGTGGTGCTGCAGCAGGGTGACCAGGCAGGACAGGTTGTTCTCCAGGCTCAGAACGTGAGCCACAGCGCTGCGGCCGGTCTGCGTGAAGGTCATCAGGTACAGGGCATGGAGCATGCCCAGGACCTCAGAGTTGTCCCCTTCTTCCAGGCCCGTCCCTCCCTCTCCCCCGGCGGCCACGTGGCTCATGAGTTCGGACACGCCCTGCAGGGCGTGGAGCGCCTGCATCAGCCACACGCAAAAACCCTCTTCGCCGAAGCCGGGCCCCGTGAGCGCCCCCTCCCCTGACGTTGGCGCGCTCTCCTCGCCCTCGGACTCCGCCGCCGACGCCAGGATGCGCAGCAGGAGGTTGGTGGGCGTGGCCTGGGCCAGAAGGTAGAGCAGGCCGGACTGTGTGAGCGACAGGAAGCGGAGGAGGTCTCTGACGGCTTGGGTGACCCCGACGTGTCCGGCTGCAGCAGCCGCTGACAGCACCACAATTGTGCTCTCCAGGAAATGGCACGCGTGCATGTACCTGACGGAGGACGCAAACAGACAACACGTGTTCAGTTCAGCAGAAAATCCCCCCGAAGCGGAGCGCTTGGAGGCTTCAGGACGCCTGACTGAGTGTGTGCACCTATAGAGGGTTGGGTAAGGGTTGTCCCTCTCCGCCGGTCCCGTTATCCTGGCTGTAGTTGGGAACGCTTTCCCGGGGGGTTGCACCATGCAGTGAGGGGCCGTCTCCAGCAGGTGATGCAGCTCTTCAAAAACCCCCGCCAGCCTCTCAAGCTCGGCCTCGCCGACCGGGGAGGAGCTAAGCGGCGGCTCCTCCTCCATGGGACTCTCCGAATCCTCCATCTCCTCCTGAGGGTCAGAGTCAGTCACAGTTAAATAGTTAAATGTAGGCTCAGAGTTTGTGGTTATAAATGAGGTTTAATCTGTTTAAGGCTGGTTCACGCGGCAGGATTCTTAGCACGGTTCTTTTCGGGGTGGTTGTTGAGATAATCTTAAGAGAGATTCCTGCCCTGTGAGGTGTGTTAAGAGTGATCGGGTCCGCTCGGTGGAACGTCGGGATCGCTCCGACTTCAAAACGGGGATATTCAACATGTTGGATTGTCTTGGCCTGATATAGCGTGTGTGGTGTTCCCCGCAGCCTGTTGACTGTGAGATGAAGCTAATCAGAAAAAAAACAACAACACACAGCTCACCTCCATATAGTGCAGCCAAGGTTGAGCCCCCTGTTCGCGCTGTCTCCACTCCTTTAACACCTTTTCTTTTTGCTATGTTCTTGTTAAAAATAGTCCGCTAACTGTAACTACTGCTATTCTTCCTCCTCATCCATCATTATTTCCCTTGAACCCACCTTTGATCTTGAGAGGTTTCGCAAGATTTCCTAATATCTGAATGATCCCGTGAGAAATCTGTTCGTGTGTGGTGTATTGGGCTTGCCGTCTGACCGGACACCACACACTGTACGAGCAAACCCGTTATACCTGCGACTTTTTATCGTTACGTGTGGGGTCTCTCTCTGGCTTTTAAAATCGCATGAGCATGACTTCAGGATGAAGGAACTGCAGATGAAGCTGAACCACAAAAACAGCATTATGGAAATGTATTAGTTACAGTATAAGACAACAAGAACAACTGCATTTCTTGTGTATAATGCAGGGTGAATGCGTTAAGCTGACGTGAAGCACAAATCCTTGTCAGGCTTTATTGCAAAAATGAGCAAAAAAACGTAAGAATAGGTAAAATCTTGCAAATGAGTGGAAATCTCCACCAAAACGACAGCTTAAATAGCTGTTAGATGCAACAACAAAAAAATCTGAGCATGGAAGACTTTCAATCTATAATAGATGAAATAAATACAAACACTTGGTTAACTGTAAAAAGAAAGAACAAAAAAAAAAGCAGAAATTGGATGAAAAGGGTGTAGATCACGTGTCAAACTCAAGGCCCGCGGGCCGAATCTGGGCCGTCAGGGAAATTTATCCGGCCCTCAAGAGCCAAAAAAGGCATTTAATGTCATAAAGTAGAAGCAAATATCCTTTTAAAGTGTATAGAGAAGCTGAACTGTGCCTCCAGTGGCAAGCTTTTTAACTGTGTAGTAACAGCATCCTGCCACTAGATGTCAGTTTTTCCACAACACATTAAAACAACCAAGAAATGTCCAAAAAGATAAAAAGTGATGCAGAATGATGAGTTTAAAGTGTAACTCACCTCAATATCAATTGAATAGTAGATAAACTGTTCAAATGGGCCTAAGGGTGCTAATTTTATGTTACTGTGATTCTGTTTTACATTTTTATGTGAGGGCTGCACAGTGGCGCAGTGGGTAGCGCTGTTGCCTTGCAGCAAGAAGGTCCTGGGTTCGAGTACACCCCTGGGTCTTTCTGCATGGAGTTTGCATGTTCTCCCTGTGCATGCGTGGGTTCTCTCCGGGTACTCCGGCTTCCTCCCACAGTCCAAAAACATGACTGTTAGGTTAATTGGCTTCTCCAAATTGTCCTTAGGTGTGAATGGTTGTTTGTCCTGTTTGTCTCTCTGTGTTGCCCTGCGACAGACTGGCGACCTGTCCAGGGTGTACCCCGCCTCTCGCCCGGTGAACGCTGGAGATAGGCACCAGCAACCCCCGCGACCCCATGAGGGATTAAGCAGTTTGGAAAATGGATGGATGGATGGATTTTTATGTGAACCGGAATGAAATTATGAAATCAAAAGTGTCATCTGTACAGGTGCAGCCGGCCCTTTTAATGACTACATGATGCCAAAGTGGCCAAATATAGAAATGTGTTTGACACCACTGGTCTAGATAGAGACATAAATGGTATATTTGTTGAATAGAAAACCTTTAGACGAAGCAGTGTAAAAAAAACTGCCTTAATTAAAAAAGAAAAAAGATTAAACTCTATAAATCACTTGGAAATCAGTCTTGGTTATCATTCATGATTAAAGTGTAGAATAACACAGACGTCTAGATATATTGATCTAGTGTAATAACTGTGCAAACGACAGTTTAAAAGGAAGATTTTGAATTTCCTAGTAAACCTGCTGTGATTTCTACAGAAGGTGCAGAGGAAGCCATTTTTAGCATCTTGCACGTAGTTCAATTCCTGTAAATCTCTGAAAGTCACATCAAGGTGAGTTTTCCAGCGTTCTGATCTATGGATGATGGATTGATGCATCGTTAAAGGCGAGTTCGCAGGAATCCATTGTTTGCCAAAACAGGTGAGTGATGTTAAGGCTTTAAGCAGGAAAAAGGAGGGCTGAATCAAAACCCTAATTAGAAATATATGTCCCAATAACACAGAAATTTAACATAAATTCAATTTTTGGAAACAAAGTAAAACTATGAAACTTTCTGGGCTGAAAATATCACGAGAGTCGAGTCATTTTGATATGCTTTTCCCACATCTGTTTCGCTTTGTCTCGACTCTGTTTCTATGAAGCTTTGCCTGTCAGAGAGAAAAGGCCAGCTGTGTCAAATAAAACACAACTTAATGTTTTAGGTGAATCTTTAGCGTTGCACTAAACATTTGGTCTTTTTCGTTTAATAGGTTATCAAAGTTAATGGCAACTTTAACTCCATCTACTGGCGGACTCCAGGTATTACAGCATTTCTAACTGGAAAACCCACAGAAAGAAAAGGGAAAAAACATCCGGTTTAAAATATCAGACGTCACACAAACTGTGATTTAACGAAAGCATTGTGGGAAATCATCTGCTGTCCTGTGGCCTTTTTAATGTTTGAATGGTGTTACTAACTGGGGAGGCGGTGAGCAACTCAAACAGCACTAGCTTTTCGAATGATTTGCCCTCTTTGTTTCTATGGAAAAAAAAAAAACATTTTAAAACAACTGAAATCTTTTCAAATGAATAAACGTTTGTAGCAGCAAACTGAATATTCTACTCCGTGGATTTCGTTGATTACTGACGATCCAGCTGGAGGTGTGAAGACACATTTTAAGAAGTAAGTCATTGCCACGCGTGCGCGACCTTCAAATCTGTCCCCCACAGGCCGCGGCTGAGTGTGTGTGGTCACCTGCTGGGGTTCGGTGCATGCCGCAGCCGCGTGATGCAGGCTGACGAGCACCTCGTACATGTGGCCCTTCTGTAAAATGGCGTTGCCTGCGTTTATTACCCGGACCGTTTCTTCACGCAGGAACAGCTGCACCAGGCGCTGTGGAGCAAATCAAGCTCAACGTCAAAACACGCCTTGCTCCAGAACCGCTCATTTTCTTTCATATCAATGAAAGGTGAGGGTCAGCTATGACTTTAAATGACTTTGCTCGCATATTCTATGCCAAAATGAATTAATGGTCCTGTTTAGGCAGTTTTGAAATATATATGCAAACATTTACTGTCAATTTATAGCAACAATCTCTGCAGTGCAAACACTAACTGGATGGATAAATATAAATACAATAAAAATGCCCCCTATTGGTTTGTGCTTAGCTTCAACACATTAAAATGAATTCAAAATGCTCCTGCTAACCTGATAGCCACTCTTGCCTGCGTTCCCTGCCTGTAGGAAAGCCTCCACCCCTGCAGGAGTGCTGATGAGAGCGTCCAGAGCTCTGAGGATGCTCAGCTTCAGGGTGGAGGAGACGTGCTCGGCGTGGAGCAGCTCCAGCAGCACGTTCAGGGCGCCTTTACGCAGCAGCTCGGCGAGGCCCTGCGGACACTCTGCCAAGCAGGAAGCCAGCTTGGCGCCGGCTTTTAATTGTCTGAGGTTGAGCGCAATCGGCTGCGTGAGCGCGATCTCCATACTCAACGCTTGGAGAGTCCACTGGACCAAAACACGAACGGGCTCCTCGGCTTCCCCCTGTCCCTGTTTGATTAGATAGGCTAAACTTTTGTTCAGAAGTCCAGGGGCCTCCTCCAAAGCAGTGACCCAACGAGCATCTCTGTCTTCCCCGGTACCAGCCAGGAGCTCTTTAAGCTGAGCCACGGCCTCGGCCTCCTCTCCGCACGTTGCTCCTTCTGTTCCTCCGGCGTCTCTGGGCTCCTCTACGCTGGTCTTCTCCAGCTGGGCGTCAAAGCGCGTCTTGTAAGGCGGAGAGAAATAGACGAGCGGCTTGAGCTCTCGCTCGTACGGATCGTACTGGACGGGGGGGACCGAGGCGAGGTCCTCGGGGGTGTAGTCTATGTCGAAGGTGGGCAGCTTGAAGCTGCCGTTATCCAGGTCGTCCTCGTCACTGGAAATCTGCTCGTAACCATCATCGCCTAGCAGGAGAGGGGCAAAGAAGGTACATTAGGTTTAACCGAGCCGAGCAACGATTAATGAAACACGCTTCTTTAATAAAAATGAGGGGGAAATGAGTGAGAACGTGGAGTCCGGCAAAAACGACTTTGTCCCTTGATCAAACACAGGCGCGTACACTCACAAAGCTACTTTCTGATGGCAGCGTCGCTCCAGCATGCAGGGTTAGTGTCAGCATGCATGATGTGCCTAAAGCACGTGCTCAGCGCCGACTGTGAGGAAGCATCAGGGCGGCTTCCGTGGGACTGCATATGAAGGGTTAATCAAACAGCCTTCCCGGTGGAGCGCGACGCGCCGTCCAGCGGTCGCAGATGGACGCTGCATGCCTGAGCAAGCACTCGACTTGTTGCTCAGTCCCAAACGGAACCTGTCCCCGTAGCCCCGCCGCGTCGTCCCACGGACGCTCGCAGAGCCCAAAGCCCGGCAAGGCGGGGTTTCCGGGGGCCGAGTGTCCCATTTGGGATTGTGGATTATCCCGCTCTCATGCAAGAACTCCCCTACCTTCCTCCATCTCCTCCTCGTCCTCGTCCTCACCGTCATCCTCCTCTTCTTCCTCCTCCTCCGGCGCGCTCCCCTCGGTGCGTGCTTCTTCCTCCTCCTGCCCCTCCTCTTCCTCCTCCTCTTCCCCTTCCTCCTCTTGCTCAACGTCGGAGAAAGGCTCGTCCGCGGGCAGCGACCTTTCAGGCGACACCGCTTCTAGGTAGTCGTCGCGGCCCTGGCTTGGTTCCTCTTTGACCACACCCACTGCAGAGTCGACAGCCCAAGCGACAGTTTAGAGAAAACGCATAAATGATCATTTTCATGAACCACATTGCCTTGAAAAAAAAAAAGCATTAAACAAACTCAAACTATCCTGTTAGAACCTGAAGGTCTAACGCATCTCATAGAGCATCTCAGCTGGTCGGTTAGAGCCAAGAATTAGCCAAGAATGCAGGGAAACCCTAGACAATAAAACATGTAAGAGGCTGCAACGGTCCTAAGACTGGGGCGGAGGTTCGACTTCCGGCAGGAGCCTAAACATGCAGCCCGAGCTACAATGGATTACTTTAGATCAGAACATGTTAGAACGGTCCAGTCAAAGCCCAGATCTTAGTTCAATTGAGAATCGGTGGCAAGACATGGAAACTGATGCTCATAGACGCTATCCATCAAATCTGACTGGGGGAAAACTTTGACTCTGTATATGAAAAAAAAGGAAGGTAGAGCCATTATCTGCTACCATGATGACATTTTCGATGGGAGAGACAGCGGCTCAGGATGCACACAGATTACATTTAATATGCAGACACCACAAGACATAATATTTCCACACCGTTTTTTCTTCATCTATGAAATCAGTTGACTGCACTGACCAACAACACTTCCTGAAAAGCTTAAAGTGTGCAAATAGTCCTTAGGGCCTAATAAACGTCATAGCCCAGTCAAAAACACAGACAGCAGTCTCTTTACAAACGACATACTGTAGATTACTGTGCTGTTGCATAAAGTCTCTACAACAAAGGCTTCAATCAAAACCATGAATTCTTTTCCTTCTTCTACTTTGTGTTTATCTAGCAAATAAATCCCGATTAAGTACCGTTTATTTTGGGGCTGTAAGGTCACAACAACAACAAAAAGGTCCAATAAAAGCAATGCAGTGTGTAGTATTATATTATGCCCACGCAAAAGCATTGTAAAATATGTGTACATGTCACGATACATTTATTCAACCGATCCAGTAACACAGATCTAACCCGTCATTGGGACTTGCTCCTCTTCGTCATCATCTGGCGGTGGAGGTCCAGGTGGGGTACGAGGCCCTCTGGGTGCTGGTCTGGGTGGGCTGCCGTTATACTGGTCGTCTTTTTCCCATTCTTAAAAGAAAAGGAAAACACAAACGTAGATACCAGTACATTTAGCGTGCAAAAAAAAAAAAAAAACTAATCTAAGAGATCAGAACATCTGGGTAACCGAACGGCTTTCTTTCGGTAAGCAGGTGCGAAGATTAGTGCTGCCACCTTGTTTGATGATCCTCTTGAGCCCGCTCGGCTGCTGCGGGGGAGGCGGCGGTGGCGGAGGAGGCGAACTGTGGTCGTGTCCGTGGGCGCGCTGCGAGGTGCCGTACACCGCCAAAGTCAGGCTGGTGTACCAGCCGCGGAGCACCAGCCCATCTGTGTTCACCTGCGTACACAGCGCCGCGGCGTTATTCACAAATCAGCACGAGAGGACGGAAATCAAGTGGCTCATAAGCGATCGGTCACCTTTCCACTGGGCCTAAAGACGATGGACTTGTTTTCATCATATTCCAAACTGTGGTTGAAAAGCAAAAAAACAGGCAAGAGTGAAACAACAAGGAAATACAACTAGCAGTCTAAAAGAAAACACACACACACGCACATTTTAAGTTGCTTTGGCTTTCCTTCGGTCATGTCTGTTTCATATGTCTAGCAGAAATAAAGCCTGAAGAACTCTGCCCCACATGTCGGCCAACCAGACTGAATGAAAAGCCTTCGTACGGTATGTTCAGGTGGCCAGATGACCTCGTTTTATAGGCCTGACCGACCGAAGCAAACCCATTGAGTGAATACCGTGAAACAGCGGTAATTTCACCCAGAGTTCTCATGACCACCACACCATGCCTAATCCTGATATACCCAAATGCATCATTCCTCAAAAGCCAAGAAAAGAAGAGATACTCCCTCCTCCTTCCTTAAAATCTGTTTTTGCTTGAACTGATCACAAAAGAGCTACATTCCAGGAAGACCAATCGTGTATAATAAGTTAACAATAATGGGAAGCATGGGAAGTAATTTGGCCGAGAATCAAACTGAGTCAGTATCCGAGAAATGTTTACTCAAAAACATCCCAGCCACATCTGCTCAAGACACTGAGATGACGTTTTTACAGCAGTCAAAGATGGATAAAGCAAACCTGTCCACCCGACGCTCCCAGGACAGACAATAACCCGGGCGTGTCTCAGTAAGCCTCAGAAAGAGGCCAACTCCACATACGAGTTCACGCTCCGGTGCCACAGCGCACACCTTGGTTATTAACGCCGCGAGGATAAAACTGCGACACAAAAACATTCCATTTCACCTCTCTCTTCTATGGGACCTCGAAAATCTTCGTGTCACTTTCAGATACAGTGTGGGCGGGCTGGGGTAACTGGACAGACCAGTTAGCCAGCACAGGGAACAAAGAGACTGGAATAAGGATGGGTGCGCAACAGTCCTAAGAAAACCAGTCCCACATGCTGCTCTGACTGGTTCTACAGGTGGGACAGACCCTTGCATCTCAGGCGACCGGGAAGCCGAGATAATGAGCAGGAGACGGTTTAAAAGTAAAAGGGAGAAGGGAGGGTGGAAACAACGCTGACCTGCCCAGTCTGTTGAAGGTGGGGTTGTTGGGCTTGGTGACATTGTTGAAGAACAGCTCCAACTGAAACGCATGAGGAGACGTCTCCCTGCCAACACAGCAATGACACAGTTAGGACTTTTAGCAATTACCACCGATTGAACAAACACTTTTTTTAGATACATCGTAAACACAATGGGATTTGGCTTAATGGTTTATCTATTTTTAAGATGACAACAACAACAACGATCATAATTATACATTTTATTAGGGCTACAAATTCCATAATAAAAAGTAATATTTAAACATAATAATAATAATAAAGGTGAAAATTATAGAGATTTTTATTTGTAACCAAGGTATTAGCAAATGACTTTCTGAAAATATCTAGAAAGCAAGTAGTTATAAATTATCCATCCCATATCTTTATTTATAAAGCGCTTAAAAACAGCCAACAGCTGAAACAAAGTGCTGTTCAACGCTACAAACTAAAACACATCCATTAAAAAAATAAAATAAAAAGATAATGTATAAAAACACTGAAAGGAAACAATAAAAAACTATTTTAAAATGAAAACGAAGTCTCGCTAGTGGTAAAAGCCAAAGAATAACAGTGGGTTTTAAGGCAGGTTTTAAAGGTGGACAGTGAAGAAGTCTCTTATGTGCAGGGGCAGGTTATTCCACAACTGAGGAGCAACAATAGAAAACTCGCCCCCTCTGAGCTTCCTCTTAGTCCTCGGTCTCTCCAGGAGATGCAGTTAAGCTGACCTGAGGGGCCGAGAGCGCGAGTAGGGATGAAGAAGCTCAGAGAGGTACGGCGGAGCAACGTCATTTAGAAACTTAAAAATGAAAATAGGAATTTTAGAACAAACTCTAAGATGTACTGGGAGCCAATGGAGTGAGGCCAGAATAGGGGTAAATGCTCTGTTAAAAGGTAGATGAGAAAGCAAAGACTGATTCTCTCCAACATAGAGTCCATTACAGTAATCCAGGCGAGATGATATAAAAGCATGGATTAATGTTTCATGGAGTTGCCAGCTGCCTTAAGTGATAAAAACTGCTCTGATCGGACCATCTAATTTAAAATCCCTGTCTAACTTAAAACCCATATCACTGACACTTGGTTTAAAATATGCTGTCAGAACATTATCCATGTATGTTAGTGAAAACTGCTCAACGCACGCGTTGATTTCTCCACATTCTTCAGAACTTAATCAGCCTTTGTGGAAGCACATTCCAAACATCAATATCACGTCTCTTCAAACTTCTCAGCGGGGAATATCTCGTTAGCAACAACAGCGAGGACTGTCTACACAGAGGGCGACCCAGGCTCGTTTTCCTAAATGCAAAGAGCTGTGGAGGGACAACCTGAGGACGTAACAGAGAAACCACATCTGCAGGGGACCGGCGCTGCCATCTCTTCAGGGTGCCGTGCAAACCGACTTTACACCCATTTAACTTTTTTTTTTTAAAAACATTTTTTAGTTGTCATATAATAAACGTTTACATTACAATCTCACGCTGTGATACAAGTATAGAACCTTTTATGGTTTTACGTTTACAAAGAGGCATATCGACTCTACATGTCCTTTTGTTACACGTCTTTTGTGGCATGTCTCCCTACCAACTTTTCATATCTAGACTAGGGCTGGACGACATAGGAAAAAAAAGAATATCGATAAAATAGACGTCATATTGATCGATATCGATAATTATGAAAAAATTCTAAACATATATTTCAAGTCCAGCCCTGGCCATTTTATACTGTTGTTTTATGGCCTATTTTTAGATAAAGAACAGAACTAAATTCAAGCTTAACCCTTTATTCAACCGCCTTTTTACCAAAACTGCGAATAAACTCTTTAAACTCTTTGAAGGGGCGGAGCTTGGTGAAGCAGCGTTCCTGGGTCTGCGTTTGTGATTGGTTGGGAGGATGTAATGACTGTAATATTAACCTACATGATAGGCTAGAATGCAAAAGGAAGGAAAACTGTTCTTCTACTGGGTCATCCTGCTGGAAGGTGAACCCCATTCTCAAGACTTAAAGGTAGTCTGCGATTTTTCAGGAAGTTTCCCCAAGTCCCTTTTTAAATACCTGCGCATGCGCAAGAACATCTTACATTGCTCTTCTGCTCTTCAGGGGTAAAAATCTCCCAAATCCACTCTGGTCTTATTTCTTTCTCCTGAGGCCTTCCTCTTCTTCTCATAAACATGAACGCAGTTTGGTTCTTGCAACTCTCAGCCATGTTCAAAGTATGCGGTGAGAGCAGCGGAGCTACAATGAACGGCTAACAGCTAAGCTAACCGCTAAGCTAACCAGATACGTAAACACTAGAACTGCGCATGCTCAGCCAGCAAGCGGAAACTAACAAGGAACGAGCACACACACTAACTTTACGTGAGCGCATCAGAATGTTTGACGTGTGGGAAACCAATGGATAAGGCGATACCCCCAGAACTTTAGGGAAAGAGGGGAATGAGGGCAGGAACAAAACTATGACAAATTCCTGCCCTTCGGACCGAATGACAGCAATTTGTCGTAGTTTTTACAGGCCTGCAGCTCCCACAGAGAATGATTTTTTTGAATCTCCTTTTTCTGAATACATAATGTTTTGACTACTTCCAGGATGGAAAGACCATTTCACCCAGTAAAACAAAACATGTTTCTGAACAGGATTACCAACTATAGCTTTAAGCTTGTCACATACTCCATGAGAACAAAGAGATTCTGTCTCGTAGTCGGGGTGGGAAGAACACAAAAAAGGTTTGTTTCGGTTCGGTCTATTCATACTACACTAGACACTCAGCTGCAGAAGTCAGCCCAACGTCACTGAAGAGAGGGGCCACGAAGAGTTGAAAGTTGAGTAGCACACACAATAGCTCACGGTGCGCTCTGGTGCTATTTGGAAAGACTACAAACACCAGGGACGTGTGGTGCTATGGGGGCAGGAGTGCCCCGCAAGGATAATTTATAGAGTAAATGCTGAAAGTGAGCGGAATTAGCCTGTTCAACCATTTAAACCACCAGAGTTGGGACGGCTCGACTGCAGTTCAACAGATGTGTGAGACATTCGCGCTTCTCCAACCTAAACACACCCATCTAAATCCTGTTCAATCACAGTACAGCAGTCAGAGACCCCTTGAGAAAAAGCTCTGCCCCAATGTTGTGTCGAGACAAAGCAGGGAGACCCTCCAAGACAGGGCTGAGAGAACAAAATGACCTCATTCACTGCGGGACCGACACAAATGGTCCCGGTTCTCTTGGAGTATGTAGCGGCCTTTACGCAGCCTCTATCTTCTTTCAGGATGGTATCTTGCCTAGCTCCATCTGTCTTTCTACCAACTTTAACCAACTTCTCTGTCACTGGTTGGCAAAAGCATCCCCACAGCCTGATACTTCCAACTCTGAGTTTCATCTTCAGGGTAATTTTTCTTTTAGCGATGTGAAAGTGTTAGTTGGACACCGGAGCAAGGATTGATATGTTCAGGGTTTTAATTTTCTGCCACAGTCAGCATTTTACATGTACTGAGAAGTTACATTTCGGTCCAATCTAACCACCGCACCTTCTTCAATATGTTTTCTGTGCTCCTTACATGGCCTGAAGCAAGCTGCGAACAGGACTTCTGGTGACTTCCTTTCAAAAATTCAACAATCATGCCATTCTTTCATGGAGGCCAGATCGGCGCTGTGCTGACAGTTTATATGTTGACAGATTCTCCCAACAGAGCAGTGGAACTCAGCAGCTCCTCCAAAGTTACAACCGACCCCTTTGATGCTCTCTCCTTGCTTGGCCTGTCGGTTTAGATGGACAGTCATGTCTTAGTAAGGTAGCTGCTGCATAGTACTCTTCCCATTTTCAGATGCTCTATGAGATATTCAGCAGTTGGGGTATTCTTCTATCACCTCATGCTGTTTTAAAACTTCACCATAACCCTGAACTAGCTGGAGGGCTCCCACGTCTTCTGTATCCCGTTTGTTCCCTGACGTTCTTGAATAAATCTCTGAGGCCATTAAAGAACTGCTAGATTTATACTGAGATTAAATTATACAAAGGTGGGGTATAATTGCCAGTTAGATGACTTCTAAAGGCAAGTCGTTCTCATAAAACCTAAAAAAAACAAAACACATGGATGTTTTTGGTTGCAACCTGACAAAAGGGAAAACTTTAAAGGAATATGAATATTTCAGGAAGGTACTGGATATCCGATTAGACCACATACGTCTAAAATAGCCAACTAAAGTTATTGTTCAAGACTGTGCATGTTATGTAGCATCCGGGAATGCACAGCAGCTCTTACCCAAATGCTCTGTTGTCAGGTAAGTTACTGTGAGCTTTGATCCCAGGAGGAATGACCCGGACCTCTGTGATCAGGACCCCGCAAGGAAACCGCACCACATCCACGTTGGTTAGCTGCAAAGCACAGAACGACAGTCATCCAACACAAACAGAAACATTGGTAGCTGTTTATTATACTGTAGCATTAGCCTGTTAGGTAGCCAGCAAATAAACTACAAGCTCTAAGGTCCAAAATAAAGCTGCTGCCCGAAGTTAAGAGACTATTTAATCATATCACATGTTACGAAAGTGTTTTACTCAACAGTTCGAGCAATAACGTGTGAATGGTGACGTAAAGGCAACCCTTTTGGCCGTTATAAGTGCAACAACACACAACTGCTAACGTTAGCCAAGTTAGCATCGTTAGCGTCAAAGTTAAGCACCATTCCGCAAAAAACTACTCAATGAAATCAGAATGAAGTTCCCATGCGGGATATTCGGGGGGAAACATACAGGACTACGCTGCGATGCAAAGATCAGAATTACCTCAGCGCTCTGATGCTTAAAAGTATCGAGAAAAAGAAGCTCCGTTGAGGTATCCCCCGCCATAGCTTCCTCACTTTGGGGACGGGAAGAAATCAACTTCCGTTACGGTAAATACATCCGGGGCAAATCCACAAACTACGATTATTATTATTATTATTATTATTATTATTATTATTATTATTATTATTATTATTATTATTATTATTATTATTAATCAAATAATAATATAACAGCAACGATAATAATAATAATAATAATTATTATTATTATTATTGTAATAATTATTATAATATTGAACTATGTATTATTATTATTGTTGTTGTTGTTTTTATTATTATCAGTAGCAGTTTGTTCATAAAGTGTATTCTCCATCTTATTTCTATGATTAGTAATAATAGTGGAATTACGTTGTACTTAATATTTTCATACTTCCAATGACAGAGAGTATTTTGGGGGAAGACAGTTATCTTATGATAAGACTTTTTCATATTTAACATGTATTTTCTTGTACTAACTTGTGGATTTTATATCTTTTTTGTGTCTTTCTTTTTGTGTCTGTGGATGTGCTTTACATTTAGAATACATTTATATGGAAAATGCTTAGATTTTGTTTTACATTCTTTATTGTTATTATAAAATAATAATAGTGTTTAGATGTTTAGTGAAGCGATACAGCAGATTTTTACTGTTATTTCTGTTGTGCAAGGCCCATCAGAGGTGAGCTATTTTATCCTTCAGTGGCCGTGGAACTTGAAATAGCAGTTCTGAAGAATATTGTAGAGAATGACAGGAGCACATTTCAGCCCTCCACTCTCTGCCACGTCCTAACCTCCACAGCACCTGAGAGTAGGCGGGGCCAGCAGGTATGCAGTCACGTGGTCAGACAGGTAAGAATCGCTACAAAAGCGTTGAGCGTTCAGCCATTACTCCGCGATGTTGACTTCGGCAGGCCCAAGGAAGGATCTAACTTTTTGGATTTACGAGGCTCACCTTTGCGCCCGGGCGTCCCAGTAAAAAGTCGTTACTATACCTCCACCGCGTTTTAGCCTCGCACACCTCTCTTTCTCCGCGGTGTCCTTCGGTTCAGTGTAGTATTACCTCGGGTTTTTATTTTAGGGTCGTGTGCGTTCAGATGACGGCGCAGGTAGACTACCTGGTGGTGGTTTTCACCGCCACATCTGGAGCGAGCGGAGAGCTGCTGGGTTCTGACGAGAAGGAGCTGGTCCAGTTCGTCTGGCAGCTGGTCAATGTGAACAACAGAACGGTAATAAAACAAAAAACCGCCTTTTTACTCTTTAGTTATCTGCTGTGGTTTGAGCAGGAAATCTAATGAGAAGGAGAACACAGGTAAACCATGAACCACAACTACACAATTTTAGGAGTGCTAACAACTGTCTTCTTTTGTAAAATGATTTTTATCTAAAAGGGGGGAAAAAAACAATTATCTATTGAATTCAAATATAAATCAGCTGATACATTAGAACCAACAGGCTCCTTCTCGTTGAGGTGATAATATCTGTGTTGTCATATATCTTATTAATACAGTCGTTTAGATCTGTGCTGTTATTCCTTATCACATGGGCTCCTCTATAAACTACCGCTTCAGGACTGACTCGTTTTCTGTCTCTGAACCAGTTGGGCAGGGTGAATGAGCTCCTCATTAGGCCTGACCTCACAGACTCCACAGAGGAAAAAACAGACGAAGATGTGGTGGTCGAGTGCAAGGAGGACGACGAGTCTTCCTCCGGAGCCGACTGCGTCTACACAGCGACAAGTCTTGACAGTGGTATAAACATGGTAATAATGCCTCATGAGTCTCTAGATTCCACACCTATGATCTTCTGGCCTGACATGTTGGTAGTGATCAAGTTTTCTTCTAGTAAACGTCTCGTGTGTTTTCCTTTTTTGTGTGTGTGTGTGTGTGTGTGTGTGTGTGTGTGTGTGTGTGTGCGTGCGTCACATTTCAGTTCAATCTGCAGCTGACAAATGAGGTGAACAGTGCGGGCGCGGGCACGTCGTTGTGTTTGTGTGCAGACGGGCAGCTCCACATCCGTCAAGTGATTCACCCCGAGGCCGCCAGCAAGGTGAGCGAGCTTGGGTTGGGCTAATCGCCTCGATGCTGCTGGAACCTCCAGTCCATTTACTCTGAAGCTGTCCCACTTACACACACACCCTTTGAACATACCGTACTACACCTGTTCACGGGCAGGGAGGCTGACGGCATTCTCCCACATCTGCTGCACAAGCAAGAGCCGCGACCAAGGCGGCGTGCGCCATGCTGGCCTGAGCAAACACGGCTGGGATGAATGTAATAAAACAGCAGCTGCTGATGGGCCGCTTGTTCACGTCCCTTCTCTGAATTTCTCCCCTCTTCATAGAACATCCTGGTCCCGGACTGTTTCTACTCCTTCTTCGACCTGCGGAAGGAGTTCATGAACCACTTCCCCACCTCTGACCTCAAGGCTTTGAATGCACACGCCATGGCCGAGTGTATCCTTTGTTGACATGCTGGTACTGTTTAATGTGGTGCCATTTAAAAAAAAAAAAAAAAAATTTGTCCCCTTACCGATTACTGGTGCGGTTGATTATGTGCCACACCTACATGTTTTAGAACACAAAACAAATAGTAATCGCTAAGAAAACAGGAGACATATAGTCGTTTTCTGATGATGATTTTCTTTATTAAGGGAGAATCCTAATTGTGGCCCTCTGTGAAAACATAATTGCCTGCAATTCTAAATCTTAAATTGCTCATGTTTAATCACATTTTTTAGGCCCAGTTTCATTAGCCACACCCAGGCCCAACTACTACCAGGCTTGTAGAATCAAGAAAGCGACTAAACAGAACTTGTCTGACAGCTGAAAGAAGCCTGACACATCTAAAAAAAAAAAGTGACTCATTGTGCCCTGGTCTAAAGAGATTTACAACCAGATGAGTAACAAGGTTGAGGTCTGACATTTTGGAGAGGGTTACAAAATGTCTAAGGCTTTTAGGCTCCAGAGAGCCACAGCAAGAGCCATTATCTATACATAGAGAATACATGGAACAGTAGGGTTACCTTCCCAGGAGTGGATCAACCTACACAAATCACTAGACTTGTTCTGGAGGTCACAGAACAACCCAGGAAAAGTGATGCACTGCTGGCCTCACTTCCTCCCCCGAGATAAGAACACGAAAGAGACTGGGCTAAAATGGCATCGATAGTTCCAAGACCAAAACCACTTCTGACTATAAACGACAAAAAATCAGCTTAAAATCCGAATAGTCCCCAAGACATTTGGGAAAATATTCTCATTGGACAATGTGGAACTTTTTTTGAAGGCTCGCGTCCCGTTAAATCTGGTGTAAAGCTGGTGTAGAAATCTTACCGACGGTCGGTCAAACCCAGTGATGGTAGTGTGATGCTTTGCAGATTCAGAACCTGGATTCAAGAAAGATCCTGAAGGAGAAAGTTTGTCCATCAGTTCAAGCATGCTTGGGTTATGCAGCAGGATGACACTGATCCTAAGCTCACCAATTAGTCCAGCTTGGAATGGATAAAAAAAAAGCAACTAAAATGCTGTGACATGACCTCAAACAGGCTGTTCATGCTTTCAATTCCTCCAATTTGAGTGATTTAAAGCAATTCAACCTCCAATTGCAATTGCTTGGAAGCTGTCATGTTAGGGGGGGCAATTACTTTTTCTCTTAGGGCCAGGCTGGTTTTAATAGTTTTTTTTTCTTTAAAAGTGAAGTCATCATTTACAAATTGCATTTTGTATTTCCCCAGATTCTCTTTGATATGAGCATCTTTTTGATCTAAAATGCGTAGTAAGAATGACAAAAAAGTAGAAACTGGACACATTTGTTAGGACACCAAATACTTTTTCACTGCGCTGTAAGTGTGTTTTTGTTTTCTCCTTTCAATTTAGGCTAGTGTGTACATTTTACACTCCGAAATAACTCATTACAGGTTTAAAGCCAGGGTGTTGGCTGCAGTGCAAGAGGTTTTGAAATGCAAATAAGGAAAGAATGGCAGCCCTTTGCTAAGCCCTGAGAGAAAGAGTGTGTGTTTAGCCAACAGGGATAACCTCACACACCCAGTGGTACTGAAAACCTGACAGGTTAGGGTTTTAGGTCACCCATCCTGACATGCTGCCTCTCACCTGTCTGAGTAGATGAATACTTTTCTTAACCGGCTCCTCTTCAGCTCTTAGCCTACCCGTCGATGTGCCCACCGTGTGGGATCCCACGGCCAATCAGGACCCGTTAGCGGTTCTGCCTGCGGAAGTAGCCGTGCAGCAGGTTCGGCTCATGACCAGCATTATTCTCGCTCTGCTCTCTGAACCATATTGTAAGTAGCGCATACGAGACTGATGGGGAAAAAAATGGTACTGTCGGCAAACCACATTTGACATTACTGTACTAGTAGAAGAGAAGTGAACTTAGAAACAAGCAAACCGCTTGAACTATTTCATACTACGTGGCAAGAAATTCAGAAAATTCTGATTATTTGGATTTTATGTGATAGGCTAACGCAAAGCAGGACATAATTGTGATATGGAAGAAAAGTGATGCATGGTACATGATGCATGAATTGCCTGCGCACTGTTTGCTTGTAGACCGACATAGGATTGGAAGCAAGAAATGCATACGTACAATACGAGATACTGGCTTTATTTGATTATTTGTTCGCTTTCCCATTCTAGGTCACAGTTTTTCTAACCCAGAGAGAGTTAGTGAGAGATTTGAAAGTGGCACTTGGTAAGTGAGTCGGAGAGCAGGTTCTTTTTTAGCACATTTTTTGGTTCTCTAATATTAAACTCAAGCCAGGTTGTTTCCTGTTTAGCTTTTTCTGAGTCTGTTTTTGTATGGATGTGTATCTGCAGCAGTAAGATGGAGAAAGTGTGCGACAACACGGTGATCAGAGCCAGAGGGTTGCCGTGGCAGTCTTCTGACCAGGACATTGCTCGATTCTTCAAAGGCCTCAACATCGCCAAGTATGTTGTAGATATGAAGCACATTGACACAAGCTTGTTTTTTAATTTAGGATGGTGTTTCTTTACTCACAGCAATGCAGCTGAGCTGCTGTTGACCTTATGCATGTTCAACTATCCACATGTTGTATTTTACAGAGGAGGAGCTGCTCTGTGCCTTAATGCTCAGGGGAGGAGGAACGGAGAAGCACTTGTTCGTTTTGTCAGCGAAGAGCACAGAGACTTAGCCTTGCAGCGACACAAACACCATATGGGCAACAGATACATTGAGGTGACTGGTCTGTAGGCACAAAATGAAAACCCTAACCCGTTATCCAGTCGTTGTGCATCTATTTTCCACCTTAACCTTTAGTCACAAGCGCTAAATAGCCAACTTGTTCCTTTTTTTGACAACAGGTTTATAAAGCAACGGGAGAAGACTTCCTGAAGATAGCTGGAGGTGAGGCCCTTTTTAATTCGTTTTATGTTTATGTATTTCTCAAAAGGATCATGTGGATCGAGGGAAAATTCAGTACATAAATAAGTTGCAAAATTATTATTTCTGAATTGGGATAATTAAAATAAAATGGCAGATACAAACAATAACTACAATGTTTAATAATGGCAATTTAAAACTTTGTGGTTTCATGAAATCCACAAGTAAATGAAATTTATATTCTTATATTTTATATTATTATATTTTGTACGTATTCAGTTATTTAATACACCTGTGTTGAAGACATGGTGATTGTTGTAAAGTTAACCTGCTGTCCATTTAATTTAACCAATCAGATGCATAAATCTATGTTCAGCACAAGAAATATAAAAATTATGCATGATTTATAACTATGTAGCATTTTTACATTGTAGGAATTCAACTTCAAATTTTTTTTTTTAAATTTTGTGTTCAATTTACTTACACATTTATTGAAACGCTGATGCACATTTTTAATGTAGCATATTCAATACTGTATAATCAAAAATTTCACATATGTAAATATTTATTTGAAAGATAGTGGCAGTTTTAGACCTGGTTGCTGCATGATGATGAAATAATTAAATCCATTAAAAATTACTCTATATGCATTTAGGTAAAATTTATATATTAAATAATAACATAACATAATAACAAAACTGACTCATTCTAGCAATTCTTTCTTTTTTTATAGATTTGTAGCACTTTTGTATTTATTCATATGGAACCACATTACCCTAGTTGTGCAAAACATAAAATTAAATCTCAGTACCTGTTTGTTGAAGAAGGCTTTGCAAGCTTTTTGCTGTCAAGAAGGAACTAGCACCGGCAAAATAAAACTAATGAATTTCTCTAATTATTTTTAGCTTTGGCCACCCCTTTAAAAACGCTCCGGCTTCATCCCTGCAAACGGGAAAGAGGGAAGAACATGCAACTGTTGTTTGCTACAGTTAAAGATTATACTGCATTCCTGCATATTTTCTTTTAATAAAAGACTGAATTAATTTAAGTCCTGAGGACTTTTGGTGGTGCTGCTGCTTTTGCAGATTTCCGAATGTAACAGTAATCATAACTCAATTTAGAAAAACATAAATTTGAAATTATGCCCATATTTTAAAATGTTATGCACTTTGGTAAAGAGTGGCCTAATAATTAACATTTCCACATCAATTGGATGTGTTTTTCGCCCCCACTTGTTGCAGGTAAAACGCATAATTTGCAGATTGAACTGTCAGTTATGACTCAGCTATGGCATTTGGTTATTAATGTTAATGACAGCCTCTAGGAGAGCAGCCAGTTAGGCAACAGGATAAAAATCTTTATTGCTGCATCTAATTTGCACTATTTGGATTTCACTAGTTGAACTGACCTCGTGAAAACATGCTAGAACAAATTTAAAGTCATACAGACGTAAAAGTCGTGTTTAGGTTGGTCATATCATCTCTTCCATAACACAGCAGTCTAGGGGCTTATGTGGATCAGTGATGGAACAGCCGCACTATGTAAAAAGGCTCCAGTCTTTGACGCAGCTGTCCTGGGTTCGATTCCCGGACCAGGGTAATTCATGTCTTCGGTTTCTTTCTCTGCCCCTCTTTCTGTCCAGCTACTGATGGGGGGGGAAAAAAGGCTGCCATTGCCACAAAACTTAAAAAAAAAAAAACTGCAGTCTAAACAGGAGAACGTCATTTGTTCTGAGTTTGGCTACATTTTTCTGTGTCCCATCAGGTACCTCAAACGAGGTGGCAATGTTCCTTTCCCGCGAAGACCAGATCATAGTGAGGATGCGAGGGCTTCCCTTCAACGCCACGCACGACGACGTGCTCAGATTTTTCTCGCCAGAGGACGGCTTGAAAGAGACGTGTGCCGTCAGCGGCGAGAAGGAAGGCATCCTGTTTGTCCGCTACCCAGACGGACGGCCCACGGGGGATGCTTTCGTTTTGTTTGCCTGCGAGGAACACGCTCAGTGCGCGCTGAGGAAACACAAGGAACTTCTGGGGAAGAGATATATTGAGCTGTTTAAAAGCACGGCAGCAGAGGTGCAACAGGTATGTCAGGGTGTGTCCTGGAAATATTCTTGGCCGTCACGGCAGTTTAGACAAACAGTACGGTGGGTCTGGTTGCCTAGCGGTGCCTGTGGAAGATTTGCTCCCCTACAGGAGAAAATAGTGAAAAAAATAGGATATTCAACAGATATATATATTTTTCCTTCATGAAATTAAAGGCACTGCACAGCATACATGGTTAAGACCGCTAAATAGATAATTAGAAAGAGGCAAAGACGACAAAGGTCAGAGAAGAAAATACTGTACGTAAGGGTGTATCTTTTTTATTCATCTGGCTTTCCTCAACAAAACCTTTTTAGCTGCAGACCTGCATAGCAAGATGTGCTGTATTTCCTGCATGTGTTTTGGTAAACACTAATGCTAATTTTTCTACCTCTCACTACGGGTGCGCCTACAGTACATTTGTATATATCAGTGCGGAGGCCGTTAACGTTTGCTGCCATAAATATGTGAGACTGTGGGCCCTTTATCTGTCGTCTCCAGAAATGCAAACATGCTGGTGTCCTGTTGGCTGCAGGCCAGCTCCTGTTTGATTGTGTTACATATTTAAACACAGCATTGCCTCGGTTTTCTTTGCCTCTTAAGTACTCCCATGTAGGTGTTTCATTGAGTTTGAACTAGTAATAAGTTTGAGCTATTATTTGACTGTTTTATCTGAAAGCATCTCAGACAAATAAGGAAATCCTAATCCAGAATGCCTACTTCCAGCTGAGTGTTTGATTTCAAGCCATGTGTGTATTTTAGGTGTTGAACCGGTACTCCTCCGCCCCTCTGATCCCTGTGGCCCCGGCCCCCCTGGTGTCGGTGCTACCGTCTGTGTCTCTCCTGCCACATCCTGGTGGGATGAGGGACTGCCTCAGGTTGAGGGGGCTACCCTACACGGCGAGCATCGAGGACATCCTCACTTTCCTGGGCGAGTTTACACAAGACGTCAGACAACATGGCGTGCACATGGTGCTAAACCAGCAGGTACATGCAGCGACCGCGCTGACACACCCTTGGCTCAGATAATCGTTGGCACAAATTTACTAAATGATAGATTTAGGCTAAACTTTATTGTCATCGGGTAGCAAAGTAAAACTGATTTGTTTGAGGGACCCGCTTAGTCTTGTCTCTCCAAGGTGCACGAGAAAAACAACAAACAATTAAGTAGTATAAAACAGTATTAATAAATCAGTATAAAACAGTAATAAACTAGAACGGCAAGCAGTTTGGACAGGGGTGCAAGCCCTCCTGAGTGAGCTCTCCTGGCACACTTCCGTTTCCGTGCCCTGCCGTACTGGCAATCATTGTCTGCTTAAGGTCCACTTAATGGGTCGTTTTGTCTTTCAGGGTATAAATTTTAAGAAATAATTGATAATAATGCCAAGAAAGGTAGATTAAATGTGATTTCAAATGTTTAGTGGCAAGTTTTGCGTTGTTTAGAAAGCTTCTAACGCCTTGCTTTTAGAGCCCCCTAGTATTCAACCTTTTCTGGGGCCTCATGCACAGAAGAGTGCACGGCTTTCATACTAAAAGCTGGCATTAGGCAGAAATCTTGAAACTTGCAGCACAAAAAAAATGTATAGATCTATTAAACTTTATGCACATGTTACCACACACCTTCATATATCCTAATGTATTATAATGCACTGAAGGTGCTGCATTTACCTCAGAAGTCGGAACCAGGAGCTGGGAATGGTGTAAAACCCGAGTTAATGGCGTTCCAGTTAACACAGTTGGAGAAGTCGGGATTCCAAAATGAATGCAAAAAACCAAAAGGTTAGGATTTCAATATGGAATACGGCCAGGAAACCTGTTGTTTTGTTCACTGTACCTCTTACGAATGTCGTTTAAAGCTGTACTTTCCACATACAAACCGCTTTTAATTTTTCCGGTTAAGAGTTGCAGCCGCTACATGAAACATTGGTTTTAGATGTGCTCTTACAACTGTGTCTCGTAACATAAACATGTTTTCATCACAGTTTACTGTTGATGCGGAGAGTTGCCATATTGGATCCGATAACCGGCCTTAAAAAATTTCTCCAATTTACTTAGGGTGAAGTTCGACTTTAGCGGCCATTACACTTGATTCTTCCGATCGGAAGTCAGGTTTTCTAAGTTCCGACTGCAACTGGAACGCAGCGTTTGTGTCGGAGGTGGAGGCCAGACGTACAACCTTATTTGGCATTCTTTCCACTAGCATCAGTAATAAAATAAAATGTAGTGGCAGAAGGTGGCGAATGTCATAAATGCGGCGGCGCAGAAGGCAGATCTGTCAGTGACGTAAAAATTTGGTCCAGCATCAAAGTGGATGTCAAGAAGAGTATTGCTGACTTGTTAAGAATTAATATGCTGATCTGCCGCCATTTCCTTTTTCTCTTGGGAACCAAAGGTCCACCTAGATAATTTATTGTCATGCTCTTCAGTACAGAGAACAATGCACATTTAGATCTACACATAACAAACAAGGAGGATAATTTAAACTTTACATCCAATTGAGTTTGCTTCCATATTTTTTTTGGTGGTACGTAACGTTGCCTGTGGCTAAATGTAATTCAGTTGAATTGTATAGGTTTAAACCATAACAGGTCTAACTCATTAAACATCGAGTTTGATGCTCTTTTAGTTGAATGGAGGCCTATTCCAGTGTATTTAGGTAAGTTTTACAACTTTGTAGTTTGTTATTGTCGATTGATGAGGTTTGAGTGACTGCTGCACATTTTCACGGCACGTCAAAAGTTTGTGTGGATTTCAGCACACTTTCACGGAAAATTTGTTTCTTTACATCCCGAGTTGTACGTGAAAACAAGTTTTTTTTTGTACACACACAGTTTGTTCATGAGGCCCCTGGTCTTTATTAATGGCATTCAATTTATCTGCTAAAACAATATGTTAAAGTTCAAGCTGACAGGACTCTCATATGAGAAAGACTGCCATGGAAATTCATTGTAACAGCACTACCAAGATGGAACCATAGTTTAAAAAAAAACTCTTAAAATATTAACATAGTCATCAGTTCTCAAAGTATTCCCCAATGAGCAATTCTGTGGCTTTTATAATCTATAAAAAAATTTTCATCCCACCAGATCGAACAATTTCATTTTTCACAAGCTGTGATGAAGAAGTGTTCATGAAGAGTGCTGCAGCATGCAAAGTGTTTAATTCGTTCCATAATTATATCCTGAAAATAAGAGCTTAAAGAAAACTATATTTCCATTCAAAAGCCAAACCCACGTAGGTTATTCATCATCTTGTTGAAGGTGTTGCCTAAAAGGCATTGTATAAAGAGATGTAAATTTTCTAGACCATTCAGGTTTAAACATTTGAGTAAGATTTTATTGGAAGGTTTAGCATTTTTGGTAGCATGCAGCAAAACAAAGACTAAAGGTACTGGGTTTGGTTTATTATGCCTTGATGAAATCCAATGATTCTATACATATAAAGTTTTAAAAAGTACGATTTATGGTTCAGAATGTTCTGCTCCTCTGCTGGTTGGGCCCATAAAGATTAAAACTCAGTTAAATGAAATTGCTCTCACACTGTTTCCTATCTTGCCATGTAGGGTGACTTATTGAAAAGCGCGTCATAAATGGGTCTAAATGTGAGTAAATAAGATTTTGTGGCACATTATTTCCTGTCCACATTAAATATTGTGCACCTGTTCTGAAAGGTGTGTGCATACTGGGATCTAGGTGTGTTAATCAGTGTTATGCTAAGTGAGGACCTTTCCGTCACTGTTGCTTTGTTTCTTTTTTTTTCAAAACTCAGAAGCAACTGACTGGCTGGAAAGAACATTTTAAATGCTCTAGGAGTGGCCCTAAGTGGTCAAATAATTATTAGCCACATAAACCAGAAAGTAGGTCAAGCCGTCAGTGTCCCTTCTCCTTTTCAAGCTTCTGGCATGCTGAAGTGAGTGAACTATCATCAGTGCAGACAGCATAGTGTTCCAGTTGATCAAATAACGATGATGATGATGATGATGATGATCTTTTTTTTTTACACAGAGCCATCGCATATCTCATTGACCTTTTCAAAGGAGAGGAGCATGCGGCCAGATTTAATCAGATATGCTAATTTTCAACAGTAGTCCCTGGACAGGTCAATGTTAATTATATATGATCTAACAGAGATTGTGCATTGATTATAACCCAAAAGAAAACCTGTGTTTTTTTTCCCCCCTGTTTGTGTGTAACCCTCACGGATCTTAAACTCCTCGCAGACAGGAGGAACTTGGACAAGTTATCTCCTCGCTCGATGGTGCCTTTGACGTAACACTTTGTCTGACGTGAATCTCTTGAAATAATACCTCAGTCCTCTGCGTTTGCAGGGTCGTCCATCGGGTGACTGCTTCATCCAGATGACCTCAGCCGAGCGGGCGATCCAGGCCTCACAGCGGCTTCACAAGCACGTGATGTCCAGCCAGCGGGGGGCGAACAGCCGCTACGTGGAAGTGTTTCCCTGCAGCGCCGAAGAGATGGGCCTGGTGCTGATGGGAGGCTCGCTCTCACACACGCACGCACACACACACACTCGGAGCAGGAGTGGGACAGGGCTCAGCCCGCCGCCATGTAAGTCCAGACGTAAGTGCTGCTGGGAGCTGGGGGTGCTTCGGGACTGCAGGGTAGGTGGGCTCCTGCCGTGGTGGCAGAGTTGCTGGTTTTTCCTCCAATCTAGATCTCTGGGAGGATGGGGGAAAGGATTTAAACTCTGTGTGTGTGTGTGTGTATCATTGTGAGACTGAGTCTTTTTTTTTAAAATTCAGTATGATTTCTATACGCATTTGCATGTAATGATGATACTGTTTTAATATGTTCTTTCACTTTTCACTCTGAACACTGTAGTGTAATTTCTCAGTGGCATGTTTGTGACTCATTTCTGATTCCTTTACTTTACCACTGCTGAAGTGATTCACAAAGATCTTGAAGGCTTGGAAAAGTGTAAGCAAAGCAATTCCTAGTAAGCACACAATACGGCAACGTTGCTTACAGTTTTCTGATCTCATAAGATCGGTAGTGGTGGTTGTGGGATTTAGCCTAAACAGACAAGCACACGCTAGGTGCGTGTGTGTGTGCACCTCCTGTGCTTGTCCAATCAGGAGCTGTGCGAGAGGTGGGCAGAGCTGGTGCGTAGATGTGCTTTGGTCTCAGTGTCTGACAATTAAAACTGGTTTAACAGCTGATGACTGTCTGATTTACGGTGCAGATGATTATGTCAGTCAAAGTACAATTACATGCTTTAATTGGAATGAGTTCATCATAGATTGTATTATATTTGTGCTCTGTTCCAACATAGACATACAGGTTTTCTAGAAATAATAAATTACATATTAATATATTCCATGTTACACTGAGTGATGTATTCCAAATATTTTTTTCTGTTCACTTTGATTATGGCTTTTAGCTAATTAAACACAAAATTACATAAACAATAAAATGGTAATATAGAAGTGCTAGGTCGGTCACTGACTCTCTTCACAAGGAGGATAAGCCACAAAAGATCAATGATGAGGAAGCTAGATGTTCAGAGTGCGGTTTACGAGCACATTAATGGAAAGTTTAGTGGAAGGAAAAAGTGTGGTAGAAAAAGGCCCATAAGCAACAGGGATAACTGTAACATTTAGGGATTTGTAAAGCAAAGCCCATTCAAGACTGTGGAGGAGATTGTAAAGAAGTGCACAAGAGTCCAAATACTGCTTTTCAGCTAAAAATACATTTTGCATAGCATAAGAATCAAGGTCTCTGAGTCTAAAGGAAGAGTGGAGATGCACCTAATTAAACTTTTTTTAAGATTAGATGTCCAAGATGACGTGACACCTCCCCACACTGCCAAAGATACCAAAAGCTGGTTTAATGACCATGGTATCACTGTGCTGGATTGGCCAAAAAGCTGGCCTGACTTCAACTCCACAGAGAATCTATGGATTGTTGTCCAGAGAAAGATGAGAGACACTAGACCCAACAACGAAGACAAGCTGAAGATCACTACAAAAACACTTGGGCTTTCTTAAAACCTCCACAATGCCAAGGATTGACCCCCTCCATGCCACACTGCCTTGAGTCTAACAGGAGTCCCAACCAAGTATTTGGTGCATATGCTGTATAGTACATGGATACACTTTTATCTGTCTTGTGCAATATTCTCATTTTCTGATTTGTTTAGATTTTAATTAGCTGCGAAGCAGAACAACCCAAAGGACCGGAAATAAATGGGTGAAATACACCAATCAGTGTGTAATTAATCTACATCATAAACAAGTCTTACCTTCTGAAGTAAATTACTGTAATTACTTCTTAAAGATATTCAAAATTATTGAGATGTGAAAGTCTAAAACAGCCTATTTGGCATTTTCAATTAAATAGTTTTAATGCAGAGTATGTTTTCTGCTGAAGAAGGATGACAGTAAAAGCTGCAGAGACGCCCAGGTTTCAGTCTGCTCAATTTTAAAAGGTTTCCTAAGGTTTAAACCCTTTTGAGTTTAAATATTTATTTATTTATTTTATAGCTTTTATTCACATATAGAGGCATATTTGTATGCATCCCAACATGCACAGTAAAGACAACAGTGGTTATGGTTTGCAGGTTTGCATGAGCTCCTCTCTCGGCATCAAACAATGATCACATTTCACCACCATGACTCTCCCTACCTCCAGTGTTTTGAGTTTTCACGTTTCCTTTTTTGCTCCCTGTTCTTGCATTGTTTTTATTTTTTAGGTTTATCTCCTCCGTCGTACTCCTTCGCCCCGGTTCAGCCTATGCTCTCTACGGAAGCTGCTGCAGCTGCCCTTTACCCTCCTCTCGGGCAGGTGCTGCTGGCTCATCGCCCCATGCACCCAGGACACGCTTACTACCCTGCATCAGCACAACTATACATGAACTACACTGCCTACTACCCCAGGTACAAAATACGCGGGAGGAAGAAATATGCTGAAACGTGTAGAACTCATAGAGCTTGGAAACGAGGGCTTGTGCTCATAATTTTTAGCCATAGTCCGTCGCAATACTGTCAAGTTTAAAGTTGTATGGAAAAGAAGGGCATCCCAATAATAATTCATTTATTTCAAAAGAAGTGTTCACATATTAATGTCTAATCACTAATAATTTGATTTGAATACTGATAAATCAACCCCCCTGACTCAACCTTATTTTAGTCATTAAACAAAAAAATTCTAACACCTTTTTTATGTTTTCCCTGGAGCAAAGGTTAGGACACATTACTCCCCTCAACCCAGAACTTTGCATTTTTTAAACCTTTGCTGGTCCTTGGTGGGAAATGGCTGTTTTGGGTCATGATGTTGCAGGGTGCAGTTCTCTTCCAGCTTCTATGTTTTCACAGATGGTTTTACACCTTCCTCCAGTACACGCTAATTTATGGTATGATTGTAAGGGAGGAGTGGTGGCCTAGTGGTTAGTGAGCAGGGCGCTTGGGTCCGGGATTGAATCCCACAGATGAGACGGAGAAATGACCTTAGTCCCAGAATGTTCCTCAGGCACCAGAGGAGCCTGTTTTTCTGTTTTTCTTAGAGAGCAACACTCCCTGTTTTGCCCAACTCCAACGAAAGCTAGACTTTTGGGACATTATGTAACCATCTTGCAGTCTGCTTTCAGGGTGAACTCAATTCGAGCTCGGCATGTCAGCCATCGTTTTCAGTGTCATTCTGTTCTAGACTATTTCTCGTGCAGCAGGAGGGCCGATTTCCTCTTTAAATCTATCACTCACAAGACTCAGAAGCTACCTATGGTCTTCCTTCTTAAGACCTCGGTCAGTTCTCTAGAGATCTTACCTATGGTGTTTATCCTTACTTCAACCGTCAGGATCAAACCAAATATCTGAGGTCTATACAGGGCAAACCTCCATTAGCATGCTGAGTGTTAATGTTCTCATCATTTGTGCACCTGATGAGCAGTGTTGGGGAGTAACGGATTACATGTAACGACGTTACGTAATTTAATTACAAAAAAAGAGTAACTGTAATTCGTTACAGTTACAATGAGAAAATATGTAATTCAGTTACAGTTACTTCCGAAAATATTAAGAATTACAAATTTAGTTACATTTTTTTAAAAATATAAAGAAAAACCTTCGCGAAATATGTAATGATAGTTTTATTGCTTCGCGCCCTGTATCGCCGTTTCCCGCTACGGCTCCTTGTATCTATCACTCTGATGATCCATCCTGTGCTGGTGGAGCCTTCTGAAAGAACAGCAAGCGAGCGGACGTTTCACGGTTTTATTTCAGCTCAAGCAGCGCAACAAAAATGACAGCCTTCAAGCCTTCAAGCCACCTCTTGTTATTCACACACAACAATAAACCGTGAGAGCCGACGTGTGTTGTGAAACTGCAAAACTGTCTACACAGCTCAGCGTTCACAGTGTTGCATTCGTGAGCGTCGGAAAGCTATGGTGCATTCAGGAGCATGGGACATTTCAGTTTTACAACGAAAAAGGCAGAAAACGGAACAGAACTTAACTCATACAATAATGTATTTATCCAGAAACAGTGTGGGCTTTCTTACAATACTGAATGCTCTATAATTGTATTTCTGTTATTTTTGATTATGCACATCTGCTAGCTTTTTATTCTAAAAAATCTATAATATTACAGCAGCAAATTATCAAAGTTTTTCAAAGCCTGTTTAAAAGCTCCAAATGGGGCTTCAGATCATACAGCAACAATTGTGCTGTCATTGTTTTACAGGGCAGAATTTGCATTTGCTGACTCTTGTCCTTTAACTACTGATGGATATACAGGAATAGAGTCATACAAGTGTCAATTCCCAATTCCGCTTTTTTAAGGTTCACATTCAGTTCTCAAAAATTAAATGTTGAACATGGGTCAATACTCATTAAAACCTTAAAGTAATCAAAGTAATTAGTTACATTACTTTTTAAAAGTAATCGAAAAAGTTACACTACAATTACATTTTAAACAAAGTAACTTGTAACTGTAACGGATTACATTTTTAAAGTAACTTACCCAACACTGCTGATGAGACATGTCTGAGTGTGATCATAAAGATTTTAATAGGGAATAAATGTGGGGGTGTCCTCATTTGCTCCTTACCAGAGATAAATATTTTTTATTGACTTTATTCTATTTCTTAAACGTGTAATATGCTGGAAAAACTCCCAGTCTTTGTTAGGGTGTCTGATTTTATCCCAGATGTCTGTGGGAGGGGGGGGGGGTAACAACCCCAACACTGCACGTCACCCTGAACACACCATCCCCAGGTTAAAATGGGGCAGCATCGTGCTGCAGGGATGCTTTTCTACAGCCTGGTGAGAGTTGGTTTCGGAGGACAGATCAAGGTAAATACATGTTTGAGGCTCCAAAGGACTTGAGACTGGAGTGAATATTCACATAGTTAGATTTGCTCTCGACCCCCAGAAACAAGGATGTTAATTTCAGAAAAACAGTAACGGTTCAGCTAAGGTTGAAATGTGTCTTGTCAAGGAGAAAGACTGTGACAAGGTTGGTTAATAACTGGAGATTGTGTTATCAGGGAGCTTGGTAAACATAAAGTGACCTCTGTTTCTACCTGGTCAGTCATTGAGAAAGCATTTAAAGACAACACCCAAGGTCCCTCCCAGTTTATATGCTTTTCTTCCTCGTGCTTACTTTGTGTATTATATTTTCAGAGACGAAGCCAGACTTTTTTTCTCGGAGTATTAATTTCTCTCTGTTTTTTATTTTCCAAGTCCCCCTGGCTCACCTACCACTCTGGGTTTCTTCCCGGCCCATTCCTCCATGTCCTCCCCCGGAGGGTTGGTGCGAATGCCAGGTCTGCCTTATAATGGCAGCGGAGTTAAAGACCTCATCAACGCTGTGCAAGGATACCAGGTGAGAATTATTTCCCTCAAAAACCTCACGTTTATCTATGGTGCACATATACATGCATTTATGTACTCCTGCGCCTTCAGTGTTCACACACCTCCCCCTAGGCACCAGGAGTTTTATTCAAATCTCCTGCTATTATGGGTGTGGACTGTTAGGTATCCACTGCGGTTGCCTAGAGGCTATCAAACTAGTTTATCCTGTCTACTCTCCCTGTTCTGTCACACATCCACCGCGGCTTGCTTCGACTTGAACTGCAGCGAGTCAGGTTGTGTTATTTAAAGCAGGAGCGGTGTGCAGAACCTCTAGTGTAAACTTCAAATGATCACATTCTTGTTTTTTTTTTCTTATCTTATCCCAAACAGTTCCCCCCCCCCCCATGTCACTCCTGGTTCGTTACAGAGGCTTTTTTTCTCTTAGGTTAAGATCTATGGCTAAATGTCTCTATGTTACACCCCCCCTCCCCCTTTCATCACGACACAGTACGCTCCAGAGGATGCTCTCATCCACGCTCACGGGGCCGTGCACGCTCACGACCCGGCTAGGACGTTGCTTACGCAGCCCAAAGAATGGGTGTGTATTTAAGGTGTCTGAGGCAGGTGGCAGGTAAGGATTGGCTGAGGGCTTAGTTAGGGGGATTAACTTTTTAGAGGCGGCTTGACTGATCACTAAGGGTTTCAGGGTTAAATATGACGATGATGTTTTCTCTTCCAAAACACCGGAAGATTAGAAGAGATTTCTTGGATTTCGTTTGGCCTTTAGTTTTTTCTGTTTTTTTTTTTATTTTATTATTTTTGGATCATTTTGATGTCGTCTTCTTCTTCTTTATGAAATTTTACGTGGTTGTGTTTCTGTCCTGTTGAAGGGTCTTTATTCAATACAGAGGTAGAGAAAGGAGAGCACTGACTGTTCACTTACACCCGCTCTCTTCGCTGGACTAACAAGCTCTGAGCTCTCTCGATGCAACTAAAACAAAACCGTTGAGGGATGAAGTGTGTTTGTCCAGACAAAAGTTTTGCATTATCTCATTTTAATCCTGTTAAAATTTCACACAGAGGGTTTCAAACAAATATTTCTCTACCAAAATGCTGCGTATCGGCTGTTGTGAATCGCCTCTGGGAGATTGGTCGAGGCAGGACCTTTTAGCAGCTCTGCTGTGATTCACGCTGCCTCACAGTCTCATTAAAAACACACTGAAAGCCTCAGAATCAAAACCTGGTCTCTCGGTGGCAAATGATAGTGTGCTGAGCAATTAGCATAATGGATGCTGCATTTTCGTACCATAATGACTCATATCTTTGACTTGCAGCAAAAAGCAACTACTTCTCTGCAAGGTTTAATGTATAATATTGGCAGAATTTGAGCCTTTTACATTATAAGCAGAGCCAGCCCAAGATTCAATGGGGCCCTAAGCTGAATTTGATTTGGGGGGGGGGGGGGGGCACAGCCAACTTCCCGCAGCACCACTTTTGTTGTGTTTTTGGCAGCATTGAGACATTTGAAGGCATAGACTCGCCCCGTAGAGGTGACATGCCAGCACATCCACCTTACCATGAGAGGTAAACCCATCTTGGGAAGCTATTTTGAAAACCCAGCTTGTGTATGCTTCATAAATTAGGTTTTCAAAATGAAAGTGTTTTTTTATTAGCTTTGTTGATCACTGAGACCATTTTTTTTACCAATATCTGCAAAATAAAATGACCTAAAGGTTTAAAATGCATTTTAAACTAAAACCTAAAACTTTAAACCAAACGGCACAATTTTACATGGATTTTAGCAAAAATGGACCCAGAAACGTGGAGGCAATGTTGGCTTACAGCTGGATTTCACTCTTTACAGCTAGTGGGTCAACAATTAAATACGTTTAGCTCAACCCTCATAAAAGCCACTTCAGATTATTCTTGAACAAATTGCAATATATAAATTGTGGAAACAAGTCTTTGACTTATTCATTCAGTACGGCAGTCTTTCACATGTGCACAGCGATTCAATATAAACTTTATAGAGTCAAGATTTTAAATGGTTAAATTCGTATGCAGCCAAAGTGACTAAAAATGACTTATTTATTATGCTGATGATTAAAAAGGTGCCATTTATTTCTGGGAAATGGTCATTAAACTATGATGATTTCCTTTGTATGATTTTTGGCAGCTTTTGTTTCTTTTTTTTTAAATGATAGATTTAAACACATCTATTTTTATCGTTTTAAAGCTAATATTCCTCGATCCTTTCGAGCTAATTTGAAAGTAGGCTCAGAAATGACAAACGCTGCTGCAAATCTGGAGTCTCCACATCTCTGTTGAGAAGTGAAGCTCTCATGTGGGTCGGCCCTAGCTATGCTAAGCAGCAGCTCATTTGGCTTATGCCTTGGGCTGGCTGTGCTTTGCAGTTAGTTTAAATCTTGAAAGGAATTAAGTCAAGCAAATGATTTCCAAATCTGTTGCACTTCACAGTTTGACCTGCATATTACCTCTGGGGGAAGGGTTTAATGAACAGTCAGCTGATCGTGTCGTGGCGTGCTAGTCTAACGGATGGGTCACAGCCGGTGTAGCCCTCAGGCAGTTGAGGAGGTGGTGGGTAACATCTGGCACTGGTGGAAGGGCTCCTTTTTTTTGTAGTTTGTTACTTTTGCTCTAATTCACGTTTGTCTTTCTGTCTCCTGTTTTCTCATCCCCTCCTCCCCTCCTTCCCAGGGTCCCATGGAGTCTGTATCTCTGCTGAACAGCAGTCTCATGGGTCAGACCAGCGGAGGAGAAACTCATCTCATGTCCCTCCCTCTCTTCACAAAGCCAGGGGGCCAGTATCTGGATCTGACACTGCTGTAGCGTCGCACAAAAAACAAAAGTCATGTGTATGTGACAAAGCGTAGTTTGTGTTTTTTAAAAAAAAATAGTCTTTTAGAAATCTTATTTATATTGTTAGGTACCGAAATTAATGTATTTTATACCAAATTTGCTGTAGCCTTAGTTGAAATATAGCATTTTTTATATTGCACATTATCTGTATGTTAAAAAGCTTTATAGAGATTTTTTTAAGCTGTTAAGTTACTGTAATCATTATATTTGCCAGCCAAACTAGAGAAGTATATTCTAGTAGCAACTGAGCTCAACCTTTTTCTTCTTTCTGTGAAGAGTGAAAGTGACCGTGTGAAAGAGATGTCAATGTGAATATTATGCATGAATATTGTAAATGTTTATATGCATATCGAGACGAGTACACAGTGATTGTATTGGACGCTGTAGTGCATGAAGAAGTTCTGTAGTGAAACTCAAGATGTTTACATAATGCTAAATACCAATGCACTGCTAACGAGTTCGGATTTAAAGAGAAATAAAGATGCAGCATCTTCTGACGTCAACGTTTGTTACAGTTGGTTCCGATCCAGAAAACGACAAACAACGGTAAAAGATTAATATATGACAGCGACGAGATTTTCGTGCAATGATTGAAGTGAAACAAAAATGGACGGCTCTCCCCAAGCAGCATTCAGAAAAACCTGTATTGTTTTCACGCAAAAAAAAGACACATGCTCATACAGGTGCCTCTCAATCAAATCAAATATTATTTAAAAGTTAATTTTATTCAGTAATTTGGTTCAAAAAGTAAAACTTGTGTATCATATAGATCGATTACACACATGTTTGTATTCTGACTTGCACACAATGAAACTGAATTTTGAGTACTGCTTCATTATCATCAAAATGAAGATGCCTAAAATGTGTTCATCTTGAGCGTCACCATTTGATTGAAATTATTGAAATTTATTTCTGACAGAATTTTGTTTAATTGAGATGCACCTGTATTTTTCTTTTACACTTTGGCAGAGGGAAATCCTCTGGTCAACGCATCCCATCTTGCTTCTCGACACTAGCGACGCCAGGGTTGATTTTGTTCAGGAACATCGGATGTACATTGAATCTTTATCCATCCATCCCTTGTCTATGCCTGTGATTGTCGGGTAGCTGGTGCCTACCTCCAGCAGTCATTGGGCGAGACGCGCGGGTACACCCTGTATAGGTTGCCAGTCCATCATAGGGCAACATGGACACAAACAGGACAGCCATGCAAACACACGCTCACACCTAAGGACTATTTGGAGAGAACCCATTGAAAGTGACCTCCTCAATACTGCAGTTATTTCAAGAAATGTGACATCTCTTTTCCTTTGCTGAATGCACGCCATCGTTTTATTACTACTGTTATTGATTTTGTAGGTTAATGCCATATTCTGGTACCTTAACCCCAAAGTTTGCTTTCCTCCAGTTAATTGACTCAAATGAACGAATCTCAGGAGTTCAAGGAGGTCCTTGTCCGATTTCATGAAACCTTGTTTAGATTTTTCCAATCATTCTGGTCTTCTTTCCACCATCTACTGTGACGGTGGAAAATTATTGAACAAAGAGCAGAAAATCTGTTCACCATCATCTCTTTTAAGATGGTCATTTGTATTTTTTTTTTTTTTTTTTTAGAAACATTGCTAACTGAAGGACATGTTTGAAATGTGTCTCATAAGTTTTGTCATTTGTGCCATGCAGAGTTAATGTTTAGAATCACAATGTTTCTGTACATGTGTCCAAGAGCAGGAATTCCTGCTGCAGAAATGATGGAAAAAAAAACCCCAACAAGAATAAACATAACATGATAAATTTGCTTAATTTCACCTTTTCCGTGTGCTTATTTCCCTGCTTGCACCTTGGCAGGGATTCAGCGTGGATGAGCACTAACACCCAGGCGCGGTTGTTTGGTGACAGAATGTGACTCAAGGCGAAAGTGTGGGAACTCCCTCACACTGTCCTCAGTGATTATCTCCGTGTTTCCCTACATACACACAAGCTTCGGCCAAAAAAAAAAAAGCCCATTGTCACTTAGACACACTGAATACACTGTTGTGAGAAGATGGTCTTTCTTTCTCTCTTTGGGTGCAAAGGTGGAGAATGGGGAGATCAGGAAGTGAGAAGGGAGGCAGAGGGGAAAAAAAAGGATCTCAGATCCCCTCAAGGCAGATTTGGTATTGTGTAATTTAATCCTGGGTGCACCACCCTGCCTGATCCCTTTGAAAACACACTCCTTCTGCCACTCACATAAACAAGCACTGTCAAAATTACCTTTCCATTAAAGCTTTCCATCAATTTAATTTAAGATAAATCAATTATCTTTATCAGCAGATGGTTGCACTGAGAACCACTTGACTAACTGCGGGAGTTTTGGCTCAGTTTTTACAGCGATTAAATTGCCATTAAGTCAATGTTCATTTCTAAACAAAGTGGCAGTAATAGTTGCGTATGTTAATTTATTTAGATTACTGTTGAACATATGCAGTCATTTTGATTTTAATGCATCTTAAAGGAGTTTTGTGAAAGAAATATGAAAAAAACATTGCTAGTTGCTTTTACAACCTATTAAATATTTTTGAAAACTTTGAAAGGTTTTGCTCATAGAAGCCACTTTAACTTTGTTCTGCATTATTGCGTAGAGGGCCTTGCAAAGTATTTACATCCCCTTAAACTTTAGCCCATTTTGCAATGTTAACAAACCTCAAAGGTCAATGAATTTTATTGAGATTTTATGTCAAAGGCATGTGGTGCAGATTTGTATTCAGTGAGCTGTAGCAAATCTAGCACAACCAATTGCCTTCAGACGCAACGTAATTACTATAAGGACTCAAACTGTGTGTAATTGCATCTCAGTATAAAAGCATCTGTTCTGTCTCTGGAATTGGAGGTTTGTCAGAGAACATTGCTGAAGCAGCAGCATCGTGAAGACCAAGGAGCAAAGCAGACAGGTAACAGAGAAAGATGTGGAGATCTGGTTATAAAACAAGAGACATGGCTGTCTGCCTAAACTGACAGGCTACCAATCTAACTGACTGAGTGGACCTAAATATATTTTTGGCTAACTTTGGAGGAGCTGCAGAGATACAAACCTTTGGCGACTGGAGTTAAAGCCACTTTTTTTTTGCCAGACATTTAGAGGTGACCTGGCTGGTGGTATCCAGATCATTATCCTGCTGCATAACCCAACTGTGCTCGGGTTTAAGGCTGGGGTGTCCAAGTCCAGTCCGCGAGAGCTACAACCCTGCAACTTTTGGATGCATCCCTTCTCCAACACACATGAATCAAATGGCTGAGTTCTCTGGTCAGAATTTAGTCATTCAGCTGCGCAGAGGCTTAGTAAGGAGGCATTCATTTGATTCGGGTATGTTGGGTGAGGATTTTCGGAGTAATATTGGTTTCATGTTTTCACTATTAGTGAGTTTGTAATGTCTCTTTGCAGACTGATATATATATATATATATTAATCTACTTCATGCTATCACACAGGTTCTGTTTACATTAGTTCTTTATTGTATAGGTCAGGCAAGTGTGGACCGTGAAACTGAACTAATGTGATTATTCAAACTGAATTCAAGATCTAACAGGGGTCATTTTTAAACAGGGGTAAGACGGTTTCGTCTATCAAAATATGTTTGATGATATTTTCCATTGAGGTGTGCCAAAAACCAGAGAATCTGTAAGTGAATGCATGCTTTCACAGCGCTGCAAGTAGTTCACCTTATTAAACGCAGGTAAAATTAACAGGATGATTCATCCTACTAGCATCTGTGCGGCACAGCGGCAGATGAATCAGTTTTCTCCTTTAACACAACATTCCCTAACAGGGAGGGTGAAAGCTACACCAAAATTAAAGCAGAGGCACTTAGGGTGAGGCTGACTGGAATTACCATGTCAGAGCTGAGGCCAAAGATGTTGAATCAAACGTTGTCCAACGAACAAAGTCACCTGAGTTGGGATCCAGCTGATGGTACGAGCAGCTCTCAGTTCTTAAACGACAGCAGAAAATCCACCGAATCACTTTAACAAATCATACCAGAAATATAGTGGAGCAACAGGGTTATCTTTATTTCCAAGAACATGCTCTCTTAGATCAGATTTGCATTTGAGCTGCGATGAAAATTGCATGTAGAAAAATAGCAGTGACTCCTCTTCCTTATGATAACCTGAAAAACGGGAGCAAAGCTGCAACAAAACCTTTGATTTGTCTCCTTCTAGTGGGCAGACTGAGACAGTTGCACAGGTTTTGCAGTTCCTGTGCAAAGATGTTCAACATCTGAGTCTATTCAAACGCCTCCAGTTCAAACCACAAATACTGCAAATGTTTTGGCTTGTAAAAATGGATATATCACATAAATACAATACACAAGTAAGCATTCACAGGCCCTCCCTTTGTCATAAGCACAATAATTACAATGCCTATTTACACTGGGAATAACCAGATTTTGAACGTGGCTTTGCGTTTACAGTACTTTCATGAGGGGATCAGTGCTTTGACAGTTTTTTATGCTTTAGCATGGGTACAATGATGATTAAATAAACATAAAATCTGGAGATAACCCCAAATCAAACCATATAATCACGTAGAGAAGAAATTATCATGCAGGCAGCACCAGCAGATGTGACGTGGGAGTCTATGTAACTCCATTTATAGTTCAATAAATACAATCAAAATATTGTTCTAAAACAGATAAGCAAATATAACAATTTGTAATTATGCAAATATATTTTAAAATCTGTTAAACTTGCTTGCAAATATACAAATGCCAGCTGATGTCTGAAACCTTTGGAACTTCGTTTGAGTTTCTGGATGTTTCTTTATGGTCACAAGGTAGAAATCTCAAAGTTCTGTCATCAGTAGGGCTCTTAGGATCTTCTCTCGGTCCAGCTTAATTTCCTCTCCACTACAGACACATAAACACAAGGAATCTGCATTACAAGATATGATAAACTGTGTTGGAAACATGTCTGTTTAGACTGATTGTGGTTTTCATTTTTGCAAGGAGAAATATTTTTACAATAGTGTCCAAAGTAAGGATCAAGCAATAAGATATTTGCACTGTTTAAGATTAAATTGAGCTAAAGAAGCATAAAAGCAACTGTGACACTGACAAGACTTTTGGTGCGAGCTAAGGATTCAGCAAATTTCACATGCGCCAGCACATTTTCACAATGCAGTTAAAGCATAGTTGCAACTTGAAAGCATTTAGGAGGGAAAGTGATGATATGGAGCTGCGTAAGTGGAAAACATGCTGAGAGTTGATGCTCCTATTGATGCTCCTATTTATGGCTAAATTGTATATATATATATATATATATATATATATATATATATATATATATATATATATATATATATATATATATATATATATATATACTATAACTCACGGTCAGTTTGGACACATCTTGTCACTCAGTGGTTTGACTATTACTTATTATTACTATCTCTGGGAACTCCTTGAAGACTGTTTGAAAACCAATTTAGGTGAATAACCTCATTAAATTAATTGAGGGAAGGCCAAAAGTGTGCAAAACAATAAAACAAAAGGGGGCTATTTTGAGGAATCTAAAATATAAAAGATGTTTGCTACATATTTCTATATTGTTTTGCTTTATAGTGTTGATGTTTTCACTACGTACTGAAACAATGTAGAAAGTAATAAAATAAGGAAAAGCCATTCAATGACAAAAATCTGTCCAAACATTTGACTGGCAATGTGTATATTTAACAGATGTACAATATAATGTACTATAACAGAATATTATTCTAAAGTTAATTTTATTTTTTAACTTAATTCACTAAGTTAAACACATTATATAGATTAATTACATTGAAAGTAATATTTTCATGCCTTTATTTATGATACATTTTTATTTTTCCACTTACAGCTACTGAAAACATCACATTTACGAATAGAATGTCACACTAGACCGATTAAAAAAAAGTTTATACAGAAATGGGCTTCATGAAAAATATAACTGCTCAAAGGTTATTTTGAAAAGGTACTGAATCTGAAGAACAAGCCCCACCAGAAGGCATGTTCTAATTTATTGAACATGACTGTATACATATATGTTTTACATCTGCAACCCCATAGATTTCACAAATTACTTTTGCAATTCTTAAAAGATTACAGATTCTGCATTTTGTTTTACTTTAAAGGCAGCCTTGTTTATTTAATTTTATTATTTAATCAAACTCCAGTTTCTATTTAATGATGTCTCAATTTTTGAAAAATCACAATCGAAATGTCATAAATCCTACAAGTTTACAGATTATAAAAAAATAAAAGACGATGGAAATAATTTTTGAACTAATTTTTTAGTAGAATGTAAACTTTTTCCTCCTAGTCTTGTTGAAATAGGCAGGCCTGAAAAGTTTTCCTTCTCTAAAGGGGAACCAGATAATAATATTCATAAAATTAACACTGGCAAATGTGTAAAATGTTTTTTATGTAAGAACAGTTGTTTAAGTGGGTTGGTTTTTATCCTTATATTTTCTAGATGTAGCATTAACTATACGGAACAATTTGACATGTTATTTATCACAAACACCTGAAAACATGCTTTTTAAATCAAACAACTGTACTCACTTTAGAGGTTGTAATGTGACAAAATGTGAAAAAAGTAAAGGGGTGGTACTTTCTCTAAACGTTCTTAATCATTGGTACCGCAGTAAGCATCTGACATAACTCACATAAATCAGCTCCAATGTTGATGGTGTTACCATTATAGCTAACTAAGCTAGCTTTAGAAAGCTTCATACAGTTACACAATATATCAAATTTGGTCCTTGATTTTCAGTTTCAGAAATTAACTTAGTAAGCATTTTAATATACAATATATTGTATGTAGTTCCAAAAAACAGGAAGCCAATTTGTATCTTAGCCGTTAGCTGCAATTGTTGTAATTCTACACATGTAGCATAAGATATTTACTTTAATTACAATAAACATGTAAAAATTAAAGATCTACGTATTAAACAATTAATATTATTAATATTATACCTTCATTTTGACTTAATATTTAGCTTGAGTCCAGAAGCTAAAAGATGAAACATCTTAAGCTAGTTTTTAAAGCAGAATCAGTTATTGTAAAGTGATCACTCCCTGAAGTGTGTGGACCTTCTGCATGAGCTGTCCACACACTTTCTGAGTATTTTTGCTTTTACTGACCATTTCTAGTTAGGTTCACCACTGTTCCATGTTTTCTTCATTTGTGGCTCACTGTGGTTCACTGGGTTACTAAAGCCCTAGAAGGGGCTTTGTAGCTCTCTGGAGAGCGATAGATGACTGTGTCTGTGCCAACTTCATGTTATCAGACAGGTTCTATTTAACTGACTTCTTAATTTTACAGGTCTGAGGGATCCTAATGACACTGATTTAAACTTTCCAGAAATTTGGTTAACTCACAGTTAACTCATGATTTAGAAAGGGGACCAAATACTTTTTACCAAAAGGGCACTATATTTTGACAACTACCTTATATTCCCCATTTTGTATTTACTAAGGTTCTTCTTTCTGACTGATGAAAATTTTTCCGATGACTTGAAAGATTTTAGTGTGAAAAAGAACAAAAAGAAAAAAAATGAAAGGGGGAAATTACCTTTTCACAACCCTACACATTAAAATAAAGGCATGAAAATGTCTCAAAATCTTACTTACATACAGTACTGGTTTAAACATACTGAGGTGCGGATGCATTACCTGTTGTTATGGGCAGTGAGGTAGGGGGCCAGGTGAGGCATAGAGCTACGGTAGTAAGAAGGGGAGAGGTGAGGGGAAGGCGAGGGAGAGGTACAACACGGACTACCCAGCTCCAGTACTGGCATATTATCCACCTGGAATACACACCAATGTTTGCACAAGTAGAAACACTCATCTATTCAATCAAATGTAATCAGAAACAGAGAATTAAACCCCATACGTTGGCGAGCAGGGTAGTGAGAGGGTGTGGCAATTTTTACAAGGTAAATATACAACTGAAAGTCCAGTTACCTGTGGGTAAATAGATGGTTGTATCTGTTTGTCCAGGGAACTGCTTGACCCTGACCTCCCTGCGCTCTGTGAGGAGATTGCTGCAAGTGCTTCTGGCAGATTATCTTCATCTTCGTGGTTGCTGTTGAAGAGCGAATGGAGCGACAGAGTAATTTACATGACTTGCAGACCGTTCTCAACCAATCATCAGAGACGGAAGTGTTTCTGCTTGAAATACTATTCATCCGAGAAAACGTTGCCAGCTAGTAGTAGCGATCAGGGGGCAGATTCACTCACAAGCTGAATTGCCGGACCAGGCGTTTCCTTCGGCCGGAGCTTGGGTTGCCTTTGGCCTGCAGCTTCTCTGGTGTTAAACTAAGCTCCTGCCTGCGGGGTGTCTTTTCAGCTGTCAAACTCGACGCTGCTGAGTCTTGGGATGAACTCTGATACCTGAAGGGCAGAGCAATGGCACTGGTAAATAAATCGGAGACTGCAAAACGACGTAAAAACATAGGAGGCGTTGGGCTAGATACCAACCTGTCACTGCTGGTTTCATTTGAGCTTTTCCCTCTGGGTGTCAGTGGAGGATCCTTCTTCGTTGTGCATGAGAGAAGAAATAATATGGTGGCTTAAACTGTCAAGTGCAAAACGTTGAGGCTGAATGTTTAAAGAGATGGCTCTGTTACCCTGAAAGCTGCCTCCATCTGGGCTTTGAGAATGTTACATTTGAGGTGATCTGGGAGCATCACTGGAGAAGCAGGAGGGTGCAGAGACTTCTCCGACAGTAGCTTCTCTTCTCCCTGTAAGCAGAAGAAGGAGAAACATGAAGAGATTTAAGAGATCAGGACTGGAGTACATTACTTGGGGGTGGAGGAGTGTGTGTCCCACCTTGTCGATGTTTATGTGGAGTGAAGGCCAGGGAGGAGGATCATTGTCTGTCTCCAGAGCCTTGAGCAGGGACTGAGAGATGTCCATGCCATCTGCAGGGCAGGGAGGAGCTCGACGTTCTGGCACATACCAAGTTTGATCAGTGGAACACACCAGAACAAATTCAGCTGTTTTTTTACAAGCAAAACAAGAAGAGGGGCTCAAAATATGTCCTTAACTTTAGACTAGATGGACATTTTAGATCCAGATTTATGTGCTTAATTCGCCCACATAAACAACATGAATTCATCTCTTTCCAGAAACAACATAAAAAAATAGCAAACTTTTTTTGATCACTTTATCACAATCACACACAATATCTTATGAGCTACGCGCCCCTCCACTCGATGAATTTAAGTTTAAATGGACAATAATTGGTGTATTTCATAAAGCTTTGATTTATTCTTATAGTTTATTTCTAATAAAACAGCAGGTGAATGTACAGCACAGCGTTCTGCAAAAGTTATTGAATTTTTTCACGTTTTGTCACGTTACAACCACAAACTCCAATGTAGTTTTTTTTATGATTGACCAACAGAAAGCAGGGCATATCAGGGAAGTGGAAGAAAAATATTTCTTTGTATAAATAAAAATCCTAAAGCTCATGTATTTAGCCCCCTTTACCCGCATATCACTAAACAGCACAATCACTTATCATCACTTTCCCTCCCTCAGATGTTTGATAAAAAGCAAAACATTTGTAAAAAGAGAAAGTTCAAAATTTGACAAAAGCTATGCAGGGGACACAGCAAATACAGCAAATACATGGGAGAATGTGATGACTCCACCAAGCTAACTGTGCCGCGCATAAACCTCAAGATATCCTCGCCACAGTGAAACATAGTGGTGGTAATATCATGCTGTGGGGATGATTCTCGTCAGGAGGGCCAGGGAAGCGGTTCGAGTTGATGGAAGACGGGTGGAGCTAAAAACAGTTCCATCCTGAGTCAGAAGCTGCGAAGGATTCGAGAAATACAGCCAGAGATAGCATAAAATGGTTTAGCTAAAAGCATGTTAATGTGTTAAAATGGTCCAGTCAAAGTCCTGACCCAAATCAAGTTGAGAATTCGTGGCTAGATTTGAAAACTGGTTTTCACAGACACCAATAAAATACACAGAAAATGGCTTTTGTAACGTGACAAAATGAGAAAAAAAAGTAAAACTATAGCAATGCGCTATAGTAGGTAATAGTAACTTGAACATAGCAAAAATACATGTACTTTTTATTCCATTATATTGGCTAAAAAATGTATTGAACTGATTTACATATACAGTAATATGTTTAAAAGCAGCACCATAAACCAAAATTAAAAGAAAGCCAAAGTCAAGTCTAGTCACCTGAAAGATTTGCCTTTACAGGCGGAGGGTACTCACTGTTCTTGGTGTGTGTTTGGCAGAGTGTGTCGTGGCTGTGCGTGTGGCGGCGGTGATGATGGTGGCTCTTGCCAGAGTACGAATTTTCATTCTCTGATGAGCTGTACTGATGGTCTGAAGCAGAACTGCTCAGCGGGAAGCTGAGGATGACACATGCAATCACAACAACTCTCTAAACAACCCGCCTCCCAAACAGTTTATACTGGAAAAGTGGGAATGAATCTTTATCGTGTTAGCTGTGATCCTTCTCATATCTTCATTCAGTAGCTTTAGAGCACAAGAATGGGAAACATTTACAATAAAGCTGATTAAAAAATAAAACAAAAGGGTTACAAAATGTTATGTGATTACACAATGATAAAGTGCTTAACACTTTTGCATCCAACAGTCCCAAAAATATGCATGTTAGGTTAGTGATGGCTAATTGCCCCGAAATACGAGCCACCATAACCCAGCACCGTGAGTTTAGAGTTAAAAAATGGATGAGTGCTCACATATGACAAATTGTATATAATATATTACAGTTTTGAGGCTGTGCAAAAGTTTTAAATCAAGCCTAATTCCTTTATTTGTCTCCAAGGATCCAGACTTTCTAGGGATCTGCAAATCAGTATCTTTTCAGACTCTTTTCTTTTTTTTTATAAAAATTTTTTTTGGACTTTGATAGAATATTTTGCAACGTGTAATTCAGACTGAGAAAGGCTAATAAATTGAGGAGAAAATGCACAAAAGTCCACGATGAATCAATTCCAAACCTTTAGTGTGTGTAAACCTTTAACCTACTGTGTTCTTGATTGGTAGGAGTCTATAAGCATGTCAGATCTTTCCTTGACAACTTTAGTCCAATTTATCTCAAAGGGTTCTGCTGATCGAATGGACTCGACACTCTTCAGACGACTACCACAGATTTCGTAACAAATTTCAGGTTTTTCACATACCAAACTTTCATTTCCTCCTGCTGACGCTGAATCCTCCACCTCAACAACAAAAAAACGACAAAAAACCCAGCTCCATCTCAAGAAAGCTAACCCCAGAGCATGTTTGACGTTTTCACACTATATACACCCTCCTCCAAGGTTTTGAGAGATTGTGCCAAACCAGGATGTAATCTTAGAAAGAAAAGGTTTCTGTTTTGCAATCCAACTTTAAGTCCAGACATGAGCTTGTTGAAGAACACAATCTCGGCACAATCCTCTTGATCCCTTGTAGCCTCTCTGCAAACAATGGCATTAGCTAAAAGATACAAACGGCTGAACCTTCTTTCAGGTTCATCAGATTCACTCCTGATGATGGCAGGTGTGAACTTAAGACTTGAACGATGAAATACAACAAGGTACTGGTTTAAGGGTGTGCACAATGATGCAACCAGATTACGGCAACGTCATTCTTAACGCATCTCCTTCCATTTAGAGCGAGCCTGTAGCAGCAGCAACACGTTGTTTGAACGAATACAGCGCATTTCTGCATCTTTTGAGGATTTAGTAGCATTTTCAGTCTGAAGGGAAAAGCCCATGAATATGTTTATCAATGAGGATACACCGGTCATTTGACCTTCGCACTGATCAAGCTACCTGAGAACTCAACAGGCAATGATGAGTTACTGTTTCTAAAGGTCGCTACGGGCAGGAGCATTTCTGCAGTATTTTGCTGCCGCTAAATTACAGTTTTATATTTGCTAAACTGTTATTTTTGGTATTTTAAATAGACGATCAACTGGGAACAAATGGTGTTTTTGTGACAGGCTGCTAAAGAAAAAGCGTTTAAAGATCCTATTTAAGTTTAAATGTTGAGAAACTTTTACAGAAAGCCTCAAGAAATATTGCTAAAGATCCTTTTACAATATCGGAAGAAATCCTGACTCCTTGGCAGCTTATGATAAAGAAAAAAGGAATGGCTCTGTGAACAGTGTATATTATTAGTTGATGTTAAGCTTTGTTTAAAAAAAACTCTTCAGATTAAATAAATTCAAACTGCATTTCCTTCTTTTTTCTAAATACAATCCTGTTCAAACATTCATATTGTGAGGATATTCTTTCTAAAGAAATAAAACGTCTTTATATTCAATTCAATTCAGTTCAAAAATACTTTTCCTAAAAAAAAAAAATCTAAAGAAATAAAATATTAATATATGAAAACACATTGCGCTAAAAAAAATTGAAGGAACACTTTTTTAAATCAGAGAATAATGTGAAGTCTGTTAAACCTCTAGAGTACTGACCCGTTCAGTAGTAGAGGGGGTTGTTGATCAGCGTGTTTTGGTGGTAAAGAACCTAACAGGTGCACTAAAGGGGAAAACAATGATTCAACGTCAAAAACAGGAGGGCTTTTGCAGGGGAAGGCCATGGAGATCTCTGGCATCCTCATTTTTTGACGGCTGTTCAGTAGTTTTGCATTTGACCAGGTTCAATGTCACTACTGGCAGCATGAGCCGACACCTAGACCCTGTAGAGGTTGCACAGGCGGTCCAACACCACCAGGGTGGCTGATCAACACGAGACAGTACCAGGTTTGCTGTGTCTCCCAGCGCAGTCTCAAGATTATCCAGGAGATTGCAGGAGTTACCTTAGGAGAGCTGGACAGGACTGCTTTCTGCTTCTTTATGCAAGAAGGAACAGGATGAGTAGTGTCAGAGCCAAACAAAGGGACCTTCAGCTGGCCACTGGCGGGAATGTTTTTGACCAAACATAAGAAACAGACTTTGTGAGGGAGGCCTGACGCCCTCTAGTCGGCCCCGTGCTCCCTGCCCAACACCGTGGAGGTGGGAACAGATGAGAGCAGGTTCACTCTGAGCTCATGTGACAGAATTAAAGGGCTTGGAGAAGCTGTGGTGAACGTTATGCTGCCTGCAGCATTGTTCAGCATGTTGTGTTTGGTGGCGGTTCAGGTCTGAGGAGGTTCAGGTCTGAGGAGGCATCTCCATGGAGGGACGCATCCTGGACTGCCATCATGTATCCGAATGAAATCCTCAGACCTGTTGTTGGACCGTTCACCGGTGAAGTGGATCCTGGGTTCCACCTGGTGCACGATAATGCCTGGCTTCATGTGGCAACAGCATGCAGGCCGTTCCTGGAGGATGAAGGAATTGCTACCATTGACTGGCCTCCAGGCTCCCGACCTAAATCCAGTAGAGCATCTCTGGGACTTCACGTTTAGGTCCATCTGACACCACCAGCTTGTTCCGCTTATTGTACAGGAGGTCCGTGATGCCCTGGTCAGGATCTTGGAGGAGAAACCCCAGGAGACCATCCGTCATCTCATAAGGAGCCCTGACGTTGTCAGGCGTGCATACAGGCACGTGGAGGCCATACTAACGACCGAGTGCCATTTTGAGCTGCTGAAATGACAATTCAGCAAATTGGACTATCCTGCTGCATCAATTTTTCAGTTTCACTTTCTCTGTGATTTCGGATTAAGCTCTCCTTTTACTTTTCATCAAATCATCTGGCGTCCCTTTGTTCCAAACACGTTTGCCATTCAGCATCAGTATGAATATCCAACATGATTTGTTTTCCAATTGAGATCTAATGAGTTCTCAAAGTGTTCCTTTCATTTTTTTGAGCAGTGTATATAAAAATCAACTGAAAAGATGATATAACTAAATAAACGATGCATTGTCTTTTTAGTATTTTTCAACTTTTATTTGAGGCAGGTGGGCATGTTGCCCGGAATATAAAGCACCAAAGAAAGGGTCTTTGCTGTCATAACTTGTTTATTTATATTAGAGGCAATATGGCATCATTCCTAAAGGCCAAATGTGATTCAAGTAAACACCAAGGAAAATAAAACAAGAAACAAACACACTATAACAGCACAACACTTTCTGTAAACATTTGGTTGATTTAACAAATTCATGACCTGAAGTAACATTAATATAATGTTTATCTTAAAAGGAAATTCACTCCGAATGCAAAATACCTCATATGCAGAAGCCTAATTCTATTCCACTCTTAGCTTCACACTATAAATACAGCAGCTTAGTCTCTAAAGCAGCAAAGACTACATGTGCAGCTTGGACCCCCATTCACCTGCTCTGAATTACCTCCAGTCAGCACTTAGATCACTTAATTTATGATTAATGTAAATGTAATATAAATAGTCACAATTTGTCCAAGACAAGGAAGGAAGAAATAGAGACCATAATTACGGCACAAGTAGGAATCTGAAGTAAGCATGCTATAGATTAAAACCTTGATTAGAAATAAGGCATTTAAACACAATGCAAAATGAACATTTCTTTGTCCAACTGTTTTTTTTTTTAAGCGGCATGTTTTATATTCCCATATGAATTTTGTCTGCAGATATCAAAGACGTCTGATTCAAGTGTAAATCACGCAGAAAGTGTCCTGCTCCAGCAAGAGGTTTACATAAACTCATAGAGCGTTTTAGACCGTTTAGGAGTTGTTTCCAGGGTGGATTGATGATGTTACAACAACTAATAATAATGTTTTAAAAAAAACAACCATTGGGTCAACAAGCTTAATCTAAAATGTTTTTTTTCCTAATCCACACGAGGCCATAATTTGTTAACTTCTCATTAGTTTTACAGCTACAGTTTAGGCCAATATTATTCATACTATACATTTAGATTTAAAATAATTTTCACTCAACTAGGAAGTTTCTGATTAAAAATACAACAGCAAGCTCCCAAAAGATAAGATTTTTTTTAAAATGTATTTTATTTAAAAAAAATTACACACCAAAAACCATTTATACCTGTTTTGATATCAATGGAGCATTTTAACTGGCTTTAAAACTATCAAACCCAACTTATATTTGTTGACTCTTTGCATGTTTTCACTGGTGTTGTAAAAATCTCTTTGGGATTTGGGAAGCCCTCCTTACCATCATCACCCTATTCTTTAACAACCCTCTGCAGATTCTCTATACGAATCAATTTAGAGGTCTGAATAATATTGAGCTTTACTGCAGTAGTTTCTTCTTAGCATCATAAAAGGATGATTCGGTGATCCTTGGACCTGAGAAGTAGTTTGGTGCGAGAAGCCAAACGACTTCTGGAGAAAAGCTTTACGGTCTGACAAGAGTAAGATTGATTAAATTAGCCAAAGTGACAAGAATTATATTTGGAGGCTTTCAAACCGAAGAATGTTCTAGCAACTTTTAAGCATGGTTGTGGCAGCATCAAGCTGGTGGGGCTGTTTTAATGCCAGCGGTTCTGGAGCATTGGAAAACAAAGTAGGAGGACGACCTCAAATTCAAAGACTTCGCATAAAATTAACAGCACAAACCAAGGAACAGAACAAAACTGGTTATATTTTGGCTAGAGCTTGCTTAAACGTTGAGGATTATGTTTAACAGCCTTACTTGTTCCACAAAAAAGTCACATTAACTCCACCAATCTACCTTATAGCTACAAATAGCATGTGGCTGAGGTGTAAGACGCCATTTAACCAAATATTAGTGCTGCTCTATGCATATATTTGAGTCTATTTTTATAATTTAACCCCCGTGTGGATCAGAGGAAATCCACTATGAATTCAAAACTGTTCATCCAGTTATTATCTCTAAATGACTGGAGTCGTTTTACAAGCAATCCACCCTGGAAAAACAAGGTTTCAAAAAAATAAATTAAAGCGGAAAAGTCGGAACACATTCATAGCCACGGTGAGCGCGTGTAAACGCCTGACTGAAACTGCATCTAAAATGTCTTCCATGGGTGCATGTTTATGATACATTATGAGCCTCAGAATGAGCCAAATACAGGTGCTGCACTTCTCAGGTTGTTTAACGTTGCAACCATCAACAAACTGCTAATGGAGTTAAAAAGTAGGAAATATCTGCAGGCCAAAACACCAGGAGCCAAGTTCCTAAAACAAGTGCTGGTCCATTTCTCCTTGCACGGTAGTTTGGCCACAATTCTGCCCTCCTCGAATGTTTAAAACCTTACGGTCAGCGTAATGAGGATATTTGCTGTTTTTGGGCTCATGAGGGAAGACTGACACTGATGGTGGAGTTGGTGTGACATGATGATGAAAATGATGATGGAAACAAGGTCATCGGCAGAGCTTCCTTCCTTTGGGGCAACAGTCTGTGTCGGTCCAGGAGGTCTGAAACCGACTAGCGGGTTTAAGAAAGGTCAAAGGGCAGTCATGACCTTGTCCCTGTGAACCACACTGACTGATGCTTTGAGGGTGGTGCCGGTTGGTTCAGGGTCAGGAGGATGACAGTACAATGGACTCGCGGCCTCAAAGGAAGGCCTGAGCACCACAGACGGAGGAGATCACGATCATGGAGGTAGACAAGACACAAGAAGGGGCGTGTGAGTGAGGTGAAAAACAATTAAAATGGAGCAATGGTACATACAGTTTGACGTGTGTACTTGCCTGTGTGGCGGTGTGTGACCGGATGGCTGCAGGTAAACCGGGAGGGTGAGAGCGGGGTGGGACGGATGCCAAGGCTCGTGACCAATAGGGATGTTGTGTTGGTACTGGAGAGAGTCGTGGAGAAGCTAAAATTACATTTCTCTATAAGCCAGACTGGTAGTTGCATCTGTGTGTGTGTGTGTGCGCGTGTGTGTGTGTGTGTGTGTGCATGAGGGTAATCGACAGTCACTCACCGCATGTGGACTGGGATCAGGGCTGGCATGCAAGCTGGAAATGAATGTGAACAATTAGTAAAATCAGAGTGGCCTAAATATTACATGTAAAAGTGAGCACATAAACCCTGCTTCAATGTCTGCAGTGGAGAACAAAAAGTGATGAAAAAGTGGGAGTAAAGGAAAATCTCCACACCTTTGATTCTTTTATACTAATGGCTAATCTTTGGTGTTTCTGTTAACATTGTCCAGAAATGTGTGCGGATTAAGGTCAGGAGTGACTGATATGACGGGGATGTGATTTGTTCATTATGTGTGTGCTTTCCTGAGAGTTTTACCTGATATGAAGAGGCTTCGCAGGGGAAATGGCAACTGAAAGGGAAACATAGCAGGAAATATTCAGGCGGAAAGCAGAAATCTGGGTTTGTTATTTAGTCTTTAACCCCATATTTTTGTTCTTGAGTGAGTACAGCCTCTTTAGACAGGTCATTACCCGGCAGCTGAGACATGGGCCCTTACAAAAAAAAGATTCACACTCCTTCAACCTGTTCACATAAGCACATCAACTTTTTATGGGAATGGGATGGGACCCTGGTGAAGGAAAGCATCTCTACAGGATGATGCTGCCACCACCACGTTTCACCATGCAGGCGGTGGGTTCAGGGTGATTAGGTGGTGTTGGTTTTCAGCCACACATAGCATTCTGAATGCAGGTAAAAAAATATGTATAATTTTGCCCTGATCCGGCCAAGACACCCGTCTTCTGCATTTTCTGTCTCCCTTGCATGGCTTGCTAAAAACTTTAAATGTTACTTACTTTCAAAAATGGCTTTCATCTTGCCAGTCGCCCATAAAGGCCAGATTTGTAAAGTGTATGCCATTTCCCACCTAAACAGTGAATCTCTGCAGCGCCTCCAGAGTTACCATGGGCCTCTTTTCATTTTGGTATGATGGGTTGAACAGTGCTCTGTGAAAAGTCCAAAGCTTGGGATATTGTTTTAATGAAATAATCCAACACTGATCAACACTATTTACTGATCAGGTGGCTTCTGGTTGTTATTGACAAATTTATTTATGGGTATCAGAGTAGAGGGGGCTGACTGCAAATGCACACCACACAGATTTTGTACCTGAGAACCATGTATCATTTTCCTTCCAGCTGACGATTATGCACTACTTTGTACTGGTCCATTGCATAAAATGGTAATAAAATACAATGAAGTTTCTGTTTGCAGCATAGAAAATTGTTTTCTAATAGTAGTAAATCTAAATCTTTCAGATGTTTGGACGTCAATAAGTGTAGTGATGAATGAGCTCAGCAGCATATAAGTGACTATTATTGGAGACTTTAGGGGCTTATTAGACCACTGCAGCTCACAGAAGGTGAGAATTATGGAGGAGTGAGGAGTTTAGAGAACACAGGTGACAATCACAACCTATAGTCTTGAATTTTAAAGCACTTTATGTGGAAAATGGACCAGAGCTGTTTCTAAACCTGTTGAACTTGTCAGGCTATAACGCAATATTAGTCATTCTTAAAAAGAAAGCTTTGAAGAGACACCGCTGCCTCACAAGATGAAGCTTCCTCCCCCCCACCCCCTTTGTCTCAGGCCTCTCTATGCAGCAGATTTCAGTCAGCGAGGTAAAACAGTGTGTGGCCTTTATGATAATGCATGAGGGTGCAAAGAGGAAAAAACAGGTGCTGTTAGTCATCCATGTTTCCTACGTGCTGATAAGACTCACCTTTGCCCAGCGACTGTGTGCGGGAGGGGTATCGTTTGCTCGGCCTCCTCTCAAATGTGCTGGCTCTCCTCAGTCTGCCTTCATGAGTGGCCTGATACTCCGTCTTTCCACTGCGACAAGCACAATGAAGAGTTTAAAGAGTGGAAATAATTATTACCAACCTGTACCCAGCATGTTCAGTTGAAAGCAAAACTGATTTATGTGGCATTTTAAGCAACCGGGTATAAAACCATGCGTTTGTAGTTCAACAACAGAATCCTAAAAGCATTAGCATGGGAACTGCAATGACTAAACATATTCTTAGTGGTTCCTGATGCGTAAAGCTACTCTTTTTTTCTGTAAGAACAGATGCCATCAAAAAACAGCCTTCACTGTAGCACTGTGACAGAAGAGAATAGAAGTAAAAACATGCTTCTTGTTTATGTGCAAGCTAGCATTAGCATTGCAGCACAGCTAAATGCTACAGGAAAGGAGGGAAAATGAAGTTTGAAACACCAATGAGCAATTCTTTCACAGGCTGTGGGACTTTTTATAATTTGTTTAATTCATTTCTACCATGTGGCCTTCTTTAAACAGACATATTGTAGTGTGTGTTTTTAGCTATAGTTAGCTACTGAGGGCTAAATAGCCACCTGAAAACAAACTACCTCGAAAAATAAGACATAATACTGAACACTTATTGATTTTGTGGTGTTTTAAGGAAGTAGTTTTAAAAACTTCTGGTTAAGGTTCAACAATAGGATCAAATGTTGATGAACATATTGAACACCTTACAGCCTGAACCATTTTTGTGCAAAAATAAGCATCACATCCTGCCATCCAGCCACAAAGAAGCAAAGAAAATTGTTTAGAAAAAAAAAATACAACACAATTCTTTGCTCTGCTACTGTTATAAGTGAGAGAAATTAAGGTAAAATACTTGGAAGCAGATTTGCACTTATTGTTCCTATTTATGCACAGCTAGCGTTAGCAGTTTAGCACAGCTAGCCCTCTACGGAAAGTTAGAAAAGTTAGCAGTTTAGATCTCCAACCGAGCCATTTTTCAAAAGTTCTGAGAGTGAAAGTTTTTTAAAATGTTTATTAACTTTTGCCATGTGGCAGCCATTTAATAAGATAAATATTGTGGCGCATAGGTGTGATAATTAGTTACAGTAAGCCGTTGAGGGTTTTACTTTAATGTGTGCAATCTACAGCCACTGTGATACAAAGCCATTCCAGAAATTACTTATATTAGCCCACACCTAATGAAATTGTCATACTGCAAACATGTTTTTAAACTTACTTCCTTAAAATACAACAAGATCATAAAGCCAGTCCCCATACATGATCACTAAACAAAGAAAATTGAATTTCTTTGTAATCAAATGCAAAATGTTGTTTGCTGAAGCACTATTGCATCGGACAGAAATAAAATTAACACAGCAAAAAACAAATCTGCTATTACTGTTCCTGTTTATGTACAAGCGAGTGTTAGCACTGCAGGAGCATAATTGCTCCTGGGAGTGGCTTTATTCTTAACTGAGCAATTGTTTTAAATTACTACGATAGTTGGTGATAAATTCCCTAGTTTTTTGCCAGGAGATTTAGCCATTTAGGTTGATGATTATGATAGTGCATGCTTTAAATAGTTATTTATAGTTTATTGCTGAGGGCATTGCTTTAGTCCTGGCAATCATTATCCACCATGATAAAAAGTTAATCCAGAAATTGGGGAATCACTGGCAGTATTAATAAAGTGTCCATGCTTATGGAAACCTAACAGACTAAAATTGGCTATAACAACACATATTGTTCCATGCTAGTGTTGGTGGGATATAATGATAATAACAAATAACAATAATAAATATGAGTATTTCTTTAGCTTTGCGGGTTAAAGACTAAGTCACAGTTCAAAAGTCAGTATAACTAATACAAACATATTGTAACTGCAATATGAAAGAGGAAAAACAAAAAACAAATGAAGAATTTTTTCCCATCAGACCAGTTTAGTAGAAAACAAGGAGTTAGAAGGTGACCCAGGTGTGCCTATTATATTACAAGACATTGCGCAGCATTCAAATGTTTGTTTGCGCTTCCACCATCTGTAACATGAGTGTTTGTGCACCGACCACAACAGAGTGCTATCACACAGCTTTGATCTGGCTGCTCCAACAAATGACAGGAAGTGTCCTTCAAGTGTGAGAACTGGTAATAATCACAAGAAAACAAACAATATGAGGGAAATGTCTCAGTCGCCATAGGAACAGATGCACGTAACCATAGCTACTCAGTAACCATAGATACAAAGGGTCTGTTTAACGTGACACATCATTTCCCCCATATGCCGGTAACAAGTGTTGGCCACAACAACCTCGGTGGGCCGGCGTGCATCGTCTCTCTGCAGCCGCGGCGTCTGCAGGAGGAAACACCAGGCGCGAGTGCTTCTTTGTCCTCTACCTGAATCTGAAGCGGGAGCCGAGCCGTGTGAAGTCGTTGCGGCTCGCCTTGCCGGCGGTCGGCTGTCGCAGGCGGAAGAAGGCGTGGCTCTCCACTGCGCACTTCCACAGGTGTTTGCAGCTCTTGGCGCTGGCCAGCTGGAACACGAAGGTGTGCTCCTGCTCGCGACCCTTCATGGAACAGGTTACTTTACTCTGAGGCCCACAACTAGGTTGTGTATTTTAATGGGCGTTAAAGGAGACGAACCTGATCATCGTCCTCCACCACCATCAAAGTCAGGCGACTCTTTTTGAAATCCAGCCTGGTGATTTTGGGCCTGTGTTCACAGATAAAAGCCAGTCATTCACAATTAACCCATGATGCTAGATAGCTCAACTCACAAACACCAATCAACTATTTTAGTAACTATTCTATTAACACATTTTAAATCATATTTGCTTTCACCGACAACCACTGACAGTTTATATGACTTCAGTCATATAGAGTCAAAATACTTCTTCGTGTAATTCTGGGGGAAAAAAACTGCTTTTGGTTTTAGTTTGGGGAAAATTGTGGCTTGAATAAGCAAAAACATAAATGTCGAAAAATATTTTAAGGCACTTTCGTCTTAAAACAAGAAAAGTTAACTTTTTCTTCCATGGGAAGGAAATCCCCTTCAGCAACAAACTGTTTCCCAGACAAATTCTCGGAGAAAAGCAATGCATTGGATATTTGACACTTTCATCTTTGCATAAATTACACAGTCGATTACAAAATAGAAAAATGCTTTTCTTTAAATAACTTATTCTCCACATAGTTTCGGCTCTAGATTATCTAAGCAGTCGGTGTGGTGCACCCGAGTGAGTATGAAGAATGGCATGAAGCTAGATTGCTGATATCTTGTGGAGATTTAAATACTTAACATGCTGCACAATAGTTGCAAATTATGTTTGAAAAAGGGTTTTGACGTTGTGGCTAGTTTGCATAATGTTTTTTTCCATTTGCACAATAAAAGATCGACACGTATGACTTGCGTTGTATGTGCTTACCAAAAGAATAGCCCGATTTTGTTGGAGCCTTCAAAAACTAAAATGCCAGTTGGGGTGAGACCCAGGGCATATTCACCCCCATCTCTGCCCTGAAAAAAAAACAACGTTGAACACAATTAGATCCTTAACTCTACAATGACATGAAGAAAATCACGTGGTTCCAGTCAGAAGATTACCTACACTCATTGTTATTTTGAACTTTTAATGATTAATTTGAACCATCCTTGTTTGTAGGAATGGCTAAATCAACAACATTCCTCATTAATCTTTGCACAAGGTTGAATTTATCGTGGATTTTCTCAAAAATATATATACAGATGCAAATACATACATATACTCCCAATAATACATCACTTGGCAAGTTGCAAGGAACAAACACACACTTTTAATAGCCATCAACACGTTTCTAGCTGGACTATTCATCTTTCTTGGTTTCCCAGCACAGACCAAGTCTTGTAGCACAAATATTCCACAGGGCTGAGGTCGAGGGCCAGGCTAGAGGCTTTATTTTAGCCTGCTTCATCCGTTTGAAAACCAATTTAAATGTATGTTTGAGATCATTAGCATCTTGGATGAGTGCAAGCTTTAACCAGCTAATCATCGATTTGAGGTGAGGTTTGTGAGTTGATATTCTATCCACTACAACCGACTAGTGCTGAAAGACTTCAGAAAATCACGTGTTGTCAACTGTGTGGTTAAATGCGATGAAAATGTAGGTTGCAAAGATTTTTGCCTGCTTCTCAATCCTTTCTCAGCTGTCACTGCGGTGCTCCAGCTCTGTGAGCTTTAGCTTCTTTGGCACCACCATGTGATTCAGGTACAAGCATCTAGTGCAGAGGCTCCATGCAACAGTCGCAATACATCACCGGCAAAACAAAGTGTGAATTCCTATCATATTGGCCAACAAATTTCAAACATTTCCTAATATTCCACACACCGATATGGTGACATTTATGAAATAACTGATCTTCAGCATAATGCTGCCACCACCATGCTTCATAGTTGGGATCGGGATCTAAAGCCTAACATTCCTTCTTGTCGTTGTGCCCAAAAAAAGCTCAATCTTTGTCTCTGTCTATCATAAAACCTTTTTCAAAATGGCATTTTGCTATGACTTCCCCTTCATAGTCCACTGCAATATAAAACTCACTTGGTGTGAGCATCCTTACCATTTATTTTTCATCTTAGGGTGACAGTTTGGGTCAAATGGTCGAAACTCAGACATATATGGATGTAACAACAGGTCAATTATCCCAAACACCCATCAAATCTGGTTTAGGAATGGATGAAGTTGGTGTTAAAGTCTGAGTCTGTGCCAGGAAACCAACTAATTGAAATAAAGGTTTCCAATTCTGCCAAGAGAAGTGAACTTTGCCAGAAGTGGACTGATGCAACTCGTCAAGAGATCAATCCAAATATTAGTGGGGGTGTATGCACACATATTGAGGCTTTAAGTATCGTTTTGGTCCTGTTTGGATTAGAAAAAGCCACCTAACTTCATCCATCAATCATCCCTCATCTGTGCGTAGACGCAGGATTGGGTGTCTGGTGCCCATCTCCAGCTGTCATGGGGCGAGAGAGGCGGGTTACACCCCAGGCAGGTCGCCAGTACATCCTACTCCTGTTTTTAAAATAAATTTTATTTTTTTTGTTGTTTTAAACTCCACTATCAAAAAGAGTTTAAATAAATCATTAAAAGCCCCAAATTGATTTGAAATTAACTACCCACGATGAGTGCATGCAAACTTCTGACTGGAACTGTACCTGTGGAGGTGGAGCATACTCACACACCTTGACAAAGTGCATATCTACGCCGTAGAGCTCCAGCCACTTGCATTTGTTGAGAAAAGAAATCTCTGCTTGAGACGGACTCTGTCCCCTGAAGAAAAAGCGTAAGATTAGCCAATCACAGTAAAACTAATACAGCCGTTTTAAATCCGTTTGGAAGCTCACTCTCAAAAGGAAATCTATCAAAAACACTTTCTCCAACCATCCGGTTTGATCTCGGCTCACTCTAAACTCGGTCGCTTCGTTGACCCTGAGCGCCACGGCGTACGATGTATATATATGCAATCTAATCTGAAAGGGGAGCAATCAGAGCAAAGCCGGGTTAAACACTGGCTAGAATCAATCAAAACCCTTCAGAGATTAATCCCATAATCCTTTACACAGACCAGTGATAGGGAGGCCAAGGCAGAGGGTGTAAGCACAGAGGGATGGGGAAATTGGAAACCCTCTGCAGTGGAAAAAAAAAAGAAAGAAAGAAAAAAGCCGGTGTTGACAGGTGGCAGCAGAATGACTTCCCTTTCTGCTCTGTGCCCTAAATTCTGCCCCACTTGTTTGACCCACGCAGGAGAGAAGCATTCCTGGGTCAAGTTGCCGGGCGGCTGGTCGCCCTCCAATAAGCTGCTTTGACAGAGCACAAGCACTCGCTCTGCGACCAGCGCACAGTGGATGCGTGCTCGAAAATGTTTTTACGAAAGCACACGAGGGTCCTGTTTTAGGACAGGGTGAACAAGTTAGCCGCTTTGTCTCTTCGTCCCCACCTGAGCTCCAGCCACCTGCCGAAGATGTCCGCCTCCATGCTCTCGCTCTGTTTGGGAGTGAAACGAAACTCCGACACCAGCTCGGGGGAGTGCTCCAAGGGGTCGCAGTCACCCAGCTCACCTGCGGGTGGACGAGCCAAAATGGGAGCTTATTGGGAGTAAGATCCTCTAACTTTCATAAACAGGAACATCAGTTAAACAGCAATAGAACTCCTGCGCTTCTTCTGACATTTATTAACTGCAAAAGTTACATTCCTGCAACTTCCTGCAGCCGCGTCACAGAAAATTAGATTGTCTTTGTAAACAAAGTAATTACTTTTTGAAACGGCTAAACTGCTTTGAATTTATCACTCTTGATGCTCCTTGTCAGTGCGTCACAGGAAATATTTGTAAAACAAGATTAGAAGAAATTTTCAGAGGGATAACATCAATAATGCAAGAAACCACTTGAAAATTGAGGCTTTTTTTTGTTGTTGTTGTTGCAGTTATTACTTCTAGCATGGATACGGGGGGGGGGGGAGATTTTTCAATATAACCAAAAATAAAAGAACAGTGAAAAAAATGAATGGCTTAAAAAGGTTTGGAGTCAATTTGACATTGATGTCAATGTCGGCAAACATTTGGACTGGGCATTCGGGATGCGGAGCTACGTTAGCCTTGCAATGAAAAACCTTACTTACTTTGTAAACAATACGCCGCCAGCTCCACTGACACATCATACGGACATTTTAATCTGAAATGAGAAGTAAAATACACAAATTATACAATAAATAACTTTAATGTCTTTTTGTTGACTATCTACATCTAGGGGATTCTCATATACTTCACTAAGGAGGTCCAGCATTGCCACTCTGCCTAGCACACTTGCCACTTATAAAAATTTCCAGATCCACCAGAGACCTTTCAGTGAAAGGTGTTGCTACATTGGGCAAGCTAGCAGATAATAGTGTGGCTGGGAACAAGCGTGCTATGACACAGTTGTGCTCACAATCAATGGACAGTTTAGCTTAGCGCAATGTGGTACAATTACCAAAAGGCTTCTGAGAGAAAAGTGAGAAAGGGTTTTTGAATATTTACTGATTCCCTCTTTATAGGGTGAGAGTCTGGGCCTCTCTTGGCATGGACGTCACCAGTGCCAGCCATTCAGGGCTGGGGTAATGACATTTAAGATTGTGATGAGGTAGCATGAGAAGTGTTCCCAAAGGTGAGACAATCAGTCATGCTTATCAGAGATACGGGGTTATATTCAGTTTTCCTGTATTTAGTTGTAGGTCCAGTCAATGGAGAGTGGACTCCATAGACATAAAGACAAAGAATATAGGGAAATACACAACCAGTCAAACGTTTGGACCCAACTTCGTCATTCGATGGCTATTCCTTATTTTTATGACTTTGCAGATACATAGTGAAGACATAAAAAATGTGACTCAAACATATATAAAATTATGTATCAAACAACAAATTGTGAAATAATTCAAAACATTTTGTATATTTTAGATTTTAATAAATACCCCCTCTCTTTTCTTCTTCTCTCAATGAGCTTCATGAGGTCAGTCACCTGAAATGGTTTTCCAATTGTCTTGAAGGAGTTCCCAGACGTAGTAATAAACATAAAGACCAAAACTACCCGTCCAAACTTTTGACTGGGAGTGTACATTTTATATAACTTTGCTAAAGCTGTTGTGTGATTAGCAGCTAGATTTAATTGTTATGACAACTTCCTTAAAAAACACACAGAAACGTTTCCCCTGAAAACAAAACAAAAAAAAAGGATGGGGAGGATTTCGTCTGTGTACATCGGTGGGTGCTGGGGGCCCAGGAGGAGGGGCTTGCCTAGGGCACCATTGACGCAAGAACCGGCACTGCCCTGGAGTAGTGTTGTGTGCTGGAGAGACATAAAAGTGGCTGGATGCCCTACACTGTGTGAGTGTGTCAAGGAGAAGAGGAGCAACCCTTTTCCTAAAATAAGCAGGCCCTCTGCTGTTCTTGATCTTGAGCTTTTATAATGGAGCTGGACTCTGGGGACTGGTGGCCCAGATAGGAGCACCGACACACTGAAGTGAGTGTTTGCACAGTCAGATCATGCTTGTGTGTGTGTGTGTGTGTGTGAAACAGATGTTGGTGGATTGACTCCAGCATCTCTGGAAAAAAAAAAATGCAGCGGAGGTGACCTGTGCGCTAGCGGCGGTAGGGGTGGGACATCCTCGCAGTGGGGAGGGAAATAGCTCAAAGTGACTTATGAGGATGTTGGCTTGCACTGTTTTTAGTCTCTGCTAATTTGGAACAATATTAAATCAATCCAATTAGATGAGCAACAAAGCAACAAACCTCAGAATGTGCAAAAACATAATACTTGACACAGAGCAAAAATGTAACCACACCCCTTAAGCTACTTCACATTTTGCTACGTTACGAACGACAAACTTCAGAGTATCTTGTTCAGATTTTACGAGCTTCACTAACAGAGTAGTGCATAAGTGTGACGTGGAAGGTAACTGGTGCACGGCTTCAAGTTTCTTCAGAAATAAAAATCTTAAAAGTGTGGCTTGTATTTGTACTCCAACACCCCACCCTCATTCTCTGATATACTCCTAAAATAAGTAAAGATGCAGGTCAGACAGCTCACCAGAGAAGTGGAGAACTTTAATGCAGGGTTAGGTTATAAAAACAATCCCAGGATTTCAACGTCTCACAGACCACTGCTAAATCCACTATGAGAAGATGGAAAACGTAAAGTTGAACAACAGACCTACAAAGCCATGGCTGTACATCTAAACTGTCTGAGTGACACGACCAAATATTTTACGTTTTGCCCTACATGCAAAATCCTATGTAGCAGAAAACTAGCATGAGGCAACCACCCCCTAAACACACCATCATTGCAGTAAAAGCTGGTGGTGGCAGCATCATGCTGCGGGAATGCAGGGAAAGGAAAGCCAATTCGACTCGATGGGGAAAATAGTTAGTCAACAGTGCGCTGACTCAGGACAGCTAAACACACATGTAAACACCTTTCAGATGTAAACACCTTTCAGATTCTTATGGAGAGAAAAAAAATGCAGAAAGCCTTAAATTGTTGTCCTTCCACTTCACAGTGAATTTGTTTTGGTCAATCACAACAAGATGCACTGAAGTTTGTGGTTGAAATGTGCAGAACTACGGAAAGGACTACATAAGAGGTATGTTCACATTTGCAAGCCACTGTATACGAGTTGGCCACCTGCAGACTGTAATTTAGCGTTGGTCGCCCTAACCCTGTGGAAGCGCTCTGATCTCAGACCAAGGAGAATGAGACCGTGTGGTTGGCAAAGGGAAAACATGGTAGAGACGTTTCAAAGCTGGTTTAACATAAAAGGTTCTGCTGGTCCAAATATTTGGTTTCCTTTTCACAGAAACCTTACATTCATTTTGCAAATGCTGGTGATCAACCGGGATGCGATTATTTATATCTATATTTCACAAGTTACTTAAAATCATACACATTTTACAACAAAACTAAAACGCAATGAACGTTTCCCCTTCAGAATATCAGTGTGAGGTGGGTAAATAGAAATGACTGTTATAACTTTATTAGCATATAGGCGCATGGCAATATATTAGCAGATCATTGAAAAGTTTATTTATTTCAGAAATGTAATTCAAAAAGTGAAACTCGTGTATATATAGATTCATAACACTTAGGGGTTTATTTCCATTAATTATGATGATTATGGCTCGTAGCTAATGGAAACCCAAAATTTGGTTTCTAGGAAGTATGAAATATTGCATAAGACCGTAAAAGAATGATTTTTAATTAAGACACATTTTCCCTATGACTGTGTCAGCAATTATATAACATTCATATAAGAATCCTTTTTTAAATGTTGTATATAATATTCTACTTTACTAAGAAACTACATTGTTTTTTAATAGCTGTAAGCTAAAAGCCATCACAAATAACAGCAATAAAGACTAGAAATGTGTCCCTGGGTTTAATGCATCTATATTACACATGCGAGTCCCTTTTGAATTGTATTATTGAAATAAATCGACTTTTTTTCCTTAGATTCTGAGATGCACTTGTAATGTGTTTATAGCCTAAAAACATTCAGCTGCAGCTTTTGAATTTCAGACCGTAATATTCACCTGAACACAAGGACTTATTGGGATTTATTTCAGTGCTCGGTGCTTCTAAAAGCGAAGCTTACAGGCTTAAATAATGTCATCCGTGTTTTCGTGGAGCCTTATTCTTCTTCTCTGCGGTGGAAAAAGAAACTTACTTGCCAGACAAAATGTCCTGTCGAAGCTGCAGCACAAAAAGATACCTGTTGGTACAAAAAAAACGCACAAATAAACAACAGGCGGCCGAGTGAAAACACAAGAAGATGAATCAATCTAGGCTTTTTTTCCTCCCCTCCTCTCTGACACATAATTTGCTTTAACAAGTCTCTGTCCATTTGGCCCTGATTTATATCTGCCCACAGCAGCAAACTAATTAGCCCCACATCCCCCCCTTGGACGTTTATGGTCCAAAGGGGGATGCAGGCGTGCGTGCGTGTGGATTTTTACCGTGTGAATTCCTCGCGCAGGTTATTTGGCTCTGAAGAGTAAAATTTCACTCTGAAGAAGAGTCGGTAAGGCTCTAGGAGAAAGGAAGAGAGAGAGAGAGAGAGAGAGAAAGAGGTGGAGAATGGAGAAGCAGTGATTCATGGAGCATTCATTTAATCAAATCAAAACCTTCTTGCGCTTTATCTCATCCATTTAATCTCATCCTTCCTCTGAAGTCTTCTCATCTAGTCCATCCATCACCGTCCCAAGGCCAGATCTCTGTATTCCCTCGCTTTTCCTCTGCGGCCTTACTTTTGCGTCCGTCTCCCTTTTCATGTCAACAACCCTCGGGTTTCTTTCAGGACCCTGGGCCTGCAACCCAATCCGCCCAACCTCCTCCGCACCGCTTATTCCCCCGATAGGAGCCGGAGAGCAAACAAGGCTACGGCTTCCAAATGCGCGCGCTAATCGGCGAGTCAACATTAGATAACGCTCCACCTGCTCCCCGCACAGCGCGCCGCACATTTTCCGGCACAAACACCAATTAGAAGGACATTCGGGAAGGACTGAGAACTTACCCTGGATCTGTTTCTTCAGAGCCTTGGACACATCCAGCCAGTGCTGGTGGAGGGGAAAAACACAACAAAAACAAAAGGAGGTGAGAGTGAGTGACAGCAGCATCCTCGCTAATAAGAGAGGAGAGCTCGTTACTCACTGAAACCTGATCTGCGTCCATGAACTGCAGTCCGAAATAATCCGTCTCCACCAGATCTATGTGATACATGATCTGATCAAAAAGGTCCTGGCCTTTGGATTTGCTCTGCAACAGGAGAATAAAGGAGATAAATTATTGTCGTTCTGCGTTGAAGAAGCCAGGCTTTGTGTAATCTTTAAACAAATCTCGATCACTCCGCATTTCTGAAGGTCTTTCTTTAGACTTTGACGAATTTTATGTGCAGTATCTGTTTAGTACTTGACCAAAAAAACAAAAAACAAAAAACAAAAAAAAACACACAATTTAAACAAGCATCCGGACATAAAAGGATACATTTCGCTCACATTTAGGCAAATGAATGAAAAATAGCAAAGATACACAACGTTTAAAGGGCCAGAGCTGTGCTTTACTGTCAACAGGTGGTAAAACCTGATCTGCAGCTGCTGATCAACTGGAGGATGATGCATCTCTCAGGCTCCCATCTCAGGTCTTTGCTGTGTTTGATGTTTGTCTGTCTCAGGTTTCCTTCACATTTTTTGTGTCAAAATAATCTTATGACTCTGATATTTAGAGCTCTTGGTTTACAGGCAGAATGTAAAAGTTTACTGGTAATGTATGATTGATATTTATACAGTGGTCTGACTTTTAAATATGGATCTTAAAAAAAACCAGGCTGGTAGTGAGCGAGGAAGGAAGCAAGGATCAATGATTGCATGGACAGACAATAGACAGCGTGTGGACGAGTTCACGGATTGGTTCATGGCTGGACGGATGAGTTAACTTTTACAAAAAAGGGAGACTAAACACTAAATATATAACACTAAATATTTTCCTACACCATACTTCCATATTTTTATGGGTCACGTAGAAAATGGACGATAAAGCAGCTAGAGAGGAACGACTGATCAACAAAACTCAAAACGCCAGGCTTATTGGAGGCAGAGCATGAAGAAATTAGGATTGTCCTAAAACCTTTGCACGGCGGACCAGCTCTGCTCCAACGAAGGAACCCGGTCTTTCACAGACTGCAAACATCCCGCCGCTCTCCTGATTCCAGCCAACGGGAGCACTAGCCTACAAACCCGAGCCGGTGTGAGGGTGTGCTCTGACGGGACGGGACAGGCCTTGAGGGAGCGGCCCGTATTCAGGCTTTTGTCATAAAAACACAGCCAAGGACACGGATCCGCCGCTCTGAACGAAGCACGGGCTGCAGCAGTTTGCCCTCAACTTTATGGGAGTGGTTTACAGGCAGATGTGCCTCATCATCCCATATTACAACAAGACCTGAGACTGGCCCATATAAAGCTCCCTGGGTGAGTAAAAAAAAAAAAAAAAAAAGAGGGCAGCCTTGTACTTTGGACGTTGATAACGACTCCAAACTTCCTGGCATCAGGTGCATGAAGGTGTGAGGAAATGCGTATACTGGCGTACTAAAGAAGTATTCATAGTGTTTTGAACTTTTCGACCTTTTGTCACATAACAGCCACAAACTTTGGTTTTATCTGATAGAGCATCAAGTAATGCATAATTGTGAATGACTGTGAAATAAAAGGCTTAGAAAAAGTGGCATTCATAGTCAATCCCTTTCACTTGTGCAGCCAATTGCATTCAGAGGTCACCCAACGTATGTGACGCAGTTTGAGCTTTACAGCTTTTCTCTCAAGGCCTCGGCACACGGCAGACAGGTCAGACATAAAGCTACGAAGAAGGTTTGAGCACAGATTATAAAAACGAGATCCCAACCTTCGGACTTCTGATCTCGGCTGAAATCGCAAAGAGATCAGAGCCGCTGCAAACCTGCCAAAACGTGAACGTCCACCTAAACTAGAAGTCGGCACCCCGCAGCTCCACAGCTAGGTTGCCGCTCTATATTCCTTCAAAGTTGCCCTTAATGGTAAAAAACTATCTAGAACTAAGCAGCTCCTAAATACAGAGGTTCATTTAATATGTTTTCATTTAATATGTTTTCTAATGTCTTTTAATATATGCAATATCTGTACATAAATTCCAATTCAGAATGACAGCAATGATATTAGGGAACCTCTTTTCAGTCATTTCCAGGCAATAAACCACTTGCTTTCTTCCCCATCTTTTTCCATATACATGGAATATCCAGTTATTAAAATTTGCATCCAGTCTGTCTTTGTAACAATTTGATATCTTTATCTTTATTGTAAAACTTAAACATAGAAACAGTAAAATAACGGCCCATTAACCATAAAACTTATATACATATCTAATAAGCTATCTTTTACAAAAGGATTTATTCTTTTAAAGGAGCTAGAAAGATTTTATCCATTTGAAGTAAAGGCAAAAAAAAAAAATGGCATTAATCAGAGAAGCAGCCAGCAGGCCTAAAGTAACTCTGGAGGAGCTGAAGAGAGCCACAACTCAGGTGGGAACATCTGTTGACAGGACATGCAATCATTCAACAACTCGGGCTGTTATGGAAAAGAGGCAAAGGAGAAAGTCCTCGTTGAAAGAAAGCAATAAGAAGTCCCAATTAATGTTTGCCACAAAACAAATGCAGAAAGCTAACACCACGCGTCACCCTGAACACACCATCCCCATGCTGAAACATGGAGGTGGCAGCACCATGCTGTGGGGTGAGCTGCCAAGAGCTGATAGGAAGACGGTTGGAGGACATTCATGGTGAACACAGAAAAACACCTGCTAGAGGCAAAAAAAAGAGTTGAGAGTGGAGAGGAGATTCACCCAGTCAGAGCATCCGTGAACTGGCCCAATAGTCGGTTTCCACATTTGCTCACCATCCAGATGAGTTTTACAGAAAACAATCTTTAGGACGTTTTGGGACCGTTACACTCTGGAAGCCGTTTTCAGACTGTGCCGTTGTAAGACAAAACGTTCGGCGTTGTCGTTTAAATGAACAGTACAGACGCAACAAAACTGTTTCACCAGAAAACGTTGCCGTGTAAACGGGCACTAAGGTGACCAGATTTCTGAAATGAAATCTGCAATGAATGCAAACAGATGCGCAACGGTACACCCGTACATTCTCGACCCCGAGTCAGACCCAGAAGCAGAAGAAGAAGAAGCGAAGACCGAGGAAAGATGCAGGGAGAGTGGTTTCTGAATGGGACATTTTCTAAATGGACACAGGGCTACCAGTAGCTTATTGTTAGCGTTAGCTTGCGCTAAATGACCAACAGCCATCGTACAGCGCATGCAGCGGTAAAAACCAGCCGGTGAAGTGGGCGGAGCTACGCTTGGGTTGCACTTGCTCGCAGATTGTGATGTAATAATCGGGAGGTTTTTGAAACGGCTTGTTTTCCAGACACCAACAAAACATTTACTTATCGGCAGAAGATGGCTTGATCTTTTTTTTTGCTAGCGCTCGGACTGTTTCTAGAAGCGGTAGAGACCCAAATGTAAGCACAAGTGTCCGAAAAGTGAATTTTGCATAACAGATGCCCTTTAAAGACCGTGCACGATCTTTCTTCCACTTCATAGGTGTGCGCTACTTTGAGGTGGACATAAAATCCAAGTTATAATACACTTAAATTTGTGGTTGTAGGATGACAACTCGTTTAAGCGGCATTAAAAACCTGTATGAGGCACCGTTGCTAGGGGGTAGTGAATGAAATCAACGCCACACAATCAACCATGGAGAGAGGTTTTTTTTCTCTTACGTGAGCGTTTGTTTTTCCTGTTTTTCTTCACACTGTCGATCTTTAAAAGGCCGCGCTTCAGCTGAATAAGGCACACCTGTATCTGTGTGTTCCCCCCCCGGGGGGAAACAAGAGCGCATGAACGAACCTGTTCCAAAACACCTGCGACCAAGACTCCACCCCGACGCGCCACGTGTCGCTTCCAACGGCCACAGCTCAGGAGAAAAGCTGCCGTGGCTTTGTTTTGTTACCATAACCTCGCTGCGGCAGGACAAGGGGAAGAGAAACTCCTCGCAACGCACCGGCTGAGTGCTTTTCACAGGTGACGCACGCAACAGCTCCGGTGACACACGCGCACGACCTTTAAAACGAAAACATCTTATGAGGAGTCTCTTACGCACACATGCCCACACACGCTTCGCTCCTCATCCCACCTACCCGCCATCCCCTCCACTCTCACACACGGCCCTATCAGTTATTCTGTGGCACCGAGTACCCCGATGGTGGTAAATCAGATCAGGGAGTCAGGGAATACAGACAGACCGAGGAGGGAGACGGGAAGGAGAGGGAGGAGGAGGAGGAGGAAGAGGAGGCACGGAGAGATGATGAGCGAAGGGAGATGAGCCACGGAGGGAGTGTAAAAGGAGATTATGGGAGGAGATTGCTGGAGGAAGATCAGATGCATGGATGTAGAGGATAGAGGGGGAAAAAGATGGGAGGAGAAGCTGCAAAAATGGGGGGTGGGGGTGGGGGGGGACTCCAAATTGTCTTAGTTAGACTTGCCTGCAATCAGGCAGAAAGATGGTTTAAAGTCTGTATTGCTCACTATACAAAAAGAGACCGCCATGAAGTGTCCTGTACAGTACAAGCATTAAATAAAACCTGAGCAACAGCAGTCGGATTTAAGTGAAAGACACAAGAAAAGACCAGAAAGATGAGTCTGAACCGTCTACTCTGTTTGATCCGCTGTCCCTTTGCTCCACAGGTGCTGCGGTCACGATTCGGTGCCCACTTTCCAATCTCTGTTATTTGGAAAGCTTTAACCGATTCATACCGATTTTATCCCATTCCAATTTCTTTTTAAGAACCACAACACAATCTAAAAACAGCTTCTTTTTTTTCTAGCTTTCCTGTAATGGCCAATTGTTAATTATTTATATTACTGGCAGCGGTGTCTTCCTCATATATACACAAGTCACCACAGAGATTTACTAATATTTTAAAACAAAATGATCCTTTTTTTTCTGGGCATCTCATATTCCCAACTAGAACATTTAGTGTGGTTAGCGCGTCTCCCTGGGCTTTACTGTGAGATTTCCAAAAGGCTGACAACATTTCCCAGTCCAGCATGTTTCGTGGGCGACGGAGGCTGGAAGCTTAAAAGGACAAAACAGAGCATCTCTTTTTCTGCACCGGGTCAGCCTCTGTGCTGTCTGGTGAAGTCTTGCTCTCTCTCGCCCTGCTGCAGCCTCAATAAACCACAGATGTCTTTGTCTGGACGTGTCGAAGGTGATGGTCTCCTTTCAAATAGCTTCTTGCCAAAAAGGGCGGAAAGTTTTCAAAGGGGAGTGTGGGCCATTGATAAGAGTGATAACAGAACGAAAATAAATGAAACCCGACAGGACGGCAGGAGACCACCAGGATGACCTTAAAGGACCCCCAAAGTGTGCCCGGGACCGACCCTGACACACCACGGTACTGAGCTCTGCCCCTCCACCCGGCCACGGTAAACACTCACAGGTAAATCCACGCTGACGTCCGTGCCGTCCAGCAGCAGGACGCGGCAGGTGATGCTGCTCCTCGCCGTCCCCGCCGCCGGGATGTGGACCGTGGCGCCCCCGCTGACCACGGCCGGAGCGTGGACGACCTGCTGCTGGTGGGGCAGCAGCAGGGGGTTCCCCGTCACCCCTCCGTCCCCCTTATCGTCCCGCTCGTCCCTCTCTCTCGCGTGGAGGCGGGAGCGGCGGCTGAAGGTCCGGCGCAGAAAGCCCATCATCTTCCCGATCCAGAGGGCGACCTGCTCCGCGGCGTGTCCGTGAAAGCCGCACCGCGCCGCCGCCGCCGCAGTCCGGCTCCGGTGTCTGCTGCTCCCGGCGCCTCCTCCGCGGGGGGGCGAGGAGTCACTCAGCAGGCTCGGAGAAGACTTCAGGGCTGCCGATCAGGACTCCGGCCGCATACCAATAAAGCCGAACCTGATCGAGCCAACCAGTTGATTTCCACTCACTGCGTCCGGTGTCTGGACTCCTCTCCCCCGTCCCGTCCGGTCCGGTCCGTCCACCTGCCTCCTCGCTGTTGCGCACCGACTCCAAAAATCTCGGAGAAATCCCGTCCGAGGCTCCGCGGCGGGGTCCCTGAGTCACACACCGGGGAGGAGGAAGAGGAGGAGGAGGAGGAGGCTTTGACGTCTCTGGACCGAACAGAACCGGCGCGGCTGCTGCGTCCTTCTCCCGACGCTGAACCGAAACTACCTCACAGGTAAAAGTCAACCAGCGAAACTGGACAAACAGCGCGATCTGCGCCTGCGTAAAAGGCAGCGAGCGCAGGCAGAACAAACTTATTTTCCTCCAGACCCACGGGACCCACGGGAGCCGGAGAACCAGCGCCCCCTGCCTGTCAGGGGCCCCGCGTGGAGCACCGCAGGTGCCCTTCAAGGAGGTCCTCAACCTCACGGACCTGTATTTAATTTTATGTGATGAATTAAAAAAAAAAAAAGGAGAGGGAAAATAAATATTTATAGGTTTGATCTTTAAAAGGAAAAATAAAATGAGAAAAAATATACAAAATAAATGCAAAACCGAAATGTACTTGCCTATTTACATAATTTTTGTTCAGGTTTCATAATGAAATGAAAACGCGATCAATGGTGCTCATTTTTAAGTCTTGAGAAAGTTAGTCTCTCTTCCATGTATGGAGATCCAAAGGTGCGACAATAAATGGAAAAATAAAAAAAATATAGAAGTGATTAGACAAGTGTCCGTTTTCAATTAAAAATGTAATAAAATTAAACGATAACAAATGTTAATAGATCTATTTATTGTACAAGACTCATGCTAGTTTCCTATCAAAACAATTAATAACATCAAGATAAATTAAAACATTTAATTCCATTTTAGCCAAAATGATTTTGATATGAAGTCCAGTGAAACATAGATTTAGTTTTGACATTTGTATATTACTGAAACGTTATATTTTACTTCAGCAAATACATTTCAGTTCCTAAACTTCTTTATGTATAAGCAGCAAATCAAACTATGCAGAATACTTTAAAGGAATGTATAAAAATAGCATTGTAATTTTCAAAAAAATATAGGTCAACTTTATAATTTGTGGTTAAAATGATCATAAAGGGGAATGTAAAAATAAATCCTTAAGAATAAAACTATCGATATATATATATCGATATATGATGCAATCAACTGGTTTCCTTATATAGGACATTTTGACCAATCTGTATAATATGATTGAACTTGATTTTGTAAAGTGCCTTGAGATGACATGTTTCATGATTTGGCGCTATATAAATAAAATTGAATTGAATTGAATTGAATTGAATATATATCTATCATATCTATCTATCTATCTATATATATATATATATATATATATATAACAACCCTTTACTTACTCCTGAGTCAAGATTATGAATTAATCTTACTTTGCAGGCTAAAATGATGAATGTCGGTTGTATTATAACACACAAACTCTTACATAAAGATGAGATTATTAGCACAGGGCGCTTGCGTCCTGGAAAGGCTGCAAGTTCCCAGTTTGAATCTCAGACTGCCACTCTTTTGGGTCCCTGAGCTAGACCTAAAAAGTTGAAATGACTAATAATATTACTAGTCCAACCTAGTGTGATTACTATAGAGCAACACAGATGTTACAATTCTCAAACCATTTCATTTTGCTATAACATCTTCCTTTAATCTGATACCTTGTCATATCCAGACAATTTGACCTGATTTGTAGCGATTCCACTCAATCAGCTGAAGGCTAAATAAGGACACCACACTTTAGCATCCTGCATTCGATTCATTTATAGAGCTACCAGAGGAAATGACGAAGCAGAAACATCTGTATAAATCAGTGAGTTTATTTAGAATTTGAATAATTTAAAAAGTGATGAACAGTGAATCTGGTGCTCCTCTTGGCAGCCAGGAAACGACCTCGCTCCCCCCCATGACCTGATATCTGCTGCAGCCATCTAAAGTCAGCTTCGCTCCTCATCTCAGGAGGCGGAGATAAACTGCAGATTACAACAGCCTGACTCGGCCTCTGCTGCCCTTGATGGATTCAGTGACTGGGAAGCTTCAGTCTAAAGGCACACGTAGCTTAAGTAGAAGCGTCATTCCTGAGAGGCCTCTTGATCAGAAATTAGCAGCTAACGTCAGTCCTACATCAGTCTCTATGGAGACCAGTCTATAAGCTTAATGTACCTTTTAGCAAAAAAACTAAGGCCAACTAGGTTTAATATTCGTACTCTTTCTTTCTCTCTCTCTCTCCTCGCAGAGACAGCTGTGCTCTGCAGCTTGTTACACTCTCATTATCCAGTGCGTGTTCTAGTGCCATAAGCCCGGCAGAGTTTAATCTGTTGGAGCTCTGCAGAAGTCCCCTATTTTTGACAGAGGCAGAGCAGTGCGCCTGGTTTTTCTTTTTCCCCGTCGTCGATTCGGATTACGGTGCTTTGGATTTCTCCTGTTTTTCTTTGTAGACTCGAAGGATGGCCTCGCACACAAACTGGAACTGACACTAAAACAGGACGAAACAACACAATAGGAGCGGTTAGAAGGCTTTACTGCAACAATTGTGTCAACATGGTCAAGAAATGTCTTGAAAGGTCATACGATCAATGATCATATGCTTCCAAAAAGGTTAAAAGCTTAGTGTATTCACAGTTTTCCGTATAAAACATACTTGGATGTGCTAAAAGGGGATCCGCATACAGTAAAATCTACAATAAATTTAAGGTCAGCTTGTCCAACAGTTCAATAACAGTAAAAATACTGGATCTCAAAAGGTTTATCCTCTTGAAACAAACCATGTGTGTCTGTAAAAATTCATACCCAGCCACCCAGAGGATGTTTGGATGTTCAACATGGCACCAAGCCAAGAGATCAGCAAACAAACTGGCTTTACCGTGCGTAGAATAAAACTTCTATAAATAGGCGAAACAATAAATTACAACCTGAGAACGTGATCTGCTGGAGAAGAGAAAGTCATACCGCCGAAAGTTTCTGAACAATGTTTTTTTTTTTTATGACCCATTTTCAAATATTTACATAATCACCAGGATCAGTTGGATACGGCTATGCAGAGCTGTGATATTATAGCCCTCCTGTTCATTCAAGAATTAATCACGAATTAATCGTGATTAAACCCCATTTTCCATGGATTAGACTCGTTAGCTACACGCCGATTACGGCATAACCAGTAGAATAAATAAAACCACTTAAATAGAACCTGTGGGACAGCATGAAGTAGGCCAAAACATTTTTTTTAAAGCAACCTGTTGTGCTTTGATCTTAAGACATTCAAAAAGAGATGAGAAACAAAACCACTGACATTTCTCTGTCTGGAAAAAGGGATGATTGGGACTCCAGAGAACTACATTATCCACAAATAGAGAAAACATGGAAAGGTGGTGGACGTTCCCAGGAGTGTCTGGCTTATAAATTAATTAATAAAGAGAGTTTTTGAGAATGTTATTTGGCATAATTAATCAAAATCAATTAAAAAACATCATATGTCATTGTTTAAGTACATGGGTATGAAACGGTCTATATATGGATATGAAACATCAGCAGACCCCATGAATCACAAATGTAAATGGATTTCTACCTCTACTGGGACTTTCACAGGATGAGACAAAAATTTGGAAACACTCCAGATGGAAATGTGGACATGCGACTCATGCCCACAGTCAGGTACGGTGGAGGCTCTGTGATGCTGCAAGCCCGTCTGTCCTACAAATACCCCGGGCATTTTGTAAGCATGCGTGAAACCATGATCCCCTAAAAATAAAACCCTGGTGACTCTGCAGGAAACAAGGCTAGATGAGGACCTAGGTTTTTTTTGCCAAAAATAAACTATTCTCAAATGCTCCTTGTTGGAGAACAGCGTTGTTTCAGTAGGATATTATTCTACTGACAAAAAAAAAAAAAAAGATATTGATTCATTCAGTTTTTTAACAAAACTTCTCCATGGGTTCCAATAATTGTGGAGCGCCCATTATCCGTCTTACACTTAGTAAAAAAAAAAAAAAAAAAAAGATAAATGTCCTCTGACTGTGCATGTTTTCAGTACGGATACAGAAAGATGTGAGGGAGAACCTGAGGAAGTCTTCATCAGCACATCAGAGGACGAAGCCCCGTGGGCCTCTTTCAAAATACGGGCAATGGTGGTGGCTGCCAAGCAAAAAGGAACAAGCTGCAATTTTCCCAGCACGAGTAACACTCTCCTGTCCCTCACCGAGGTGCTACAGAGCCTGGCTTCCTGCCTCGAGTGCTCGACTGGAGCCGCTCATCATCACTGTAATACCAGAGCAGTCTGCGAATTAATGGCAGGCAGTGACAAAGAGGATGTTTTTTTTTTTTACCCTGTTCTTTGAAAAGTGCTGAAGGTGTTTTTCAGAAAAGACCTTGAGCCTGCAACTCAATTTTAACTCTAGCACGAGTTCTTTATTAAACCACAGAGATGAGATTTTTCAAAGAAACTAAGATCTCAGCAGAAGCAGAAAAATACATTCCTACTCTGGCTATTCCTGTTATGTTGATATTTTAATTGACTGCAAAGTTCACAACTATTTATTTTATCTCATAATAAGCTGAAGGCGATGAAAGAGCACAAATCTTTGAAAACAAATTGCTCACGGGGAGTAAGGCATGATTACGACGTGGTCATTGAAATCAAAGATTTTCACTCTTAAAGATCTGATGTCTGGCTCTCATTTCTATACCTTTTATTGGCAGAACCAGCTTTAGATGCAAGGCACTGTATGAAAACAAACCCGGCATTACTGGGAGGGCATTTTTAATATGAGTGGATGACTCCTTGTAATTAAATTCTTCATTAAGATGAAACTGGAACCATAAGACAGCTTGGGGTGTTAATCACGCAGCATAATAAAGAATTTAATGAGCCAAAGAGTAAAGGCATCATTTAATAAGCAAGACTTTGATTTTTTTTTCTCTCTCTCTCAGTACCGTGGTCTGAACCATCATGGCTCGCTGGTCTCTTAGCGTTTTAACAATGTCCAGCGGGAACACCGGCCGACCCTCGTCCATCAGACTCAGCGCCGTCTCCATGGTGATCAGGACACCTGTCCGCCCAATCCCAGCGCTGGGAACAAAATGTGAAAAAAAGACAAAATTTCAATTTATTGAACCTGGCACAAAAAAGAATAAATAAAAAAAGTACGAGCGGCTTGCGTTCAATTGAATGTCGCGCTCAAGCGTTACCTGCAGTGCACCATCAGTGGCTCTTCGCCTTTCCTCCTCTCCCTCACCGAGCTGATGAAGAGCAGGAAGTCCGAGGGGTCGTCAGGTACGCCGTGGTCCGGCCACGCAACGTACTGCAGGTGTGTTACAGCACGCTCCTCGCCTAACTGAATACCACAAATATAAAGAAGTCAGATATTGTAAGGTCATTAAAAAATTTTCCAACGATAATTCAACATTACAAACGTGCCACCTTTGGACTATATCACATCTGTGGGGCCGAAATAGTCCATATAAACATCCACGTGATCAGTAAGTGAGATTAGGGAGCAATGAAATGTAAATATAGGATAGAGGGAAAGACCGGAGCTGAAAAACCAAGGAAGGCTGGCAAGGAAAATGGCTGACTTTGAGGTTTCTAATAGGCATGTGGGCCTGCGACTCCATGCAGGGATTAATGTGCTCCGCCAGAAGAGCAGATGGGCCCCACACAGTGGTATCCATGCATGCATGTGCGCGCGCGTTCAAATTTCATGCCTCCTTGGACGTAATCTGTTTATTTACCTGTTCGCCATGGAGGCCGACGTGGAAGGTAGCGCCTTTAATCTGATCACCGACCCCCATACGATCAAACGGATACCATTCCCACAAAAAGCCTCCACGGACCTGCCCACTTGCAACCCACAAGCCAGCAGAGGGGATGGGAAACACACGGAGGCACAGCCTCTCCCACACACACACACACCCGGACAAAAACACCCACGCGGCAGTGACAGCGTGCCAGGAGAGGCCGCCGCCTGCAGCGAGCTTCGTTACCTGCCATATGGCGTGAACATGCTACACGCCACTGCAACATACAAAGAGAAATGCTCCGTGCTGGAGCGCGCTCAGAATGCACATGGACATGAGAGCAGGTGTGCAGCCGATAATTGTTTCGTTGGTTGTTTATCCAAGAAAGTCTCAGAGGAGTAAAAAAAATCAGCTCCAAACTGCTCATCTTGGCACTTCACAGATTTGTCATAATTTGAAACAAACAAAAAAAAAGACGCCTTGCCTTTAAACTGTACGACTTGGGTGAAACGTTTTGGGGATCCTGTGTTGGGCCATACATGTCGCTAGGTTTGTGTTCGCACACACCTCTTCAGTTTAGTCCCCAAATTCTCAGACAAAGGTTTTGGGCACTTAGCGCATTAAAGGGAACACCGTTTTAGCTTCCTTTAGGTTTTACAGCGCTGTACTTCTGTGTCTGGCAGTCGTTCCTACAGGAAACACTTTCCACGCTTTTCTCTCAGTTTGGGTCTCTCATGGGACGACGAATGGTGATGGCGCACAGACCCCAACTGTCACTTCCTATGTAAATAATTATCACTGTGTGTGCAGATAGATCCCCAATGTAAAGGTGATGAGGGTGTAATAGTTCTTAAAATAGCATTTACATAAGTGGCCTTTGAGATTGGAAGCGTTTTATAACGATATAGATTCGCTTTGGTCTTAAACCCTCTTGGACGGCGTCAAGCTTAAAACTAATCTGCATTTACACTAAATAAAAACTTCAAAATCCTAAGCTGTCCCTTTTAGGGCTGGATAAGCAGGACTATCTTCTTTCTCATATCTAAAAAGCTAGACTGTTATTTTTTTAAGCCTTTACATTGCACAACGTCTTCCTTTGGCTGTTTAAAAAAAAAAATCATGTTCAGTCCAATGCCTGACTGTTTTTAGAGGGTTAGATGTTTGTTTAGCACATACCATATTTTTGCATTTAAAGGCTTCTGAACTGAACAGGAGAACCAGCGTTGTGTCAACAGGGTTAAAAAAAAATTTAATCTGATAATTGTTTCTCTTACTACTTAAGATATGACTGTTCCTTTGCTGTCAGGGTGGCCATAGGGAGGTTCGGGAGAGAGAGACCGGACCGGCCGGGGGCCTGACGGTCAACATCTCCTCCCAATTAAAAACAGAAAGAAGGAAAGCAACTGGAGTGGGTGAAATTGGCAAAGATGCTAAAAAGGAGAAAGAAATGAGTGGAGTAGAGAAAGTTTGTGCAGGAGGGGCCAAGGTCAGCGTAACTAGAGTCAGCCAGACCAGTGGCGACACCGGACACCAGGTTAGCAAACACTCCCTTCATGGCCCCATCATCCCATCCCAGACTTGGTATATATATTCCTGATCAGTTAAATTTTTTAAATTATTCACATTTTGCACTGTTGGATCTTATGAAGGTTCTAAGTAGAGCTTCAAAATGCAAAAAGAAGAAATGGGAACAAGAGACCGAAGGTTGTGAGCAGGCAATTTATTTAAAACAACAATTTTAACTCATGTAGGCTGTTCATCAGCTGATCAAAAGTTTAAGCTAAAGCTAAAAGAAAAACTCAAAAACCTCATAAAACAGAAATTAACGTGTCAAAAACTGACTCAGTAATGAGTCGCTCCACCATTATTGTTGATCATGTTGATTTGCCATGTTTGACAAGTGTTTCCAAAAGTCTAGTGGGAATGTTGCTCCCAGATGGCTTCACGGAGGGCGTCCGCTGTCTGGAACCGATGTCCAGCTTTGTAAACCTCCCTTGCCATCCATTCCCAAATGTTCTCAAATGGATTAAGATCAGGGGAACACGCAGAACGGTCCAGAACAGTGATGTTATTCTCCTGTAAAAAAAGTCTTGGTCAGACGGGCATTGTGAATTGCAGCGTCCTGCTGAAAAACCCAGTCATCGCCACACAGACGAGGGCCCTCAGCCATGAGGGATGCCCGCTGCAACGTCTCCACATAGCCAGCTGCTGTTTGACGCCCCCGCACAACCTGCAGCTCCAAAAAGCGCCCCAGATCATGATGGCGCCCCCTCCACTGCGCCGCGTTGAAAACGTCTCAGGTGGCATCTCCATCATGTCAGCGACGTTGGAAGCCATCAGCACCACCGAAGGTAATTTGTTCCCGTCAGAGAATAAAACTTTCTTCCACCCCTGAATGTCCCATGTTCAGTGCTCCCTTGCAAAGTCCAAACGGGCAATTTTGAGGCGTTGAAGGAGACGTGGCCTCCCTTCCTTCGCAGACGCCGTCTGATGGTTTTTGGGCTGCAGTCAGCACCAGTGATGACCTTTATTTGACCCTCAAGCTCAGCGCCGGTGAGTTTTTTTTTTTTTTGGATCTACCACCACTTGATTTTTTTGTTCCATAACCCTGAGGATCTTTTAAGAAATGCAAACTGACTTTCTTACAGCGTCCAACCTCAGCAGCGATGGCACGTTGTGAGAGGCCTTGTTTACGCAGCCCAACAATCCCACCACGTTCAAAGACGGTGAGCTTTCGTTGCCTTTGCCATCAAGAGATCTTCACAGTGTGATTACTTGTCAGGAAATGACATGGAATCCAAATTTGTTGCACAGATTTTGGCTTTTAAAGGCTTTTGATCAGCTGATTAACAGCCTATTTGAGTTCAATTGTTGTTTTCACTAAATTACCTGCTCACAACTTTTGCACTGCAAATATGAGACTAAAAATGAGTAAAGTTTTCTTCAAATCACTGTATTTGTCCTTGATTCGAGCAGCAAGTTTAAATGATCTGCCAATGGAATAGGATTTTTGAACTTAAAATATGAACAACTCATCTCCATCATCTTATTTCAAGTACAGTATATCAAATGATCTTATTTTAGGGGTCAAAATACTCATTCCATTGGCAGATCATCTTATTTACCCTCTCAAACCAAGGAGAAATACACTAATTTCAAGAAAATGTTACTTATTTTTAATTCCATTTTGCGTGGTCTATTGTTCCCATTTCTTCTTTTTCCATTTTGAAGCTCTACTTAGAACGTTCTTAAGATCCAACAGTGCAAAATGCAAATTCATGCAGTTTTTCTTAAACTGGTGTTAAGAATTCAATCAGGAGTGTATAATGTGTGTGTTTTGGATGTGTTCAGAGCACACAGAGCATTAAAAGGCAGCCTATCAGCCATGTTACACCATACGTGCATAAATAATTAATCTGATTTATCAATTGAAATTAATGTCAATCCACACTGGCTGACCACATTTCTTTACTGCAAAAGAAAACATATCAGGAGTCTGTGTTCAAAGTTAAAAAGGTCATATTTGAATAAATATAGACCCTGTCTTCCTATTCTATGTCAGCATTAACAGCCTATATAGTTATTTCTGCCAGCTCAAGAAAAATCCAGATAAATTGAGTCATTTACTCACTATGTTTGAGTAGCGATTCCTTATGTTGTTTTTACATTGTATTTGTGTTGTAACACTGTGAGTACCATAATGTTCATTATTGTTGCTGGTATTAGTGGGTGAGGAGGCCAGTGTCAGTCATGGTTGTGGAGTTGATGTAGAGGGACAGATTGCTGCCCGTCAGAGGGGTGAGGAGCGAGGGGGAGGACAGATGAGGAGGGGCGGGAGGAGAAAAATCGGTGCCAGGTACAGGTGCAGTGTGCAGGGCTGGGTTGGTAATGGGTCTTTGCAAAGAATTATATGAATCACTTCAAATCCCGAGGATTATAGTCCAAACCAAGGCTTAAAACAGGTTGATAGATGATTACCTTCAGGTCTAGCTTGTATTTCAGGATATAGCTTTAGTTTTTACTCCTTAATATTTGTTTTAATTTTAGAAAAGGCTGCTTGTTTAGTAAATTCTGTTTATTAGTTTAACTTGTATATTATCTTTAACTATATTTACAATTGTTTTTATTTCTATTATGAGATACATATACACAGACAGTTATAATAGTTGAAAAAGGTGATTTTGTACAGCACACAAAGTATTCCTGTTAAAATGATGGTTCCACTTGCATTAACAAGCTCCCAGGCTGAATTTAAACCCCAGCTCCGCTTGCTTTAGATACTATTTATAAAACAATTTCTTTAGTAATTCACTGCGCCCATTTATTTTATTTTTTTTACAGACACCGTCCATTATGCTGTTAGGATCAGGTTCAGGGATTGAGTAGACAAGGAGTGAAAAGGCAGCTCAAGTTTAAACCTTTAGAACAGGGGTGTCAAACTAATTTCTACATTGGGCCACGTTGGCATCATGGAGTCATTAAAAGGGCCGGTTGCACGTGTACAGATGATACTTTTGATTGCATAAATTAATTTCATCTTACATAGAAATATATTTAAAAAATGCACAGTAACATTAAAGTAGCACCTTAGTCCCAGTTTATAAAGTTTATCTGCAAAAAGAGTCGATGTTGGGTTAAGTTAAACTTTAAACTCATGATTCTGCATCACTTTTCCTCTTTTTGGACATTTCTGGTTTCTTTTAATGTGTTGTGGGAAAACTGACATCTAGTGGCAGGATGCTGTTACTACATAGTAAAACAATATCAACATTCGCTACAGGAGGCACGGTTTCAGTCACTTTATATAATTTAAAAGGATATATGCCTCTACTTTATGACATGATTTTCCTTTTTTGGCTCTTGAGGGCTGGATAAATTGCCTTGACGGGCCGCATTCGGCCCGCGGGCCTTGAGTTTGACACACGTGCTTTACAAGATTTATTGTTCAAGACTAATTTGAAAGATTAGAAGAGAGTCTGGCTTATTGGAAGAATAAAGAAAAAGGAGTACTTTATAGTTAGAAGTAATCTTTGGTTTAGCATGCAATCATCCTAAAACAGCGCTCATAACCCTTGAACCTTCTTTTTAAAAGCACAAACTTTGTTGCATTTTATTTATTGAAGGTGAACACAGAGCAAAATATGGCTGCAACGGAGCTGAGCCTGGTTGGAGGATCATCTTCCAGCAAAACCTCAGCCCTAAGCTTACACCCAGGGCTACAATTGAATGGTTCAGAACGGCCTAGTCAAAGCCCAGACCTAAATACAATGTAGAATCTGTGGCAAGACTTGAGAATTTGCTGTTTACTGATGCTATCTTGGGGCTGGTGGTGCAAAATGTGCCCCTCTAGACGTGCAGATTCTTTCAAAGCCCACTTTTTAGTTTTACCTTTTTGTGCCTCAGGGTGAACTGCCTCGTCACGTACGCCAGGGTGCACTCCTCCGAGTGACACTTCACCGACAAGTGGCCGTAATCCTTCACCTCCGGCGGATGTGGCCAGTACTGGTGGCACTTGGTCTGCAACACGCATGACATCGTCAACATACTGCATTATGTTCTGACATGAGTGACGGGTCAGTCAACAGTTTACCGCTGCTGCTGCTACAGCGGCAGCTGCGCGCCGCTCTCAGGAAATCAAAATCATATTCAAAAAGCCTGCTCTGATCCACGGGGCGGCCTGCCGGACAAAAGCAATTCATCAGCGGCAACGGGATGAGAGCTGAGAGCCTTTGCATGTACGTACGACCGTGCGCAGCCAGGAGAAACCCTGGACACTTGATGAGATTCAGACACAATGTAGGATTAATGAGAACATCTGGTTTCTAAGCAACAAGCAAGCTGAGACGGGCACGTCCATGCCCCTCCTCTGCATCGGGTTATTTATCTCATCGGCATCTGGCTCACGCCTGCGTTCAGCCATTCTTTGCACAGCGAAACCCAGTAATTAGTCACAACTGTGCCATCTGATCATTGTTGTGTGCAAACATCTCCGCTGAACCCCCCCTCTAATCACTGTAATCGAAATTAAACCTGACGCGGCATGTAGCAATTTGCCAGCGGCGCTGCACTAATTGATGCGTTAACGCGCCGCTGAGATCGAGTTGTGTAATTTTACAGAGGCTTCCGCAAAACTGTGGCCCGTTCACTGCTCGTACAAAAAATAAATAAATACAATCAAATAAAAGCATGGTATACCCGGCCCCTCTCTGTTAGAGTTGTAAGCATGATGATGGTGTGCGTCTGCTGCTCCCATACGGTTTGCCAAAAGTGAGAGCAGGTCTGCGGAAGTGGACCTTGAGCTGCAATGTAACGTAAACACACGCCAGACTCAGGGGGCGCCACCTAGGAGACACACACACACACACATAAACACACACCAAGATGAACAGGATGAGTTTGCGCTGAACGCGAGACGGGGACAGGAGGCCGTTTCAGGTGAGGGACGCTCACCGTGACGTGGCTGGCGTTGATGTAGTCCTCCTTCCCCTGCAGCACCACGCGGGTGTCGTCGTCTGAAAGCAGAGGCGGACAGCGGCGGGTGAGGGTCGCGACATAGCTGTCATAAAACTCTGTTTCATGACGGCCAACGTGCGGAGAAGGTGGACGAGCAAAAACAAACAGGCGCGCAGACACACAGCAAGGGGCACTTACAGGGCAAAACGTCTCTGTAGCGGTTCTTTTCCTGGTTCTCGGGCTGCCGTGCACAGCACAGGGACAAACCAGGCTTCCTCTTGTACAAATTCTAGGAATTACAGGCATGCAAACACACACCGACATGCGTGTAAATACACACGGAAGCACACGCGCGTAGGAATTAGAAGGCCTGGAGGTCAGCGCTGCTTTTATGAACGGCTTCTAGCTAAAGATTAGGACCAAACATCTGTCCAAAAAGGAAGCACTTTAAAGCAGAGATGCACTGAGAGATCAGCCGATTTTTGGCTCGTTTGGCCCTGACCTGCAAACCTCCTGCTCAGAAATGAAAAAAAAAAAAATCCAATCTTTTGCTGGGCAGTGAACACAAGTGGGCGCTTACAGCAGCTCTCTTCATTGCGGAAGCTGTGACTGACTGAAGAAGCAAAGCTCAAAGTGAGGCTTTCCTACAGAAGTGAGACGTTTAAAAAGAAGTCAGATGTAAGTGAGAACCTATTTAAAAAAGAAGTTTCACTGCAACATACTGACAAACGTAGACATGTCGGCTTTTCGTTCAGGCAGAGAGGCTTTTTCATCAGATAACAGGAAGGCTTGAAGGAGTTGCTCTGTTTAGTCCTTTTGAGCTTTCCACATGTCTGTCGTGGAACAAATGCTAGATTTGGAAATGCTGAGAGCCTTTTTCTTGCTAATTTATGAATATATGTCCTCCAGGCAATATGTAGAGGTTTCAGTAATGCTACGCTCTATGAGATGGAGTCAAAATGTCGACTCCTTAATCATTTTGTGTACTATTAATAATTAAAGTTCCTCACGGCAGGTGGGCTAGAGTTAAATTATTGCTTTAAAAAAAACAAAAACAGGCTGGGATAAAACTGGCATCAGTAGGTCAAAGCTTGACAACAAATGGCCTAAATATTTATCAACAGTGCATCTCTACTTAAAATGCTTAGTATGGTTTTACACATCCAATCGGGACAAAATAAATCCAACTTGTATCAAACACAATCATTTGTGGGGTTTTTTCGGGGAATTTTGCCGTGTTTAAAACTAAATTCTCTGCGAGTCCAAATCTAACTACCTCAAAATGGAAGGACAGGGTGCCTGACTGGATCCCTCTCTCTAGCCGTGTCATCGATTCCTCCAGCGTGGTGACCCGCTCCAGCTGACCCGGTGACTGAGGCTTGTTTTCCTGTGCCGGGATGGTGAGCGAGAGGGCAGCGAAAGACAGCTGCAGCTGAGGCATGACCCGCCCCGGACCTGGATAACGAGGACAATCCGAGGCTGCGATTAGCGCTCATTTGCTCTCATCTCCTCTCCTTCCATCTCGACGCTTTGGTCTCAGAGGTACGCACCTTTACGTCTGACGAGCAGCGCCAGCTGTCGCGAGTGCGACTCCCGGCTGGCTCGTATGAACATGACGACCTGGTCGTGCGTGTGCTCAGAAATGTCCCGACCGTTGATGAGCACCACCAGATCTCCCTCCTGCAGTCTTGGTTCAGATCGACCGGCCTAAAAAAAAAAAAACAACAACAACACAGAAGGTTAAAATCCAATATAATTTAACTAATTTTGCCTTAAAAAGAACAAATATGTTTCTTTTTTCAAGTTACCGGTCCCAATTCCTATGTAAACGCTAGTCTCCGGTTAAGAAGCGATATTCTTGATTTTCCACATCAACAGTCACCGATATTATAAATGGAGTATTTAAACTTCAGAGCTTCCTTGTTTTAAGTTGATCATAGTTCTCAGGGTTTTTGTTTGGTGAGTAGCTTTCTGTTTACCTTGGTTATAATTATGGCCGGATAGAGGGCCATCTTTCTTAGAGATGGAGTTCTCCTGTTGACAGCTGAGTACGGTAGAGGATCTGTCCTGCTGCGGGCCTGTTTCTCTACAAATGGTCCAAGGAACTTTGCTGCAGGGCATTGAGCCATAAAATCTTTGAAACACCAGGAGATTCTTTTGTGGCGCAAGTAACCCTTTACTCACAGTATTCAGGTAGGAAATGGGCAGATAGAGGAGGGGACAATAGATGCAGCAATGGTCCCAAGGTCTGGAATCGATCCCCAGACTCGTCTGCTCTACCTCTATGCCACGCGCCTCCATAGCGGATTTTAAACAAAAATGTACTCTGCCAGAAAACTGAAAATTGGTTCCTGCTTGAGCATCAACATAGTGTATGCCCAAATCAACACAGAAATGCTTCACCAGACATAAAATAAACCGTCTTGCACGTCCCAGATGGAAATCCTAGAGAAAACTTATGAGGTGAAGTTTAAAGAACTCGTAGATAATAGGAGGAGCACAAAGAGTGACGATGAGTTTGTCCTCAGACTTCCCAGCTTCATCGCCGTCCTTCTATCACTCTGGAAAATCCGCCGCTATGTCACATAGAGGGGTCTTTCTGATTGGTTGACACTCTGTGTCCAGCTGAATAGGTCTAGATTTTCCAACTCTAGCGTCTACCGCTTGGGATGCTCAGACGCTTGAAAGCTTTGAGACGGTTGAAAACGCGCTGCTGAACCTCTCGACGCTCCTAGAGGCGCGTCCACCATAGACTTTGCTTGTAAACCTGACGCCCCGACTCTCAAAACGTGTTTTCGGGGCGTCGCTAAAACCACAAGGGCTTTTAGTGAAATTTCAAGACTGATGCTCTTTTGTACTTTTTATTACAGAGAAATGGCAAGGTTTCCTGGCTCAGAGGCAGGAATAAAAATACTCAAACCAGACTACTCCCACCACCAGGCTTCAGAAATCAAACAGGATTCCTCAGTTGGAGTGCAGTGTTTTCTTTTTCCAAATCATTTCCTCAAAATCTCTGAAAGGCTACAAAAACGGCAACAGTATTTCCCCTCGGGGAGCCACTGCCGCCTTCTTCTCTCCGCTTCCACACCCAGCGTTGCTGCTGAGTGTTGTCTTGATCGTGGACCCAAACATTAAGGCGAGCGTAATCCTGGATTATTGTTTCACCTTGCAGCAAATAACACAGCTACACTCTTTGCTGGCCAAAGACTCCTGGGGAGAGTAACAGCGGCCTTAACTTTCCTCCAACTAGACACAATCTGTCTGTGGGAGATCTGCTTCAATCTGAATTTTTCAGAGTGGCTTTGCAACTTTTTCCAGCCTGATAGTTGTAATCAGTTAAAAAACAACAACAATTTGTGCCATTTTTAAACTAGCAGGCGTTCCTACTGATTCATGTAATATAATCTTCCTCAAAGTTTCAATTTACCTAATTTATCTTTTTATTTATGATTTCAGAAAGTGTTTTGATGTTGTGTAGCACTTGTGCAAAAACCAAATCTGAAAAAAGGAACATGCTGCCATCTTGCCACCATCTTAATCACCATCTTTCGTAATCGGGCATAGAGTGAAAAAAACGACATAATCTTCAGCCTGTTCTTACCGGGGAGTCCGGTTTAACGTGCGATATGGCCAAAGGCATCTTCTGATCCACTCCACCCTGGGAGGAGATCAACAACTTAATCAATTAGAGGAACAATTAATCATAAATGGTGCACACAGGCGACGTGAGGACGTACTTTTACATTGAAGCCAAATTTGCCCTCGTGGTCCGGAGTGATGCATATCAGCATCAGGTCACCGTCACCGAGCGCATCCTGCATGTAGAACTCGTTGTGAATATGCACAGACTGAATGGGCACGCAGTATTAAAGAACAGTGTTAAAATGAAAAAGAAATACTTTATTGTAGTGGGACGAGCTGTCGTCTTCTCCTATACTGTCTTCAGCTTGCAACAAGCCCTCCCCACTTCCTTGACTGTTGGAACCAGAAAAGCTGAAAGAAAAATATCAAAAATTACTCTGAGGCGACACGGTTGATAACAGGGCATCTGATTTTAACTCCAGCGCTTTGAGAAAGCACTCCACACTTTCACATGCTCTCACACTACCATCCAAGCGTTTATGTGTTTTATCGTGAAGTAGAGCTTAAACGAAGTGGGAGGAAATAATATACGTTTTTTTTAGAATATTACACTAATATACCAATCTGAAAAAAAAAACCCATAGGAAGCAGTTACAGCTGCGAAGATTTAGGGACGAGTCTCTACAAGCTTTACAGATCCACAAATGTACATTTTTGTCGCTTTTTACTAAATAACCAAAGATCAGTCGGTGCGAGAGTATCTGTGAAGGATTATTTTCACAGATTCTCAGTTGAATTTAGCCTGGGCTTCGACTGGCCCATTCTAACTCATGAATCTTCTTTGATTTGAGCATTTTCTTTGTAACTCTGGTTGTGACGTTGTTGTCCCTCCGCCCCCGGTCCTGAGTCATTCGCAGCCTCTAAAGAGGACCGTCCTGTGTTCACCTCCCTCCATCGTCACATCAGCTCTGACCAGATTCCCTGTCCACAGCATGACGCCGCCAGCACCGTGTGTCACAGCGGGGACGGCGTGATCCGCGTTAAGGGCAGCGTCGCGTTTTCCATCACGCTGCGTTTTTCCCAAACAGGTCAAAAAGTTTTGATCTCGTCTGACCAGAGCACCTTCTGACATGGGTTGTTCCCCAATATTCTCTGACAAAGCTCAGAGGGCTCCCTGTAAACGCTGTATAATGTTAATTACATTACCCACATTTACTAATCAGGTGAATCCAGATTTTTATACGAGCGTATCGGTGTGCTGAATATTTCCGTACGTCACTCTTTAAGCTACGCATCGTTTTCTTCTAGCTGTACGGTAATTTGATGACATAAGATCCCAGTGAAAAACATTAACATGTGCAGGCGTTGTTTGTGTGACACTGACTGGTGAGGTGATGCGTCTCCTTCGCTGTCCTTGCTGCTGCTCACAGAGGCCCTGTACGTGTAGAAGACGTCCTCTCCCTCCGACAGGTCTTTCAGGTCCGTGCTGAGCTCCACCGACGACGGACGAGGCTTTCTGATCTCATGGCGAACTCGGGGACTTCTCCTGCCGCACCAACACGGGACGCGTACAGTTTGAGCTTTTTTTTTTTTAAAGCAATTTTGCTCCCGTTAAAAGCAGCAGTCATTATTTGTTTTTACCAATTGGGGGTTGATGGCGGTGACCTGGAGGGCAGACTCTTCGTCTCCAGATTTTCTGATGAAAGAGACCTCCGCAAAACCGGGTTCCACACCATCCCTCCAACAACCCTATGGCACACCGGGCCCCTGCCATCGAAGAGTCAAATGTTTAGAGAGCAGCAGCTTGGAGGCGAAAAGCAAGCAAGTGTGAGATGAATTGAACGCTTACTCCTCAGTTTTACTGTTGCTCAGGCCCAGGTGCTGCGTTATCAGCTTTTTGTACCCCCTAACTGTGCTGCTGCTGTGTTTGGCGCTCCTGCCAGTCCGGCTGGAGGAGAAGAAGTTGTGGTGGTCCACACAGGACCGCCATAAGTTCTTACAAGTCTTGGGGCAGGGCAGGTTTAGAGACACCTCACAGTCTTGGGTCTCCCCCTGCAAAGAGCAGAGTTAAGAGTCTTTAATGTAGCAACACCACGCAGGTTCACACCCTAGCTCTAACAGAAGCTTGCTGCACTTCTACATGTTTTTGGTGACCAGGCTTTGATGGAGTATATGACCTGCAAAATTCACAGCATGTGCGAACAGGAGGGACATTCAAAGAGACAGACAGAAAGAAAAAAGGATGATGGACTAATGGATGGATACAGGGATTATGGCACCAAAATAACAGGAAAACAAGTTACTAGGTCACTGCTGAGTAACTGTATTGGTTGCGATTCATCCACATTTTCATCACTCTTTTTCATCATCTTGATGAGTTCAAATCTAACTGAGTTTTAGTGCCTCTGTCACAGAAATCGACATCAAGCGTGGGCATCGGGGGCAGTGACAGGCCACCCAAAACACAACATCCAAGTATTCGTACAGCTGATTCCTCTCAGGTGGAGGAGCAGCGGCTCAACTTCCAGCCCCTCCTGAATGGTTGAGCGGCTCACCCCATCCCTAAGAGAGTGCCCGGCCACACTGCGATGGAAGCTCCTTCCAGTCGCTTGTATCTAGGATCTCGCTCTTTTGGCCATGAACCAAATTTCATGACCATAAGTGACGGTAGGAACGTCGAAGACTGACTAGTAAATGAAGAGCTTCGCCTTTCAGCTCAACTCTCTCTTCACCACCAGAGATTGATGCAGCGTGCTCGTTAAACCACAACTAGCTCCAAGTTATTGCAGTATTGTACGTTCTCAGCCTGTGAGGACAATCTGGATTGGGTGTATTGTGCAGCTCTCTGATGGTTAGATGGACAGATGACTGGACTGAGGAACTAACAGACTAATGAATGGATGATAGACAGACAGACAGAACTTTAAAACTACATGTTGGCGATTAATGTCTATAAATAAAAAGTTTTTTTTTTGTCATTTTCCAAACTTTTTGTCCTGGAAAATCCATGAACCACATTCAGAACTTTTCCCTCATTTTTCCAGACTGTGTACATTGCAAAATTGGAACTAAAAGGTATGTAAAATTTTCTCGAAATGTATCAAGGAAATGTATTCTCCTTGATTTGAGCGGGTAAATAAGATTGTCTGCCAATGGAATGAGTGTTTTAACACTTAAAATAAGCTAATTAGATGCACTGCACTTGAAATAAGACGATGGAAATGAGTTGTTCCTAATTTAAGTACAAAAATCTTATTCCATTGGCAGACAATAAGATAATAATCTTATTTACTTGCTCAAAGTAAGGGCAGACACAATCATTTTAAGAATATTTTGCTTACTTTTAGTTATCTTTCTGCAGTGTAGGAACCACAGACTGCGTTTTGTTCGATTTTCTACTGAATAGTCAGTTTTCAAACACACAAACAATACTATCTGAAGGGCATAAAGAACATTTTGCACGTCTCTTTGATCAAAAATGGTTGGACCTGCCAACCACACAGAGGGAGGAACGCTGCACTTATTCTGAGCCTTTCTTTGAACCAACTTATCCATGAAGTCAGAGACTCACGTGTTTACGCTTCAGGTGCACAATGAAGCGTCTCCTCTTGTAACCTATCTTGATGATGTTCCCCCTGCAGGGAAGCGTCGCGTTTACTCGAAATGAAATGAGAGAACAAAGCGTGCTAATGAGCGGCGCCGTTACTCACCAGGGGAAGAAACTGGAGCAAATCATGTCGCAGAACATCGCGACACCACTGGAGGTCAAACCCACCATTAGAGGTGTATCGCTGGTGTCCTGAGAGACAGAAAACAAATTAGCAACTGGTGCCGATTTCACACCAATGCTGCTTTCTTTTGGACCAACAGCTCAGTTTGCATTTGATGTCGACCCATTCAAGGATTTTTACAGCGCCAAAGTTCCCAAATGAAAAAAAAAAAAAAAAAAGCTTTTGCTCGCAAGACAATAACTCTTAAATAAACAGGGAACCCCTCCTCGAATTTATTAAAAACCACAAAACGCGGTTTGTAAGTAAAAGCATAAAGCAATAACATTACCATGGCAGTATGCAGCTCCACTCCGTACAGCTCCAGTGTCCGTGCAGTGTTGAGAAAACACAGCTCCGCCTCGCTCTGCTTAAGCCCCCTAGGAACACACACACACAGTCACATACCACAACAGGAATTGCGCAACAAACCCGCCGTTCCTCTATTAGAGCTACCAAACCTACTTGTGCTGTGGATGCAGATCTTCCACTTTAGCCACGAAGTCCTCGTCCTGTTCGGGGATAAAGTGGCATTTCGAGAGGTACCCAGGTTGCCTGGACGGACAATGATCCCCCATCTCCGCTGCAGGTGATGGAAAGATACACTGAGCATCCGCAGGGAGACATAAAACCCCACCAGCACACACCTGTGTTTCCCCACGTCCGGTTACTGGAGGAAAGCTGCTAAATGAAAGCAGCCTCCCAGGAGTAATTACTCAGGCAGTCTCCACCGAGTCATTAATCATCTTATCTTCTCTTTTAGGGAAGAGACGGGACTCACACTGCACAGCGTAAGAAGCCAGCACCACAGCTGCACTCAGCGGGCACTGCAACCTGCAATCAGACACCGTGATTACACATTGCACGCTCCACAGCTAAACAAACACGGAGCGCCAGGGGGACGGGGAGGCGCTGGTTGTGAAGCCGGACAACTGACCGTCCTTCCCTGATGTCGCTCCTGATCTGGAGGAAGTACAGGTGCCTGCGGGGGCAAAAAAAAAAAGAGGAAGTTTATCAGCCCACGCCTGCTTTCCATACCCTGAAAGGGCCTCTCTTTGACACGCTGGTGTTTGTCAGGCACACCGGCAGCTCGGCCATTAGAGGATACAACTACTTGGAAATGTTTCGGCACGTATGAGCAGAAGGCGTGGGGTGTTTTCAACAGACACTATAGATCTCCAGGGAGAAATGGTTTATGTGTCCAGTGAAATGTCTCGATTAGGACGACAACAAATGGGAATTGTGCCCCAATATGTCTGAAAGCAAGTTTCTAATTAAAGGGTTTAAAATATTAAGGGTCTAAAACAGGGGCAAAAATCTCTCAAACTCTAATGAGTGCTGTAACAATGTCCAGATGTTCCTGATATAAAGCAGCTCTGCTACATTTGTGGCAGAGAAGAGATAAACAGGAGCTCTGATCTGGATTACTGTAAAAGGTGAGGCTCTAAAGCTATAACTTCTTACGTTTTTACTGTGGTTTCAGGCTGAAACCGAAGTAAATGCCTCCAAACTTCATGGAAATGTGTAAAAAACAAATGTGCTGATCAGAGAGACTGTGGCTGATCTCTGATCATTTAATTGGTAAAACCTCTGACCTGCCGGGACCAACGTTAGCCGAGTCCCAATTTTCATCTAACAGTAAATAACAATAAAATACTTTTACCCTACATTCTGCGTAATATAAAAACTATTTTTTAGATAGTACAGAGCTGTCTGTCTCTGCTTCATGCAAATACTACAAGTAGAGCAAAGATCCTGGAGGTCATAGAAACCCTTTTCTCCATCCCTACTGCAATTTAAACTTAAATACTTTAAACAGCAATCACAGTTAAGAGGTAGTACAATCTGATAGGAAGGTTAAACCTGCGTCAATGAATACTTAGCATTCTCCCTTCACAAAGCTCCACCCTGAAGGTTCAGGGTGATATCAAATGTATAACCTTCCTACGGCCAGGCACATTTTTTGGGACTCGTTTCTAGCTGGATTCTCTGTTTTTACCATTATAGTTGCAACAAATATGTATTTTATCTTGATTTAAAAGAACTCAGGCTTCCAGCACTTTTACAGTTTTCCAGAAGTACCATAATTATGTTGTTAAAATGCAACACCATACCCTCTTTGTTCATTAATTTTTCTTAAGCTGTATTTTATTTGTATTTTATTCCATTAACCTAAGGATCCAATCATTTTATTAACAATCATCGAACACCCTGTTGCCCTTCTTAGGAGTGTAGCTAATGCAGGACAGGCAGATTATCAAATTATGTTTTTCTAAGCAGCTGTCCAGAGGATAAAAACTGATGCTCAAAAAAGATAAATAAACAATGCTTCAGGATAAGGCTGGGCAATATGTAGCGATTCAAAAAACATTGAGATTTCTTTTAAAAGATATAAGATGAGAAACTATATTCTTTAAATTGAGATGGTCTATGTTCCATTATAATTATACTTTTATGTATAATTATAATGTTTCCAGTAGGTTATTTTTCAGCCATTTCTCACATTTATCTACAGCCGTTTGTTGAAAAATGTGCCTGTGAGACATTTGGGATGTAACTTTGATTCAGAGAAGCCTTTTTATAAATATTAGGGGTGGAGATCACCGGCTTTATCGCAATACGATGTTATATCGATTTGTTTGGGTGACGATACGATGATTTGCCGATGTAACAAAGTCTGTTACGATTTCCATTCGATGCGATTGATGTGAAGCAATATCTGCCCATCTAACACTTTTATTTATTTCGATATTAACTCACAAAAAACAAATATGATTTGATCATTTTATTTCTAAGCAGGCATATAAATCAAAAACATAATTCTTCTAATTTTAACATAATATTAATCATAATCGATCACCTGTTCACTATAGTCCAATGCCTTGCGAATTTCAAAATAAAGGTGCATCTTAAAAATGACGATATGTATTAATATTTTCATTTGGCATCCATGTAATCGGATCCTTAATCATTTAATTGATATAGCAATGTGAATCGATGTATTGTTACACCCCTAACAATTACTTTATGAAAAGAAAAACAAATCGAGATAAATATTGCCATTCAGTTTAAAAGTAGAGAGATATTATTTTTGGTCCACATTGCCCAGCCCTACTTCAGGATATAAAAGGACATTAAATGTAGCCCAAAAACAGAGGTTGAGCTGTAATTGGAGAAATTAGTTTACAGAAAAAGAGAAAACAATGAAGCTGGGAAAGCTTGACAAAAGAAAAACCTACAGCCGTTTAACACAGACTGTATAATGGAGCTTCACTGTTTCACATATCTTTAAGAGACAGTTACACAAAGTAACTTTAATTATATAACCTCGAACAAGTTTAGAGTTGGAGGTGGTCATCAGAACACAAAACCTTTCAACCAAGAGAGTGAAACCTTAGCTTAAAATAGTGTGAAGGTACATTTATAAATAAATAAAAAAAGATAGCTGAACTCCTAAGAAACAACTAAAGACATTTTCATTAGGACGGGCCTTTGCTTAATGTGTTTTGTGTTGTAGTTGCTTTGTCCTTTCACAGCCCTTTGTGATGTATTCGTCTTTGAAAGTTATAGAAATAAATCCTTTACTTAATTTTACTTAATGAAAGCACATCTCTCTATTAACCAAAGGAGTAATTCAGCAGTGCTTCAGGCTGGTGTAACAACCAGATTATCCAAAACATTTGATCAGACAGAAATCAAAGTCTTTTTCTGGAAGAATGGACAGAAACACATAAAAAAACAGCAATGATTTTAGCCAGCTTAGACCCTTATTTTACGCTTTAATTATTGAAGAAAAGCTCAATTTTCAAATAGCCCTTTAAAAAAAGAAAAAGAAGAAACATTTCCACTATTATTTGACAACTCATAGTACCAAAACTATGAACAAGCCTCCTCCGACCTTAGATTTTTAAGGTTAACTCTGCAGTTTCAGCAATGTCAAAGTGATCATTTTCATGCCACCAACAATTATATGTATGTGCAGCTAGAAGGTGTGAACCAATCATTTTAACTGTTAGAAAATGTTAACAATAACCAGTTTACAGTGACATATCGGTGCTATTTTATGACAGAAGTGCACCAACCTGGTCTGCTCATGCTGCAGAGAGTTGGGATCAGAGATGAAGAATCGCACTCTGAAGTTCAGATAAAAGGGGGATGCAAGACCTGCAGAGATGATCACATTATTTAAAAAGAAGGCCCGTACTTATATTTACCCACAACTACGTCCCTCTTTTCTGCTGTACCCTCCTTTTTTTTTTTTTTTTTTTTTTTTTGCATTTAAATCTACATTGTACGGAAATTTCAACAACATGAGATACCTTTTATCTGCTTCTTCAAGGGCTTCTCTGGCTCCAACCATCTCTACGAAGAAGAAAATAATTCATAAGCCATAATAGCCATCTGGGGCTTTAGCTAATAACGTTCATGTCAGCACGCCCCACGGTTATCATAAACTGCAATTAGCCGGAGAAACACATTAACAATCTTAGCCCAAATGTGCAGCAGACGAAGAGTGAGCTCACTGGGGAGAGCGTGTTGGCTGCGATGGAGACGATGGCGGTGCTCGACTCTCTGATCTGCAGACTGAAGAGCCGCTTCTCCTGCAGGCCCAGGTGGCTGAATACCAGGTCCAACAGAACCACACCTTCATCCTGCTTCTGAAAGATGGCAACAGGAAACTGGCATCACGGCCAGCCGAACTTCCCGGTGGTTTGTTCGTGCACGTAAATAAAACGTGTTAATAAAGACACTAGATAGGTTGGACTGAAGCTCTGTCAGCTTTTGACGACAACGGGAAAGAGTCTGCTGTCAAGGAATCGTAGCAGAGGTCACAGCGAAGTTTTCACGTTTTGTCACGTTACAAACACAAAATCCGGGGATTTTATGCGACAGACCGGCATAAAGTAGCGGATAACTGGGAGGTGGAGGGAAAGGTCCGCATGGTTGTAAGCGTTTTACGGAAATTAAAATCCGAAATCATTGGGCGTGCATTTGTATTCAGCTGTTCCAGTTAATACTTTGCAGAAGCACCTCTCACTGCGATTACAGCTGCGGGTCTTTCCTGGGAGCGTCTCCACCACCTCTGCAGGCTGAAATGTTTGCCCACTCTTCTTTACCACGTTGCTCAAGCTCAGTCCCATTGAACAGAGAGTCTGTGTGAACCTAGAATTTTATCTCTTAACACAAAGTCTCAATTGGACACAAGTCTGAACTTTGACTAGACAGGTCTAACACGGGGGTATTTTGATCTAAACCGTTCATTTGTAGCTGCATATTTGGGTTTCTTGTCCTGCTGGAAGGATGAACCGCCACTCCAGCCCAGTCGGGAATATTTTGACGCCTCTAAGAGGTTTTGTTCCAGGACCGGCCTGTATTTAGCTCCGTCTATCTTCCCACCAACTCTGGCCAGCTTCCCCGTTCCTGCAGAAGAAAGGCATCCCCACGCCACCACGTGGTTTCACGGTGGAGACGGCGAGGTGCAGTGAGCTTTCCAGTACACAAACACTTCCATTATGGTCCCTTCTGATGGAAGCACCGTCGTCCACACGTTTGCTCTATAACCTGCATGATTGTGACAAACTCCTTCATGCCACCGTTCCACACAGGATAAATCGGCAGAGTACATGACTAATAGTTGTCCTGTCAACAGATTTTCACCCCTAAGCTGTGGATCTCTGCAGCGCTTCCAAAGTTACATTGAGCCTTTTCTGATTAACGCACAGTAGGTCCAACACCACTGTCCTGGTAGGTTTACAATGGTGTCACTATACTCTATTTATGGATCATGGGTTGATGGGTTCTCTGAGAGATGGTCAAAGCTGAACTATTGCTATACAAACCAATCCTGCTTTAGACTTCTCCACAACTTTCTCCCTGACCCATCTGCTCTGTTCATTGGTCTTCACGATGCTTTTGGTTCATTGATTGTCTCCAATAAACCTCTGAAGACTTCACAGAACAGCTGGATTCATACTGAGATCAAATGATTAATTATGGGACTTCTAAAAGCAATTGGTTGAATTGGATTTTACTTTGGGGGTAAAGGGGGGCTACAGCACGTTCTTGCTCAACTTCATAGTTTTCCTTACCTTTGTTTCTTTTTTATTAATTAGTTTGCGTTGGTCGATCACTTAGAAAACACAAAAATTAAGATTGGCGGTTGTAACATGACAAAATATGGAAATGTTGAAGGGTTATGAATACTTTTCCAACCCATTTTATTTCTCCAATCTAAGCCGTTCTCCACTGCCTCCATGCAAAAGCTTGAAAAACAAATACAATTTCTCAATAAATACATTGAGTTCTCTTGTTGATTGTCTGATGAAAATTAACATGACGGATTATATTTCTCCAATTTTAAAACTCTCCTTCTCATATATAAAGCCCTTAATAATCAAGCTCCATCATATATCAGAGCTCTGATTACCCCGTATGTTCCTAACAGAGCACTTTGTTCTCAGACTGCAGGTCTGCTGGTGGTTCCTAGAGTCTCTAAAAGTAAATTGGGCCCTTTAGCTATCAGGCTCCTCTCCTGTGGAACCAACTCCCAGTTTTGGTACGTGAGGCAGACACCCTGTCTACTTTTAAGACAAGGCTTAGGTTATCCTGAACTATCTCTGTAGTTATGCTGCTATAGGCTTAGGCTGTTGGAGGAAAATCAAGATCTATTTCTCTCTCTGCTGAGTTCTCCAATTTGCATTGCTTGTTGTCATTTCAACTTTATGTTCCCTCTGTCTTTTTTCTCTTCATAGTAGGTACATCCAGGGGAGGCAGATAACTCACTATTACCCTCTAACATAGAAAGGATTCTGGATCAATCTGTGCTTTTGTGCTTTTTGTGTCTGTCTTGTCTAACCCCCAGTCAAGTCGAGGCAGATGACCGTTCACACTGAGCCTGGTTCTGGTTCTGCTGGAGGTTTTCCTTTCCGTTAAAGGAGGAGTTTTCCTCTCCACTGTGGCTTCATGCATGCTCAGTATGAGGGATTGCTGCAAAGCCATGGACGATGCAGACGACTGTCCACTTCTACACTCTTTCAGGAGGAGTGAATGCAGCTTGTCAAGATTTGATGCAATCTGCTGAGTTTCCTTAGAAAGGAAACTTTTTGACCAATCTGTCTGTCTGATTTGATTGAATTTGAATCTGTAAAGTGCCATGAGATGACGTGGTGTGAAATGGTGCCATATAAATAAAACTGAATTGAAATTAAAGTTTGTTGCTTCATACCCAGATCTACCCAGTCCGCTGCAAAAGGGGAACTAAAAGTAAGTCAAATTTTCTTGAGATGAGTGTATGGTTCCTTGATTTGAGCAGGTAAATAAGACTATTTGCCAATATAATCAGTATTTTACCCATTTTGCAGTGTATAAAATGGAGCCATCTGGGCCAAGTCAGTGTTTTGACCATAGCATAATTTTTAGGCATATTTTATAACCCAAAAGCTGGATATACTTGAATGCCTCATGGATCTAAGCATAGCAGGTGATGCGGCTTATGGAGGTCAGCATCCAATATCAAGGTGTGCCCACTGCAAAAAGGTAACAAAGTATAACTTTCTTCAAATTAGTAGATTTGTCCTTGATTTGAGCAGGTAAATAAGATGATCTGCCAAAGGAATGAGTATTTTTACCCCTAAAATAAGATAATTAGATATACTGCACATGAAATAAGATGATGGAGACGACTTGTGCAAAAACCTTATTCCATTGGCAGATCATTAAACTTCAAACTTCAAGTCAAGGACAAAGAAATATCTGAAGACACATTTTTCAAAGGTTTTACAGACTGATGAAATGAGGGTGACTGTCGACGGACCAGATGAATCGGCCCTTGCGCTGCGTCCTCTCAACCCAAACAGAGGACCATCCAGAACCTGGTTCTGGTTTTCCCCTCCACTGCTCACAATGTTGCTCTGAATCAAAGTGAGGACGTGGAGAAGTCCCCTGGCTTTCTGGGCCTGTCTGAACACTTTACTTGTTGACTTCCTGTTTGTACAGAGCTCTGCAGGAAGATTTACTGGGATGTAATGCAGTGCTATCAAAACTGAAATGCTATAAATTGACATGATTATTACATTTAGGGAATAAGAGCAAGTAAATAGAAGATACACGTCCAGGGTGAAATTTGATTTCCAGATGGCCATTAGAAGCAAATTGCTTTACTGTAATATCAGTTTTATTCATCGCTCTGAGAAATAACCCACAGCTCATCTGCATCCTCCTCCTGCCTTCCCTCAGACTCTCTGTTACAGGAAGGAGACTCACATCTCAGGGTGACCTTATTCAATGTAAAATACAGCAAACACAATGTTCTCGCTGCAGAAAACACACCAGACTTCTCGTATGCACCAGCAGAAATCCTCTGCATCCTGTCCTCCTCATTGAAAGGGATAGAACGCCACGATATGTATCCTTCTCACATGTAAGTATGCAAGGTCCTGATTGCAAAGATCCACCTAAATATAACGTTTAGGTGGGGCAACCATGTCTCTCGTCTGCCACATTTACTCTCTGCTCGTGGCGTTTGTGTGCAGGGAAATGCCTCATTGATGTCAGAGGTCAAAGGAGAGCGAGCAGCCTGGTTGGAGGTGGCAGAAAGCCGACAGCAATTCAATGGATCCCTTCTTACAGCCTGTAGGTATGAAGCCAAACCTTGAAGCAGAGGGGCTCCAGCAGCAGACGACCACACCAGGTACCACTCCTGTCATCTAGGAACTGGAAACGGAGGCTGAAAATTCACACAGGGTCGCCACAATTAGCCGGTAATAGACCAGAATAATGTGGAGTCTGGGATTCAGCTGCAACCTTCAGATGGCGAGGTGCGAACATGGCTCCCTCCTGCTTCGTATCAAGGATTCAGGCTTGGTGGTGGTGGTGGTATAGTGATGTGGGAGATATCACCCACACATAGATAGCACCCTTTGGAGCCTTTATCCCTTCACTGGGCATCATTTAAACACCGCAGACTGCCTGAGTATTGTTGCTGAGCACAGTTAATCCCTTTATGGTCACACTGAACACGTCCGCTGATGTGTGCAGCGACACGCACCATGTCTCCAAGCTTAAATTATCCACTGGTTTGTGGATCAAAACAATGTATGAGACGTACCGAACAGAGCGGCTGTTAACTGGACGCAAAGATTAATGTTGTAATGCAATGTTGCAAATAACTTTTTTTTTTTGGTGTGTCACTATAAGGGGGGTACGTGGCATAAAGTGTGACAAGCATCTACTCGCTGCAGGAGGAGAGCGTGTCCTTCAAACAGGGAGAGGGAAGTAGATCGTTGGAGGAAGAGGAGAGAGGAATCCGCCAGAGAGCCGGACCAGAGCAGCACACACACACACACACACACACACACACACACACACACAAGCTGACATTCGCGTGTTTCCACGCGTTTACGTACGCTGACTCTGAAGGTCTCGATGCTGCCGTCCAGCAGCTGAACGAGGCAGAGCAGGTCCGGCTTTGGCATGTCTGTTACCACGGTAACGCCTGCCTCCCTTGTCTCAAGACAAACACGCCACCCTCGCCTCGCCACCGAGTGGAGACCTGGACACACACACACACACACACACGGCCACAGGAGTGTCAGATGTTTGCAAGCTGCTGTCCTTCCCGTGGGATGACACTGCACTGTGAGTAAGACATGCTGCTGGATGCAGCATCAGCCTGAAGTGAGTAATGCACTGTGAATGCAAAGGAGTGACTGACTCTGTGTGTAATCTTTTATTACTTGGCCCGGGTCTGAACATGTCTCTTCCCTCCCTCCCTCCCCGTCTCTCTCTCTCTCTGTTTCTCGCTCTGCCTTTCGAAAGCAGCTGAATGATAAGAATGTTAAACATTTTCAGATTTGAACACGCCCCATCACCAGCAGCAGCTTTGCTGGGAGCCAGGCAAGTACATAATACACACGTTCACTACAGATGCATGCCCTGGTGTCTGAGCCTTTCCATGAATGCATTGTGTGTGTGTGTGTGTGTGTCCGTACATGTGTGTCCTTGTCTTGAATTTCCAGGTGGGTTGATCTGGCTCCCAGCTCACTTTCTGAAAAAAAAGAGAGAGAAAGAAAGAAAGAAAGAGAAGGTCTGGGTTAATGTTTGAACACGGTGACACACTCTGAATGTATTAAAACCGAGCCGGTCCCAGTTGGGTGGCTTGTTTTCCACAATAACTCCTCTCACGGGCGCCCGTCTAATGAATTTACAAGTACATCATAAAGGAAGTTGGTTATTATGGGGAGATTGGGACTTGACCGGCTGCTTGGCATCTAATTATAAAAGGAAGGTGAAGTTTGTCTACATTTAACAAGCAACTATATTCCAGCCTTAGTTTAAAGAAGTATGTAATTTCCATAACTTCCTCTGGGCCAGCGAGTACGTGTAGGAGGCAGCCTGGCTGAGTGAGATCTTTAGCCTGGGCTCTTTTATTTTACGTGTCGGCGAGTAAACAGGGCCGATCCGAGTGTTTCAGGCCCACGTCTGAGCTCCCAGGCTTTCGACCATGAACCCTGCGGTGACCTCGCTGTACTTTGAGCCGCGGCAGCGCGGACAGGGAACCTGTTAACAGCCCGGGATCCTCTGCAGCTACAACCCCAGGCGCACACAGGAACAAACTTTCTTTTTCCTCCAGCCACGGCGGCGGCTCCGCTACAGCAGCTCCCGGCCAAGTTCACGCTTCTTCTGGGAAGAGTTATAAAACGGAGTGAGAAAACAAACAAAACAAAAAAAACTAAGCGGTACTACCTCGGCGGTGTCGCGTCACAGACAGAGCGGAGATATCTTTATTTTTTTCCCGAGTGTCCGCTGTGAGGAGCTCGGCTCGGGGCGCGTCGGAAAGCTCAGGTAGAGTTAGGTAAATATCCGGGACAAGTTTCACATCCCTGCTGGCTGCGGCGGCGGCGGCGGCTGCTCCGTGCAGCCCCGCCCCTGCGCCGGGCGCGCTCCCGACGCCAAGAGGCCCTTCCGAGCGCGCGCGCGGGAGATACGCGCGCTGTCACTCTCACGTGCACGTTATCTTTCCTTCCCCATACGTCTCTGTTTCTGACCTCTCTCTCTCTCTCTCTCTCTCTCTCTCTCTCTCTCCCTCTCTCTCTCTCTCTCTCTCTCTCTCTCTATATATATATATATATATATATATATATATATATATTTTTTTTTTTTTTTTTTTTTTTTTTTTTTTTACCTCTCACATGGCTCTATCTCACCTCACACATGCATTTAATTGACTTTAATTCGTTTTATTTGCTGTTTTGTTTTGTTTAAGGTACTCAGTCCGTTGAATGGGGTCGAAAAGTGGTGTTTAATTTTCATACACGCATTGGAAAATAATGATTAGGCCACCTGCAGTCATCAAAAACAATGTTTATGCTATCAGGTAGTACTGACTCCTGTGTGTATCGTCCTGTGACAAAAACAGACAGAAAAGAAAGCACGGAATGCCTAAAATCACTGTTTTTATAATGCCACTGCTCTCGATGTAAGAAGTGATTTTTGTTGTTATCAAGAAAACCATGGAAAATGGCTGGATATGTGCTCCTGAATTAAACTCCTATGAGCTATATGTTGATGTCCTGATATTTGTCCAAACAAAGTTGGACACAGTTTAGTTGTACAGGACATTAAAGTTAACAAGATATTGAACTAAACAAGGATGGATGAATGAATATATAGGTTTGAGAAAGACTGACGATATATCAGTCGGTTTATTGGACCTCTTGGTTCACGCTTTAATCCAGCACCCGGATGGATTCATTTTGGTGAAAATGTTTTAATTGTCCGATTAATTTTTTTTCTTTTGTTGTTGTTTTTTTTGGCTTGAATAGAATAGAATAATCCTTGGTTGTCCACAGTGGTGAATTTCAGGTTTATCAGCAACAAGTAAGAGGAAAAAGTCAACAACAGAAGCAAAAATACTGTACAGTCATTCAAAAACGGCATAGTCCGATTAAATTAAATGTGCAACAAGTAGGGTGACTCAAAAGTGTACAAAATGTGCATGAATAATTGTACATAAAAAAACAGCAACAGGCTATCTACAAAAAACAATTTGCTTGCTGGGACCGCTGGTGGTTATAAAGTCTTTACTGATACTGAGTTAAGTTTTGGCCATAAGAAAATCTACTGTACAAGCGATAGACTGTGCAAGCCCATAAGAGTGCACACATTATTGACCGAGACATGTTCATACACTACTCCCGGAGAAGACTTGTTACTTTCACATACCATCAGAAATGAATGCCGTGCTGGAAGCTATTTTTTTTGCGTTCATGTGGGACAGGACTGAAACTGTGAGGCAACCTCTTACTTAAGTGTTCATACCTCTCAGGTTAGAACCATAAACCTCAATGTATTTCACAGGGATTTTACGGAGACGACATTGGCGTATGATCTTATTGTGAAGTTAAAGGAAAATGATGTATGATGCTCAAAATGTTTTACAAATATGGTGGTTTGCATTGTATTATGCCACCTTTACTGCCCCCTGATTTAATCTCAGGCTAAACCATGCTGTTCTGTGAACGCCGCTGCGGTTTACTAGGTAAGATTAGTGAACAAACAGTATCATGAAGACCAAGGAACTCAACAGATTAGGTTAAGTTAGGTTTTAAAACGCTTTGAACATACTCTTAGTGGTTCTGCGTCCTGTACGTGTGTCTCTGCTCTGTCTTCTCAAACCTCCGGTCAGTCGTGGCAGATGGCCGTTCACACTCAGCCTGGTTCTGATGGATCTTTTTTTTCTGTTAAAGGGGAGTTTTCCTCTCCACTGTCGCTAAATGGATGCTTGGTATGAGGGATTGCTGCAAAGTCAACGACACAATGCAAGCATCCATCCACTGTCAGTACATATTTATCCAGGAGGAGTAAATGCTGCGAGTCAATGACCTGATGCAATCTTCTGGGTCTCCTTTAATAGAAAACTTTAACAATTTTTAACTGTCCATATGTTTAACTTCGTAAAGAGCCTTGAGATGATGTGTTGTGAACTGGCTCTATGTAAATAAACTTCATTCAATTGAATGTCTTAGAGAGTGGCTTTCCACCTGAGCTGATGGACAGGACAGAGAGGGTAATGTTCGGAGATGCAGCTCAGGGTGGGTGATAAATCCTGTACTCAAAAACATCTGGCCTTCTGAGCAATTGCTGAAAGAAAACAATAGGAGTTCCTGTTTGCACTTTGCCACGAGCCATGCAGGGGATACACCAAACACATGGAGGATGCTGCTCTGGTCAGATGAGACCAAAGAGACCAAACATTTTGGCTTCATACAAAATGCTGTGTGTGGTAGAAACTAACAATGTGGATCAACACAGTGAAATGTGGTGGCAGCATAAGACTGATAGGCTCCAAGAACAGGACAGTACTGGAAGACAACCTGTTAAACGCTGCGAAAGACTTGAGACTGGGGCGGAGGTTCACCTTCCAGCAGGTAAACGATTGCAAACACACAATCAGAGCTACAATTAAATGGTTTAGACCAAACCATGCTCACATGTTAGAATGACCCAGATCCCAGACTTAAAAAAAATCATCTTCATAGATCCACCTATCTGAAAGGGTTTGAGCATTTTTACAACAAAGAATGAGAAGGAATATCAATTGTGAATAAAACTTTAGGATATAAAAATGTTTGTGGGATAATGCATTGTCCAACCTAAGACATATTTTACATCTGCAGCGAAATGCTAAGAAATTGTACTTTTTGTTTTTGTAACCTTTGAGTGATTTAGCTGTTTTCCATGATTTTAAAACGAGAACCCGTACCTAAAAATCTGGACTATTTCTTGCTGAGAAATTCACATAAATTAGCCTATTAAGATGCCATTTACCCTTCTCGAAAATGTGTTATTGTTTATAAAGAAAGGTTGTCGTAATAGTGCACTAAAAGTGTTTTTTTTTTGTTTAGTTTTTTTTGTTAAATGAGAATAAATTGAAGTGATGAACGCTGCTGCTCTACTTGCTGTGGACTACTTGTTGTCGCCATCTACAGGATACACGAGGTATTACCGATGTGTCGCGCATGTTCAAAAAGATACTGTATACGGGCACTTTTTTACCGTCAAAAGATTCAATGGATCACATGCTACAAAAAAATGAAAAGAAAAAGCGAAAGAAAAAACGACTAATTGTAAATCAGCTTTATTGAATTATTTGTAACACTGAATGCTTTGTTGCACGACAACAGACTGTATAATGATGATGATGATAATAAAATAATTTATTTATCATTATCTCTACGTTGAACGTAATCTCAACGTCTCAAAACAGACTGAGAGCAAAACATGAAGTGGGACTTAAAGAATAAAAAGTTGACGAAAATCAACTTTTTAGATGTAGGAGTAGGAGATAGGGGTACCGAAGTGCATGAATTATTCAAGAAAAAAGGTCCTGCTAAAAAGTAAATGCTTCAGTCCTTTTGTAGGAAGAAAGACAGAGCCCTCAGTTATTATTATCATTATTATTATTATTAGCACCATTGTATTTTTATTGCACTAATAGATTTGCATGCACTGACCTCCCTGTCTCCTCAATATTAAGACAGATTGCGAAATGAGACATGGAACCTACAGAGGTTAAAGATGTCTAAAAAAAAAAAAAAGATGTCTAAAAACTATTCCTGTTTCAGGTATATAATGCTGAGAAATTCCCCCTTTTGGCCAATCTGTTGTAAATTTGCCGCTGTATTTTGGATCATTGTTCTGTTGATGATCCCGGCTTCAGCTGTCAGACAGACAGGCTCACGTTTGGCTCCACAACTCTCGACCCAACTGGATGACTGCAAGATAAGCCCAAACCATCCCTCCTCCACCACCATGCTGGACAGGTGTTTGTGCTGATATATGTTGGTCACTGCTGAAAGGCCCCGTCTCCCGTGGTGCCCTCCAAAGGTCTTGTGATTCATTCAGATGCAACTTGCAAACCAAGCCAGTGCTGCTGTGTTTTTTTTAGAAAGACAAGGCTTTCTCCAAGCTTCCGAACAGTCATATTTTGATATTTATCGTGCTAACTGAGGTCTCTAGAAGTCTGAAATGGAGCTCCTGTAGTGCTCTATACCTCTGTGCGTTCCACGGTTGGACATCGGTGGGATTTGGCAGCTTTCCCAAATGTTTTACACTCATGCACCATTCTAACTTCAGGATGATACAATTTAGATTGAAAATGGCCTTTGTTCTCTTCCCACATTGGCTGGCAGCAAAACTGATACATTGCGCTGATAGTAGCTCTATTGCTGAGGTCTTTCTGACTTGGCATTGTGCTAACAGCGACCTGTATGCTCCGCGTGTGCAGACTGCAAAAACTACTACTTAAATTGCTGATCGTAAATTACTCAAGTGAATTTAATTAGCATCTCTTGCACTGTCCTCCTCTAAATCCTCTGGAAGTTGCATGACTGTACCGACAGTCGCTGAACCGTTGTTTTCCATCATGACTGTACGTCTACCGCTAGCGCAACACATTATTTCAGTTCTTAAATGTCAGATGACTCAAGACTGCATCAGCTTGGAGAAGCTGCCGCACTTTAAAGCTCAAAGGTGTCTGCTACCAGGCAACTCAGAAAGCAAGAGTTATGTCACAAAACATGGTTTTGCTTAGATTTATATATTTGTGATAAGGTTTCAGCATTTTTCTGACAGCAGAATAAAATTGACCTTCCTCAGATGCTGGAGTAGGTGCCAGTTAATGTAAAAGTTGGTGTAAAATTGTAACTGGATTTTTGTTTTCCTTTTTGTTTGAAAAGCTGTTGTTTGGAAACACTTTCTTGCATAATAAAGTTGAGTTTAACCCTTTAAGTTATCAGGTGAAGAGATCAAAATAAATCTACACTACGAGCAATGAAATGAATTCAAATTTAAAGCTCACAGTGAAGCAGTTGAAGAAAGTTTAATATCTGTTCAGTTCTAGGTTGTAGACAGAGTTGAGTGTGCATGCCTTCATGAGTGGAGCTCACTTGTTTAAGAAATTTGAACTGAACAATGGTGTTTGTTTTTACATGACAACCCTGAAGTGAGCACAGTTCATATTGGGGTCAATTACCAGAGCTCTATTTGGAAATGAGTGAAAGATGTAACCTGTGTTTACAGGGAGCAAACTTTTCATATATTGTGCAAAAAAAGGAGTTTAAAACATTTTCCCTCCAAGGTGAGAGTCTGGTGACTGCTGTGTGTGTTCACAGGTCTGGTTCAGCTCCTACACGCACATGAGCACCCTTTTTAGGGACCCATGATTGCTAAAGTGAGTCTCACCCCTCACTTTAATCCCAACAACATAAATTGAAGCTAATGTGTCCTAAACATCACAATGGCTAGATTAAAGTGAGGTCTTTTATCTGGGCAGGAGTCTCCAGCAGTGATGAACAACGGAGTAATGCTGCTGCTTCATATGCATTGTCCCATTTCTTCTTACTTTTCTCTCTGGCCATGGCATAGGTAAGTGTGGCCATAATACCAACATAGATGTCTCTGAGTTAAGAGTTTCTGACTGTTGTGCTAAAAAGATGCAAGATGCTATCAAAGGAGGAACACAAGAGTTTTAAAGGGACTTACAAACACAGCCCTAACGGATCAATTTTAAGAGCAGATTTAGATAGATTTTGTCTTTTAACGATGAAAAATGAAAAATATCTAAATGAGATTACCTGTTTGGGGAATTTGAGAGTTGAACAGAAATAAATCAGTTGGTAAAGGCCAGGCTTGAAATATTACCCCATGCCATTAACGATTAACTCTTCTTGGAGAGTTATGATGTATATACCTTTTAATCTGATTTCTGACACAATTGTGATAAATAAATGAAAAATAAATGAAAAAAGTCTATTTTGGTACTGGAAACGTAGTTCAGATTGTTTAGGTGGTGAAAGGTAAACATGAATTAATTAATTTCATTCCAGGGGAACCAAATTTAGAACTGGTTCTTGTCAAGTGTGAACAGGCACAGCACTTGTTTTGGAATTTAATAATGGATATTTGTGTTTTTGCATTTTTTAAATGTTCATTTGAGTTTAATCGGGGTCTACGTCAGCAAAGTAGACGTCATATACAATATATAGTTTCACATACAGTATTGGTTTTTTTATATTATCCTCAGCAAATAAACTTAAGTGAGGAACATTGTGAATGGTGATGTATGTTAATTTCTTCAAACATGACAACTTTTTTGTTTTCCTTAGTGATTGTGTTGCTCTATACATTTCTCTTTAAACAATAACTTGGATGTTTGTGTTTTTTGGGGATATTCAAGTCCAGCAGCATACTTGTCCACATTCCAGTTTTCTTGTTTTCCATCTTTAAAGCTGGTTTTTAAACTTTGCATTGTTTTTGTACACAGTCGTGGAATATTCCTCCTCTGCAACGCAACTAGGTGTCTTCTTTCCAGCCGGTATTTTGGTCTGTCAATCTACTTTGAAATCAGAAAAGTTCTCAAAGGATCTAAAATCAAATCAGTGACAAAAGCATGATCATAATAAAGATTAAACGACAGGCATGGAGATTTTTATTTTCTCTCAGTATTAACCTCTTGAATTCTTATTATGGGGCTGAATATGTGGTAAAACCTTCAGTTAGCCTTGTCTGCTTATAAGCTTTGGGCAAACGGGTGATTTTGGACCTTTCTTTCCAACACAACAACCAGATATCAACAACACAATTCATCTCATTTCACGGCACCTTCGATGTCAGGAATCTGACACCAAAAACAACAAATACAAAGTTTTTAACAACCTGTTGTTCTTTCTGTTTCCTCCCCTGTATAATCAGCAAGTTCAGTCTCACTGATTGTTAGGTCCTCTGCCATGCTTCCCCGGTTCTGGTCATCATCTTGTCATGTTCCTGGTTCCTGTCTTCCCTGCCAGCTTGTAAGCCTTTGTTTTCATCATCTAATAAAATCACTCTTCTCTACAACATGTGGCTTCCCAGCTCATGTCTGTGCTATGGTCCTGATGCCAACAGCACAAATCTAACAATGCATTGCCTTACAGATTTGCAGCTGAAAAAGAGGAACAGATGTGCAACATAACATAATATAACATAACAACATAACATAACATAACATAACATAACATAACATAGCAACATAACATAAAATAACATAACATAGTGCAACATAACATCCACAAACATAGCAGTCATGGTTACAGGGGCACTACATCAATTTACAAGGTGCATAGGATTAAAGCCATCAATTCTTATACATCAAAGGGTCCATTTTTCCCTTTTTGTCACAAAATCATTTTCTCTTATTGTGAGGTGATAGGTCATTCTTTCCGTGGCGTACCCCTCTCTCATTATTGCTTTTTTCCCCCCATGTTATCAACAGTATGTTGGTTAAACATCCTTTTCCATGACACAGTTGCTCAACCTTCCCAGATACAGAATTTCACATTCTCTGGGTATGACATATTCATAGATGTCTTTTATTATGTTTGCTTCATTTTTCCAGAATGAGTTAGGGTTGTGACACTCCCAGAAGATGCGTGTATGAAAAACTGGGGACTTTTTGTCTTTTAAAGATTATTCCAAAAAAACAATTGAGCAGGCTGACTGGGATTTATTGGCGGATTAAATTGGCTTTCATCACAGATGTTTCATAACTTTAAAGTAAAGTAAACCTTCTATTTTTTTTTCATTTGAGCTTATTTTGAATATAGCCCCCCCCCCCCACCTTAGTCTAATATCTGTGACTGCTCATGAAGATCAGCTGGTGTTGACAGAGCATAGAAATAAGATTAAACTGAAAAAAAGACATGCCATGAAGTTTGTGTCACTAAATAAAACTCACTTTGCAGATAGCAGGAGAAAAGCAATTTATTTATAAAGCAAAATGCATTTTGCAAAATTACAGTTCATGCGAGCTTTAACATTGACATTAAATCAGAGAAGACCTTTGCTATTTTAGGTTATTTAGGATAACTAAAGTTAGTTTTATTTGCTTAATTCACAAAAATGATATTGAGATTTTTTTCCTATTACTTTCTTCAGATTCTGAACTTTACATACATTAAGATTACTTTGCTTTTAAACTATTCGGGGAAGCCCAGATGATGGCGTTTCAACAGCTCCTGGAAGGCTAAATTACAACATTTGAGCTAAAAAGAGGTAAACCTGTGCGTGTATTTTAAAGCAGTACTTCAAATTCCACTTCTTTATGGAAAATCAAGCGAAATCAGGCATCAAGCAAGCCTTCAGGAAGAGCATTGTGTACCTCAACAAGACTGTTTTTTCCTTGGATGAGATAAAATGGTTTTGATCGGAAAATGTGCAAATTGATCCTATTTTTTTTTTTACATTTTATTTATCTATTTAATTTTTTATTGAGATATACTTACGTATTTATTATTACCATTTATTTATTTGCAATGAGGGTTGCTATTCTTTAAATTTTGTTGAGCTTTCTTGCACAATAATAATAAGAGGAACTCTGATTCTGTTTCCGAACAGAAAGTAAAAGACATCATGAAGATGACAGTCTGGTGAGAGAGTGTAATTATCCAGAGTGAAACGAGTCTTGTACTGGGCTGAAAGGTCACTCAGCAAGGAAGAAGCCATTACTCTAAAAGCAACATAAAGAACAAAGTATACAGTTTGCAATTGTTCTCAGGGACAAAGACCTCCATTTTGGGAGAAACGTCCTGTGACCTGAGGAAAATACAGTTGAAGTATTTGGCCATAATGTCCATTGTTACTTTTGGATGAAAAAGGGAGAAGCTCGCAGACTTGAGAACACCATCCCAACTGTGACGTACGGCGGTGGCAGCATCATGTCGTGGGGGTATCTCGCTCTAGGAGGGGCCGGTGCGCTTCACAAAATAGATTAAATCATGAGGAGGAAAAGGTTATGTGGAAAGATTGAAGCAACATCAGCTTGTAAAAATAAGTCATCCAAAAGTACAATGACCCTAATCATAGTGCTAAATCAGATACAAAGTCATGGTTTTGAAGTGGCCATCACAAAGTCCAGATCTTAGTCTCACAGGAAATCATGACCAGAGCATTAAAAGGTGTTTGCGAGGAAAGAGGCCTTCAAACCTGACTCGGTTACACCAGCGCTGCCCGGATGAATGGGCCAAACATCAAGAAAGCCATTGTTAGGAGCTTGTTGAGTTGGGATTGGTAATCCTAATTTAAAACAGACAAATTCTCATCAGATTTCATGTCAGGCAGTGAAACTAATGCTGATTTTATGCAGTGCATGTGAGTATCTGGTTTCAATTGGTGAATGAAAAGAACTGTTAAACCTTTTATCATTTCCAGTTCGCAAATGTGATTGAATCCAGGACTATATTTAGTTTTTAACCATTTCAAAGAGTTTGTTTATTTCATGCGTGTAAAAACAAATGCGTCCGCTGGCCTACTGCAAATACTCCCAACCGAACAACTCACAAGTAAGAATGCTGTTGAGTGCATTTGTTGCATTCCCTCAGAGGTGAAACCAGCCCTGACCGGCTCCGAGGGAGGTCAGATGTTTGCCACTGAGGGCGGCCGCTCAGGGACCAGCAGCGACTGGTTGACCGTGGAGTGCCACAGACAGATGAGGGGAGTTTGCTCCTGTCCTCTTAGAAACAGGCTCAGTAGCAGAAGGAAAACCTCCCCCTGTTTCTCCCGGAGGATCAACTTTCTGCAAACCAAGACCCGCTGTGCCCTCTCCACCCTGACCCCCGCAGCATCTCTAAATTTAGACCCCCGGCGACACAGGAACAAACCCGATGTTATTTCAGTATCCGAACCTAATGTCCCCCATCCGATTAACACATCAAAAGTGATTTCATGTGCTACATTTCCGCTTTAAGACGAAACCACCACATCCATGGTCACAGTTCAGAGCCATCTGCTCTATGTATGGTTTCACTATTCGCCTTTAAATTCCTCAGACATCTCCGTTCTTCTCTGTTTCACTCAAGAATGTGTTTACCGCCGGCTGGACACAGCCTCTCTTTCCCCCACTCATTACATAAGAACACATTAGTGTCAAAGTTAGGTTATATAACTCAGTTCTCAGTAGAAAAGCCGTCATAATGTCACAGTGTGGCTTGCACCTAAAGTTTGTGCCAGAGAACTATTTTTTTTTTTTACAGAGAAGGATGTTTAAAGCCTGTGTGGAGGGGAAAGCCTCGTGTATTCGGAGGGGAACACCGTTATTGTAATTCAGCTCTAGTCTTCCAGTCATTCTTGCACTATGCTGTGAAATGATTGCAGAAGGCCAAAATAAACAAACTTAAACCAGGGCTCCTGGAGAGACAGCCTTCTACGTTGGTAATGATTTTGGGGGCTAGCGTGGTCATTTTTTGAAATTGTGAGATCATAAATGATGATCCACGTGGCCCTTTTCTTTATCTTGCTCTGTGTGAATCTGTAAAGCACACTCTATACTGCTTCTGATTAAGGCTCGAGCCTGACTCTTCACTAAAAACATTCAGGACATTATAAACAAGGGCAGCATAAGAACCATAAAGGACTATTAAAACTGAAATAAATCCTGCACAATTCAACATCAAAACAAGCAACTCTGTTAACCGGACATGTGTGCACTCTTTTTAACCAATACTTTGGTGAAATACTTTTTATTTAAGGTACACCATTCAGTCTTCTGGAGTTCACACCTGCCGTTAATCATTGTGAATCTGAATAAACAGTTCTTTAGCTAGTCTAGAGAGCTTTGGAGACTGCTTATGGAGTTAAAAACAACCACAAAAAATCTATGAATGCATTGCACTAACTGTATGGGACTCCTTTCTTCCATTATTTTATTTTTATATTCCATGCACACAAGCTCGCCTTTCACACTGGGAGCAGCGGGCAGATGCAGCATCTCCAATCAATTATTGTGGACAAATTGGAGTCGAAAGTTATACAAATATGTCATAGGTCCATTGCTCAGCACAGCTTTGCAGTGTGACTTGGGAGGAAATTGAGCCTCGCCAGTTTACACACAGCCTGCAGCTCAAACAAAGTTTGCTACAGAGGCCATAAAATTCCTGTGCTTTGATGAGTTTGGGTTTACAGGCTGATTCAGACAGAGAAGTAAGTTTCCAGAAGGACACTGACAAAAAGCAAAAATGTAACAGGTACTGACCTCACAGTATGATCCAGTCTGCATAAAAGCTGCTAAATCCTGAAGTCTGATCTTGTTTCTCCAAAATTAATTAAAAAGGAACGAGATGGAAGTTGATCAGTGAAGCTGCCAAGAAGCCATCAGTAAAACTGAATGAGCTGTAGGGATTTATGGCACCAGCTGCGTCTCCAGTCTCCGTTCCTTGGACTAAGAAGACAGAAACCTTGCCTTGCAACGAAAAGTTACAGGCCTGGCTAAGTCTCATGGGAGATTTTAATATGGTCTCATGAAACTAGACTTTAAACTAAACTTCAGAAAAAAAACAACCTTTTCCACAAAAACAACAACCAAATCTCTGTACATTGGAAAAAGAACATCACATTTCTCATAGTAAAACACGGTGTGGTATCATCGTGCTGTGGGGTTAATTTCATTCTGACAGAACCTTTTTTTTTTTGTTTTTTCAGAAGAGAGTTCACAGCCAAACTATAATAACATGTTTAGTACGAACAGAACAAGCTCCTCTTTCAACTCCTGCTGCCAATGCAAAAAAAGAAATCGGTCTAATATGTTATCCTCTAATAAACGACATATGAGATAAGATAAGACGAGATAAGAATTCCTTTATTGTCCACGAACACAGTTACACACAATTATTACCAATGAAAAAAGGAAGAAAAAACTAGTCTAATCTAAAATATGTTCTAAAGAAATGCCAAGAATAGAATAGAAAAAGTAAATACCAGAGTAAATAATAAATATTGCACAGTGGAAAATATTTAAAATGGCAGTCTTTTTACATAACACACGATAATACGATATGCAATGAGCATGATAGTGCAACAGCATCCAGAATTAGATTGATGATTGATTGCTTTATTCAACAGACTCGTGGTCCACAAAGAGATTAAAAAAAAAAAAACATAAAAAAACAAGAAAAATTAAAAATGAAAAACAAACAGAATAAAAATAAAAATAAATAAAGAAATCTTATAAAAGACTTGCATACCAATGTTTCCACAGAGCCGACTGGAATCTTAGCGCACTGAGAGAGGGATGTGAAAACATTACAATAAGACAGTTCAATGAGCTGCCCAAACGACACATAAACCTGCATATCAGATTTCTCACAAGTGCCTGGAATGTTCTGACATGTGCGTTACAAAACATCACACTTGCATGTTTTAGCTACGGTGCTTTGCAAGTTTCTGTTAGCATCTGGGAAACAGTGTAAATGATTAATGATCAGAAGCTGTGCAACCATTAGCATGATGTAAACAGTTATTGAGTCTGATAGGAAGCAGCAGAGATCATAAAGACTAACAGCAGCCGGGACGAACTACCTTCAGAAGCGCTCCTTAGAGCATCTGGGATGCAGTAGTCTGTCACTAAAAGAGCTCGCCAGCTCTGCAGGAGCTCTGTGCACTGGGTGGCAGAGAGTGAGACATATTACACTGATTAGAACAGAAACTACATCTGGGTTTAGCCAAAAGACCAAGAAGTGATTGATTTTTGGTCAAGGTGGGCGAATTTTTCAGCAGTTTGCAAAATACCAGTCAGCTTGGACCCAAAACCTTCACGTGTCTTTTAGAAAGCTAAAAATAAGATTTTTTTTTCTTTTGCAACATCACATTGAGCCCAGTCTTCTGGATGCTTCTGGATCAACAAAAGTATTATTTAATGAGAGAAAAATGTAAGTTTTAAATGTCCTAGACAGGGTCCAGAAAATCTGTGTGGGTTCACTTGAAGAGGGCCGTGGACAAAAGACAACCTCGCAATCTGTTTAAATTTCAAGAAATTCAGCAAGAGTGGGCAAATGTTGCTAAATCAAAATGTTGAGGATAATGAGTCTCCAGCTTTCAAGGTTGCAATGAAAAAAAATACGGTTCAAGAGACAAAATGGAGGCGGAAAACAAATAACCGCTGTGCACATGGATGAAATGGAAAACTTTTAATTCCTTTGAATAGATTGGGAGGAAATTTAATTTAGAGAGCAGGGATCTGCTCAGATTTTTGCAGTAAAGATGCTGTTATAACACAGTCATTAACAAAGGAACACGTCACAATGCAAAGACGTTGCAGGCAGGTATTGCTGTAGCACCCCATGTGAAATTGTCTGTAAACTGTTTATTAAGGCCTAAATCTAATGGCTCTAACATACTCTGTGTTACACAGCAGTAGGAAAAGAGCTGGAGCTGTCAGAGAGGGACTGTTATTCCATGAGTAAGACGCAGCAATCCACAGACAGCTGGAAAACTTTATTTTATTTCATTATCAATCCTTAAATAAATCATAAAAAATAGGCATACAGGACTGCTGGATGACCCGGTTATTGCCAGTCATGCTAACTTACTTTCGGTCATAAAATCTGTATAACACATCAGGATACAGCATCCCAAAGGAACCCGGATCAGGACGACTGGTCCTGAATAAATGGGTGGTAGTCTCTAAAAAGCGGATCTCTATCTCTTCATGGTTCTCATTCCTGCACGTAAGACAGCCGCACGCCAAGCTAAGGTAAAAATGGACAGTGCATGACCTAAAAAGTTGCTGTTTTTTAAAAAGTTGTTGCAAACATAGTATTAGTTTAAAGGGGTGCAACCAAATAGTTGACCCTTTCTGCATTCACGCTCTGCATGCTGACGAAAGTGTGCAATCAGATGGACCAACGCTGTCTTAGCACGCGGATCAATCAGAGTTAAACTACAATTTCTGCTTGGCCGTCAACAGGCCGCAGAGCCGACTTGAAATTGGGTCAGCGAGGATCTGAACAGGCCCTGCCAGTTTCCCAGACGTGCCACGGACACGACGCCTGATGACAAATGTTTGGAGCGCAGTCAGGAATTTATACATGTAGTACAGTTTGCAGGATTCAAAAATAGCCCTTGACGTATGTACATTTGGAAACTGAGGAGCAGATCCAAAAAGCCGCACTTATCGGTAACAGTGAAATTAGGGCAACGCACGGTCACAGCAGGGGCTCCTATCTGCACCTACTTGGCTTACTGGAAGTGTGCAGCATCCTTCCTGTAACCACTGGTGAGTAGTATGTTTATAGCCACTTTGCTTTTGTTTGTTCATAAAAAGCAAACATTTAAATGTTTCAGACCATCGAATAAAATGTTGTATATTAAACAAATATAACCTGAGTAAATAAAAGAAACTGTTCTTAAATGATTAATTTATCATTTACCTGTGACTAACCATGTCTGGTTCAGTCTCACTTTTCACACTCAGACCTGATTACAGCCGGACCTGTAAAATCAAGAAATTGATTAAAGAGAACCTGTCTGACGACCTGAAGTAGGCTAAAAGTTCCCAAAATGCAAAACATTAAGCCCCAGAGTAAAGAAATTCATTTTTTAAATTTGGAAATGGCAAACCATTTTAAGGTTGCGGGTCTCCACTGACTCCCCATCATTAATCAAAAAAAGAAAAGAAAGACAAACTGGGCTAAAATGGCATCCATATGAAATCTACAAGGCCAAACTCACCAGTGTCCAAAAAGAACACAAAAGACAGTCATCTTGATGATCCTCAAGGCTTTTAGGACAATATTAGTGGACTGATGAGACCAAAATGAAACATTTTGTAAGGTGTGCGTTTTGTTACATCTGACACAAAACTAACACAGCATTTAGAGAACATCAAGCCTGCAGTCAAACATGGTGGTGGGTAGTGTGATGGACTTAGGCTGCTCTGCTTCTTCAGGCTCTGGGCGACCCGCCGTGATCGATGACTTAGTGAATTGCGATGTCTTCCAGAAAATGTTGGGGGAGAAACTCCGGCCATCCGTTCGGGTTGGCCAAAGAAGAGTGGGGAAAAACGTTCCTGGAGTCCACGGCCATGTAAAAACCTAATTGGCTTTTCACCCAAATACTAGATGGCAGTTGTTGCCGCCAAGGATGGCACAACCACTTAGGTTAGGTTACTTTTCACACTTGGCTTAGGTGGCTAACACGAGCCAACATCCATGAGCCAGTAAAAGCCGCAGCACTCCTGTTCCAAGATGATTTAATGGCAAGTCAAAATGTAGTAAAACACAACTCTGAAGGCCTTGCCGTTCAAACCGTAGTCCTTGGTGAGGACAGTTAATTGCATCCTGGCACACACGTTATTTAAACACCTATGATACCCATTCACAGTAGGAATGAGCGTCCCAGACACAGCAGTCACGAGCGGCCCTCATGCTGGGCCTCACGTGCTATAATTATAAGCTGTCTGAAGGGAGCTTGAATGCAGCACCTCGTGCGTCAACAGTCTTAAATTGAGCAGCAGAGTGGTTGAAGTATCAGTCCAGAGGGTCGAGTTTGCTGCGGACGGTCGACTAAAACCTCCTCCAGATGACTCTGACTCAGGAGCGACCGATGACTTATGCCAAAATGAAGGGCCTTGTGACATTTATATCAGGTAGATGGCCATTTTAAAAACTTCATTGAAAAGTAAAAACTTTTTTATAAGAAAATGTTTTGAATAGATGATTCCACAATAGATTATACAGCTCATATTGGAGGTTTTAATTTGCTATGTCAATGATGAACTAGTTTATTGAAGAACTGTCACTTTAAATGATTTAGTAACTCCCTAAAACTATTATATTTTGCTTTATGTTGACTGTGATCTCAATTGAAAAAAGCTGTCAGACATCAGCAGACTCCACTCAGCGGGTTCACTCTTATGTAATGGACTAACCCCACCCTCCTCTTTGTGTCTCCCTCTGACTGTCCTACAGATGTGCTAAAAGAGAAAAAAGTTGGCTTCAATGAATTCTTACAAAAAATCGTTTCCACCCAGAAACCCTTCCAACAGTAAGTTAGCAAAAAAAAGAGAGATTTTTAGCTTTGTGTCCAGCCCTTGAAATCCAAATCTAAACCGAGCTCTGCTTGACCTCCTCCTGATTGAAGGCTGGACACCCAGAAGCTGCTGCAGAGACGGAGCAAGCTGAGGAGACAGAAGGAGCAGGAAGCTCCCTGGGTGAGTTCAGATCTGCTGGAGGAGCTTTAGGAGACGCTGCCATGGTGTTGACAGGTGGATGAAACCCAATCCCTCCTTCTGATCGCCCCCCCCTCTCTGTGTCTTTTTTTTTGCAGAGCCCGGTGAACACAGCAGTCTCTCAGTGAGTCACACCCCCCCACTGTTGCATTTCTTGACACGAGAAAAGTTTTTGCTTCACGTCACAGAGCAACCCTTTCTTTTATAGCAGTCAATTGAGAAGCACAGTGAAGGTCCATGGGAGGGTCCCCTAATTGGCTCCCAACCTTGTGAGCCCACGTTGCACAGGTTAAGGCATTAGCAATTACGAGGGCTTTCTGAAAAACAAACAAACAAACAAAACAACAACAAAAAACAAGCCAGGGTTACCTTATTTTGTCGCCACATTATATATTTAGATTTATTCATCTTTATGTATGCTTGTCTTACAAGCATTTATGCATTTCTTGTTGCTTACAATTTGCTCTCGTTGTCTTGATCAGGGTGAAACCATCAGACTTTGACTACCTCAAAGTTATTGGCACAGGAAGCTTTGGAAAGGTATTTTTATTTTGTCATTCGCCTATAAGTTTTTATAAATCTATAAAAGCTGTGAAATAATAAATAAAATGAAACAATATATGACAGGTGTTGCTGGCCAGACACAGAAAACAAGGAGGTTACTACGCAGTTAAGGTTCTGGACAAGCAGATGATCATCAGGAGGAAAGAGGTCCGTCCTTGTCTGTCGTTTCTCCGTCTGAGTCGTTTTTTGTTTTTTTTCTGTCTAACCGTATCCGTGGTTTATGTCTCTGCAGCAGAACCACGTGATGGTTGAAAGGAGCGTACTGCTGAAGGGACTAAAGCATCCATTCCTAGTGGGGCTCCACTTCTCCTTCCAGACACCAAAGACGCTCTACTTTGTCCTGGACTTTGTAAACGGAGGAGAGGTGTGTGGGTCGAAAAAGAAAAAAAACATCGTGCAAACTCACGGAGATAGATTTGTCTGACTGAATGTGTGTAGGAAAGCCCTTCATAGTTTCATTCCTTCTTTCTTTCAGCTGTTTTACCACCTGCAGAGAGAGGGTTCATTTCCAGAACCCCGAGCTGCTTTCTACGCTGCAGAGATAGCTGCTGCGCTCGGCTACCTTCACTCTCTAAGCATCATTTACAGGTGCACACATGAAACACGGCTTTAAAAAACTTCCTCAGGGCTTCTGCAAGCTATAACTATGCAATAAACATTAGACTTTTGTGCATTATGCAAAATAACTTACTTAAATAGTAGCTTATATCTTCTTGCTTAAAAATTTCGACAAGTGACATTCAGCTTTGTCCTCTGATTGTGGTGTTGGTTACTTTATGCATGAGACGTGCCTTCACACCTACAGGTTACCTTCAAATAGTATGCCATAACATTTCGTAACAGCTACACTTGATAGGACAACTACTGAAATGCCTGATTTCAAGCCAATCACTAATTTACAATGTTTTCATGTCCCTGTGGAAACTGTGTGGTTCAGTCAGGAGAACTTTTTCAGAGAAATTAATCTCTATCTTTAAAGGGGACATATCATGCTTTTTAGTGCCTTCCTTTTCACATTTAAATCACTCAGTTGTGGTCCATATAAAGTGGAACTGCAATGCTTTGGTCTGAATTCCTTGTTATTGTTGCCCCACATCCCCTCTTTTGCTGCGGATCTGAGGTGTGTCTGAGAGCAACTCGTTTTGGTGCTGTCTCTTTAAATCTAAAGGAGGCACTCCACCTCGTTTTGTAGTATTCTGGGGGGCAGTGTGAGGAATTGTGGGGATTAATACAACTAACAACCAAACATTTTCACTTATCCATGTGTACTTTTAGCCTCCTTGAGCTTAGAGTACAAAATCAAGGCAAAAAATAAAAGCCAGATATGGGAAATTGGCAAGCCAGAAGTCCATGACCTTGTTCAGCAGTTCTGCAGCAAATACTGTGAAGTAATTGTTCAAAAAAACATAACAGGGAATAGAGAAAACCAAATAGCTTGAAAAATATGACCCAAAAAGTATATAAAGATATTTACGCAGCTCTTGGAGAGACTAAATTCAACTTTTCTGTACTCCTAGGGACTCCAAGTACTCAACAAAATGGAGTTAAGGGCAAAAAAGTAGATTTTACATATGTCCCCTTTAATCTTCAGACAGGGGTTTTACTGCCCTACATCAAGGGCTTCATAGTTTATTCAGAGCGTAATAATATCACCAAAATTTATCAAATAGAATTACAGAACATGGAACAAATAAATGGCGCCAAAGTGTTTCTCAAAAACATATATCAATGAAAGAAGTATTGAATGAACAAAGGTAGAAATAGCTCAATATAAACTGGGTCTATCGGAAGGTAATTCACTGTCTTGTATGAGAAATCTGGTCTTATTTAAGACTTTTTTAAGGCCCACAATTGATAAACTTTAAGAGTTTTTAGTAGTTGTAGACTAAACCTACACATTTCTGACCCTTGTATTTCTGTACAGAGATCTAAAACCAGAAAACATCCTGCTGGACAGCAAGGGTCACGTAATGCTAACAGACTTCGGGCTTTGCAAGGAAGGCGTGGCTGTTGGTGGGACTACACACACCTTCTGTGGGACCCCAGAGTATCTGGCTCCAGAGGTTCTTCTGGGCAAGCCTTACAGCGCAGCGGTGGACTGGTGGGGACTTGGAGCTGTGCTGTTTGAGATGCTCTCTGGACTGGTGAGTCTCATTGGGTCAAACCATTGTCCTCAGCTTCCTCTCCCGCATCTTGATCTCACAGTGTCGGCCCTGTTCTGCTTCCCAGCCTCCGTTTTACAGCCGCAGCAGACTAGAGATGCTAGAAAACATCCTGTACTCTCCTCTGCGGCTGCCCAGCGGCCTGTCTAAAGGTGCCCGCTCACTGCTGAAGGGCTTGTTGGAAAGAAACATCTCTAAACGCTTAGGCCAGAGGCGTGACGTTGTAAGTGCACACACATTAGGCATCAACAGAGGCAGACACCAACCATGAGTGAAAAGACACGTGACCACAGGAGTTCATTTCTGCTGTGTTCTCAGGAGGAGCTGAAGGAGCATCGCTTCTTCGCTTCCATCAACTGGGACGACCTCGTAGCCAGAAAAGTCAGGCCTCCGTTCGTCCCTAAAGTGGTACGAATAAATCAGAAAATTGTCCGAAACTAAGTTTCAGCCGGCGTCTGTTTGGCTCTGACTCTCTTTCTCCATTTCTAGACCAGTCCTTGTGACGTATGCTACATCGCTCCTGAGTTCACGCTGCAGCCGGTCCCTGCCTCCGTGAACGAGAGGGTCGAAGCAGCCGCAGCCAGCGCAGCGTTCCCTGGGTTCTCCTTCATGAACCCCGCGGAGTACGTGGCAGCAGAGGCAGTGTCATAACGCCACCAAGTCCTCCGGGAGTGTGATTGTTGAAGATTATTTATTTTTAAGTTGTATATTAATAACATGTCTATTTTTTTTGTACCTGAAAGGAATACACAAACCCTGACATGGCAGGTTTACAGCATGCTGCGCTTGAATAAATGGTGATATGTTTTAAAATATCATCTGATTCCGCACAGGCTGTTTATTCGTGACCATTTCAGAAGTCCTTTACATATTTGTGTCTATTAAACATGAAAAACACAACAGTGAGCAGGTTTATTTTACAAAATGTTTATAGCCTTTATTGCACAGCTCCCATTTTACAAATACATTCACTTGTTACAATGATATCATACTGGCTTTCTTAATACTGCATACATGAGAGCAGAACCAAAGTGCATTGCAAGCACAGTACGGAAAGCTTTTCTATGTAGCAGTTATTTGAAAAAAATAATATATGCACTGCTTTTACCTTGTTTGTGTTGTTGTGACAAACAAAACAAAAGAAAAAGTCCCAGACGGTTTATGGGTGCATCTCGACCCTTTATAATATCTTCAAAAAGGGAGATTAATTCAAAAAGTGAAGATGACGGTGAAAATTAAAGTGTATATTTTAAAGATTTTGGCTTACTGCTAACAAAAAAACTATATTTGGTTTCCCAGAACACTAAAACTTGTAAAAAACAAAAATAAAAGACAATTTTCAGTACATAAACCCTACAGTACATAAATGTAATGTCATGGTCTGAAGACAGCTGATTTGAGTCTTTGACGCCCTACACTATTCTCATAGCGCTGTTTCAAAGTATATTAATGAAAAGTTTTAGTGGAAGGCAAATCTCCTTCGAGTTTGAGGAGGATCCACATGGAGTGGACTGTGGCTGGAGTCAGTGCTTCAAAAAGCCACCACAGACGTACAGCATGTAGGACGTGAGCTACAGCGGTCAGTCTTGTCTGCTAGCTGGTTCAAGAGGAAAAAAGGACTGGACTAGCATGAGCTGGTTACTGGTCTCAAGGTACACCAAGGTTTTTTGCAGATATGGTTTCATCATTGCTAACATCTTCTGTCAAATCTGTCCCAGGATCTCAGTTCTTTTAATGAGATGCCAGAGAAACTGGTGCTGCAACTCGACTTTTCTCAGGCTATAAGGAGACAACACAGTGCTGCCTTTCCCCACTTGTTGCTGCACCCTGCTAGTTCGCAGCCTTTAAAAAGCTCCTCCCCCCCCCCCCCCCCCCCCCCCCCGCCCCTTAAAAGAAAGACAGTATGTTTGGAAATAAATACGGTCGCAAAAAGCATGGACTGCCATGGTGTGGAAACTGAAGGTTTCTGAAAATAATAAATGAAAATCTTGTAATTTAAGAATCACTGTTTGAGTAGCTGCAGAAATAATTGTTAATCTTTTAAATATACTTAGATCAAGGTAAACATAAAACCAGTGTATTTTTTCTCCAGGTCCAAAGCCCTCATTTTACATGAAAAAAAATGTTTCATGAAAGTTTCTTTTGGAAATCAATGTCCCAGAGTCTGGAGGAAGAGTGGAGAGATGCAGAATCTAAGTTCTCTGGGGCCCAGATTGATGTTTTCACTGCTGTAGTTTTATCAAGTCAGGGCAGCTATCTACCAGAAAATGTTCCTGTACTTCATGGGTCCCTCTGCTGACCAGGTTTATGGAGATTCTGATTTCATTCTCAGGACTTGGCACCTTCTTACACTGCCAGTGAGGTAATTCATGTGTGTTTGTGTGTGAGGACTTGCACTTGCAGCTGAGTAAGAACAGTTTTTGATCATTTTCCCAGTAAAGCGAGGACTTTGATATAATGTTTGTTTTAGTCCTCGCTTTTCTTCTGGCCTTTGAGTTAGGTTTAAGACTATGGAGTCAATTATGTTTAGTCTAGGGTTAGGGATATACTGGTAAAGGTTAGGGTTAGGGCATAGAAAGGGTTGAAAATAAATGGAAGTCAAGGAATGGTCCTCACTTTGCATTTAGAACAAGGATGTGTGTGCTTGTGGGTGGGGAGCTCCTTCTAGCCAGAGAAATTTCCCGGCACTTTCTGGCAAATTGTTCAAAAAAACTCAAGTAATCAGAATGGTACGACAGCAGACTTCAGCAGTTTTGAAACCATGACAGTTGGTGTACCTTTGAAAGTAGTAACCAGGCTGTGCCTGGTCCAGTCCTTGTTCTCTTTATTCCAGTTGAGAGGTTTCTGTTGTTTCTGGTTTGGGAGTGGTTTAATGTAAAAAACATGAAAGCTGTAGCTCATGTCCTGGATACATCTTCGCATGGCAGTCCATTGAAGCTCTAAATTCAGAACAGTCCATGTCTTGAATAACCCTCTAAACGATTAAAGGGGACATATCATGCATTTCAGTTGTTCCTTTTCACATTGAAATCATTAATTTGTGGTCTATATAAAGTGGAACTGCAATGCTTTGTTCTGCATTCCTCATTAATTTACCCCTACGTTCTCCCTTTTTACCCCTGCTCTGAGGTGCGTCTGAAAGCAACTCGTTTTGGTGCTGTCTCTTTAAATCTGAAGGAGGCAGTTCACACCGCACCCCCCTCCAGGCTGCAGAGCGCTCAACTCCACCCTGATCGGCCATTTTTGTAATATCCTGAGGGGCGGTGTAATAAACAACTGAACATTTTGACTTACTTTCTGATTCGACATTCCTCAGCTTGGACTACAAAATTACTCAGAGAAATAAAAATGGCGGTATCGTGAACTTGGTAAGCTCAAAGTCCATGACCTTGTTTAACAGTTCTGCAGCAAATACTGTGATGTAATTGTTAAAAAAAAAACGTAATAGAAAACAGAATGGCTTGAAAATATGACCTAAAAACAAAATTAAGATTTCTATGCAGCTCCAGGAAAGGCTACATTAAACGTTTCTGTGCTCCCAGGGACTCCAATGACACAACAAAATGTATATAAGGGCTAAAAAACTGGATGTTGGATAATATGTCCCCTTTAAATTAGTTATCTTCACAATCCTCTCAAACTGGCGATTGTCCCAATTCCTTTTCCTTCCACTAAACTTTCCATTTCTATGCTTGGACACGGCAGTCTGCGAACATCCAGCTTCCATAGCAATGGCCTTTTTTGTGGCTTACCCTCATGTGGTGGGTATATAGATCTTTCTGCTCGACGGCTGTCAAGTCAGCGGTCTACCACATGACAGTGCAGGCCTTCACAGAACATTTTGGCTTTGAAAATCAGTTTTCATTGGTCTGGTCTTGCAATTTATTTTACTAAGAAACTGAATTTTGGGTTTGCATCAGCTGTGAGACACAATCATCGTTATCAACAGGAAAAAAAAAAATGCTTGAAAAAGTTTCCAAAGTGTGTACTGGATGGGTGTAAAAGTTTCACTTTTTTAACAGAATTACTTAAATTAACTTTTTCGTGATATTCTAATTAGCTGCCTAGCCAGCTCGTCAGTAGTAGCTGAAGGTGGCGTAGCTCTGCTCACTTTGGCATGTGAAGTACGCGATCAGCTGACCATTGCAAATCATCAGAAACAACCCGCTGCCTGCAGAGGAAGCGACATAGAGAATTAATACGCTAATTAATGACAACCAGAAGGCAAGTAGCCCCTAATGTTTCCTTACCTAACGCCAGCCACCACTGCCACACTGTGGGAAACTCCAACATCACTGCAACGTAGAAGCAAAACAATACACTGCAGATTTGGTCATTCAGGTGTGCACATATATAGGTAGACGAACTGTTCTGTTCCTGCTCACCCAGGCTGGTGATTACTACATGGAGAAGCGTGACAGTGAGGGCATAGTCCCAAACCCGCCTCCTCACCACCGCAGCAAACAGTATGCCACTGCAAAAGTAGGTGAGCTCCAAAGAGAGGAGGTTGACTGAAGGAGACAAGAAAAATCACAAAATACAGTAGCTGTTCAAAGCTGCCGATCACTGCTGCTGATCACACTGGCTTTGTGTTGTGTGCTCACCCAGGTATTTGGAGTTAGACTCAGCAGGCTCAGTTTTAAAATCGAAAGGAATCAGCCCGTCAAACTGATCCAGCCTACACGAGGAAACATGGAGTGTCAAGAAGGAAAGTGTCCCATTTTAATTAGCATCTGAAATTCGATTTCAAATGGATTTTAGTGCGTGCAATAGTGTGCAAAAATGTCTTTACAATCGGGTTCTGAAAATGCAGCTTTCAAATATTCACCAGACTTTCTGAATAAACTTTTCTGTTTGGAGTTTGGCTGCTCCTTCTCTTATTTCGGGCCTAGAAACAATCTAAAGTTATTTTTATGACAAAACTTAGGCACTGGATTGGAAATAAGTGAGAAGGACACGTGTTTTATTAAAAAAGAAAAATAAATCATTCAGAAAGCCCGCAGAATAGTATCAAGACCGACTTAAATGATTAACATGAGCTTCTGACTCCTTGGAGGCAAAATGCTAGCCAGACTTAGTGGCACCCTTGCCACTAAGTCTGGCGGTCCAACTCCCGGTCCAACTCCCGGTTGGACCGCGTTGCACGCACAAAATGTGACCTTAATTCAGTGTTGAACATGCGTCAAGACCAAAACGTTTAATCGGAACAACATACGTTCTTAAAAGCTGTTAAGTTTGGACAGTCTGCGCGGAAAACAGTGTTCTTCGTGAAAGCGAGGAGCAAATTGCCCTTTCCCCCGCTCGCAACCAGACAAACAGTCGTTTTGAAAAAAAAAAACAGCATCCATCTTGTAGTAGCATAATCTCAAACTAAAAAAAGATTAATAAAATTAATGAGGAGAAATCTCATGTTAAGGAATAATAGTTCAAGAACGAACTATCTATGGCACAAATGTTGATATATATAACATTCCCTTTACTTTAATGATGCATTTAAGTTGTACACGCTTTACTTTATTAAGTTGATAAGAGCTTGTAGGAATTTCTGATCAGGAATTCACACTAGGCTGGATGCGGGCCCACAGTCAAAGCTTGGTGGGCTACTGCGAAGAAAACTATGTCTCCATAATAATTATTAGATGCTACCTATGTACCAACCACCTGCTTCTAAATGGTGCCAGAAGAAAACCTTTTCCGATCAACGTGTATCAGATGAGGCTGAGTTTTTCAGGGGCAAAAACTTCAAATGGGCCTGGTTTGAAAAATAAAAAGGATGAAAATGCAGAAAAATAACCATCCCTTAATAACTGCTAGGTACGGTGGTGGATCTTTGATGCTGTGGGCTGGTTTCCCTCCCAAAGATCCACAGAAGTTTGATCAATTTAATTCAGTTAAATCCAAAAATACTTTATTAAACCCAAAGAAAGGGAAATTAAATGTTGTTGTAACTCCTGTTATGGGATTTCTTCACCAAGTCATCGTAGATACTGATGGCTACAGGCAGGAAAGGATCTCCTGCTACCATGAATATTTTGATATTCTAGGAGTCTTCAAATAAAAATCTGGCATACTTGACCAGTGAACTGATAATGGGTTGTATTTGGGTCTTTCAACAAAACATGTGGCTGGATCGACACAGAAACAGCAAAGGCCACTCTCTGCTTCAACCTTGTCAAAAGTTGCATAGAAAGGCTAAGTGATGTCCTGTTGTCAGAAGCGTGCGGTGAAATATATTAACAGCAAGGGCACTGATAAATGTGCCAGAGGTTCTTTTGCCCCCCTACTAACAATACTATATAAAACATGAAAGGTTGGATTTTTCTTAAATTTCCAGAGTAAGCTGAGGCACTAACCTGCAGCAAAAGATAATTTCATTTGAAGGAGTTTTTACACTTCTTTACAATGATTAACAATAAATGTATCTGCCAATACATATGTAGTCATATTCAATAAAATGAGAAAATATTAAAGAGGTAATTTATTTCAGTAAGTCAATTCACTAAGGGAAACACAGATTGATGATGTTTTAAGGCCATTATTTCTGTCCATTTTGAGTTTTCTTTCACATCCAGCTACTAAAAACACAGCATATAAAATTAGACCAAAAACATAAAAATTCATGTATAAATGGGGGCTAAATGAAAAGTATGTTTAATACAGATTTAAATGTTTTGTTTCAAAAGGTACTTTTAATCTGACAAACAATAAAATGCATAATCTAATTCATTGAATGTGAATATCCACTCATCCACTGAAACATCAAATAAGATATTTTAGACATAAAGTGAGACCAAGATCCCTTAAAAAAGACTTCCAGCAAAGTTTAATCTCTAGAATGTAACTAAAACGTAAGTAAAATATACGCCGTGCGTTGACGGCGTCGCTGGCTGTGCGCATGCGCGTGAGGTTTCCACTCACCTGAAAGCACCGAAGCACACGCTCCCGATCATGTAGAAAAGCGAGTAAAATATGAGCAGGCACAGCAGCAGATTGAACAGCACGGTCTGCCGGGGTGATAGAGAAGAAAATTGTTTATTTATTTACAGGGTCTCAGCTGCACACAGCTCCTCCTCTCGATCCAAACTGAAGCTGAGTGTGCATTAAATGGGTTGCTGTGGGAGGGCTCCGTCTCAAACAGAGAAACAGCAGCCACCTGACCAGCTGCGGGAACATTCACGAGAAAATCTGAACGTAATTATTAGATCAGACACAATAAAGCATGTCGTGTCCAAATTATGGCGAGCTGGTTTTACACAACATTATCCCCCCGGTCGTCCCAGCCAGGCGTTCGGAGACGTGTCAGCAGATTGCTTTTACGCAAACGGCAGCGCATCTTAATGCACAATAGCCTACCTTTGAATCGACCGCTTTGCCTTTGAATGCCATTTCATGGTTTGTGGCTTTGCAGCTGATAAAACTTGATGCTTTAATGCAGAACGATGCAAGCCGCGATGTGCCGCTAATCCGGTGGAAAAGTGGACCTCTCGCGCCATCTAGCGACCAAAGCATCGCAAAGCATCAAGCATGGCCGCTGCCGCTTTTACTTACGTCCAAAATGGAAATCGTGTTCCGTGCATCTTGCCCTTCGCCATTTCGTACCTTTGCATTTGCGGTATTTTCGTGCCCCCCACCCCCCACCACTTTTTTGGATAAAACCCGGAGCCGTCTGGCTCGGGATCTCTGGATGGAATAGAGAAGTGAACAGATACCTAGTCATGCGGGCACGTTTCAAACTTGAAATAGGCTATATGAGTACGGGGGGCAGAAAATATATACAGCTATCCGCTTCTCCGTCTGTCGCCATCTTTGCTGGTGCCTCTTCGTAACTCGTGTTGCTTCGTATCCGCCTTTTTGATGCAAAACAACCATAAGCCTCTCTCTTGCCTCTGGTAAAAAAACAAAAGAACTAGAGGGCATACATCTTAATTCACCCCTTCCTCATATTGTAATAACTTTTGCCATTTCGCCCCTTATTTATTCTTCATATGTGCTCATAAAAACTTTTCACAGCCACATATGGCTATGTAAAACTTTATCAGTCATTTTCATAGAAACTAGAAAAATATGACGGAATGATGTAACAGTTTTACTTTATTTTCTTATAAATGTGTTTTGGACTATATTACAATTCATTTTACAATTGATCGCCAAGGCCTCGCTGACTGAGATTAAAACTCTTGCCTGAATAAAAAAATATAGAATAATAATAACCCCGAGCGTGCTCCTCTTAGTAGATATTTACTGGAGTCCAGCATACAGTATTCTTTACTTAATGTCGTCCTATTGGCAGGTATAAGGTGAACGTCACAAAGGTACGAATTGGTCAGAAATAAATGGACATGCCACAGATTCAGAACGTGGTTATGAAACGGGCACGAAATGGAAACAGGAAGAGACGTCAGCGTCGGTATGACATAGTGAATTGGGCACGAATTGACCACAAGTAATTTAATATTCGCAACTCGGTGGGTTTTTCTACTATGTAGGCCCACAGATGAGTATTTCTGTAAATCCACTCGGGGGAAGTAGCTCACCGGGAGCACGAGCACGCATCCACTTCCACTAGCTTAGAAACGTCTTGAAATAAGACGATACACCTTATTAAACCCACCCAAAATCAAAACAAGACACCATAAAATATTTTTTAAATTAAAAAAAAAAGATTGGTGTGGCGCATTCATTCGTGAAGTTTGCGTGGGTAAAAAAAAAAAAAAAAAAAACACCGAGGCTTTCGTGTTGATGTGACGCAAACTGCTGCCAGCAGCACCACCGTTGAGCTAAAACCAGCCGAGATTCTTGAGTTACAAATGCTTTCGGTCGGATTAGGTAAGAAACATCACTTCACGCCAGTATGGGTGTGTGTGTGTGTGTGTGTGTTAGCGGCACGCCGTTGAGGTACACGTTTCCGTCCACGGGGGGACCATTTTGAGATAACACGGGCTGTTTATCGGGGGTTGAGTGATGCAAACAAGAGATGCAAACGGCCGTTTTCGCCATAAAGGAAACAAACGTTCCCCAACGGTTAGAACGGAGTCGCTGCGGTCCCTGCCTGCGCTCCATAGACACACACACTCCTACTTCTCATGGTGGGGGGAGGAGGAGAGAGGAGGATCGGGGGGGACATACTTTAAAGCCCTGTTCGAGGGCAACAGGGAAGCGCGAGCCCCGCTAAAGCCTGCGGTATTCCTCAAATCAGACCCGAACCGAGTTCTTTTGGGCGTGTTGTGAGCGAACGCAGGCCCGCCGAGAACGAACTGAACTTTTCCCCGAGACCCAAACTTGTCGGGCAGCCGCATCTTGCGCGCATGCGCATCGTTCTTATCCAGCTCTAAATAAGAGTTAAAACAGAAACGAGGTGAGTTCCACAATTTTCCTCAACAGCAAGGCCGTTATTTCTCGTTTTTGTTCCAGTTAACGTTGACAAAAAAAATGTAAAAGCCCGATCTGAGCTCGATTAGTTGGCGTTGGTTCGCGTCATTTCCACTTTGATTTAAAACGGCGTGAATAAATCGGGTTTTTTTTAAGTTTCTATTGCAGAAATTCATCAGGAAACATTGTTAAATCTCATAACAGCGGCGTGGTTTTATTGTTTATGCTTTTGTGATACTCTCTGAAATATCGGCATTTTTATACAGTTATTAACCGGGAAACTTATTTATTACAGATTGTCCTTAGCTGGCTGCATCCAGTCACAATGCTACGGCTAGCCGTTTAGCAGTCGTCCGTTCATTTCTACGGAGCGGTGTTGTGCCAAAAAAAGCGTCCCAGCCGTCAAACGCACCCTCCCGTTCAGAACAGCATTTTAGCGCATTTGTTTTCGCGAATGCATGCAGCGAAACTCGGTGGTGGCGCGGCGGGGAGACGTTTCCCAGTCACTTCCACCCATTTCATTTATCCAAGTGTGTGCGTTGAAACTGGGCTCTGTTTTGACGGTGGGGGTGCTTTCTGTGACACAACACCGGCGCTAGCCGACTGTTAGCTTCGGCTAGCTACCGTAGCAACCTGGGGCTGACATTCCGTGACAAGGAGAAAGTGAGAAAAAACGGGCAGAGTCAATGAAAACACCCGGTCAGGAAATTACACCGCAGGCCTCTGCTCGTGTTCGACGCGAAGGGACGTCGCACGACTAGTTTAAATGGGCAACTTGAGTAATAAACATAGTTTAAACATGTTGGTGGCCTCTTCCTATGCTCCGCCATTTTGTATTGGGCGATTGCTAATCATGGGCGCTCTTACATTCACTTTATTTATAGCTAGAATAAAACGGAGGCATCGGTCGCGGCGTCAAACTCCACCAGGACACCCAAGCCCTCCCTGTTGTTTACTTTGCTCCCGGTTTGACCGCGTTGCACGCACAAAATGTGACCTTAATTCAGTGTTGAACATGCGTCAAGACCAAAACGTTTAATCGGAACAACATACGTTCTTAAACGCTGTTAAGTTTGGACAGTCTGCGCGGAAAACAGTGTTCTTCGTGAAAGCGAGGAGCAAATTGCCCTTTCCCCCGCTCGCAACCAGACAAACAGTCGTTTTGAAGAAATACCGTTAAAACAAGGAAAAGACGGACTTTTGTGATTAACTCGAACTTGACGCGTATTTCCTCCTGTCGGTCAATGGTCTTAACAAGTATTTGCCCCCATGAGGTCGTTTGTGTGCTTATTTGCCCGTTGGTTGACCGGCAAAACAATATTATTATTGAGTGTTTTGTCTGAGACAGAAGTGCATGGTGTACCATTGCAAGCCTGCACACACTCGCCCCCTAGCGGTGATGGCCGGTGTCGCTGTTTACAAGTGCAGGTTGAATCTGGCGTTTTATTTGAGATCAAAACCTTACACTGGCTGCCTCACAGTAAAACAACAATAATAATTATAATAAAATAACATTGGTAACATCATTAATTGTACACCCCTAGTCACATGAGTCAAGTAATGCCTCTTATGTGGGTATTGTCGCTTTCCAGGTAGGTCATATCAGGGGAGTGGGAATGACTGACACTCCACCCAGTGATGGCCTCTCCCAGGGAGCCGAGTTTGACATGATGGGAGCTCTGGACTGGAAGGACGGGATTGCCACACTGCCAGGCAGTGATATCAGGGTACAGGTTTTTCTTTTCTTCCTGTTCTCCATCAAATATAGTGGCTTGCAAAAGTAACGGCGCCTGATTTTCACGTTTTGTCACGCTACCACCACAAGCGTCGGTGTGTTTTAGTGGCGTCTAATTTAATAGGGCAACGCAGAACAGTGCATAAGTGTGAACAAAAAGCAAATGGTGCATTGTTGTGCAGTTTACTTTTGTATTCATACAAATCTGTAAAGTGTGGTGTGCTTTTTGTTATTATTTATATATATATATATATATATATATATATATATATATATATATATATATATATATTTATTTTTTATTTTATTTTTTATTCAGAAACCCCCAAGCCCAGTACACATCCCCTTCGCAGCACTGACATGGGAAAGAATTTTAGGGTATTTTCCTGCCAAGTTCGTACATTTGAAGACTGGAGTGCATCTTTGAATCTGAGTTTTCAAATCTTATCACAGGTTCTCTGTTGCATTTAGGCCTGTATTTAGCTCCAGCCATCTTCTCATCAGCTCTAATCAACTTCACCGTCCATCCTGAAGAAAAAGATCACCACAGGATGATGCCCATACCACCGCGTTATACCGCTGAAATGGTGTGTTCAGGTTGCAGTGTTAGTGTTGAGACATAAAGTTTGGTCTATTTTGATCTAATCTGGGCTAAGCTGTACGACTTTGCCAAAAATCTAAATTGCAATATATATTGAGCCATAATTGCGGTTTAATTTTAACTTTTCTCTACATTAACCTCAAGCATCAAAAATGGCCTGTAGATAGAGATGTTTGTCAACGAGGACTATTTAAAACAAGAAATTTAACTGTTTTTATTGATCAGAATATTATTATTCGGGAGGATGGCTTTTAAGAGAATAGCTTTTAATTGATTTGGACATCAATCAACAAACAAGTTAAACAGTTTGACCGGTACTTAACACTATGGTGAGATTCCTGAAAGTTTCTGGTAAAAAAGTATGATTATATAAACTCTAAAACAAATAAAAAAAATTTAGATTATCTCACTGCTGCAACTCTCTTCCCTTCCATGTGGAGGCAAACCCACTTTAAACATATTACCGACACCTAAAGGACGTTTCTGATCCATTGATCGTTACACAGCCAAAAATAGCAGACCTTTACGATTTGGAAACTGCGTCTTTTTAAAACTGCGATTATATTGCAAGCGCGATTAATTGTCCAGCCCTAGAGGGACGCTTCTTCTTCCACATGCTTGTTGTGTCCCATATATAGTCTGTGGCAGACTGCAAACCGGACTTCAATAACTGTCTTTTGTAAATGGCCTTCTTCTCCTTGCAACTCCTCCTGAGTTACCGAGGACCTGTTGCTTCTCTTGATTAATGCCTTCCTTGTCCAACCTGTCAGTGTAGACTGTTTTCCCTCGGCAGGGTTGCTGTTGTGCCACATTGATACGTTTGAATAATGTGGCTGAACATTGCTACTTGGGATACTGTATAATAAATCTAACCCTGCTTTAAACTTCTCCACCTGTTTCTGCCCGACATGTCTGCTGTGTTCCTTGGCCTCCACGATGCTGTTAGTTGACCAATGTTCTCTTGAGGTCTTCACGGGGAAGCTGGATCTATACCGGCTACATCCCAATAAAACCCACACAGTCGTTTATAGTCACAACAAGTGGGGAAAAAGTTTTAACGGGTGTGAATACATTTGCAAGGCGCCGTAAACGTTTGTTCAAAAACAGAGAGGCGTTGTTCATACCCGCTCATTTCCCTCCTGGTTTCAGTTCCGGATGACAGAGTTTGGGACCCTCGAGATCGTCACAGATGTAGAGGTCAAAGGGCAGGAGGCCGAACCTAATCGTGAGACCCCGAACCCCGCGCGGTCTCACACTCCCACCCCACCACCAGAAGTCCAATCACAGGCCAGCACGGCCGCAGCCGTGCTCGTTCAGAGCAAGCCGGGCTCATCTCAAGTTAAAGGTGGGACGGTCTCTGTCAACCTCTGTTGTTGTGGAGCTTTTCAGAATCTGCTTCTATTTATTACCCAAAGATCCCTCAGTTTTGACCCCTTTTTACGTTATATGTCTTTGAGCTTCCTGTTTTGGCTTCTTGCTCTTGTTTTCAGAGGAGAACCCCGGCGTGGAGGTTGGCCCCAGGGTCAAAGCTGGTTCTGGTGCTGACACGGGTCCAAACGGAGAGGTGTCAAGGTGTCGGGCCTGTGGTGGGCACGTTTCCAGGCACGCCCTTATAGAGGGAAAATACTGCAGCTCTTGTGTTCAGCCTTCCAGTGGCAGGTAAAAAAAAAAAAAAAAACATGTAGCTCTTCTTGGTGCGGCTATCCGAAATGGTCTGCTGTGATCTTTCTTCTCTTTGTTGTTTAAAGATCTTCTCCAGGAGAAGCACGAGACGGCCAAGCAGTGGAAGGTGAGCGCCTGGGGAAACGGGTTCGCAAAAAGAGGAAGATCTACATGGATTCTGGCGACGAAGAGGAAGACAATCATGAAGAACCAGAGGTGAGGACAGCACCATAAATATAACTTTACATTTGCCTTCAAATTAAGTCAGCCATCGTTTATTTATGTTTTGAGTGAAGCTGTTAACATGATGTTTAACTTCTTGTTCTGACAGGAAAAGGCCAAGGCTACCAAAGGCAGGAGGGGAGCCAAAATGGCCAAACTTGGTAGGTTGTTGCTAATGAAGCAAGGGTGAAAAAATATAAAATTACATGAAGTATCAGAAATAAATTTAACTTGAAAATGTAACTAAAGGGCTGTGAATATAAGTAGGTCTCGAGCAGGGATTTAAAATGATACCTAATCTTAGTAGCTTCAAAGGGGCGAATGTAGCCTGTTCATACATAGGAAATGTGTTATTTTCTATCTTTTCTATAATTTGTATCCATCCGTTCGTCCTTCCGCCTACCTACTGGTTAGTTCAGCCACCACATGGATATGTATGGGGAAAAAGGAAAATTAAGTCTCTTCAGACTTCAATCCATGTTCTCTTTAAATCCATCCACCCACCCACACAAAACCCTTCAAATCATCATCATCATCATCATCATCAACTTTTCCTTTTTACACTTTTAAAATGTCCTTAACAGGACAGAGAACTCTGGATATTGGAGTTTGGAAAAGTGAGAAATTTTTTGCACGTGAGAAACATGTCGGGGTCTTTCTTACACATCAGGGAGATTCCATGTTTGTTTATGTTTGTTTCAATCTGCAGTGACTGCCGCGCCCAATAAGAAGCGGGCATGGAGCTGGCCCGCTTACCTGGAGGAGGGCCGAACTATTGCTGCACCCCTGAAACTTTTCAAAGAGGTGCAAACTGTCATCTCTCTCTCTCTCTCTCTCTCTCTCTCTCTCTCTCTCTCTCTCTCTCTCTCTCTCTCTCTCTCTCTCTCTAAGGTAGTGTTTTACTTATCCAGTTGTGTTGTGCATTTGCCTTGCAGCACCAGTCGTTTCCTCAAAGCAGGAACAGTTTTAAGGTTGGGATGAAGCTTGAAGGGCTGGATCCATCTCACCCGTCTCTCTTCTGTGTGCTCTCTGTTGCAGAGGTGGGAATACTGTTTAAGTCTGCCTTTGATCAGAAGTCAGAAATGTCCTCCTTATGCAGGCTTTTCATGTCGTCCTACAGATCCAAGGTTACAGAGTTAGACTCCACTTCGATGGTTACCCAGAATGCTACGACTTCTGGGCCAACGCCGACTCGTGGGACATGAAACCAGCCGGGTGGTGTGAGAAGAATGGACACAAGTTATTACTGCCTAAAGGTAGTCGGCGACATGTTAATTTATTCTGCATACTTTTTTAAATAAAACAGCTGCCTGGAATATTTTTTTTTACTTCACTGTAGGCTGTAAAGAAGGGGAGTTTAACTGGAGCATGTATGTGAAAAACTGCAGAGGCCAACTGGCTCCAAAGCATCTTTTTAAGAGCCTCAACACGGTGAGTCCCAACCAAACGACAGACCACGAACATGACCGGATACGATCCAGTTTATGTCCCACTGCACGGTGTCACTCGTTTACTCCCCGTTGTTCTGGTTGCAGTCCGTGACTCCATCCGGATTTCGAGCGGGGATGAAACTGGAGGCGGCGGACAGGAAGAACCCGTCGCAGATCTGTGTAGCAACAATAGCTGCTGTTGTTGACAACCGCCTTCTTATTCATTTTGACGGCATGGACGACGCACGCGATTATTGGTAGGAAGTTCATTACCCCAGTACCTGCAATGCGGTAGGGCTGGACCATAATTCAATAACCATGTATATCGATTGATTAAGTGGTTCAATAGAAAAAAATGGTCAATAAAAAGTTCAATAGATGAACAATTTTCCTTTCATTTTGCATTCCAGCTTATCATGTAGGTTAATATTACAGCCATTACATCCTCCCAACCAATCACAGTCAGACCCAGGAAAACGACTTCACCAACCGTCAAAGATTCAGAGAGCATGTGTTGTTTTTTTAAGACTTACAATTTGGTAAAAATTTGGTTGAATTCAGTGTTCTTTATTTAAAACAACAACATAAAATAGCCAGGACTGCACTTAAGTTCTATATATATTTTTTATTTTTTCGATAATTATCGATATCGATCAATATTTCCATTTTATCGATATGCTTTTTTTTAATATATCGTCCAGCCCTACAATGTGGACCTAGTATTAAAACGACTGGACAAACATGGAGTTGAACGTTTTTCCAAAGTCTGAATGTTAAAAAAAAGTCTGTTAGTAAATTTGATGTTTTTTTAACTTGGTTTTTATCTATTTTCATGCGAGGTGTGATGCGAGCAGTCCATACATCCATCCGGTTGGTTTCTGTGAAGAAGCTCAGCTGACTCTAACAACTCCACCTGGTAAGTGTGCTTTAATGCAACTATTGGGTCACGCTGGACGCGTTACTAATATCTTAGCATTACCACAGATAAACGGCAATAAAGCCACAGAGTCTGGGGCAGAGTTACTGAAATATACGCACCAAGAGACACTGATTATAAGCGGACCATAACCGGAGTTATGCGTGTTGTTCAGTCAGGAACCCAGTGTGTAAATAATTTGTAATCTTTGCAACATCGGCGTCCTATAGGTGTTATTTATCAGGTATTAATAATTTCTAGTTTCTTCTCCTTAGAATATAAGGATCCCCAGAATTTCTCATGGGAGAAGTACATGGAGGAAACGGGAACACAAGCTGCTCCTGCACGGGCTTTCAAACCGGTACGGTTCTAACAAACATAAACTGGTACGCTAATATTTGTCTCTTAGACCAAAGAGGCAGTACTGCTAACTTCTTTTAGGAGGTTAATATTATTTGTCTGAAACTTTCCCAAAAACAAACCTACCTTGTCTCTCCCAATACGAAACACCAATAATTATTTAACCTACAGTCACTGCTGCATTTTTCACTCCTGCGGACTTATTATAGTTTCTGGTGCCGCTAAAATCATTTCTTATGTCACTGAATTGATATGGCTGCCATTTTTTTGGTGTTCTTTCATCTCGAGTTGAAAACAAAGCGACCGACTAATGTCCAGAAATGCAGAAACCCTCCAGAGTTTGCTACTTTTCATCGTGTTCTTTTCGTGTTTAACACCGTTGTGTGTTTGCAGCGACCTCCTCATGGTTTCCAGGCTGGCATGAAAGTGGAAGCGGTTGATAAAAGGAACCCCATGCTCATCCGCGTCGCTACCATAGTGGACACAGAGGACCACCGACTGAAGATCCACTTTGACGGGTGGAACATGGATTACGACTACTGGGTCGAGACCGACTGCCCAGATCTGCACCCAGTTGGATGGTGTCAGAAAACTGGACATCCACTGCAACACCCCAGCAGTGAGACATGTTGCTTCTTTTTTTTTTTTTTTTATATATTTTCAGGGTCACTTTCAACAAACGAGTTGAAACAAGTCCCCAGCATTGCATAATTGCTGCCTTGTGTTTGCGTATCTCAGGCACAAGTGATTTATCGCCTGCCCCGGGACAAGGCTGTCCCACCCCAGGATGCAACGGGGTTGGACACATAAGAGGACCTCGCTATGGGACACACTACACGTAAGTCGCTGGTGTTCACATGTAGCCTCTTCCATTTCTACAGGGTTCATGCGCCAGCTGCTAAAGTTTAGAATTTGATGTAGGCGTTTACCGGGATAGTATGAGAAAAGGAAACAAAAGATGGATCAGAGATCCATCCCATTTTTTCAGTTTTGGTAAAGTTTGTTAAAATAAAATACAAATATTTCCCGTTACAGCCTCTGAAAGCTCCATCTATCCGTCATCCATCCGTCCTTCCAGCTGTTTGCACAGTCACACGTGAATCCGTCCTTTCTCTTGCAGCATTCAGATTTAAAGCTTGACCACTGCCATAATTTCAGTGTAAATGTGTGTAGTTATACTTTAAGAATGGGCAAACAAAAAGGATTCAAATGTCAGTTTGGCATTAAAAAACATGTCCAAACTCTGTTTACAATTTTTAAATCCGTTTTTATCCAAACATTTGTTGTCCACGTCCTCCTGCTTTACTACAAGGAATACCTGTTTAAATTGCTCTATAGTTCCAAATTAGTTTTTTTCTTATTAAACTGAACGGCTGCTGCCCTGTAAACCCTAAAAACCATTTCAGCCTTTTATATCTATAAGGTCTGACGCCCTTCGTTATTCCTCTCTCACGGTATAAAAAGAGGACAGGAGACTCTGTGTTCTCAGATGTCAATAATATTTGTGTGGGTGGCTCGCGATCTAAATGTGTTGCTGCTCTCTGTGTTTGTGAGAATCAAAGGGATAATGGCAGCCTCCACCTCCCATTTGTTGCAGTGTGTTTGATGCCAGAAATGTAAAATAAATGTAAATGGCTGCTATCTGCCAGCGTGAAAGGTTTGGATGGTCTTCCTGTGTGCAGCCAGGTGAGCTGCCCTTACTCCGAGATAAACCTGAACAAGGAGGGTTTGTTGCCGGATCGTCTCGGTGGAGAGCGACCTCTGGTTCTCAGCGGGCCTCCGCCCCGGGGCCGCCGCCCCGACCCTCCCCCGAACAATCCCGCTCAGACCTCATCAGCACCGGCACAGAACGATGCACCCGTGGATCCTCAGAGCAGGTTTGTTCCCGAACACTTAGAAGACCACCTTTTACCAAAAAACAAAGCAGTTCTCTTAAAAAGCTCCCCAACGTGACAGCAGTGGTCAAAGGTTGGAGGCGTGGATGGATTTCACCCGATTTTGATTCTAGAAAGGGTTTCAAACGATGTTATTTGCTCATTGATATGCACTCTCATATAGTGCGTCTGAAGCTAGCATGTTTGTTGCTAGGAAACCAGCGGCTGGGGAAGCTGAGCGTTCAGATTGCAACAACCAGCCGGAGCCACAGGGTGGAGCCAACGAGCAGAGCCACAATGGAGCCAGGCCTAAGAGGTTCCTGTCACTCAGCATTTCCTCTGGCAGCGAGGAGCCAAAGCCTTGTGGCCAAAAGTCTTCTGAACTTTTCTGTTGTTGTTTCTCTTCAGGATGGCTCCACTTCCCAAGTATATAAAAATGCACTATGTCAAGGATGAGATCAGTGATGGAAAATGTAAGCTGGGGAGGGCTATAAGGTGGGGACTGAAGGGAAGCACGTCGGTTCTGCATCCCACTGACTGCTGTTCTGTTCTCCGTCTGCAGCCTCCCCAGAAACCATCTCCCTCCAGCAAGCTCTCCACGAGTCCGTGTTCTCCCCCGGCATCTCCGCCTCCCCCCCGCACAGGGTGGCTCTTTGCTGGGACAAACACTGCCAGCTGCTGCCGGAGGTCCTGGGGCTGACTGCCAAGAGAGTGGCCGCTTGGAGCGCTGAGGAGGTCAGACATGTCTGCACGCTGTGTTTAGCACACGAGAAACAGACAGGCTCCTCGTTCACTCGTCCAGCGCGGACGACAGCTAGTCGTTCAGCTGAGCCGCAACACCGAATAAACATTCAAGATCCACTGATCTTCTCTGCCAAGCAGACTAGGAACAGAGGTTTGATAAAGACTGGAAGGTATTTTTGTTAGGAAATGCAGATGTACGAAGAAATTGACTAATAACCTAAAGTGGGTGATTTTTCTTTTTTTTAACTTGATCTGCACTGACTGCTGATAGTCACGCTGGAAACTCAAAAATACAATCCTTTTTTTCAATAAACAATGGCGGCCTTCCAGGCATTACCAGGCCACGCTCACAGTCTTTGGTGAGGATGTTATTACTGAGCGAAGAAGACTTCTAGTTGGCTATTATCTGTATCATTAAGCTGTTTAAAATTAAGTCGGGGGGAACAGAGATGTAGGAAGCAATTGAAAAGGCAGAGAGAGAGCAAGAAATATCAAAGTTAAGGTAAGGTTCAGGGGAAAAGGTGTCCTCCAGGGCCCTTGTCCTGCAGCTTTCAGACGTAGCTCTGCTTCAACACAGCTGAATCAAATACTTAGGTCACATGCACAACTCTGTAGCAGTTTTTTTTTTTTGCATGCTGAAGAGGCCCTTCAGCCTTTATAATCAGGTGTGCTGGACCAGGAAGACTTAAGGCTTAAAGCTCCAGGACATCAGCCCTTTAGGGCTGGAGTTTGACAGCCTTGCATCTAGGGAATATGTACGCGAGTCTGCTGTTTTTTAATCCTGGCCAAGCCAATCAAGCTAATTGCTAATAAATCCGGTTTAAAATCTCAACCGTTTCCTTTTCAATAAAACCCTGTTTCACAGCAGCTGCTCTCTCACACATGATGTGTGATGTTGCCTCCTAGAATAAATAATTAATGACGGCTCATGGCAGCAAAGATAGAGGAAAAGATGTTTAATGCCGTTCTTGTCCTCCTGTATCGTGGTTCTTAAAGAGATGCCAGAATCGGCTAAAACCAGTGCAGGAATGTCAAATTTCACAAGAACCATGGCCTGAAAGCCGGACACAGGATTGTCACGGGTGCACCTTTCTAGATAACCACTGAATGGCTGAGATTCTGCTCACGCTCATTTTTATCTCGTTTCCTTTTGTCCACTAGGTGGCCGGTTTTGTCAAAGGACTTCCAGGATGTAAAGAGCACGCTGCTACTTTTAAAACAGAGGTGAGCGATTCCTTTGGCCTCCAAAAGATCTATTCATCTCCTTAAATGATGGACCCGGCTAATACCTGGCCGTTATTGACACACAACCTTGTTTTGCAATTTTTACTAAATCATAAGCTTAAAAACTGTGATGAATCCATCGTTCCTTCTGTGCACTTAAAAACTGAACCGACTTAATTGTGTGAGGGCTTCTGTTTGTAAAAGAGGTTTTCCTCCAACTTGTTTCCAGGTTAGTTTTCATGAAGCAGATTGGGACTAGAGCTGTAATAGAGAGACTCGGCAGCAATAATTTATTGTGTTGACTCCGTTCGTTTAATATTTAATTATTACTGGCATCTGTGTGTCATCTGGTGTTTAGGGTTCTTTGTGCGTGCTGTTGCTAATTTATCCACGTTTGAGCACTTTTACCTAAAAGTTGAAGCATTTTGTTATTTAAAAATGGAGAAAAATTTTTTACGACTTTTCTTACTCATAAAATTAACTTTATGGTGGATTCATTTAAAAGTTGTATTATTTAGAGATACCAGAGCTAAAGGGGCCGAACACAAACGAGCATTGTAACTTTCAGATTTTTATTCGTAAAAAAGGGAAAATGATGGTAACTTTTCCCTTTTCTCAACCGTGTACTGTGTTCACTTAAAATCCCAGATAAAACACTTAGAGGTTTGTTTTTAGAGGGGTATGAATACTTTTGAAAGGCACTGTGTGTAATCCCTGCTAGATTCTCTGCACAAACACAATTGTTACATTTTGCCTTGAAAAACAGTTAATTTGTGAAATCCAAAAGCTTCAAACTGATTTAAAATACACCAGGACTAAAACATGTTTTTTTTTTTTCATTTCTTTTTAGCAAATAGATGGCGAGGCCTTCCTGCTGCTTACCCAAGCGGACATCGTTAAGATCCTGTCCATCAAGCTCGGACCCGCTTTAAAGATCTACAACTCCATCCTGATGCTGAAGAGCGCTGACGAAGAGTGAGACCCGACCTCAGGGGGGAATCTCCCCCTCGGACCAGGGCCCTCAGTCTCCAGACCGGACCTTTTGTTAAAAAGAACATAATAATCCAACTAGAACACGGCCAATTAGTTTTGCTCTGCTGTGGTGCAACTTCAAGAGAGGAGGAGAGAAAGCCTTTTTCTGGAAGGTGTCCCATCCCTCCCCTCTTCCTCCACGACGGCCATCTTGAAAGAGTATTTTAAGACGGCACGAAGATTTCCTAACCCGATTTGTGTTTGTTTACAGAAGCTTAAAAGAAAAAACCTGCGGCGCCTTTAAGGCTTCTCGATGATGTATAGTTTACAGAATGGATTTATTGTCCCGGTTGTTAGATTTCTTGTTTGTAAAAGAAATGGTGCTCTGGCTCAGCAGGTAGAACAAGTATTATTATTAATATTATTATTATTATTATATATTTTTTTCATTTTAAAAAGCTGCAAAATACAATCGTAAAATAGTGAGGATATTTTAAAATGTGAAACCCAAGGGAGCAGGGGCACTTCAGCTCGCCTGCTGTAAATTGGAGGGACATGGCTGCTCGGCAGGCTCAAAGAGCTCGACTGTTGGGTTAATGTGGAGTTGGCCGGCGTTCGGATTCAGCGGGGATCCTTCAAACGGCGTCTTTGTTTGTGTGCAGATCTGATTTAGCGCGTTTGAGAAACGGAGACGCAATTTCCCACCGTCCTCTGTGGATGTTGCGTTTCTGGCCAGCGGATCGCTTCGGGACGAGCGGCGAGGGCTGACTCGGTAAATCAAGGCACCTTCCTGTCGCTAAAGGTGAAATGGACGCTGAACCAGCTGTTTTTTGTTTGGGTTTTTTTGTAGCAACACATGAATATGAATGTTAAACAGCTTTAAGTTGTTTTGACATCCGCCTCATTGTTCCTGGCTCGAACAGGCCGACTTTGAGTGTAAATACAGCTGAAATGAGAAGCCTCTCTCTCTCTCTCTCTCCCTACCCAGGTTTCCTGCTTTGTTATGCAACGACTAATAATCTGTACGGGCTGGGAAGGCATGAAGGCAGCGAACCGATTAGGGGGGGAAAAGCGATTTTTAATGGTAAGGGGCGGGCCTCGGTCGGCGTGTTTGTAAATATGCGTGTACCGCAGCGAGTCGGATGTTTACATCAGTAACTGTTGATATGCAAACAGCTTTTATTTATGTTTTGTAAATTATGGGATAATGGTACGCTGCTCTGCCTCCTCTGATGGAACGTGTGAACGGGAGACAATAAAAGAGATGCACACTGTCTGCTGCTGTCCTCATTTAACCCCCGCCATGCGAACACACATCTGAGGCTGCGCTCCATGTCTGCTCGTCTGTTTACATATTTGCCATGTTGGGCAAATCAAGCACGGCACTCTCAGCCCCTTGTCCGACGGTACTTATCAACCCTCCGACTTCAGCAGAGGGCAGATTATCTTCTGGTTTTAGTGGTTTTGTGTGAATGTGAGGCGCTGATGTCACATTTGCCCTCTGCGTTTATTAGCGAAGCCTCGTCTTTTGGTGGAGTATCATTAGCTCTGATTTTATTTTATTTATTCCGTTTAAGTATATTTTTCCGTTGCTGATTAAAAAAAAAAAAAAAAAAAAACCCATAGGCTTAAATAATTTTTTTTAACAACCTCTGCTGTTATTACTAACACAGCCTCCTGTTACCAGTAGGCCACGTCGTCTCCTATGACATTTCACGAGCTTTGACCATTCCTCAGTCTCTACATCACCTCCGGTCCTCTCCTCTCATCTGCTCCCCCCACAGGTTTTCTACAGGATTTAAGCTCTGTGTAGATTTGGTGGTAGGTTGTGGATCATAGTCCTAAAAGACCTCTTTGTGGCCCATTTTCAGTTTTCTAGCAGAAGCCACCCGAGTTTTATTTTAAATCTGCCGTTTCAGAGCTCCTGATGCTATTCACCCCCGTGGTCTTTGGAAGAAAAATGGGCCCAAAGCATCACAGATTCCCCACCATGCTTGCCTGTGACCATTAAGTGCTTTTTAAACGTAGCAGTCTTTTGTTTAAAGTCAAACCAACCTGGAGTGTTAGAAAACGTCAACCCCAGTCTCACCTGACTAAAGCACATTATTCCTGTGAATGAGGGATCTTGTGCTTTAGTCGGTTTCCTAAACTCCACATATTTAGGTGTGCAGAGATAGGTTATTTTTATCGTCTTCTCCTCCAACCTATTTTTCTCTCAATCAAGTATATTGATTGTTATGGATAATTGGTAAACCTGGCATGCTGTTATTTGCTGCAGTGATTAAACAGTCAGGTTTTTAAAAAAACAAGGTAATTTTCATATTGAAATAATTGGTTGTCTGTCATTTCTGAATGGGCATGCATTCCTCTTCTGCGTGTAAATATATGAAGATACGTGGATGGTCTCTTTGTGACCGTGATGCATAACATCCATTTTCAGGTATCAAAATGCCAGAGGTTGCAGAACATGGTGGGAGGAATAGCAATGATGGAAAAGAAAGACAGTAATCAGGAAAATGTGTGTTAATCGTAATCAATTTTACAATAATTAAGTTTTAATTGCATGGCTTTCTGCATCGTTCAGTCCTAGTAAGTTGCTGCTAGGGCTACACAAAAATGTATTATGGAAATATCACAGATCGCAATGAACCACTTGGAGTGGAATAAGCGTTGGCTAATTATTTAAGAACCGTGCATTCAGGCTCTCAGTGCCCCTAATATGTTTGGTGGCATTTGTTGTTTAATGCAACATGAAGGTAAACATGGTAAAGTTGATAAGAAACTACAGCTAAGTTGCTTCATTGCCAAAACATCACAAGTTGGACAGAAGCAACGTTTGATTAAAATCGTGTGTTTGAAATGAATGTTTTTGTTTTTCAGTAGCTGGATAGACTAATTATTGGAGTCTACGTTTGCTACAATACTAAAGAACATTAACACTTTAATTTTTGTTGTTTTTGTCACACACTGTATTGTTCTTGCAATATTTACCAAAACTATGAAATATCACAACTTTTACTAATGTCTCGTAGTCCTGATGTTCACTTATTTTTCCCATTTTGAAGAGTGGGATGAAAAGAAACATGTTTTTGTCCCAGGGGAAAAATAAAGTCATAGATTTCCAATTAAAAGTTCCTAGACATTCAGGTCAACTTCAAAGTATAAAAAATTCTTCCATAATTGGAGGTGCCATTATACTAATTAAGGAGAATAGATCTGGAATTGTTCCTTCATTAATTGTTTTCAAATGAAAGATTTGAGTCTTTCTGAAATTTCCAGGGTAAGAATATGATACAGAAATAAAATATTAACTTATTTCAAAGCTTATTCATATCTTTTCCAGGGTAAGTGAGGAGTGCTGAATACATATTTGCTTCAAAAGAAAGCAGTATAGTATTGAATTTTTTAATTGTTTTTTACAATTTTGAATTAACATGACAGTAATGACATAGGAACCTTTATTAATCTATTGAGACTTTGTGCAAATGTAATTTTCCTACTTTTTTTTACATAAATGGTTATATCTCAAAAATAATTTAATATTGAGAAAATGTAAAAAAAAAGTCACAAATTTCACAAAGTGAAGCATATATTGATTACATTACACATTGAAATATTTCAAATGTTCATTCTTGTAATATAATGAAAACGCAAAATGAACTGTCTAAGAAAATTTAAATATCTGCAAAGTCATGCTATCCCACCCTAATCAGTTTACTACAAAACACTTGCAAACTCGCATTTAGACATTGAGGGTTGTGGGTAGTTGCTTGGAGGGGGTGCGCTGGCACCAGCTACCTTCCGGAGAGGGGGTGGACTGTGCCGGGCACCCCCTTTGGTACTCCCAGTTTTAAACACACTTGAGAACAACATGCAAAAACACAACATTTGAGCGGGCGTAGGGAGGATCGGGGTCTTTCTCACACCCCCGTTCTCCGGTTTCCGGCCGGAGTCTGGGGCCTGGAGGAGGAGCGGGCCTCCGGGTCCGGGATCTTGGAGGAGGGTTGTTGTCGGGCCCGGGTGACTTGCCGTGACTGGGGCTGGCGCTTCTGCTCTCCCCAAAAAGGGGTAGGGGGAGGGGTGGCTAAGGTATGAAGGGGGAGGGAGTGGGCCTGTTAGGTATTTAGGGGGGGAGGGAGATTCTGGTTGGGTGGCCTGCACGGGTCGTGTTGGCCCCGTCCCCGGGGGGTCTGTGCCGGGGGTCGTCTGGTCCGGGTGCGGGATGGGGGATTGGGACCGAAGCAGGTAGGTCAGATTGTGGTGGTGACGTGCCCCCCCCCCCCCCCCCCGGAGTTCAGGGATGACCTACTGGGTCTGGGGGCTTGGTACACCTTTGCGGTGCCGGTGCCGGTGCCCGGACCTGGGATTATTGGATGTGAGTGTTATGTGCGAATGTGTGTGCGACGTCGTCTTTTTTTTTTTTTTTGCGTTGTGAGTGGGGCACTAGAGTGGGAAGGTTAGAATGTGAATTTTTTTACTTGCCAGGTTCAGGTCTGGACCGCTCCCTCTACCAAGAACATCTCAAGTCTCCGCTAAGTGCGGAGCCCATCCCTCCCGTCCTGCCCCCCTCCGCTGGCTGGTGCATTGGCGGTCCTCTGGTTCGGGGGTGGATGCCTGGGCGGGTGCCGGCCCCTTCCTGGCGGCTGCTTTGCGGCTCCCGCCGGGGGCGGGGCACCCCTGGGGCCTCGGGTCCCTGGGGCTCATGGCTGGTTCCACTTCAGCGTATCTGGCTGCCGGCGGAGCACATGAGCTCGCCCCCGTGGCTCCGGGGGGCTTCAGCATTGCCTTGTGGCCTTCTCTCCTCTTCCCTTGGTGGAGGGGCGGATTTCCTGTGTTGGCCCCTCTTGGGCACCCTTGCTTTGGGGGTCCCTTTGGGCGTCTGGGGTTTTGGGTCCCCCGGCACCTGCTTCGGTGCTCTGGGGGAACGGGTCTTTGGCTCTTCACAACCGCTATTGAGCATTTTTCTTTTGGATAAACTTTACATACACAAGTGCACTCTCACAAACAACTACAGGTGTTGGGTTCCAGGTACTTAGAGATTCACTTCTATACAGAAAGCCTATATTTTTTAACTTCAGGTATCACATTATACATGTCAGATTATACAATAATACATATAATTCAGCCATGGTATCAAGGTGTTACTTTATTATATCAGTGTGTTGTGCTGTTCTTTTTACATTTCTCTTTGCAGGTGATGAAGCAGACTGAAGACGTTTTATCATTCTCTCCCTTTTATCTCCACTTTCACCTTTTCTCTTTCTTTTTTTTCTTCTTGTTCTTCCTTTCCTCTCCTACTTTCCCATTGTAGTGTCCACATAATTTGAAATACTCCCTGCATGAATTATAATAAAACTATTTACATGCATAAATCAAGCAGAGCACAATGGCGAAAGCCGTACTGCTCCACTTGTGAAAGTAAAATCTGTTGAGCTTTTCTTGGCATTAAGACAACAATTCTTATTGCCACATTGCCAGACAGGACACTGGGGGGGAATAAAAACACACACACACACACTTGCAAATGTTTCCTGAACCTCTCAGACACAACAGCCCGTGTGTAGCTGCACTTTTTCCTTCCACTCAACTTTCTGTTGATATTTTTGGATACAGCAATCAGATTCTTTAACGAGGATCTATTATGGCTTATCCTCCTTGTAGATGGTGTCAATGACTGTCTTGTGAACATCTGTTCATTTTAAGAATTTTCTTTTTTAGTATTCCTGAATGTCATGAAAGGTGCCATGACATCACTGTATAAACTATTTCATGTAGTTGCTTTTACTGCATATGTAAATTCTCCAAAGAACTTATTAAAAAAAAAAATAAACTCAGCTTGTTTTGTCAAGCCAAATGTCCCTCCTCAGTAAAATGGTTGGTTGTGGTAATGGTATGCAGCCCTAATAAATTGACTTTTCTCTGATTGGCTACTACCATATTAGGAAAACCGGTTACTCTCCTAACAGAGCACTTCGCTCTCAGACTGCAGGTCTACTGGTGGTTCCTAGAGTCTCTAAAAGCAGAATGGGAGGCAGATCCGGGAGGTTTTTCCTTCCTGTTAAAGGGGAGTTTTCCTCTCCACTGTCGCTTCATGCATGCTCATGATGAGGGATTACTGCAAAGCCATGGACAATGCAGACGACTCTCCCTGTGGCTCTACGCCAGGGGTGTCAAACTCATTTTGGTTTAGGGGCTGCATACAGCTTAATCTGATCTCAAGAGGGCCACACGAGTAAACTCATTGCAAGATTAAATAGAACTAATAAAAGTGGACTTGTTGTTGATTTTTATATTAAATGAATTTCACTTTTACATAATATATTATGAATAACCTCAGCGTTTTTAAGAAAAGTATGTGGAATTTCAACAATACTTTTACTCAGTTAAACATTTACTTATGTGCATTATGCATAAGAACTGATCACAGTGATTGTACAATGTTGAAAAACATTTATTCAATTTTTTGGAACTTAAAAACACTGTCCTGCATGACAAAATACATCAAACAGATAAAAATGCAGAAATTGTTTAAAATCAATTTTCCACATCTGAAGCTCAGTGCTACCATCTGCTGATTAAAACACAGCGCCCCTCGTGGACAATATAGGAACTGCAGATTTTCAATTAAAAAAGTACATGTTTTTTTCAATAATTGTTTTATCATTCTCTTCCTTTTATCTCCTCTTTTTTCACCTTTTCTTTTTTCTTCTTGTTCTTCCTTTCCTCTCCTACTTTCCCATTGTAGTGTCCATATCATTTGAGATATTCCCCGCATGATGAGGGATTACTGCAAAGCCACGGAGTGTCTGGCCTAGTGGTTAGAGCAGCGCACTTGCACTCAGAGAAGAATGCAAGTACCTGGTTCGATCCCCAGCGCCTGCACTCTGGGTCCCTGAGCAAGACCCTTAACCCCAGATTGCTCCCCAGGCGCCGCACATGGCAGCCCACTGCTCCCCAAGGGTGATGGGTTAAAAGCAGAGAACAAATTTCGTTGTAATGTACTGTATGTTTCAATGTATGTTTCAATGACAATAAAGATTATATTACTATTATGAATCATAATAAAACTATTCACATTCATAAATCATAAGCACTATGGCAAAAGCCGTACTGCTCCGCTTGTGAAAGTCAAATCTGATGAGCTCTTTTTGGGCATTAAGACAACAATTCTTATTGCCACATTGCCAGACAAGAAACTGGGGAAAAAAAAAAAAAATCATTGTTGAATAATGATAATGCATTTAGCCACCGGGCCGGACTTAATTGTTCGGCGGGCCGGAACCAGCCCGCGGGCCGTATGTTTGACACCCCTGCTCTACGCTCTTTCAGGAGTGAAAGCTGCTTGTCAAGACTCAATGCAATCTGCTGGGTTTCCTTAGATAGGAAACATTTTGACCAATCTGTCTGTATGATCTGATTGAATTTAACTTTGTAAAGTGCCTTGAGGTGACGTGTTGTGAATTGGCGCCTGTGGCATCTCTGCATTTGGAGCCAGGCCAGATGTCGCTGTGAAGCTCTGTGTTCGCAATAATCAGTGGGACAGGATCGTTCTTTATGGAGTAATATTTTAAAAAGACCAATTTCCTTACCAATAAAATTCTGTTATAAATATTTGTGTCTACATATCTAAGTCTGCCAGACTGACAAGCTCAGTAGGCTAAATCCTCTTGAGGTGCCCTGAAATTGGGGCCGGCCCACCAACGTTTGTTTAAATAACAAACATTTAAAATCACTGAGCGCATGCCCAAAACGCTCTCAGTAGACAGCCATGGAGCATAAATACTTATATATTATGTGCAATAAATGAACAATGTGAGTGAGCCTTCATTTGTAATTCCATGTATAAAATTAAATAACATTTAGCTTATATAAAATGGCACGTCAAGTGTGTTGGTTTATGCTAATTTATCGGTTTCATTTAAAATTTATCAAAGTCAGGTTGTATGCATCACAGAAAAGTTAGTTGCTGCTAAGTAGTTGAGTATTTGTGCCCCACTTAACTCATCATGCCAGAGACGCCACCGATTGGTGCTACATAAATAAAATTGAGTTGAATTGAATTAAATCAGTTTACATCAAGCCATGTAACAAAATGACCTAAAACCATAACAATTGTTATTTAGGTACTCTAAATGTTGCCTAAATTATCTATAAATGGTCCCCAAGCACATGCTTCAGCTGCGTTGCGCTTCCAACTCGAACCCAGAACTGCTGCATGTGACGCCCACATGTGGCCCACATGGAAAGTCCCCCTCAAACCAACAGTGTTCTGTGTGGGCCACATCCAACCCACATGTAGCAACATGAAACTCATTAAACTACCTTGTCCAAAAGAACCAGGTGCCCTGTGTTGCATTTGGTGTATCTGTTGGTGTAACATCTGGTCCTGTGACACGTGTTGACACAGCGGGGGAGGGGTCGAGTCAACATGTGGCCCACATTTGAGATAAACTAAATAAAACTAAATCCTGTTTCATGTGAACCAGACAACCTCCCTAGTTCTGCTTAAGCTACGAACCTTAAGATGCAAAGGTGTCCGTGTCACTTCAGCCTTTTCGATGGATATTATTTAGATGGATCTCCGCATTGAGGAGGTCTGTTTAAAGACAGAGAACAAACATCATGAAGACAGCAGACAAGTTAAAGACCAAGCTGTGGAAACCTTTAAAGTAGAGTTTAACATCCCATGAAGCACTGTTGAATCTAACACCTGATGAGGGACAAATACACAGCTGCAAATCCACTGAGACATGGTCATCAACCTCAACTTGAGAGGCTGGCGGAGGGGAGCAATAATCACAGCAGCAGCACAAATCTGCCCTTTCTAGACGAGTGCAAGAAGAAAGGCTTTGCTGAAAGAAAGCTCTGGTCAGATGTGACCAGAGGAACTATTTTGATTTAGATGGATGGAGCCATGCATGTTCTCCCTGTGCATGCGTGGGTTCTCTCCGGGTACTCTGGCTTCCTCCCACAGTCCAAAAAACATGACTGTTAGGATAATAGGCCTCTCTAAATTCTCCTTAGGTGTGAGAGTGTGTGAGAATGGTTGTTTGTCCTCACGACCCCACAAGGGATAGACGTGTTAGAAGATGGATGGATGGATGGAGCTAAATGATGGCAAAATCCTGGAAGAAAACCTATTTGAAGCCGCAAAAGACTATAGAGAACTGGGGTGGAGGTTCACCTTACAGCAGGAAAAACCATAAATACACAACCAGAGTTACAACAGAGTGGTTTAGATGAAAGCCTTATTGATGGGATGGCATGAGAAAATGGCCCAGCCAAAGCCTGGACCTAAATGCACGTGAATCTGTGTAAAACTTGACAACGCCCTGCATTTTTATCTGAGTAAGCTTGAACTATACCCCAAATAAATCAAATCAGTTTCTTTACAATACACCAATTCACAACAGGTGTTGTTTCAGGTCCATCTACAAAAAAAGTCGATTCAAGCGAATCATACAGACAGATCCCAAGTCAAGAACACTACAAATGATCCTAGGTAGCAGTCAAGTCCACTTTCTTTCTCTAATTAGTTAAAAGTTTTGTTTTAAGGGAAGGCCAGCGAGTTGCATGGAGTCACTAACTTACAGTGGACAGTTTGACTGAAATAAACAACAAACATTTCAATCTCTAGGTAGGCAAGACGGTACAGTCACACTTTAAATGACTCAGACTTGCAGCCGGTTGCTGCAATGATTCCACACTTTTCAGATTTTCCAAGAGCACGTCTGGAAAGGCACTGGAAGCCAAACTACTAAAAAGAAACCTTCTGTGTTTTACTTTCCCCCCCTCGGGGCCATTTAATGGTGGCTAAATCTGTAAGAACATCATTCTCCAAAACCTAGGAGTGTATATTTTTTAAGTGTCAGCAAATGTGCATAGAAAGGATGATCTGTAGTGAAATGGAGCCAACGTTTTCCTGTTTTCTGCATTTACAGAGATGCTGGGTGGAAAAAGGAGGGCTACACTCTCCGTAACTTCTTCAGAAAACACTCACTGCCTGGTGATCTTGGAGAACAAATAGTCCCACGGTGGGCTCGCCGTGGGACTGGCCTAGACCAGCGACGGGTTCCCACGACCCCTCCTCTCCTCACACACTGAAGAGCAGGCTGCAGAGACGCGCAGCGCTTAGACAGAGAGGCAGAGCGGCGCTGCACCACTTTTCCCTCTTATTTACTATAAAAGCTACATTTCAGGCTCCGCTGTTGCGCATTGCACTGACTCACACCGTGCAGCGAGGGGGGGTTAGGAAAACACACCAAAAACAAAAGCGTCCCGATCTCAAGAGAAAACGGGAGACAGAGTGGATTAGCCGCGGATCAAAAGTGGAGGAGTGGGAGGAATAAACGCAACTCTGGATTATGTATTGTGATCATGCCGCGGAGCCGGTTTCTGCTTCGGATTTCCACCCAAAACAAGGCAAGTACCCACTCTGACTGCATGCATGCTGCCTCAACACGTTCAGGGGATTATTCTAGTGAGCAACAGCGCAGATAAGATCAACATTAACGCTAAAGATTTGTGCGTAAAAGCACTTCTTCTAACTTGAAACACCACCGGGTCTCGATCCTCCCTCCCCCCCCCCCTAACCCCCGGGTCCACTCTCCCCCGGGGCGAATTGAATTATGAGTTTAGTTCAGAGGACTTCCACAGAAGCGGTTCTTGTGACCGCAGTGAGATCGTGAAGTGAATCTCAAGAGCTGATGGAGAGGTCCAATAACAGCCAAGTCCGGGTTCGGGCGAGCTGACTGAGGGGGCCGTGTTGCTCCACAGGGAGGAACTGCAGAGAGGTTGGCATCTCATTAACTCGGCCACATGTCTTATTAAAACAGCTATTTCCTGTTGTGTGCAATGCAGGGTAAACCGTCTCCCCTCCGGTCCCCCCCTGCGCTCATTCACAGATGCTGCATCCACTCCTTTCATGTGTTGTTCCTTCTCTGTGTCTAGTGTGAGGATGACTGCTGCCAGTCCGCCCTGCAGCCCTGCCTCCTCCCACTCCTCGCCCGTTTGCCTCCCGACCTGCCGACACCTGAGGAAAGGCGAAGCCCTCCAGACCAAGCTGCGCCTGGGCTCCCCCCCGGGTGTGTGGCTCCTGCTGGGTGCGGTGGTGGTGCTGGTGGGGATGAGCGTGGCGGTGGCCGGCTACGTCTCCGCGGCGCCCAGGGCAGCCGCGGGCGCACGTGGGAGCACCCACGTTGAGAAGATGAAGCTGGCCGGGCCGGTGGTCATGGGGGTGGGCCTCTTCATCTTCATCTGCGCCGCCACGCTGCTGTACGAGAACCGGGACCGAGAGAGCCTCGTTCGAGATACCCCCGACGACCTGGAGGATCTGAAGGGGAGCAGCTGCTGGGAAGACACTCAGGAGCAGTGGGAGAACACCGATGAGGAGCAGTCAGCGTGGGCCACCCCAGTCCACATCCTTCCCCTGTCAAACCAGAGTCCCCCCCTTCCTCGCTCCAGCAGCGAATTATCTCTGCCAGCTCTTACTGACGCAGGAGGTGCAGATAACGAGGAGGGAGACAGACAGGAGGAGGAGGAGAACAAGGGGAAGTTGATACTGCTCACCCAGGTTCTCCACCACCAGGAGCCCGTTCCTCGCCCAGCCTCCCCCTGCCTGTCCGTTTCCAGTGACTCGGTTCACTCAGACTCATGCAACTGGAGTGAAATCAACGTCAACGAACGGACAGAGTCTTTAGAGGCGGCCCAGGACTGATGCGCTGACACGCACGGCCACGCAGGACTATGCACTGCTCAGTACAGCAGAGCTTCAACATTAGTATGTCATAGTGCCTCTGAGTGGCACACTGAGTCACTGTCTGTGGAGGGTGTCTTTGTCCCGCATTGCTGCTCAACCACGTTTGATGTCAACTCGCCGCGTTGTCATCCCGGAGCTCCACGCACGCCACTTCTGGAGTTACCACGTTCTGTGGGGTTTGCTGTGAAGGTTATTTGGGTGCCGACCTGGGTGATAGAAACACTTCCTCTTCCCCTCATCCTCTCCCAGGAGTTGGACTTCTCCTTCCTTAAGAGGTCCACTTAAGAGGATGAGCCAGATCAGGTCTTGAATGAGTCTTAGTCTCATCTCATGCACGGTGTAATCGTCTCTTTATCTCGGGGAAAATTGGGTTTCGGTGTAAACAAGAGCAGCGCATAAGGCCACACTCCTCTCACTCGACACCTACAGCCATGCTATTAATACCAGCTGGTGCTCCACAGCAAGATCAGGATTTCTTACTGCAAATTTTAGCAGGTTCTTTGGATTCCCACAGTCAGCTCCTCACTTTTCTCTCCCTTCCCCTTAATGCGGCGCTGAGAGATCTGAAAGAATCTGAGAGTGGACGAACAGAAGCGAGTAACAGCGTTTAAAAACAACAAATTCTGGCCAGGCCGTTATGATTTATTCTTGACGTAACTGAGAAAATCACTGCTGTCAGTTTTAGTAAGTGACGCCTCACTCTCCCACCATCTCGACCTCTCAGCTCCCATCTCTTCATCACCTTGTTTCCTACGCTTTATTCAAATCTTCATTACTCCATCTCATCTCTTGGCTTAAACACAACCGAGAAAGAGCAAAAAAAAAAAAAAAAAAAAAAAAAAGCTAATAAATAAATAGATAAATAAACAAAGCACAGAAACTGTTTGCAAGTGCAATTAAAGGGATATTTCAGAATTGCTAAAGTTAGATTCTGCTCTAAAGAGTTAATATCTCTTTTTGCATCTTTTTTTTTTGCATAAATCCAGATTAGTTGGACCTGGACTGAGAAGCTGCCAGATAGTCCAAGAAGGTTAAAACCAAAGTGGACTTCTACCCAATCGGAAAAATGTCCTGCCGTTTTATACAAAAGCCCTTTAAGTGATTTTTATACCAGATTACTTTTCTGTCAGGTATTTACTGACCTACGAATTGAGATGTGCATTCTCAGCCTGTGTTTCATGGGGAAGATTATTAGTAGGACACCACCTCCGAGCTCCATATCAGGTGTAAATAATCGCAGGTTTCTCTAGAGACAACTTTCCGACGGCACCATGAAAAAACTCCATTCTGAAAAACGTTCAAGATGTTTATGTGAACACTATTTTATGAACCGTTAAACTGGTGTCACGTTTGTATTGGGCGGCTAATTTCCACAGAAGAGGATGATTATTTATAGCTGAATGGGAGCTTGGAGGCGATGCGCTACCAATAGTCCTCCCTGTGAAACACAAGTCGAGAATAGAATGATTGAAGTTTATAGAAACAAAACAAATTGCTAATTTACAATTAATTCAACAAACAGGGGCATCAGCTGTGTCTGGGACAGATTAAAGGGGACTTATCATGCTTTTTAGTCTTTTCACATTGAAATCATTTAGTTGTGGTCTATATAAAGTGGAACTGCAATGCTTTAGTCTGAATTCTTCGCTGATTTACCTCCACGTTCCCCCTTTTTACCCCTGTTCTGAGGTGCGTCTGAGAGAAACTGGTTTTGGTGTCTCTTTAAATCTAAAGGAGGCACTTCACACCCCCCTCCAGGTCACAGAGTGTTTCACTCCACCTTGCTTGGCCATTTTTGTAGTATGCTGGGGAACGGTGGAAAGAACAACTGAACATTTTGACTTATCCACTTGTAAAAGAAATGGTGGTAAACTGAAAGTCTGTGACCTTGTTCAACCGCTCAGGAGCAAATAATGTGACATAATTGTTAATAGAAAACATATAAAGCTGAGCAGCTTAAAAAATATGACCCCAAAAGAACATAAAGATATCTACGCAGCTCCTGGAAAGACTACATGCAACCTTCCTGCACTCCTAGAGACTCCCAAGTACACAACAAAATGTATTTAAGGGCTAAATTAATTGATTTTGCATCGTTTGTCCCCTTTAATACTCGCTCTTCTTGCTGGTCACCAGCTTGGTCACACACTGCTCTGACACGTCATCGTAATCTTCAACCAGCATCTGTCACAAGTTAGCTGGTGTGGTTGTGTTGGTCCCTCTGGCATGAAGGGAAAATCCAAGCTGATCCCACAGATGCTCAATGGGGTTAAGGTCCAGACAGCAGACTGGGCTGAATTCTGGAGGTGGTATCTGGTAAACCCCACTCTGTGGCGGCGAGGGTCGTAAAGTTCGGTCCCTAAGAGTTCGGTTCCTAAGAGTGGCAATCCTCCACCTAAAGCTGTTTGGCATTGGCGGAGATGATTTCTGAAGTTGGTCACGGGGGTAACCAACGTACTCCACTATGCTCCTCATCCAACCAATGCATTTTCCTTACAAATGTGACACCAATTAAGAGGTAATAAAACAGGCTTTACAACGGTGTTACATAAATTGCAAGCAAGCCCAGTTTGAACAACAACAACAACAACAAAAATCAACCAATACGCTAATTTCATAAATAAAATTGTGGTAAGTTTAATTAAACAAATATTTAAAATAGCGTTTGCATGAACAGATATGAGAGTTTAGAAATTTTTAAGAGGAGATAGCTACAAGTTTAGCCCCTCCCGGCCAGTAGGTGGCGCACCCGTGCTCGTCCGCTCACGTTCCAACCATCAGCTGTACTGTTTGCCAGGTCCAGTCGCCTCAGCATAATGGTTAGCATTAGCAAACATTTAACTTATCTGCGGCAACCTCCACATGACTTCTGAGCCCCTTTACTTCCTTAAGTCGGCACCAACGCTCAAAAGCTTGACCGATGTTCACCCTTGTTTTGCTTCTTTTTGGGTCCGCTTGAGTCTGAGAAGAAGCCATTTCTCAGCGCTATCACGGAGCTACTACAATCTGGCAACGCCTGACAGTCTCACTAGACTTCAACCAACTATTCCTATTGATGCTGAATCCTTTCATGTCGACGTTGGCATCGTCGCCAGAAGTGAATATTTATATATTTTGGACCGGTCAAAATGTATAACACAATTATATATATATATATATATATATATATATATATATATATGTTTTTTTTTTCAGTAAAATTAATACTTTTATTCTGCACCACTCTAGACGTTCTGTGGATTTATTTTTGAAAAGTTAATCATTTTGATGAAAAAGTTGTTGCTATGACCTTTAAGTTGGTGAAAGTCTGCTTAGATCTTGGCCACTTTTATACAAACTGTCAGCTTCAGCATTCAGGGCCAGCTAATCTGGGTTTATGCAAAATGAGGACGCGAAGAGAGTTACCGTATCTATTGTAGTTAAGATATTAACTGCTTAGATTCTCTCAACAGAACCCCAGTAGAAATATCCGGAACTATCCCTTTAAGCCGAAATTAGCTCATTGGCACAAAAGGGGAGGAAAGTGGGTTTGATTTTATTTCAATTATCACCAACCTTTTTCTCTCTCTCTCTAGTCTCTAAATACACATGAGATCAGTTTGAACTTTTTTATAGGTAGTTTAGGACCGCTAATTATTTCCTTGCAGGTCGGCCCCATGCTGAGATCCCGCCATCTAGATGATGGGCGAGACTGGAGTTTACGGTAATCTGCAACCGTACATTTCAGTCCTACTAACAACAGCGGCTGTCTGGGCAGGAACTGGATGCTGTTATAAGATGCAGGATGTATATTTTAGTAGCAGTGGGTAAAAAAGAAATACATCTTGATTATTATGCTGTTAACATCTCCTACAGAAAAAAAAAAAAAAAATCTGCCCACTCTTCACTCTCACATTTTAGGGGAGCCCTGCTCAGTGTGAGCTGATCTAGTGCATTTGAATTCAGCGAGAAGGAGGCTGTGCTGCGAGGCTGCACTCGCTGATTATTTATTTATAAAACTGAGTGTGACAGTAAACCGACCAGAGGGAATAATGTCAGCACACATCTAAATGCACGCGGATATGACTGCGGTTACACGAATGGAGAAATCTTCTCCGACGCAGATCTGTGTTGGTGTCTGTGAGGCGGCGTTACATAAGTCAGCAGTGCGGGTTTTATGCTGCATTGACAGGACAACTGAATCGAATCCTTTACTCTCAGAGAGTATTGTGCTCGTGCGAGCGCATTGATACATATCTGAGCTGTAAGCTGCTTAGCCCTGCGCTGACTCAGTGCTCAAGCCATTTCTCTGTTGGTCTTGAGAGAGAAGCCTCAGTCAACATTTCTTTTTTCTTTTTTACTGAGACTCGACCAGCGGGAAATGTCTGTGTTTATGACCTAAATGGAGATCACCTGTGTTACCAGAAAAAGAGGAATTTGACGAAGAAGTAATGGAAAGTTAAAAAGCAATGGAGACATGTGAGAAGGTGTTTTTTTTTTCCCCTCCGCCTGACTGAAACAGCTTTTTAAACGTGTAATGCTGACATTTTGGCCATTATTAAAAACTGCCAGTTGCATTTTATCATATTAAAGGAAAAGTTCTCCACAACTTTCCGTGTGATTGTATTTTCTTATCTCTGCAGCTGCGGCCAAAACTTCCATAATCCACAGCCCTTCAGCAGCTATGATTGGTTGTAAAGAAATGCCAGGTGCATTGCTTGGCTAATCCAATTTCTGCCCAGCTTCCAGTTACGTGGCGAGTGTTCATGGTGCAGAGTCAAGGGGAGATACCTGCTCACAATGAAGGGACTGATATTCTGTGTTTTTGCCATCATGATGATCACACCTGCTCAAGGTAAGCTGGTTTTCCCCCTAAAGTCTGAGGGTGTTTCTGCTGGCCTCAGCGGGTCCTGGGCATTGTTGCGTTTCTCAACACTGAGGCAGGGACCTGGTTGTCTAAGAGGTGTTAAATCCAACAGCTTGTTCTGTGCGAGCCATTACAAAGGCCTGTAGGGATTACATAACAGTCCCACAACTGGATTTTCTAAATTAAAAACACCTTAAGGCTCCACTAAAAGAAAAGTATATTAAATGAACAACTTATGTTAAGTTTGCAAAATAACCAACATTTGTTCTTGCTTTTGATTAACCTGCAGATTAATCTAATATTATAATCAATAAAACATTAGAAAAAGAAATCCTCCAGATAATACAATAAGTCCTTTTCGTCGCCTGTTTTCGGCAACAACTGGTCCAGAACCCAAACGTACCGGCTTCATTAGAGTGCACAGTCTGCAAAATTATCCCCTTCAGTTTGGACATTTTGCTCATCAATACAGTTGCTAAATGATGCACCTGGCTCAGCATTAAATCCTTCAGGGCATTTTTGGTTAAGGATTTAAGAAACTAACTGAGAAAAGTGTTTGTAGTGAATCTGGGCATAATTTAACAAAAGATGCTCTAGTATAAAAATTGTGGGCCCAATATTTAAAGTTATTAAAAGGACTGCTGTATTAAATCCACCAAGTTTGCCGTACAGCTGCATCATCATCATCCTCCTCACCGTCATCACCTAAACAACATTGAAATGTTTCTCCAACAACAAATTTACAGTTGCAGCTGCTGTTTTGCAGTGCATCCGAGAAATAAAAAAAAAAAAAATGCCCCCAAAAAATAAATCAATCAATTTAGACCGAATAAACGTGTCCTTCCCTCCTGATGAACCGATCTTCGCTTCTCTTTGGCCTGTTGGTTTAACTGAGCTATCGCTAACGAGATCAGAGCAGATAAGGATTGCGAGTCTCTCTCAAACGCAGCGCAGCTCCCACATCTCATGGCCCTCGGGATTAGCTAAATCCAAAACTACCTATGCGCTAATGTGCTGCTACATTAGTAGAGGTAGTAAACAAAGATAATTAGCAGCAAGTTCCTTTCGTTAAATAAAACACCCTTCCAATACAATAAACTGAGAGCATTATAGGAGGAATAATTAAGGTAGGATCTCTTTGTACCGCTGGATATCATTTCGCAGAATGACTTTCTATTTATTCATCAACCTTCTTGCTAGACAAAAAAATCCCTTGACCAACTAAGGTAATGTATCCACTTAAAGAAACATGTTCCAGACTGCTGCAGGCTAAACAAAACATTCTTCAGATGTCCAAGTGCCAAACAGAATGTGTTTCAATATCTAGTTTGGTTTAATGTTCTCTTTTAACCCTGCCTGCAACGCATCCAACCTGCTGTTGCTTTAGGTAAATAAAAGAGAATTTTATCTATAATCTGTTCTGCTTTTAACTGGGTTATCTACTCGGAGATTCAGTGCAGTAGTCAAATTAGTTATCTGTTTAGTCTTTTGGTTTCATTTATCAACAGGTTTGGCCAAGCCCTGTTCAGAAAAGGGGAAAACCTAATCGCCATGAGGCCTTTCTGATGAAACCTTTATTTAGGGTTCCTAAATGGTTTTCATCTAAACTGTTTCAGTTTTCCCGCAGGTTCTCTCAGATTCAGGACACCTTGAAATGCTTAACCTACTTTTATTTTCCTCTGCTCATAAAGCGACACAAAGCTGAAACGGGCTCTGTAGTTCTGGAGTGTAGGATAAGGGTCTACATCAGGACTAGCACAGACTAGCTCCATTTCAAAAGCTAACCTTTACACTTGCCCAATAAACACAATAATATCCTGACACAAAGCACATTTAGTGTAGTTTTGTGCTGTTATTTTATTCGTCAAAATTCCTCAAAATACTGCTTTTAGTTTGGCAAAAATGTTTAACCAGTCCCGGCTTTAGAACCACAGCTCCAGTTCAACCTGAATTTTATGTTTTCTGACGTCCAGAAAGTTGTGACACTTCCATTTTTAGATTTTTTTCGCACGGATTTGTATTAAGTCAATAAATCAAAAGGCAAAATACTGACGGGTAAAGTGTTAAAATCAAGCCGTGATTTGGCAGATCAAAGACAAAGACTGTCGCTTAAGTCTAAATCAGTGGGAAAACTACTGCATTTATTACCTATTATCAGATTTTGGTATTCTAGAAAAAGCAGCAGATGAGAAAAAAAGTTTGGAAAGTATTTTTTTCAATCCTTATCCAGATATGGAAAAATGGTTAAGATAAAATCCCTACTTATTCAGGCTGTGTAGGAGAGCTCATGTTCACATTTATCAGCTGTGATCTGGAGAAGAGAAAAACATATTTTTCATCCTAAAAAAAAAAAAAAGAAACATCACAATTTAATATATGCAACTCCTTGTGTCCAGGTGAGGAAGAGGAGCAGCTGACGTACCTGGAGTGTTTCCGCTGCGACCTGGGCTTCTGGGACGCCTGCTTCACGACAGAAACCAACTGCAGCCACGGGGAGCTGTGCTACACGGGCCGAGGGAAGGCAGGTGGGTCAAACGGCTCTACTCGTCTAAAAGCACCAGGAAAGATGTGGAAGTTATATTCATAAAGTGTAAATCATAAATCCATTCCACTGATTTGTTTTTACCTCTGCTCCTCAGCTGATTCTCTGGATATAAAGACGCTGGGGTGTGTGAAGGCCGAGGAGTGTAACGTGAAGACCACAGTGGAGCTTTTTTTAAATAACACCATCTTTGTCATGACTAAATCCTGCTGTGACACCCCTTTCTGCAACTCTGCACAAAAACTGCCCATCTGCACACTTCTTCATCTCGCTTTGGCTGTTTTAACCATCTGTCATATCACTAAAGCCTTGGGCAGATAAAAGAAAAAAACAAACACTTTTTATTCAGTTTTATATATAAAAAAAATAATAAAAATGGGTCCAAGTTACGCTGAATGGATATCAAGCTGAAAAGCTGTCCGATTTGCTAAATGTTTGTATTGAGGAATGAATAAGTGAACACTGGATATTTGTAACACAATTTAAATTTATTCGTTAATCCATTCACAAAACAAACACAGTGCTTTATTTAACATTAAAACGAGGACATACACACACTACTCTTAGATAACCTCTTAAATGTCTTTTTGCATAAACAATTTTGTAAAATATATAAGTTAATGAGATGAAACTCTGTAAACATCTATCTTCTGTGGAGGCAGCTGCCTGTCCCCCCCCCCTCCAATCAAAACCCTGATCTCCTGTAACTGAACACAGAGCGGAGAAGCGCTTAGCTGCGGTTCACTGGGTCTCCAGCAGAGGGCAGCACCTCATCTTTCATGAAGCCATGCAAATCCACATCTTTGTCCTCCAGGTCAAGACCCAAGAACTTCTCCACCACAGATTGGCATCTGCCGATCGTATATGCCTTGTTTTGTCATCTCAGAAAAGGTTTATTTATTCCATTTGCATGAAATAAAGTTCAACAAACCTCCTGGCCTGCTCGTCTGATGATGCTCTGTCAATGCGTTTGATGGGTTCTCCTGTCCGGTACTGTTCAGACACCTGAAAGAGGGAACACGGTCAGCCTGTGAGCATACCTCAGACTCCCTGTGTGAGTGTGTGTTGACTGACCTCCACAGCTCGGTGTACCAGGCAGGCTGGCAGGCCTGCCATCGCTGCAATGTTGGCAGCGTAACTGGACTGGCAGATCCCTTCCTTCAGCTGGTACAAAAACACCAACTCATCTCTGTCCACGGCTGTTTCTAAAGTCTGACAGACACGCATGCTGTCATTTTGTTTTTCCAACGTGCCTGTTGTCACAGTTCCTCTGTACCACCTCAGAATGACAATATAACAACAAAACGCTGCAGTAAACACTTGTTGTCCGTGCTTGGTTGGTGTTTCGCCCTACCAGAAAGGACAGCATGCCAGAGGTTGGTAACAGGCCCAACTGCATCAGACTGTGGAAGTTTGTCGCCAACAGGATGTGAGGAACATCCTCCAGAGACTTTTTCAGCCAAAAAGAGACCGATGCAGCGAGTAAGGACAGCCCGTCGACCTGAAGGAGAACATTATGTTATTGTGAACAAAGGCTAAGCAGCTTCTGTTGCAGTTCAGCCTAAACGGCACACAGCATGCTTATTGAGCTGCTGTCAGAAATCAATCCGTTAACAGGACCTTCCGCTCAATAAATCTGTAGAAACAGCACATCTCTCCTGTAGCAGGGGACATATTTATATTATAAATACTAAAGAGAGACATTCACTCCAGAGACAGTGTTTTCTGTAATGCTTTATGCTAACTCATACAGCTAAGCAAAGGAAAACATTCCTTTTCATGCTTTTCTGTTGCAGCATTCATCCTGCTACACTGTTCTAATGTCTGATTGCATCAACATGCACACGGATGCACCACCTAAAACGAAAGCAGCAGCAGCAGAGATCAGCATGTCTACCCAGTAAATCCATCTTAATTTCTGACATTTTAACATAATACAGAAGAAGCCGTCGCTTCACTGATGCCACCTGCAGGCTGGATTTACACACGGTTAATTTCTCTGGTGCAGTAAGAGCAAGCCGAGGATATATTGATTCTGGAAGAAAATAAAACATGCAACTCTTACTTTATTTCTGCTAACTTCTTTTTTTTTCACACCCCTTCAAGATTTAGATGTAAAAAAAAAAAAATACATAAAGTTTGTTTCTGTTAATGAAAAGACACAGGCATCTAAATAGACAATAAAAATGTGTATCACTTTTGAAAAAACTAAACAAAAACAAACAAAAAAAAACTATTTTTAATTCATTAAAAAAATTATATACAGAAAATTACTGATAACCTTTTCAATAATCAATGAAAGTGGTGTATTGCTATCCCAGCCAGCTGAGCAGCTTTTTTCCATGGCTCATCTGGCATTTTGTCCGTTTATCTTTGCTGATGAGCTCCAAGTCTTTGAGAACTGACTCTAGCCGGGCCGCTCTAAAATATTAACTATTACTTGCAGTCAGAGGAAAGATGTTGGTCAAATCTGAAAGATCATTTTAAACCTAAAATCTGTCAGGAGTGTGAATCATTTCATTGATATTTCCTAGCTCAAAATTTAATACTTTTCCAGATTTCAGTCGTTTTTGTATCTTTTACAACAGTCTGGGCATCTGAGAACAAAACTTTTACTTAGTTGGGTTTTATTATCTATATTTTATTAGTTGGTTTGTATGATCACATCATCTGAACCTGTTCCAGAATATTATACTAAACAGAAAAGCAAAAAGCTGCACAATATATCATATCATCGTAGTGTGTGCATATTCACAACAGTGGGGTACCGCTTGGAGGCGGGTTTGGTAGATTGTTATATTGCAAGGGACATACATACACGCTCTGCATGCAAATTATGTTTTTTTGGCAAGCTGGACGGACATTCCTCGCCCTTGATGTGCAAACTTGATATTGATATCAATCAGTAAAATGCTGAAGCGCACAGAACAGTGGTGCAGAAACTGCAATGATGGAAAAACGAGGAGAAGGAGCGAGGAAAAACGCACGTTGATCACGATGATCAGCAAATATGTCCCAGTTATTTTTGTTCACATGTTTTTGTAAGGTGGGGAATCGTAAGGATTTGTGTAGATTGAAGCATCTGCTGCTGCTGCTGTCATTGATTAGTCGGCGCATGTTGGCCGGACCGTAGGGTCTGTTTCCGCAGAATGTCAACCACAGTGGGCATTTATTAAAAATGCAGGGAGAATTCACCAGGTGCTGGAAGATTTTCCTTCTTACTGTGTTGGTGCCCTTTCCAAACTCGTCGATGAGGACTAACGAGTTACCGGTGCTGCTGTTGAGAGCCAGGGCCATCTGGGGAAAAGGGCAACACATCATGAAAGGAAGGCTCTTGTTTCTCTTTGTTCTTTCATTGCTTGTAACCGAGGCTTTTAAATTCACACATCAACACGCAATGGCATGGTTGTGGGCGAAAATGCACGTGTGACGTACCTGGTTGAGATCTATTATGAAGGTGCTGAGGCCCACAGACACGGACTCTCGGCTCTGCATGCGCGTGAAGATCCCGTCCACCAGACCCACCTCCGCCTCCTTGGCCGGCACATCGGAGCCGATCAGAGCCATGAACACAATCAGACCCACCTGGAAATACGAAACGGCAGAAAGGGGGACCGCAAAGCGAGAGGGAGAGACACGCTTCACATTTCCGGGTTTAGATGGTAGGATGAAGACAAGATACAAATGTCTGGCGACGGTTCTTGCTGCTTATTGGGTTTAGAGGGCATTTACTTTTTCCACAAAGGCCCAGGTTGGCTTGGATCCTCCTCCTTAGTAAATGAAAACGGCGGCTTGCGTTTACTGTATTTTTATTTGATATCTTTAACTTTGACAAAAAAAAAAACAAAATACCAGAATAATCTGAAGGGGGGGAAATACTTTTTCCAAACACTGTATCTAATTCAATTCCATTTTATTTATATAGCGCCAATTCATGAAAGATGTCATCTCAAGGCACTTTCCAAAGTCAAATTCAATCAGATTATACAGATTGGTCAAAAAATTTCCTATATAAGGGAACCCAGTTGATTGCATCAAAGTCTTGACAAGCAGCATTCACTCCTCCTGAAAGAGCGTAGAGCTACAGGGAGAGTCGTCTGCATTGTCCATGGCTTTGCAGCAATCCCTCATACTGAGCATGCATGAAGCGACAGTGGAGAGGAAAACTCCCCATCTAACCCAAGGAAGTTGTCCCATGACAATATTTTACCACGTAAACGAAAAGTACCATGATTCAGTTTGACAATAATTTATGCGTTTTACAAATAACTGCATCAAGATGTTTATCCTAAAAAGCAAAAGTTATGTAAATAGCAGCTGATATCGCTGGTGGATTACATGAAGTCATCTTAATATTGGGGCTTCTGGTTATACAGTTTAACGTATAGATGTTTAATTCCCTAATGCTGAATATTAATTTTCTAAACTGATAAAATTGGCCCTAAATGTTCACAAAAATGCTAAAATGTAAGATATAAGAGAGCTGATTTAGTCCTATCCTCAGACACTGACAAAGACAGGTAAGGGAAGCAGATCGTAAATGATTCCATCCATCCATCCATTTTCTAACACTATCCCTTGCGGGGTCACGAGGGGTGCTACGTAAATTATTGTTTTTACGGTAATTGCACGTTACTGTCACTTCACACGTGTTCGATGTGGTCAGGGTCAGACCTTTCTACCTGCTTGAGGAAGATGCTCTTGCCAGATGAGTTTGGGCCTGTGACGATCTTGATCCTGCCCTCTGATTCAGCGCCGTGGAAGGAGTTGGCCACAAACACAGGAGAACATAGCTCCAGTAGTGGGTGTCTGGAAAAAGAGCACGTTTACACAGGAAGACCGTCTGGCCTCGTCCTGCCAATCGGTGTCTCATGTGTGACTTCCTACCTGCCCTGGGTTATTGCTATCTTCCTATGTCTGGCAAGCTTGGGTGAGGTGTAGCTATACTCCAGCGAGGCGCTGCTCATCGCCATCAGACAGTCCAGCTCAGCCATAAGATCCAGAACCTACACATTTATTACAGTCAATCTTTTGGCCTTAGCAGAGACAGAAAAAGCTGCTCTACCTTTTTTTTTTTAACCATTATAAAGATAAACATTATGGCTAAGATGGAAACTGCCGGAGTTGCTTGTTTCATTGTAACCTGACCTGCACTGTTACAGGCAGACTGAAGAAGCAGAAGCAGATTACGCCGTAACGTTGGTGCATAATTTAGTGTGCAGCACTGAAGTACAAAAATCACACAGCTATTCGTGCACATTAAATCTGTGCAAGCCGGAGTTGTGTGTGCTTTTAATTCTCAAACTAAATGTAGCGTCTCTAACGCATGGACACCGTTAGCCCATGTTTAATGAGGTACTCTGCATGTATTTAGGGGAAAATCCGCTCATATTTATTCAGGTTTGTTTAAACCTCAGCCAGAGCAAATTGCTTTCAAGCCTGCAGATGGAGAAAAAAATAAGGAAAAAGGTGACCTGCTGCACCGGCCGCTTTACAATAAACAGGGCACCAGAAACTAGAACTGATTCTCTCTTCCAATGGGGCAGAATAGATATTTCTGAAAATTGTGCATCTTATTAAAAATGGCCACGGTTGTTTTTATGATCCCGTGATGCTTTTCAAAAATTCACAACACGGACCTAATTATTGGGGAACACCCAAGCAGAAAGCCGCTCGCTCACATGCACAAGATCATTAAACACATCAAGTGGCTTAAATAAACTCTGTAGAGAAAAACAGATGAGACCTGGCCGGACCCTCAGGGGGGAGCTGTTTTTCATCCACTGAGTGCGAGTAATGGGATCTACTCACCGTAAAGAAAGCAACAGATCACAAATATAGCTGGAACCATCTTACAATACGATACGTTTTTAATCATCTCTGAGTGAATCGGTTCGGGGGATAAATTATTCCACTGTCTTTAATCTAGCCCCTCTGAAAGTGACTCGTCCCCGACGGCATCAGACGTTGTTCCTGAAGGTCAGCAGCTGGAGGTTTCACTTAGAAAACATTTTTCCTCTTTGATCATTTCTCCGCCTGCTGTGTTTGGGGCTGAAGAGGCGACGACGGAGAGAGGTGATACACAGCGGGTCCAAAGTGTCTGCATCTCCTTCGATTGTTGAGCGCATTTTCATTATTTACAGCAGTGTCTTTCTAAATCCCTAAACCCAAACGAAACTTATTGTTTCTATTACACTAATCACCAATTCGTACCTATTGGTTAACACGCAGACTCTCCATCTAACATCAGCTGACCTTAAACCTGCCATAAAAGACAACATTTGCATTGGTCTGTTAAGAAACGCGCTTCACGGCTGTTGAAAAGGAATCTGTCACCGAATCCAGACCCGTTGTCTCCGTAAAGTGAACAATTTAATTAGATGAAAACATTAATCACAACAAAGTGCTCCCACACACGTTTAAAAGCCTCAGACTGATGCCAACAATGATTTTTAATCACGGCGGGAGTCGTTGGGAAGACACTTGAACATGCCGCTCTGAGTGACGCCCACCAACCTGATACAGAGATTGGCTCCACTCCAGGACCGCGTTTTGCAACTGTGTCATCACTGCAGTCTCCATGTCTGGAAAGCACGATAATAACCATCAGGAAAAAGTCTCTTGTGTAGCTCCACAGAAACCAGGAACACAGATACCAGTTGGGGGAGAATCAAAAGACCTCTTATGTCGCTGTGCAAGTCTCCGAGGAGGTTGTCCAGCTCTCTGGTCGTTTGATTGCGGTAGTGCAGCCGGTCCTCAGAGAGGAACTGGCAGATACAGTCATAAAAGATAACGTTGGGGACTGGGTTAAAGCAGAACGACGGACACTATACTTTGTCAACCTTTTGAGAGCATGCAGGCGCACCATAAACTCAAGGCCCTCCATTTCAAAATCCTCTTTTTCCACCATGCTGGGCAGCCGAGGCACAGTGAGCAGAAATCCAATCTGCGAGCAGATGTTTACCTCGATCTATTACCAGCTTTCATGGTTAAAATAACCCAAGTCACATATGGCTGACAAGAATAAATGGCAGGGGGAATAAAGTGGCGAAGAAACTGACCAGGGGGATGTAAATGACACAACAGGAGGGGATTCCAGAGTCCAGGCGTTCAAGCTCTCTTCTGGCAACATCTGTCAGGAAGTCCGGCAGCCCCATCATCCTCCTTTTCTCTGGAGAAGGTACAACCAAGATCATTCAGAAGCGCATAAAGATCACAGCAGATCAGGGATAAGTAAGCGACTCTCTGCACATACTCTCATCGATGGCGGGGTCGACGTTCGGTTTGACCGTAAAGCGGTTCTCTTCTAAGCTGGCGTCGAAGTCCACCTAGAAAAACGCGATCAAACTCATTAAGATCCACTCTGTCCAGCAAAAGCCAGAAGATCTGAATGAATACACAGGTTCTTCTGAGGACTACTGGTGGATGGAGGCGGTGTACGTGGAAGAGCTCACAACTCGGTTTATGAGCGCGGCGATGTTTTGGAGATTGTCAGAGAGCTCCTCGCTGATCTCCCGAAACAGCTGAATAGACTGAGGGAGGTGCCGCACTGAGTCCCTGATACACACGGCACTGTATACGGTCTGAGACACACAGAGAATCATAGAAACCCGGTTAGGAACCCGGATCTATCTGTGAAGACGGCGTACAGAGCGTCCAACCTTGTAGAGCCTCTGCCAGTCGGTAACTTTGGTGCTGGAGAGAGTCATGCGGCGGAGGAGACCCTGCCACGGACAGACAGGCGCAGCCATTAAAACTTATTATTTACGGTGCCTTAAAAAATTATACAGAACTCTTGCACCTTATTAACAACTTCTCACGTTACAGCCACAAACTTCCATGCTGTTTTTTGAGATTTTACGTCATGCACCAACACAAAGTAATGAATAATTGTAAGATAAATGGAAAAGAACGCGTTTTTTTTCTTTTTTACATTTTCTACCTGTGTATTTGTACACAGCTCCCACAAGTTGACACTTTACGGAACCGCCTAAAGAGCTGCAAGTCTTTACATGCTTTGCACGTAAATGGACATTGAAGTTTATGGTTGTAAAGTCAAAATGGGAAACAGTTGTGCTGCGGTGAATACGGCTGGCATGTTACTGGTATGTTTCTGATGTTCCTTAAAGAGGCCTGCAGCGTGTTCAGGACATCGGAGTTTCGAGGTGAAGTAAAGAAATGAATCACTTCCTGTCTTCTGCGTAGCACTGCGAGGTCTTGTGTAGGTCGTAGAAACCACTGGCTGGCAGACAAAAGCAAGAAAAACGGCACTGCTTAACACCGAAATCCACCAAATAAAGAAAATTAATTGTTCCTTTATTTTGAACATAATCGTGACATCTTAGAAATAATTTCTTATGGGATTTTTGTGACAGTAGCGGCCTTTAATGAAAGTGGGCTGACAGGAAGGGGGCTGAGAGAGAGGGGGAAGACATGCAGCAAACATGGCCAGAGTCCTACCCTGGACGGCCATGTTAGACGACTAAGCCTCCGTCACTGGGATGCTACCCCTGAGCCACCGGCGCACCCAATCATGACACTTTAAGTTGTTACATTTTGTGTCACTGAACTCATTCAGTCGTTCCACTTCTCACCGTAGCATTTTGGATCCAAACTTGCTCCTACACCGGTTCAATATTCCTGCAATGCACAGAAAACGAGACGTGTTTAATAGACACACCTTCAGATAGGGAGAAAAGCGGTTTTACTCTCCGAGATGTGTACCATAGAGACTCAGTCCTTCCTTTTCACCTGACTGCAGCTTGTACACCGACGGGTGCAGATCTGATTTGAAGATCTGAAGTACACTGGAACAAATAAAAACACGCTGTCTTCACATACAAAAGCTAAACAAAACTGAAAACATTCCACATTTTGCTCAATGAGGTACTTAACTGTGCTTAATTTAAATCAACTTTAAGTAAAAAGAAAACAAAGTTCAAACAGAAAGCAATGAAATTAAGTAATGCAGGAAAGTAAGAAAACGAATTACGAAAAATAATGTGCTGTTTGGCTTCCAGACCTAAAATTGTGCGTGTTTAGCGGTCCAAGGGGTTTTGTATCTCTCTCTCTCTCTCTGTTCAAATAAGTGGATTTAAACAACAAATAATCCATCGTTATCAGCTCCTTCCAGAGTGTGATGAAAAGGTGAAGCGCTAACTCAATAACTTCCAGCAGGTGTGCTTAAGTCTGAGAAACACGGCGAGTACGGAACGCTGAAGACCAGGAGTGGGAGAGACTGAATGAAACTCGGACTAATCTCAAAGGCATAGATGCTGAATACTTGCCTGTAAGTGTCTCTGTCAATGTAAACCACCCCTTTACTATAACGAGAAGAAAAAAAACAATGCGTTAAATAGTGAAACTTTTTCATTTGTACAAACATTTGAATTCAATTGTAAGGAAATGTGGTTATACGACTTAATTAAATAACATCTGCCAGGTAGAGGTGGCTCAGAGATATTTTGGTTTCCCTCAAAAGTCAGAATCTGTCACATCCAGGACAACCAACCCAGGAGGGGATCGGAACCACAATCAATGGAAATAAGGCGTAGTATAAAATCTTCTGAACATTGCATTGCATTATGGGTGGATTTGAGCATTTTTGACTTTATTTATTTCCAGAATTTATCAAAATCCTAAGCTACCAAGAGAAAATAACTGATACACGACGGTTAAGTATATCAGTATAGAGCAGTTTGTTTACTGGTGCCAAATGGAGGCCAACTGGGATGAAATGCAAGTTGACGAAGGGGCGGTTGACTTGAAGCCCCCAAAAACTGTTTAGAGGGTCTCACGGTGCCTGTGTGTGTGTGTGCCTAACCAAATAATTGTGTGTCTCACAGCGTGTAGGCATTAAACTGCAGGATTGGGACTCCAACCGAGCTGTCTTCCAGTTCTACTCCCACTCTCCTCCTGTCCAGACATTTCAGCAGAGCTCCTACTGCCCTGAGCTAACCAACAGAAGTACAGACCCTTTCAAATGCACGGACATCATGGGTTTATAGCTGGGCTGCAAGGATAGGATAATATACAGTTCTGGCTCACCATCAAGGGTGAGTCAAAGGCGATGCAGGAGGACAGATAGGACATTTTGTCCCTCTCTGAAATGTGGGGCGGAAGGAAAGGCAGGTGGGCGGAAAGAAGCCTCTGCTTCCCAACCTCCAGACCTGCAACATTCAGACATGGCGTGCAACTTTGTGTTCATGTTTGGGAGGTAAAATGTGTTTTTCTCACAAACATTTAGCTGGGAAACTTAAGAAGAGGTATGGAGTGAGTGGGTATCTTTTTACCAAAGTCAACATATGGATAAGTAACCACCTCGGGTCTGTAGTGTGGGTCGGAACCTGAAATCCAAAAAAAAAAAAAAAACGAGTTTAGGAAATCCCCAATTGCTGAGGACTAGTTTCACGTAAAGCTGGGGGGAAAAAAACAGGGAGCAACCGCTCTTGGCCTTATCACATTTACAGTGTCAAACGTCTCTAATCTCAATAAGCTCCCATGACCCAGAAACAGCTTGTCCAACTTCACATCCAAACAGAATACGTAACATTTCTGTTTGTCGCTCGTTATCTAATGTTGGTGCCGTCTTTCAGAGCTCACCGAGTTGCTGCAGATATTGGGTCAAGCAGCGCTCCTGCTTTGCACTGGTTAGGATTAGATGGGGCCTGACCTCCTGGATGACTAAACGACAGAAAGGAGAGATGCGCTGTGATGCGCTTGGAGAGGAAAAGTCAAATGCTATATTAAAGATAAAGCTGTAACATAATTGGTAAGAATGAAGGGTCTTTTTTTTTCTTCTTTTTTACCTCTGGACAACAGGTGAAGCTCTTTGTTATCAGGACTATCTACCATATAGTGTAAAGAGGAGTCTTCACTGTTGTAGAAACAGAGGCCCAACTGTCCCTGCTGTACTAAAACACTCAATAAAACCTAGAAATAAAATTGGGAACATCACTGTTTATTCTGCTGCTGTTTGCATCAAGAATGAAACTAATAAATGGGTGTATCTTACTGCTGCTTGGTCATCTTCCTCCTCCTCTTCTAGATTCCTGCCAGGGGCTCCAAAAACTAGGCTTCCTCTTGGATCCTCACAGGCTACTGCCATCACCCTATGAACAAACAGCTGAATCAAACTGATATTGTGCTCTACGTGCTCATTTTAAGCGTTAGGGGCACATTGTATGATTTCCTTTCCACGTCACAATTGGTGCTCTACTTTGTGTTGGTCACTCACGTAACATCCCAATACTTTGAAGAATATGAAAAAGGCAGTCTGAATGGTACCGCAAGGTGTTATAAGGGGGTTGAGTTAAACAGATGCAAAGTGAGTGACTGGTATCTTTCTGATTTAGATTTTTTTCTTTTTTGCAGCGTGTCGTCCAGGTGTCAAAGTGAAGCGAAGAAACAAATCACTTCCTGTCTCCTGTGTAGCACCAGGTGTCAGAAGACCTATGAGCATCCGACAACATCAAGTAAAACATGACAGCGTTACATTAAAATAAGAAAACCGATACTGGATTCTAAATATTCCAGCTGTGTATCCCAACAGTTTTAAGGATTGCCCCTTATTGAGTTATAATTATTTGACTGGTACTGGCCTTCTAGCGCCTGCATTTATTAATAATAAACTGCTTGCACAAGTTCTTTAACATCTTATAATATATTTTAACAGTAGGTATCATGACTAAATTAGAATAGCAGAAAATTACTGACATCCCTAAACTGTTGTGTGGCGGGAAAAAAAATGTAATTTGCATAGTTTTTGTACCTTCAATAAGAAGCCATTCTGGTCGCTTTTAAGCAGTCTGGACTGGATTTGATCAGCTCTAGTTCAAAACCTTAAAAAGACTTAAAACGATCGAACCTGAACTGAATTACTATAAGCTTTTCTTCAGCTCAATTTTCAGATTTGTAAACCTATTATTCTGCTAGAACACACACAGAGTTGCTCGGAGCTTCTTATTTGCCATACAGAACACCGTGGCAAACTCTCACACTGAGGAGTTGTCAAATCTATGCTGGATCGTTTTGCACCAACTCCAAATTGAAACCTTTCATTTCAAAGAAAAAAAGGGGGTGAATTTCAAAGTTAATTTACAGGCTCAAATTAACAAAATAGCAAACTCGCTCAAAAAAAAAAAAAGAATCTGTGAAATAGCCCTTTAACCAACCACTTCCTGTGAATCACAAGTCCCGTCTACGACTGTAGTCAGCAAGTTGACAAGTAAGCTAGCTTTTTTTTTTTAGATAGACACCAATCAATGTCTTTTCTTTCTACGTCCAGTCAGACATTGTTTACTTACGTACTCAGTTTGGCCCCGAAGAAATACAACCATCAACTCTTCAATATGCCTCTTAAGCTATGCTGATGAAGAAGGAAGTCAAAGAAGTGGTCAAACTCCGAGTTTTCAGGTCGCCATCCCTCCTCGCGAGCTTTCCGCTCATTGCGTTACCATGACAACAAGGCCTCCTGGCCGATGCGCCAGGGAAGGTTAATATATATATATATATATATATATATATATATATATATATATATATATATATATATATATATATATATATATATATATATATATATATTGAGGTTTTAGCCAAAAGGCAAGACTGCTTTTTAGATGAAATTTTCTAGTTTTAAAAGAATCAGCTGCTGTTCCACAGCTAAAATACTTTGAATGGTTGATCCTGCAATATATTTTTCAATGCTGAACTGAGATGCTATGCTAGACATTTGGAGATGTATTAAAATTTTGCTTTATGCACTTTCAAGTGTCCCCATTTTAATAATTAAGGTGCCTGTGCAGATTCTCAGTCATCCGGGTCATTGTAACAGCAAACAGGCTTAAATCGGAGGCTACCGGACTTTCGCTCAGTTCTTTCTGAAAATGTTGTAAAACTATGTATAGACTTTTGGCTGTCAGCTGTACCACTATTAAACCACCTGGGCATATTCTCCTTGGCCATAATGGGCTAATGAGGACATAGAGTGATGACAATCTCCACAATTACATGTTTGTGAAGTAAAACGTCAGCACTGTACTTTACAGTTGAGACTGCATTGCCTTTAACCTGTTTAATACAGGTGGAAGTGTGTGTGACAGGGTTTAGCCATAAGCTTGTGTTTCCCTGCTCTAAAATGGACGGATGGAGCGATAGAAGGTGAATCTCTTCAATAATTTATTATAGAGAGAAGAGAAGATACTTGTAATGTTTCACAAATTCTTTCACATTTTAGATTATTTAATTAAATTATAAGCTTGAGACATTTCGTTTTTGTCATAAAGTATGTTATAGTAACTTATTCCTTTGACTCTTTAGTTCGTGACCTTTGAAGATTTTATTCTCTTTGCAATTTTTTTTCAAAACACAAAATAATACAGAACATATTCAATGATTAAAATCTGTGCAAAAATATTAGGTGTGACATAAAGGGTTCAGACACAATTCATCAAATACTGTTCCAATATCAATAGCATGATCAAGTTAAAATTAAAACAAACAGCAACATAGTGAAGTTATGTGAGTACCAATAAACACGCAAAGTTAAGCCCAAAATGATTCCGATCTTTGGCAAATTTTAGGTAGATATGTTTAAATAACAAAAGTTAACAACACATTCATTCTTGGTGGAAGTCTTGTCAACATTCTGGAGTGGCCCAGCTAGAGTCCAGACTTGAGTTGAATAGCAAAGCTGTGAAAGGAGCAACAGATTAAGTTGAAGGCAAGGAGGCCTCACCAGTGGAAACATTCAAAAAGGTGGTCAGCAGTTACATGAAAGGCTTGTTTGCTGTAATCCCAATAAAGATATATTCATCTCTTATTGAGAAAGGGTTTGAATAGGTTTTGACATGGCATTTCCCTGGTTTTGAAAACTGATACTCCTTAAATTGTTTTATTATTTTTTGAGAAATGCCTGTCTAATTTACCCACCAGAAACACACTTGCTGGTTGAAAGGAAGTCTAAATCTGCCAGGGGCGTGAGAATTTTTCACTTAACTGTACCTGAAAATGTAAATTTGATCAGATTCAGAAAATAATAATAAAAATAAGAAGTTTTCAGTTTCAGTCGTTTTAATAACATGTGATTAACAAAAAAAATATGCTATGAAATAATTAACAAAGCACATTACTGCAAACTATTGGACGTTTCTTTTGACTCGTATAAAACTTGCATTTTCTGGAGCACTCAAAGACAGCACACCCCAAGTACTAGGTGAAAGTATTTTTTTTTCCAGTTTTCAAAATATTAAAATCAACTTCAACTATTTAAGAACATCCAGCAGAGCATCGCATGCACAGTCAGAACTAGTGAGGGTGGTTTAATATTTCAGAAACATGTTCATAATTAAAAGATAGTTCTGCAACCTGGAAAAATTATGCGTATCTTTAAAGTTGCTTCAACTGAAACATGCATTCAGACGTTTTACATGTAATTGCAACTGAAAGAGTCCTTATCAGGTGTGTGGAGGCCTATTGGGTTAATGCCATTTCCCAAAGTGGGTTACTTAAATATAAAACTAGCAATAAATAATATAAGAATCAACATTCTTTCACCAGAGGAAATTTAATATATTTACAGTGTATTTAAAAGTGAATGCAATCAGGTTTGCATATGAATATACCAGGGAATTAGAAACAAGAAAGCAGGTAATGGTGGAGTAAAGGTGGTAGAGGCAGTTGGTCCACTTGGTTCTGCCTTTGTTGGCCTATGTTTTGAAGAACTGATAGTCCGCACAGAGCCATCAGAGCAGGAGGATTACCTGCAAATGTAAAAACAGACTAAAATGTTAGTTTTAAACTCTGCTAATCAACACAAGTCCTGAGTGCGACACTTACGTGTGGTCCCATTCAGATAACGTAATTCAATCCTTGCTCCACCCCTCACACTGCTTACTGCTGGGAACAGTTCCACCCCAGAAGGAAGGTCCCTGAATGCAACGCCAAGGAAGCTCCCTTCGACAGCAAACCCCAGGGTTCCCGCATCGGCATCCAGGACCAGCTGGACACGTTCAGGGATAAGGAGCGGCGTCTCTGTCTCATGCCTGTGTAGGGAGTTTGGGGATTTTGATCTAAAGGCCTCTGCAGCCTGAGAGTGCAATCTCCTCCTTTCACGTGGATAACACACCAGAGTTTTCCCACCATGCCAGAGCTGATTAGATTTAAGCTCCCACCCCCACGACAGGGAATCTCCACCCACCAGCACTTTATAACCCAAGTCCTGCAGAGGACAGTCCTGCCTCGAAATTCCTATGACGGCATGACTCCCCCTGTGCTCAGGGCTCCAGGTGACCTCCCACACATGGAGCCCGCTCTCCACACCCACCTCGGCCCTGACCCCGTCGCTGCTGAGCTCGGCAGGTAAGCGAGTGGCTTGCTGCTTGCAGGGAGAGAGCTGGAAGTGAGGAGAGCGGTGGTGCGAGCTCCAGCGTGAGCGTCTGTCTGCCGGGGACACCGCCGAGGAGCTCAGAGTGAGCGCCAGTCTGGACGAGGTTGGGACGGCCAGCGGGAGGAAGACTGCAGAGGATGAGGGGACGCTGTCAGCCGCCCGGCCGCTCAGCCAGGCCGACAGGATGAGGCCCATTAGGGTGAAAGCAACGGCGTGTCAGAGAAGAACTGTGGAGGACAAAACAAAATAAAATGAATGCTTGACTTTAAAGAAAGCCAAACAAAAACAAAACAGTTCAAGGTTGATATGTTTTGACCATGAGTTAAAATTAGAATGTAGGTCAGCAGCTTGTGATAAAACTCATACAGACAGAGATAGGCACCTATGACAAAGGTAGTCTGCAGAGCCTTGAATGCATCGTTTTTATTGCAGAAACAACGTTACAGCAACAACATTGTTTTGGGAGAATGCCGTCTCTGATTTTTTTTCGGTGTATTTTGTCAGATTAGGTCTGAGGACCGAGATAGGAGAAGGTGGATTAGGTGTCTGAACTATTTCTGTGTGAATATTTGACCATTCTCAATCATTATCCTGCTGATAGACCCAATGATGACCTATTTTCAATTTACCGATAGGAGGCTTTGGTTTCACAATGAGGTTAGCACAGACTTATTAAACAGGTGGCATGAGGCTTTTTTTACATCCTTTGCACTTGTTAAGCTTGCAGCACTAAATTCTTTTATGTTTCTCCCTGATTTAGTTTTGTATTGCCTATTTGCATCAGTGAGAAGTCGCCCTCCTTCCGTGTTGAGAAGGTGCAACCTCTCTGCTGCTTATATTAGTGCCCCATCATCTGAGAGGAGTTCATGGATTTTGATTGGCTTTCAGGGGGCATAATAGGGCGCTTGCCCAGTTTGCATTCAGGTAGCTACCTCAACACGACCCTGATCCAATCCAGTGGCCAATGGTTACATTATATTTATATTTATAATAGTGTCAGATATTATTTATATTTTTTCTGGTTTTCTGATTATGAATTAGAACCACAAAGAAACTATATTAAAGTTAAAAGTAATATTTAAATTAAGCAACAAAAAAATCTCTAGTTACTTGCGGTACCAGTATTTATTTTCTATAGATGCGATTAAAGACTGTATTTCCTACAGTTTTTTTTTATTTATTTATTTTGCACATCTTTACCAGCGGTACCATCTTTTTTTTCTGCAACAATAGAACAAATCTCACATGGCAAAACATAAATGATGTTTCTCCATTTTCATCGTTGGTACTATTTATCCAGTGCTGGAAATACTCTCACATGAGTATTTCAGCGTCTATGTCACTGCGTCTTCCTTCTTGCTGTCTAAACTGGGTCATGAAAAACAGAAATTGGTGATAAATGAAAGTAAAAATCATTAAATACTGCATAGAGATTCTCTAGAATAAGATATTTTAATATTCTGGTTCTTTTGTTGGATGAAAAACAAATATCAAATTCTAGATTGAATAAGAAGTGAAATCTCACCAGCTGGTGTGAATCCTACCCTCTGTCAGGACTTGGAGTGTGCAGCAGCGCTCCTCTGCTTTATAGAGATCTCTTATCAAGCACCCTGCAGGTCTTATCGCTGCCCGGTGAGGTACCACCCCCGTCTGACCTGCTTTTTGGTGTTGACCTCCGGGACGGGAACAGCACAGTCCATCACTTGGATGTGACGCCATTTACCAGCCGTGGACACAAGGACAACGGATCCGTGACCTGTTTGTAAACAGATGAGACGGATGGTGAAAGCAGCGAACCAACATCTCCATCAGTGCGTCTGCGTCGATGTCATGATTCAGCCATACTGGGCTTTTTTTTCCTCCTCTAACGCGTTCTGTAATGAATGTAAACGTAAATGGCAAAACACATGAACAAAACCACACTCGGGCTTTTCACTAACAAGAAGAGGAAAATGAAATAAAACCCGAAGCGGCTCATTATTTTTGGAGCGCGTAGATTAGCCCAAGAAGAGCGAAGGTTCCGTAAGCCCCGTGAAAAGTCTTACAGGCGAAGGTTTAGTTATGCTAAACAAAAACGGACATTAAGTCTTGACTTTTTAATCATTGGGGGCATTTTAAATCAAGACAAATGTATCTGTGCAGTGTTGTAAAACATTTTGCCTCTCTTGTCCGTAATGCAATGTCAGAGGCTTTCAGTAATGTTCGTCTTGCGTTTATGCAATTCCCCAAACACACCTCCAGGGGGAGCTGAATCTGCTTCTATTACATGAATGCAATGATCCTGGTGGACAACCTTTTGACGTGCTTCTCTTAGCTGTGGTTTTCTTCTTATTTGTTTATTTATTTGTAAAATTGAAGAAAGTTTAAAAGCATACAAAAGGATTATCTGTGTCATTCCTTCATTTAGTAAAAAAAATAATGTTTTCAGGCCACTCCAGCTTCCTCATTTTGTTCCAGGTTTAACTTCAAACAGATCATATGACTGAGGTAAGCTTTCACAGGTGTGTATTTTTGTTATTTGCCCTGGATGTGCCTAGCCTTGTCATGTGACAGCTGAGATAGGCTCCAGTATTTCATTTCTGGACACTATTAGCACTCAGGTAAATTGACATCTGTTTTTTCTGGACTAATAATATTACAATAAAGGTTATTTGTTTACATCACATCATGTGACTGCTTTGCTTTGAACTTCACAACAGAAACCAATCTCTCCAGCTGTGAGTTGAAATCCAGAGTTTGTCTATTAGGTGTAGATCTGGCGTAACTTGTTTCTTCTGTAAAATACCTCAGCAAGTCTGATATCAGTTGTCACCTGTTATTAATCTCTCAGTGATGTACTTCAATATGCTCAAGACAGAAGAAGAAGGTACTGCAGATAAACACATTTTGGTATCTGCTGCCCTGTATTTACAGACCTCAGCTCAACAGAGGGTTCAACATGAAGAAAAATTCTCAAAATCTGAAAGAAACAAATAACAATGCACTCTTATTAACCAATTGGACTAATGCATCCCCATTAACTATCATATGAAGATAAAAAAGCAGAATTTTTGACATAATTTTTTCTGCAAATCATCAGATTTATTTTATAGGTATCAGGAGTTACCAAACTCCTTATAAAACTGTTATGATCGTGAATCAGGCAAACCCAGTATTCAAACCCAACAAGTGAGGTTAAGGCAAAAAACAGGATTTTAATAATGAAAACAGGAACAGGCGGGCTCAATAGTCAAAAGGGCAGTCCAAAATCCGGTACACAAAAAGCAGTCCAAAATAGGCAGAGGTACAGACAGGGCAAAGCAAGCTCGGATAACCATAGGACAGAAACTAGTCGGTAAACCGGTAAATCAGTCAGACAGGGCAGGAAAAACAGATCAGGGAACAGGCTGGCTCAGAATCAAAAAGGCTCTCGGGTTATCGTCAACCGGTCAATCAGAATAAAGAATGCTGGAACTAAACTCACCGTGGCTCGTTAATGATCTGGCAGATTGCAAAGGTTTGTGGCAGGACTATATAGGGGAGTGAGCAGGTGAACAGGAGTGAAGGCTAATTATAAGTGAGCAGGTGGATCTAATCAAGGCAAGAAAGCTGACAGATTGCTGAGGGGAGACCGAACAGAGCTGATAAAGTGACAGGTGGAAAACAGGTAACCTAAACAGAAAAACATGTCTAAATCAAAACCAAACAAGACCCCAAAATCAGAAACTTAACTAATAAATCTGATAACATAAACCAAGACAAAACCCAAATCGTGACAGAACCCCCTCCTCAAGGCCGGATTCCAGACGGCCTCAGAAACAAAACAGACTAGCTCGGGTGGGTGGAGGGAGGTACAGGATGGAGGGCTAGAATCAAATAAATGTCCAAAATAAAAACTCAAACAAAACAAGACGAGTCAAGTTCTCAGGCGGGCGTCCAGGAGGACGGCCCCGACGAGTCAGGTTCTCAGGCGGTCGTCCAGGAGGACGGCCCCGACGAGTCAGGTTCTCAGGCGGTCGTCCAGGAGGACGGCCCCGACGAGTCAGGTTCTCAGGCGGTCGTCCAGGAGGACGGCCCCGACGAGTCAGGTTGTCCGGCGGACGTCCCGAAGGACGGCCTCGGTGTGTCAGGTTGTTCGGCGGACGTCCCGAAGGACGGCCTCGGCGTGTCAGGTTCTCCGGCGGACGTCCCGAAGGACGGTCTCGGCGTGTCAGGTTCTCCGGCGGACGTCCTCGGCGTGTCAGGTTCTCCGGCGGACGTCCTCGGCGTGTCAGGTTCTCCGGCGGACGTCCTCGGCGTGTCAGGTTCTCCGGCGGACGTCCTAGGCGTGTCAGGTTCTCCGGCGGACGTCCTAGGCGTGTCAGGTTCTCCGGCGGACGTCCTAGGCGTGTCAGGTTCTCCGGCGGACGTCCTAGGCGTGTCAGGTTCTCCGGCGGACGACCTCTGTGAGACAGGTAATCCGGCGGGTGTCCTGAAGGACGGCCCCGGTTAGCAACGATGTCCGGCGGCCGGTGGCGGAGCAGGTCTCTCATAGACCGGCGGCGGAGCAGGTCTCTCATAGGCCGGCGGCCGAGCAGCAACCTCGGGGACCGTCGGTAGAACCGGACCCTCAGGAACCGACGTCTGGAGAGAGAAAGAACAGAACCTGCCGCCGGACTAAAGGCTGGAGACAACGCCGGACTAAGAGCTAGAAGAGAGGCCTGGTTAAAGAGTTCAGGAGGCGTCTGGCTACAGAGTTCAGGAGGCGCCTGGCTACAGAGTTCAGGAGGCGCTTGGCTACAGAGTTCAGGAGGAGCCTGGCTACAGAGTTCAGGAGGAGCCTGGCTACAGAGTTCAGGAGGTGTCTGGCTACAGAGTTCAGGAGGAGCCTGGCTACAGAGTTCAGGAGGAGCCTGGCTACAGAGTTCAGGTTCAGTCGGCCCCTGGCTACTGGCTTCAGGTTCAGTCGGCCCCTGGCTACTGGCTTCAGGTTCAGTCGGCCCCTGGCTACTGGCTTCAGGTTCAGACGGCCCCTGGCTACAGGCTACAGGTTCAGACGGGGCCTGGCTACAGGCTACAGGTTCAGACGGGACCTGGCTACAGGCTACAGGTTCAGACAGGGCCTGGCTACAGGCTACAGGTTCAGACGGGACCTGGCTACAGGCTACAGGTTCAGACGGGGCCTGGCTACAGGCTACAGGTTCAGACGGGGCCTGGCTACAGGCTACAGGTTCAGACGGGGCCTGGCTACAGGCTACAGGTTCAGACGGGGCCTGGCTACAGGCTTCAGGTTCAGACGGGGCCTGGCTACAGGCTTCAGGTTCAGACGGGGCCTGGCTACAGGCTTCCGGTTCAGGAGACCCCGGGCTACAGGCTTCAGGTTCAGGAGGCCCCGGACCACAGACTTCAGATGCTCCCAGACCCTTTAACACCCAGAACCTCATCAATAACCCTTCCAGAACCTCCGACAAAGACAGTTTGGTCAGCCACTTGGGAAATTGGCTGTCAAGCCAAAGATGAGGGGGTAAGAGCTTCCGAAGAGGTCCAGGGACCTCTAAGTCTCCATGGGGCTCTGGGTGCTTGTCTTCTCGGCGAGGCCCCCGACGGAGCTTGTCGTTCGGGCGAGGGCCACGACGCCGCTTGTCGTCTGGGCGAGGGCCACGGCGCCGCTTGTCGTCTGGGCGAGGGCCACGGCGCCGCTTGTCGTCTGGGCGAGGACCACGGCGCCCAGTGTCCCGATGAGCCCCCGAGTTGCGGCCTGAAAGAGGGCTCGTCTGAACCCCCTCATCGTGGCCCTGTGGTAGACCCTCCTGGGTTCCCACGTCGCATACTGGCGGCGGACCCTCCTGGGTTCCCACGTCGCAGACCGGCGGCGGACCCTCCTGGGTTCCCACGTCGCAGACCGGCGGCGGACCCTCCTGGGTTCCCACGTCGCAGACTGGCGGCGGACCCTCCTGGGTTCCCACGTCGCAGACTGGCGGCGGACCCTCCTGGGTTCCCACGTCGCGGGCCGGCGGCGGACCCCCCTGGGTTGCAGCGTCTCGGGCCGGCTGCGGACCCTCCTGGGTTGCAGCGTCTCGGGCCGGCTGCGGACCCTCCTGGGTTGCAGCGTCTCGGGCCGGCTGCGGACCCTCCGGGGTTGCAGCGTCTCGGGCCGGCTGCGGAGCCTCCGGGGTTGCAGCGTCTCGGGCCGGCTGCGGAGCCTCCGGGGTTGCAGCGTCTTGGGCCGGCTGCGGACCCTCCGGGGTTGCAGCGTCTTGGGCCGGCTGCGGACCCTCCGGGGTTGCAGCGTCTTGGGCCGGCTGCGCAGACAGTGCTGCCTTATAGCTGCCGGAGGCCGGCACTGGAGCTGAGGTAGGAGGCGGGTCCTCTGGGACAGGTGCAGGTGCCGGGGCGTCGGCTGGACCCTTGGGGACAGGATTGAGTCCACTATAGAACCCTTGGAGAGCCGCTCTATAGTGCCCCTCGACCTCCTTTAATTTTGCCTCCAGCTCCTCTGAATACTGGCAGAAAAGAGCCTCCCTAAGGTCTTTAATAATAGGGGCAAAAGCTCTTAACTGGTCCTCCAGAGCCAGATCCTCAGCATCACGGGCGCCAACAGGAGGCGCTGTGGGCTGCTCAGCTCTGGGAAGCACCGGACTCCGATCCACTGGGCAGGAAGTGGCAACGGACGGGCGCGGTACTGACTCGCCTGTCGGCCGAACAGAACGGGTGAAGGAGCGACCCACAGGTTTCCGTCCCCTCCTCCGACGGCGGGACGGCAGGACTTGCTGGAGGTTTGATCCTGTCGGTAGAGCCGGGATCGGTGGAGCCCACAGCGTTCCCTGCATCTCCTCCTCTGGAGGGAGAGAGAAAAAAAGATCCGGACGAAGATCCCGCACCACCTCCGCTTCGACCTCCATAAACAAAGTTGGTTCTGGATAAAACCCATGGGCAGAGCCGACAGCGGTGTCGCTGGGTGAGTGATCCCTTCTATTCTGAGTTGAATCTGAATTTGTGACAAAGAGCCCTCCCAATCGTAAACTCGGAGCAGGCAGCGGGTTACTGCTGCTGCGGCTGCTGGAGAGATGGCGTCTGGGACCGATACCAGGGGGACAGAACGCCAATCTGGAACCCTCCCAAGCCATAGCGTGTGGAGGGGGAAAAAAAAAAACCTCTAAAAACTTGTTGGGCGATAGGTTTTAGTTGGGCCAGATCATTCTGTTATGATCGTGAATCAGGCAAACCCAGTATTCAAACCCAACAAGTGAGGTTAAGGCAAAAAACAGGATTTTAATAATGAAAACAGGAACAGGCGGGCTCAATAGTCAAAAGGGCAGTCCAAAATCCGGTACACAAAAAGCAGTCCAAAATAGGCAGAGGTACAGACAGGGCAAAGCAAGCTCGGATAACCATAGGACAGAAACTAGTCGGTAAACCGGTAAATCAGTCAGACAGGGCAGGAAAAACAGATCAGGGAACAGGCTGGCTCAGAATCAAAAAGGCTCTCGGGTTATCGTCAACCGGTCAATCAGAATAAAGAATGCTGGAACTAAACTCACCGTGGCTCGTTAATGATCTGGCAGATTGCAAAGGTTTGTGGCAGGACTATATAGGGGAGTGAGCAGGTGAACAGGAGTGAAGGCTAATTATAAGTGAGCAGGTGGATCTAATCAAGGCAAGAAAGCTGACAGATTGCTGAGGGGAGACCGAACAGAGCTGATAAAGTGACAGGTGGAAAACAGGTAACCTAAACAGAAAAACATGTCTAAATCAAAACCAAACAAGACCCCAAAATCAGAAACTTAACTAATAAATCTGATAACATAAACCAAGACAAAACCCAAATCGTGACAAAAACATTATTCATATATTAGCAATATACGCACATGCATAAATAAATAGAATAAAGATATCACTTCTCCATTGCATACAAACATTTTTGAGCAGGGTTTCTACGCAGTCTTGGCAAAGTCTGAAATTTGATCTTTACGTTGACTCTTATAAAAGTATGTAAGAAATAAAACCGATGTTACATCGATTTTCATTTTAATGACATGCTTGTTCCATGATTTGTCACATCACAGATTGATTTATAAATTGTATCCATCAGTATTTAGTATTAATAAATAATAAAAATCAGAAAAGGGACTTTTTAATAGTATTTTTATAGACAAGTTGTGGTTCTTAAACTGGGTTTGATAAAATTTCAAAGCAAAACAGTAAAACTGCAATATAAACTGGAAACACACTCAACATCTCTTTCTACTGATCCACAACCAGCTAAACCTAAAGGTTGTCTTCGGGATAATAGCCTGCGGAAGATATTAATCACAGAGTTAGATAAAAGTTTCTAAATGATTGGGATAAAGTGGAGGACATATTTGTAATGTCTCACCCAGCAGCATCCCTGCTGAACCAACAGCCAGCATGTTCTTTCCTGGATCGGGTTCTGGCTCTGAAAACCTGAACATTATAAAGTCAATGTTAGATTTAAATACTCCCAATTCATCCTAGTTAAAGTTGTTTAACATTAATAAAATGATGCCATAAGTCACACAGTCACTGAGATAATAACACTATTAGCGCACACAAAACATTAACCAATCAGTAAAAGTTTGATTAAAAAGAAAGAATATGTAAATAAACATGCTGTCATGTCTATATATGTCCATATCTACATCTATCATTTTTTTTTTAGCTTATCATTAATGTCTAGATAGATAGCAACATGTTTCAAAGACAAAGTTGCAACGAAACAAGCGTCAAAGGTGGTTGTAATCATTGTATAACCCAAGCACCAGAAACAAACTGGATATCTAAGGGACAAAAAATAAAATAAAAAAAGAACTGCTTCGTGTACAGTGTATTGGCGCCCACTACCATAATTATCCATCATAGCACTTAGCACAATATTTTTTCCCCTTCCGATAAGTCTGTCTTCTGCTCAACAACTTAACTTTAAATATAGCTTTTTTCATATTAATTAATCTACTGTGTGTAGGTCTGGTGTCTTTTCTGCTTGTTTTTGCCACTGTTACACCTGAACACTCTCATTGTGGGACAATAAAGGTCATTTTATTCTATTCTAGATGATTTTTGCCCCCATGGCAAAATGTTTGGACATCCTCCATCTAGATGCTTCACTGGTAAATAACCATTGAAATCAATGATTCACCTTGACTAAAACCAACAGGTTCACAAGAAACTCAATAGAGAGTTTAAAGGAGACAAAATGTGTAGTAAATTTTTTTTTGATACACATTGTTGAAAATACACTTTCTTTACTTCTCTACCAATATTGACCATCTTTAACGTCAGATAAAGTAGTTCACATGTTGTCCTTTGAAAATAAAAAACACTCCAGCAGTGATCCCCAACAGGCCCAGAGCCAGACCCACTCCACCGTAGATAACGGAGACAAGACTTGGATCCGCTTTGTTGAACTCAATTTCTGTAAGAGAGAGTTCAAAAGATTATAAATCAGCTTTTCCACAAATAAATATTTAAATTGTGTTTTCAGATGTCCTTATGAGAACCCCATTACCCCAGACTCTTGTCTGAGGCGTCTCCAGGGCTTGATGCTGCACAGTGCAGAAGTAAATTTCCCCCTCACTTGGTGTGAACGGCAGCGATGAGAACAGGTGGATGGTTTGATCATTGTTGGGAGAATATTCACTGCGTGAAACTCCCTTTTTAACTGGGAGGCCATTTTTGGTCCAGTCGGATTTGAAGGAAGGGGGAAAGAAATTATTCACTAAGCAGACGAGGCTGTTTTCCATTCCAGGCTCTACCTCTCTGGAGCGGAAGATCATGCTGTCTGGAGGGTCTAAAGAAGGTCAAAAAAACAAACCAAAAGTTTCATGGGCTCTTTTTCAACTGTCAAAAAAAGAAAACAAACGTTGAAATGTAATTACCTTTTTCTTCAGATGGAGATTAATTTCAAGTTGAACTAATTCTATTACAGTTTGACACAGTTGCTCATTATTTAGAGAATCTTTAAGGAAACCAAACCTGCTGACAATCTGTTCTGGATCAGGATCGATAAAGCTTGGCAAAGTGAACACAGTCTCTTTCTTTGGGAAAAGGTCACTAGTGTTTCAGCTTTCTTTGTTTCACCTCCTGCTGGCAGTGGTCAGAGGGCCCGTTGGCGTCGCTGTATGGGAGTAGCCTGTGGCTACTAACATAGCTCACCACCGTCAGGGTGTGAATGTGTGAATGACTGATTGTAGAGTAAAGCACTTTGGTGTCATCTGAGTAGTTAAAGTGCTATACAAGTACAAGCCATTTACCAAATCAATGTAAAATAATTCTTTACAGTCCCCCAAACAGGTTATTTCATGGGGAAATGGGAGAAAAACAAAACAATACAGTGACGTGAAACTCTTGTTCCTGTGTTAGTGAGTAACAAACATTTCCATTTCCTAATTCTGATTACATTTTTATTCCTGTTAAAGTGAGGCTGAGGCATTTCTTACCAAATCATGTACTTGTAAAAACATTTGAAACAAATGTTTACTAAAATAACTCTTACTTTGAGAGAAGACACGGTAGGTGTTGAGAATGAAGATAAAGAGAGCAGAGCACTTCATGTATGAGCTGTGCCTGAAAACAGACTTCTGCTTTACTTTATAGACTTTGCCAAGACAGGATTTTACTATTGAACATGTGACCAAGGTGGTTAAAAAACTTCTGCATCATATGATTTGCTAAACAGGACAAAAGTAATAATAATTCAACTTAAGCCACAGAAAACAATAGATCAGGTGTAAAAACTGTAAAATTTGACTGGCATAAAAATGAGGAAGTTACAGCACATTAAAAAACAGCTGCAGCAGACTTAAAACAACAGTTTAGTTGTGGAATTGCTTTAGAAAAGCGAACAAATACAGACTTAAATAGATGAAAAACATAAAAAAAAAACTACGGATTTTCTCAATTTAGGAACAAGAGAAGCAGAGCTGACAGGTGAATATACAACATTCCTCAGCACCACCTGTTGGTGTCCAACCTGTCTACAGTTAAGGTGTTAGTGTGGATCCAAAGGTTTGTTCAACACAGTAGGGGGACAATAATGGTGATCTTTTCAAGTGCAAAGAAATGCAAACAATGTTAGTCACTTAATGATGCCAACAATCAAGAAGTTGTTGGTGTTTCAGCTTTCTTTGTATCTTTCTTGAACTGTATTGAGGAAGGAGCGATGTCATCTTGTTTTACAAGGTGTTACTGACTGGGATTAACTTTAAGAAAAGTATAAATAAAAACAAAATATAACATTCCAAAACAGAAAAGCTGTGACATGCCCAAAATGGTTGGGATAAAGCTTAGTTAATCTGAAATTGAAGCACATGAAGGGAAAACAGGTGATTATCTAAGGCAGGGGTAAGCAACCTGTGGGTCTTTGGAACTTCCACAATGGCTCTTAGTAGCTTTCGGTGAAAATTAAACAGAACCAACTCGTGTTTTAAATTATAGATATAATCACAAATTAAGGGTTTAGCAGTTTTTCACTTTTTTATGGAACAATGTCATTAGATTGTCTACAACAGAATGTCTAGTAATACTTTTTTGATTTGCTTTTCTTGTCAACGGGTTGGAAACTGAGCTTATTTCTGTACATAATGTTCCACAAATATCAACAACATGAAGAAAAAAATGTGAAAAAAGTTTTTCTTTATTTCAAAACCAAAAAGTATAAAAAGGTGTTGCTTATTTTAAAATGACATAAATTTCCTGGATATTTGTCAAAAAATATAACTTGTCTTGTTTCAAAAGTTCACGTAACATTATTGTCTAGATGAACGTGGGCAAAAATAGCTCTTCAGATTATTAAAGTTGCAGATCTAATGAATGCAGTAATCAACCAATAATATGGCAGTTATTTCTAGCTCCCCATGAAAAAACCTGAAAATATTTCATACAATCTGAGCATTTAATAGATTTTAATTGCTTTCAAACAACTGAAGAGAAAAAGCTACACATTTTCTCAAAATGCCCCCCGGTTTTCCACTTTTTGTGTCAAGACCTGTTTTCCATGTTGGTTGGTGGTGAACAAGCTCCAGGCTCAGTGCAATTTATTTTTTTATTTATGCAAAATATACTTTAATGAGAAACTTAAACAAAGAAAGAAGGTGCAAATAGATTTTCATTATTAAATTTGTTTGCATGGTTGCTTTGTAAACTGGTGCAATTACTTAGTTTAGCTTTCCAAACATGCCGGGAAGCAACCAGAATTGTTGTCTTGCCAGTATTTTTACAGTCTGTAAAGGGTTTCTTCAGGACGTACCTCCTAAAGGACAAATGAATAATGTTATCAATCAAGTGTACGCAGAAATACTTTGGATAAAGTGAAGGAAACTCACCTCTGTTGTAGCCACCAGCACCAGCTCTGCATTCAAGGGAAACAAAGCAAACAAAACAAAAAAAACATTAATAAAACTGAAACCGATGGTGCTACATTTGAAAATGTTTTAGTTTATTTGATTTAAACATGGTTATAATTTAGATGTTGAAGTCAGTTTGAAAGTGTTTAACGTTAAAAGGAAATATTGTCTCACCAACTGATTTCTTCTTGTAGTAGATGAAGCCGGTGATTGAAAACAAAAAGCCCAGCAGTGCCCCACTGAGCCGACAACAATCTTGCTCCACCTTGGATCAGGCTCCGGCTCTTAAACCAGATTTATCACAAACGCTTATTTAAAATAAAGTACTCAATATTTGTTTCAATCTTTGATTCAATACTCAAGCTGTCCATACATCCATCCTTTAATCATTTTAAACAAATAAAAATCTGAATTCAGAAAAGAAGTTAAACAAGGTATACTAGTCCAAAAAAAATAACTTGAATAATCTGTCACATTTGGCATAGTTTGATCCCAAAGTGATCAATTGGATGTCATAATCTTCTGGATATTCATATATGTGATATTTTTGTAAGGAAAGACTATAAAATCAAGGAGAAAAAGCTCTGACTAGCTTTCAATCAGCAACAATCATGTACCCAAAGCAGACTTCACTGGGTTTAAAAGTATTCCTCTATTTATATGGACATTTTCTGTCTGTGCGCAGACGTTCTTACCCCAGTGATAAAGCTTGGGCTCCCTGAGGCTGGCATGCTCCACCATGCAGGTGATCTTCTCTCCAGGTTTGGCTGTGAGCTCCAGGTAGGTGTGCAGCTGGTAGAGCCAGTTCCCGTTGGGCAGCTCGTCGGTGGACGTCACGTCAGATGTGACCTCCTCTCCGTCTCTCAGCCACGTCACCCTGATTTGCTTTGGGTAGAAGTCGTACGCGCTGCAGATGAGCATGTGCGGATGTGTGTTGTACACTGCCTCAACTAACCTTAGCCAAACATAGGGCTCAACTAGGAAAAAATATGTACAAGACACAAAGACTGAGCAGAATGTCATTTTACGCATTTTGTTGGATTCATCCAAACAGAAATGACGTTGGTTTCCCCCAATGCTGTCTTGTGTGTAAATCACCTGGTGTTAGTAGTCCTTTGTATGCCAGCGGTGAATTTCTTTTGCAGAGCTTTGTTTTCCATATCTCGTGTTTAATAAACTCTAAATTGTTGTTTAGCATATTGGCGTATGCCTGTGTTGCCTCCGTGTACCCAATCACCTTTCCCACCGTGCTATTGTATTGTGCCTCCAACATTTTGTTGAAGTAAACCTGGTCCAAAAACACGACGTCATGGCCGTCGTCTGAACTGAACTGGCAACGTTCCAGAACATAAAAATAGAAAGCACCTAAAAATGATGACATATTTTTATTAAAATGGCGTATGCTTGATTATAATTAATCTGAACAACACAGAAGCTACAGAGTGATTTACTGTCATTGGAAGAGCAACAAAAAGAAAGATTGTGTCGGCCTGGAGTCACTTACCTCCTGGTGAAAACGCCAGAAAAAGCTCCAGCAAAAGGAAGCAGCTCTGAGCCTTATCCATGATGTCGGGTTAGCGACGGAGGTCTGACTGACTGGTCCTGACCGACTCCTGCACAGCAACAAAGAGGAAGTAATGCAACGGATTACAAACATCGTGCTGGATGTAGAGGTGGGGGTGTTTGTGCTAATCTGATTCTGTTACAGTCATCATCTCTTCGTGTCTCTTTACATACAGAATCAGTGATGTAGTGCAATAAATAATCAGGTGAGACACATTCATTTATTGCCTATTGTTAACTGTATTGGGAGAGTCTTGAGTTTGTTTTACAAGGTTAAATCCAGGTTAGCTGTGTGGTACGGGTTAATTGAATTGCATTAAAATGTAGTGAGAAGGATGGAAATTGCATCAGAAAGCAATAAAATACGTCATATTTGTACATATGACTACAAATGCTTTGTCGGTGGTGAGCTTTTGTAGGAAAACTAAAAAGGCACCTAAGCTCACAGGTCAGGCAACAATAATGTGTGAAGTAGAAACAGACCCATGAGGAGTGAAGATAATGCTAAAATAATCTGCTGAATGCAGTCCAGGCAGGAATCAACAAGATCCAGAGAATGCCAGGACACACAGAGTCAATGAGCCAGTTCAAACTGGGTCAGGAAAGTTCCTGGAGACCGGACTGAACAGGCCATCAGCCTCACCGGCTTGCCCACAACGTCTGTGACGCCTTGTCCGGCAAGGTGGGAGTGGTGCCCCGTAAACTCAAGCCAAGAATGGGAGTAAAGACTGCCTTCTTGATGGCAATGTACAAATTCTGCTGTAGACAGACGACTTCATACACTAGTAATGAATTCACATTATAAGGACACAACAGCAAAACCAGAAGAACAATAGAAAGCAGTAGGCGACTTGCCACACACACACACACATCTCTTTTATGTTATGGGTTTACTTCACAACACATTGATCTATTCTAGTCAAAGCCCAGACTTAAATCCAAATAGGAATCTGTGACAAGAATTGAACATAGATGTTCAAAGACTCTCTTCATCCACTTTAACTGAGTTTGGTCTATCAGGAAGAAAAGTATGAAAAAAGCAATGTACAATAGAAGTGTTTATGACAAAAAATAAAGACAGGATCGTTTGGAATTGGTTATAAAGGACGATGACTGGGTTTCGTTTTTGGGTTCATATGTTGGGTTTCAGTGTATTCTCTAAATGTTTAGTCATGTTCCTGTAGTTTCCCATGTTTTCGTGTGGTTCAGTTACTTCAGTTTTTTTTTGTTTTGTTTTTTGCAGTGTTTACTTTCCTTCTCTGTGATTTTTAGCCATGCTTCCTCAGTGCCTCATTTCATACTCCCCCACCAGCTGCAGCATATTCAGTTATTGCACTCAGCCATTCATTGTTTGTGATCGCCCTTCACAGTATTTATACTTCTGTTTTTTTTTTTCTCAGTGTTCTTCGTCTATCCTATTGCAATTCCCCATGTGGCTTCATTTGTTTCTCATTGTTTCTCACACCATGGTTGCACCAGTTTGTGTACATTTCTTTTTGCCATTGCTCATTCATTATGATCCTGCCAGCCTAATGCTACATCACTTCAACCTATGAAAATAACAAGCTGGAGTCAAACAGTCATACTCTTGATGTTGCTTCTGCAGCCACTTACAACGTTTTTTCCTAAATCCTAAACCCTTGAGGTAAAATACAGTCATATTCAATAAATTAGAATATGCATTTCTAAGAGGCTTGCTTGTAAGAATAAAAGTACCTTTAAGCTGGTATTAAATGTACTTCTCATTAAGCCCCCATTGTATGAAAAATGTTCCTTTATTGGTCTGATTCAATATTTTAATCTTAAATGCTATGTTTTTATTAGATGGAGGTGGAAAAAAAATCTAATTTACCAGAAATAAAGGCTTTAAAACATCCCCAGTCTGCCTTAATGTATATAATATATTTCCTTTAGCCAACTGATTTACCGAAATAAGTAAACTTTCCAACAAAACAAACATCAAAGTTATTGAATATGAATGTATACTTAAGCCCCCATAGGTTTTATAGATAAAAAACTGAAGCAGTGTAAAAAGTTTTGTTTTAAATCAGTTTATTATTATGAAACTGTAATTTATACAGGTAGTCTCATTCAGGCACTTGTTGTCATTTACAAGGGAGTCCTTTCCCATACAGAAAGTTGTAAAGGTGTAAAGTTACACCGTCAAAAATTTACTGCAATATTTGAGGTTATTTAGTGTCTCATAAGAGAAAAAAAATGGGGGTTCATTTTTCCAAGTCTTATTTTCACCACATCATTCGTACATGTATAAATGTCACAGTTCCAAACTAAATATTTAATTGGCCAATTAACTATTTCCAAACAAAATATTTAGTTGTCAGCCTAAATATTAAATTTCCTAACTAAATATTTATTTTGCAAACTAAATATTAAGCTCAAAATTAAATATTTAGTTTGCACATTAAATGTTTATTTTGTAAATTAAATATTTAGATAGGAAATTAAATATTTAGGCTGGAAACTAAATATTTTATTTGCACACTAAACATTTCAGTTGGACCGAAATATTTAGTTTGGAGCTAAATATTTAGCTAGCCAGCTTGCTGCTAACTAAATATTTCACTCGGTTCTAAATGTTTCGGTAATATGCAAATTTACTTGCTGATAAGCTGAAGTGGACTACACAAATAAAAGCTGGGTAGTTAAGCCGAGTATGGCTTAAATATGGGGCTCTGTGAGTCCAATCATTACAGCTTCATGATAAACTGAATCCAATAAATGAAGATAATTGTGTGAGGATTTCATATGCATAATGTCACCATCGTCGAAAAGAGGCAAAAGATGATTCTAAGACCATTAAGACGATCCTGAGACCATTGACAGCAAATCATGACGTATTTCTGGAAACAAAGTCTAATATTAACCTCAACTTCTTCAAAAGATTATTAATGTGAGCATTAAAACTTAGATTTTCATTAAATATTATAAGAAGATATTGGTAGGAAAAGGGTAGAGTGCCTTCTCTGGGTCAGGGAAGATGTCCTGCCCCAAATGGAGGAGATTAAGTATCTCAGGGTCTTGTTCAGGAAAGATGGAAAATGGAGCGAGAGATCGATAGGCGAATTGGGGCTGTATCTGCCATGAACCGGAAGCTGTATCAGTCAGCCGTGGTGAAGAGAGAGCTGAGTCAAAAGGCGAAGCTCTCGATTTACCGGTCGATCTACGTTCCCACCCTCAATTATAGCCATGAGATTTGGGTCGTGACCGAAAGAACCAGATTGAGGATACAAGCGGCCAAAATGAGTTTTCTCCGTAGGGTGTCTGGGCTCGCCCTCAGAGATAGGGTGAGAAGCTCGGTCATCCCGAGGCCACTCAGAGTAGAGCCGCTGCTCCTCCACATCGAGAGGAGCCAGTTGAGGTGGCTTGGGCATCTGGTTAGGATGCCTCCTGGACGCCTCCCTGGTGAGGGTGCATCCCACTGGGTACGTCCCACTGGGGGGAGGCCCAGAGGAAGACCCAGGACACGCTGGAGGGACTATGTCTCTCGGCTAGCCAGGGAATGCCTTGGGACACCTCCAAAAGAGGCTGGCCCAGGTAGCTGGGGAGAGGGATGTCTGGGCCTCCCTTCTAAAGCTGCTACCACCGTGACCCAGTCCTGGATAAGCAGAAGAAAAGAAGAAGAAGAAAATATTCGTAGGAAGTCACAAGCTCAATTGTGGAACCTTCTGGGGACACAATTGAAGGTAAACATAAATGTGATGTTGTTCTAAATTGACAATATTTACTATAAATGAAAAACAAGGACATTAGTTGACATGTTGACTCTTGACAACGAAAAACACTCCGGTTGCGATTCCCAAAAAGCCCACGGCGAGACCAGCTCCACAATAAATATCAGGCCCAAGACTTTGATCATTTTTGATGTTTTCTGCTTCTGTAGAGAAAGCAACAATGGCATGAATTGTGTCACTGAAATCTTTATGCCTCAATTTGTCAGAATAATGCAATAAAATACCCCTGTACCCCAGATTCTTGTCTGAGGCGTCTCCAGGGCTTGATGCTCCACGGTGCAGGAGTAAATGTCCCCCTCACTCGGTGTGAATGGCAGTGCTGAGTACAGGCGGAAGGTGTGATCGTTGTTCGTATGATATCGACTGAGTGAGACCCCCTCTGAGACTGGATGGCCATTTCTGGCCCAACTGACTTTGATAAAAGGGGGATAGAAATGATTCACAAAACAGACGAGGCTGTTTTCTACTCCAGGTTCTACCTCTCTGGAGGGGAAGATCATGCTCTCTGGAGGGTCTAGAAAAGGGCAAAAGACAAACCAAAAGTTTCATCAGTGCTTTATCAATATTATCAAAATGGAAAACTAGTGTTGATGTTTGTTTACCTTCTATTGGTGGAGATTTATACTTGTATTTAAAGACATTTAATAGGGCTGAACACCATTTCTTGTTCTCTTGGGCATCATGAAGGATACTCAAGCCTGTCAAAACCTGCCCGGGATCAGGATCGATGAAGGAGGGCACAGTGTATACTATCTCCTCTTTTTGGTAGTCAACGTACAACATTTCCTCACCATCAAACTCAAATTGTACCGCAGTGGTGCCGTTCTCAAAGCAGCCCAGAAAATAAGTTATTTCATGGGGAACTGAAAAGCAACACAGCGGACATAAACACGTCATAGTTATATATGAAACAACACACTGCACAAAAAAAACAAAACTAAAAATTAATGAGATTTTCTTGAAATGGGTGTAAGTGTCCTTGATTTGAGCATGTTTAATGATCTGCAAATGGAATAAGATTGTTGCACTTAAAATAGGAACACCTCAACTCCATCATCTTATTTCAAGTGCAGCATATCTAATTATCTTATTTCAGGGGTCAAAATACTCATTCTGTTGGCAGATGAATTTATTTGCCTCCTCAAATCAAGGACAAATACACTAATTTCAAGAAAAAAATTACTTACATTTAGTTCCCTTTTTGCAGTGCAAACGTGCTTTCTATTTCAAAATGTCATTTTGTAACTGTTTGCAAACACTAATGCGTATCTCTGTAATAACACTCAAGAAAAATTACATTTATTAAAAAGCTTTCTTATAAAGTTAAAAGAAGACTTTGATCAAGGTGATTCTTACTGTGAGAGACGACATGGACGGTGTGCAGAAAGAAGATGATGACAGTAGAGCGCTTCATGTCTGAGCGACAGCCAGTCACCGCAACAGCCTAAATCTCTCTGCAGTTGCGGCCAATGGTGGAGTTTGCTGCTGAACATGTGACCACCCTAGTGAGAGAAAAAAAACGGTATCAAAGGGAAAACAGAGGAAAATTTAGCAAAATATGACTAAAGTATCAACAATCAAGCTTAAACTGACCATGCAGAATGAATCAAAAGATTCGATCACATGTGAAAGAATTTAAAAAAAGCAATTGCTGCTCTAACATAGACAATTTTGATGTGGAAGTATCCAGTATCATCTACTTTGACTAACATTGTCAGGAGGAAGTTAAACACAAAACAGCAACACATCCTTTTTATGAAAAAGCTAAAACAAAGTCCACAAGACAAACATTTCTTAGTCATATCAGAGGTATTATTAGATAAATAATCCACACCAAATGTATGTTACATCTGTAAGTGTGCTTGCCTCTGCCAGTTAAAGTCAAAAACACTTCAGAATATTTTGTTAGAAGTGCCTTATTCAGATGAGTGGACCATTTTGACCTTAATTGTTTGGCCTGGTCACTAATAAAACACGTTAAACGGAAGCTGCTCATTTTAGTGGTAAATGGCACTAAATGATAAGGCAGCGCCGACAGGTGAGCAAGCAACATACCTCAGAACCACCTGTTATTTTTTTCTTCAATGTAGCTACTGTGACAACATCCTGGGGGGCAGATCGGCTGAACTGCTGCTCTCAACAGCTTCTTGTTACAGACGACACAGCTGACCCTGTCTCTCAGAGTTTAACCCTGTTTCTCTCCCAGACATAGCTATTGTCTGAGGTGTATCTGTAACTAACTGTATGCACTCTCTTTCATCCTCTTGAACAGAACACTGGATCAGAACCTATCTGCTTAACTGTGTTTATTTTCTAGACACGTGTCTGCCATTATCTTCTCTAACATAGAACGTGTTCCTGGATCAGGGCTTATGTGCTCTTTAAGCGTGTGTGTCTCTGTTCTGCTTGAGTTTCTTCCTGTTAAAGGGGGGTTTTCCTCTCCACTGTCGCAACATGCATGCTCACTATGAGGGATTGCTGCAAAGTCAACGACAACGACTGTCCTCTGTGGGTAGACGCTCTTTCAGGAGGAGTGAATGCTCCAAGTGAATGACTTGATACAATCTGCTGGGTTTCCTTAGATAAAAAGCTTTTTAACCCATATGTCTGTATGATTTGATGGAATTAGCTTTGATTGAAGAGTAAAGATGGAGGGCCAATGAAAAAACAGACAATAAAGGCAAGGTAAGTTTATTTATGTAACACTTTTCAGTAACAAGACAATTCCAAGTGCTGTACATGAACAGAAAAACATTACAGAAGGAAATATTACACTGGAAAAGAAAAACATTACAGTAACAAATGAATAAGCTAAGTAAATCTTTGCATACATTAACAAACATACAATAACAGTACTTAATTGTTTGTATTCATAAGAAATAAACTAGGTAAATCCTTGGGGGGGTTTGATCTAATGTAATTTTGTTAAATTTTTCTAAAGCTACTACTAGAATAACCTCTTTTGTTTCATTGTTTCACAGGAACAAGCTTCATCACTAACAATGTACATCTTAATGATTTCTATTCATATATTACCAAAAGAAAAAAGCATTACATAAAGCTAAGTAAATCCTTGACTAGAGTTCTTTAGTTTCACAGGAACAAGTTTAATTGTTTCTATTCACGCATTAACAAAACCCTTAAAGCTATAACTTAAGGTCTCTGATCTGACCTTTCTGAAAGATGTGAAACCTTTCAGCTGCTCTTTAAGTCAGAGGTCGCCTCAACAAGTCATCATAACTTGCACACAGACCTGGCAGAGTTTTTACGCCAGATACCCTTCCCTACGCAACTAGGATTTGAACCCCAATCCCAGAGATGGGTAGTAACTAGTTACATTTACTCAGTTACATTTACTTGAGTAACTTTTTGAACAAAACATACTTTTAGGAGTAGTTTTACTGCACTGTACTATTTACTTTTACTTGAATCATATCATGACTCAAGTATCACTACTAACATTTCTAGCTACTCTACCTACTGCGAGTAACTTTATTAATAACCTGTTTTAACCAAAAATGCACCGGAGAGACAAAAACCTAGAGTTTACGTTAAAGTGAGACGTCTCTTTTGTATACGAGATTTGTTATTTTAATGTTCTTTTCTATCTGCTGAGCTCATACAACCATTTGGAGGTCAAATGAAGGAAGTACTTTGCACTGTTCTAACATACTGTATATAGATTAACTGCTGTATTGGTTTCAGGTTTAACTTTGTGAAATGATTTAGAAAAGTGTTTATTCTGCATGAATGTATTTTGCAATTATGTTATTATTTGTATATATTTTTTCCATTTTTGTCTTTAAAATACCAGAATCTGCGTCTGTCTGATTACATAATTTTAAATATTAAATGATAGATTGTTATGATTAGTTACTCAGTACTTGAGTAGCCTTCTAACTGAATACTTTTCTACTGTTACTGGAGTAATTTCTCGGCTGACAACTTTTTACTTTTACTTGAGAAAAGATATTTTGAAGTAGTGCTACTTGAGTAAATTTTTTTGGCTACACTACCCACCTCTGCCCGATCCTATGAATTAAAGAATGATTTAATCCGCTACATCGCGGCCGAATTAAAAACACTTGCACGTTGTTGCCAGTAGGTGGCGGTAGACCTCCACAGACAGTTGCGGTGCTGCGTGTGGAGCAAGCCGCCTGTTGGTGCCGTTCTGGGGCATGAGACTCAGAGAAATGGGGCCGTCTTCCTCCCTGACCCTGGCCCGTCGATAGAAAAAAAAAATAGGGCTGGGGATGCACGACGGGGCAGATGAAACACAGCTCTCCAGGCATAAAATCAGGACTGCTGATGCCGCAGAAACATGGAGTGTCGCATTCTTTGCGGAATAATCGCAGTTGTTGACCCGCAGTGAGTTTTTTTTAAATCCACGGTTGGTTTCCACTTTGCTTCTTGAGCCGTTTGCTTTGATACAAACATCTGCAATGATGTGGGCTGTGGACTGGAGTCGAACCGCTGCCACGGTGCTCTGCCTTTTGGGATTTGTTATCTCCAGAGCTGCAGCTAAAACCTCAGCGGAGAACACGGCGACGCAAGGTAAAATAAATAAATAAACAAACAACAAAAACAAAAAGTTAATTGAATGTTTTGCTTGTTTCTGCGGTCATAAATGGAAGCTAGCTGTCCGCCGTAGAGGCTAACGGAGCCGCTAGTCAGCTCGGATGCTGAGGGGGATCCGACTAAGCTAACGTTAGCATGTTAGCTGGAAATCCACTAAAACAAGAAGTTTACTGTTTTTAAAGTGGCGACGATACGCTATGAGAATAAACGCAAAATTTAAGTCCACAACTTAGCCTCTTTATTTCACAATAGCCTACATGAATATATATTTGGAAGACTGAAAACTTAAGCATGACTGCTGTTGTGATTTTTTTCTCTCTCTCTCTTTAACTTAGCCTTGTTTTTCTTAACTAAACAGCCTTAACTCTTCTTGTTTGAACGCACTTTTATTTCAAGGGTTTAAAGATGAATATTTCATGTTTAAAGTGTGAGCAAGTATGACGAATGTCTTCAAAACAGTCTCCTTTAATTTGTTTTTCGTACTGAAGCGTAATCTTCGTGTTTAATATTTATGTAAACAATAATAAAACAAAAATAAAATAACCAAATGCGACATCAGTAGTAACTTCTATATACTCAGATCGCCTTATTTCTATTACTATTTTATTTAATTGGAGTTTGTTTTTGTTTATTACGGTGCTGTATTTGCATGTATAGGTTCAAAGAGATCAGAAATAATATTTAAGGATTTTTATTGATCTGTACACTGTTTTAGTTTCAGCAACTGTCAAGTAATCGGTTATTTGCCCTTTTTTAATTAAATGTTCTTTTGGTTTTATATATGTGGATGTAGCAGAATGAGATGAGTTTTGTTGAGTGATGTGTTAAATATTAAATACTAAATAATAAATGCTACCAATAGAATAATGAAAATTTTATTTTAATATGTTAATAATGCTTTTTTACATAATAAACATTCAGTATTTTTTTTATGTGAGATTCAGTTTAGTTGTATTATCCTTGGCCAGCACAAATCTTATTTCAGGATTCTTCTATGTAATTTTTGCAAAACATATTTTGGTAAATTTTTTAATAGTCAAAATTCATAAAAAAAACCTCACACCTCAGAGAGGAGATTGAAGATATAAAAAAAAAACCTGTAAATATTCATAACATGACAACCTAAACAAACTGAAAGCGTCGTTTTAGACTCTGGACACCTGTGATTCTTCTCTTTAACAAATACCTCGTCGCTCGACTGTCAGCTCTACTAGTTCTGCATCCGGATGTTCAGGGATGCGCCGATCCGATACCCGGATCGGATATTGGCTCCGATATTGACTAATTAGCTGGATATGATATCGGGTGAATGACTCCGATCCAGTCACTTTTTTTTTTTTTTAATTAACCTCATACAGCGCAATACAGTTACAGGATCTAGTCACTTAATTTCTCTGTTTGCGTCATCACGCACAGCAGCTAGCGATGAGCAAACGTAGCAAACACGGAGTTGGCTCCCGCTATTTGGAAACATTTCAGACTTGATTTCTACCGCAACATGCAATGTCTGTAGTGTGAAAATTGGGTTGCGATAAAGTTGTTAGATTCAACACCACAAACTTAAATAAGCACGACGCTAAAGAGTAGCTGACCTTTTTTTTTTTTTTTGTTAACCATGTTTATGTCAAGCCTGATGCCTTTGATCACACGGTAAGGTATGCGGTTCATTCATTTAAGAGTAGTATCAGACGGCCTAGGTCTCGGTATCAGATTAAATCGGAAGAAAAACTGGTTCGGTGCATCTCTACTGACGTTTCTATTTTGCGATACGTTCAATGCTGATAAAGGCGCTGAAGGAGGCTGGGTAACTTTGAACAATCTCTCATTATAGTTGTTAAGCTCCTGAGTGTGGATGCTAGCAGCTTATGAATAATATCCCTTCATTGTAACAGTTGCGCCTACTTCTAATTCACTTTATTCAGCAGTAATTTGCTGAGAATGTGATAACAGAAAAAAAAAAAAGATTGTGAAATGCACTGAAGTGGAGAGGGAAGTACTTCAACTTTGCAGATAGCGGCAGCTAAAAGCGTCTCGGAGTGGATGTGTAAAGTGAACATAACCCTGTCCTGCCTGGCAGGTTTGTACAGTAAACAGATCTGTTATGGTGTCCTTTCACCCCACGAAGGAAAACCTGATTTAAAGCAGCTATAAATCCCAGCTGCCACGTGTTTGCATCTCATTCAGCCGCTAACTTCAAAGCTGCCCTGTCATACTGGCTACCAACATGGAGCCCCATCTGTTTTCCCCATCGCCGTTATTTATCATGACCAGCGCACACGCGCCGCTGTTGTCTGTGCTCACTTGCGCTGGCGGCTGGCCTACATTTGGGCCCGTCTCTGCACTTGTTTTTGCAGAGGGAGTAGACATGTAAACATACAGTTTCACTTTTAAATAAGCCACGAGTTTGAAGAAAAATGAAGGAAACTTTGGACACGGGGTTTTATTTAGGCTGCAGTTCAACAGCTATCAGAACATAACAATATTCTGACACGTTCCAAGATTGTAAACTCTCAAGGTCGGGGCTCTGCGTTTGAGCTTCCCCGGTGTTCGCTTTGCCTCGGATTGACCTTGTTGCCGTCTCTAAAGAGGGCGAGCTCAGGTCGATGCCGAGGTTTCATACTGGTGTATCCTGCAAGCAGCACAAACGGGTGGGACGAGTGGAGCCAGACAGACGATTCTTCCCGCAGATATAGATCTCATTCACATTACTGCTGCCCAGAGGAGGTATCCTCCCAACAGTGAAACATTTTCTTCTGAAGCAGACAAATCCAATCACGTCGTCGCTAAGAAGACCTGGTTTTAAATCGCTGGATGCCGGTGTGGAGACTAACATCTGGCTGGTTTCAGGACGATGCATCACACCATTAAGAGCGCTGCATTTAGCGATTAGGTCGGTGACCTTTTAGCCTTAGAGGAGAGCCTCACTGGGTTTTGACGGCAGCATTAGGGGAGCTGAAGAGTCCATTTGCTCTTCAGTCTGATCACGTAATCCAATTACTGCCTCCCCCCCCCCTTGAGTTAACGAGACTGACATTACCTTTAGATCCAGAGGAAGGTAAAAATAGCAGTCTGGGCCCGGCACTTGCTGATGGCTTGTTTCTTTACCTGCAGTGGTTGCCTTAGGTAAACCAGGAATTTGTGTGTTTTTGCGTCGCCAACTGGGACCCGTGCTGGCACATAAGAAGCTGTCCTGCTATATTCTATCTATTTTTTTTACATTGACATCTGCTGTTGGTTACGTTGCAAGATCAATTTTAAACAACAACAGCAAACCTGGCCCAGTTATTTAAGAGAAACCAACCAGGAGAAGATCAAAACAGTTTTTTGGGGAGGGGGATTTTGATTAAAAACAGAGAAGCTGGAACTATATTGTATCTATAGGACTGATCAACTATGGTGTTGATCAGTCGTATAAATATTCCGTTTTTTTTCCCCTTTCAAAACATAGTCTGTTGCTTGTGAATGTTAAAGGGCAAGCTTTATGATTCTACAACAAAGTGAGGAATAAACGGATGGAAAAGGGACAGAAAGAATCGCAGTGCCTGATAGAAGCGAGTTGGACCTTTTTATCTAATGAAAAGTAAGGCTCTGAAGATCTCATACTTTAATTCCTATAGAAGCAGGAACTTATACTTGGATTCTCACATATTGGCTGAGATCTGTTTATTAAATAACCCAGTGTATGCTTTTTTGTGGTTATGTTTTCCTAATAATAATAATAATTTATAATAATAATAATAAAAGATGTCATAACGATTGCAAAAGCTTGGAAAGGCTGTGCATGATCTGGATCAGGGCTCTCAACAGCAAGCATCCTAAAACTTAGGCATGTCCTTTAGGGCGGCACGACATTAGAAGATCTCACAGCGATCAGCTGCTGCTATATATGCCTGTTTTTTTTTTTTTTTCTTATCTGTGCTTCTATCATTCTGTGACCATTAGCATGTCCCATGTGAGCGTCTGCTGCTGTGAGAGCATGTCCAACTGGATGAATATTACTTTAGCATGCCAAATTCAAGTTCCTAGCACAGGGAATACAGTATATTAGCCAACACTTGTTCTGCGAACTGTCTTTTTGCGATATGAATAATTGCACTGTCCCTACTGTCTTTGCTTCAGCTCACCAGAAGAAAATAGCTAGGCTATTAGCAGGTCTGTGTAGAATTTGATGACGTGCTGAAGAGGTAATTCAGTGGTTTGTTTGGACCAGGTATGCATGTAAAAGTGTTAAGACACCTGTCCCCAGTGATGTCTTGGGAATTAAAAATAAATAAATAAAGAAGTGAACTTAATTTAGATTAAATAAACACCTAATTCCATCGTTCCATAAAGATTGGTAATTCCATTAAAAAAAGCCATTCTAGTTTTGGTGTGAAAACAGACAGTGTCCTCCACATTTTTTTGGCACCCTTGGTAAATATGTGACTTGTAAAACGTTTGATTGCAACTCATATCATTAAAAAGAGAGGGAGAGAAAAAGCCTAACAACTTTTATTTCCCCCCTTTTTTAAAACCTTTTGTTTATTGGTCTGATTGTATTTATGACAAACTATGAGACATTTTGTGATATTTCTTGTTACCGTTCCCTGATTGATGAAGATCCACACTCATCTGCCTTACCCAGAGGCCATGTTATCAAGTCTTTCCCATTTAAGAGACCGATTTAAGCTCCATCCGAATACCCTTAGTAATGGCTCCTAGCTCCTGTCACTATAGCTCCTCTTCTATCGTGGGGAGGACAGGAGCTTCGGACTGCTGTGCCAATTTCAGACAGCCTTTAACTCCGACGTCATTATGTGACAGAAACGCACATGGATAATGCGAGTCAAGTCCGGGCCTACAGCCTTCCGAAAATTAACTACAAAGCGTACGCTCTCTCTTCTCTACGGCCATTTTTATTAAGTTCTGTGATGTGGGCTGTGCTTTTACGTCATATCTTGCAAAGGATTGTGCAAAGGACCTTATAGCTTATTAGCGTCGGTAAGGGTGTTTGCGACGTTCCTCGGCTCAATTAGCTGTGGGGGGAGGCATACAAGTAAGGAAGGAGGTAAAAAAAGGAGCCTGTAAGCTACCTCTTCTGGCTAGTAACCCCGCAACATTGCTGGCGCTAAGATTTATTGGCACCTTGGCCGCAAATGTGTAAAAAACAAAAGGCATCTTGAATGCAGTAAAACTGACCGTTTCATGAATGCCCAACTTTTAGTGTTGAACTCTTAAAAAACTTTTACTTTCAAAAAGTAGTTTTTAACTTTTTTTTCTTTCAGTTTCACATCTTCTTTTTTGACTTGCAAAACTTTTTTTTTCAGTTTTCAAAATTTTTGAGCAAACTTTATGGCCCCAATTTAGCTCCATAGGACCCCCACTGATACTGAAAGACATTGAACCTTCTTCCCTCAGTGATGGCGCCCACAGCGAAGATTGTTCTCCGTGCGGCCCGGTAGCCCTTAGGTTTGCTGCGTTCACTGATCAGATTTTTGAGTTTCCGTCTGGCTGGTAAACCCTGAAAACCGTCAGGTTCTGGTCATCGGGCCACTTGTTGGTGCATCTCGTCAATGAATAACGAGAAAATTAGTCGGCCAACATGCAAGATTAGTAGATCAATACTTTTTTATAGAAAAATGTAGTTTATTGCAAATCAATGATAAAATACAATACATGTAAAGTGCTATAAATAATTTGTATTAAGAAATTAGATATGAGCTTTTATTTAACGCATCAGTGTTCGGATGTTAAAACCTCCCGTTGATCCCTAGTGGTGAGATACCCTCTAATTATACTGTACTGGTGAATTCTAGTGTGTCTGCTATTACACTAAGTGTTGAGTGCCAGCAAGCCAACATTTTCCATTCCCCTATTTGGAGGAACACCAAAATATATCACACACCCAGTGGAGGCCAGCCATACCATCCATTACCGGCTCTTTACACCTCAGTTAAAAGGTGCTGCAATGAATGGACTCTCCAAAACATAACCCAAGGTGTAGCACGACTAAGCGTTCACATTTATCCTTTCCTCCTCGTTGTGTTCATTGATTCTGCTTGCATCCAAACGGAGAGCCCCCCTGCCGCTTTGGCTGCTGTCGTAGGTGCTAATTAATCCGAGATAGCAGGGCGGGCCAGATTAAGCGCTTTGATGCCTTTATTTTCCACACGCAGATAGGAAGTGGGAGCTGGAAATATGAGGGCTCGATTCGCACCGGACTCATCACCTCCTTTTTCTCTCGCGTTGGAGCAAAGAGGGGGAGACTCTTAGCTTGTTTAACCATGATGTCACCTCAGTAGTGATTTATTGGATGAGCACGGGGAGGAGACTGTTGGATTTGTACTTGTGATTTAGGCCCGACTCTCCCAGGGGAGTGTTTCTTTTTTTAAGTGAACACAGCTGGTACCCCTAGCAGCATATCTGTGGGAGCGGGACAGGATGTGAGGTCATAAAAGGCAGTGAAGAGTTTTCTTTTTCGGGGTGGGGTGGGGGTGGGGGGGGGGTTCGAGCCTTGCATTGCATTGCATTGATATGATAAAGGAGCAGGAAGTAGATTGAAGCAGATCTTCACACTGGAGGATAATCATCTGTTCAGTGTGAGGTTGCCGCTCTGTTCTGCCAAATGTGGCTTTGCACCGAGCACCAGTTACCTTCCACCCATTTCTCCCAGGCAGCAAACTATTGTTAGGTGGAGCCTGCACTGTGGCTGAACTCTCCTCTTCATGCCGACCGAGTGGTTTCCCACTGACCAGACGGTCCCTGAGTAGGGGGAGGGTAACGTGTCTAGTCAAGGATAGGTATGTGTTCGTGTGTGGCACCGAGGGCGGGGTTCCAAGAAGGAGTTATGAAAAAAAAAAAAAAACAGTTTCAGAGTGCAGGAGGGGTGGGGGTGAACATAGTTTGGAGGTGGGGAAACCTTTTAGCTGTAAGTGGGAGGTCGCCGTGGGTCCGACAGGGACCTCGTTGTCATGTGTCTAAAGAGAGCTGGAGGACTGTTGTTGTTGTTTTTCTTCTTAGGTTGTTTTTAATCATACCTCTGGGGTATGAGCATAAAATGGATGTTTGGTGTCAGCATGTGATTTGGTGAACATTTGAGTGGAGTATTTTCAAGCAGAACCGCCATTGGCGCTAGAACAGTTTGGAGGACCAAGCAGGAATTTAGAATAAAATGCAAAATGTGTGTCCAGCTAATTGTACAGTATCTTTACGTGAGTCCTCGTTTTGCTGGAGACGACCACAGTCATGTTCTATTTAAGAAATAATAACTCATACGAACCTTAAGGTTTATTTAAGAGAAGCCAAAGCATTGTTTGATTTTTTTTTTCCCCCTTAAAACTTATTGTTAGCATTTCTAGATAAACTTAATTGTCTGCTTCTTAACTTACCTAAACACCATTGAAAGGTTAAACATTCTTCTTACTGGGGATAATATACTTGGTTCTACAAAAGTATTCTTATTTTAGCATTTTCACAAACTTCAATGTATTTTCTTGGAATTTTATCAGATAGACCAGGAATTCCCACAATGGGGGCTGGGACCCCCCCCCACCCCCTCCAAGGGGTCGCGAGATTATCCAAATTTCTGATTTTACAATGTCAGACAAATACTTGTTTTAATATAGAAAATTTAAGTAAGTAAAATTTTATTTCTATAGCATCTTTCACAGACATTGACATCACAAAGTGCTTCACAGGATCAAAAACAATTTAAAAACACAATAATACCAAACATGCTTAAGCAAATGCCTGTCTAAATACCTGCCTTTCTTGTGGAATAACCCCCCCCCCCCCTTTTTGACATTAGAGAACATTCAAGTTTTTCTCTCACTAACATGTTAAATTAACATCAAAATAAGTTTTTTTGTTTGTTTTGGTGGACATTTACTCCTCAGTAGCCAATTCTCCCCCCCCCCCCCCTACTTTTTTTTTGGCCCTAATATATATATTTTTTGGGGGAGGGGGTGTAATAGTCATAAGATGTAAATACAAAAACATTACGAGGAGTCGTAAGTATACAGGAGTAGTCGTACTATTACTGGAACAAACTCATTATTATTAGAATAGAGTTGTAATATTATGAGAATAAAGTTGTAATATTATAAGAATGAAGTTGTAATATTACAAGAATAATGTCACAGTCGTTTTAAAGTCCTGATACTAGTAGTATTTGATGCTGGTGTGGTAAAAAGATTTAGCATTTCCTTATTTGTTAAACCAGTGTCAAAGTATAACTTTATAAGATGGTCAACATTCCTCATTTTAACACAGGGAGAAGCCTCATCATTTTATGGCTTTATTCCTGTAATTTCTCCTGTCATGTCGGATATTAGGAAAACATGCAACTGCAGTATTAATGATTTTCATGTTGTGGTGATGATATCTCTCGTGAGAAAACCACATTCGTGTTTTCCTTCATCGTGATGTCCCCGCCACTTTCCACGAACCTTACTAGTCACTAAAATCCCCACCAGCTTTTGACATCAAGAGTAGTGACAGTCCCACCCAGCTAGTCAAATGCATCATTTGCATGCAGAGTGCAAATGCTCGTCACTGGAACTGTAAAAGCCAACTAACCTTTGCCTCCAGGCGGTCTTCTGTAAATGCGTGGTGACAGAGGAGATTAAATATATTGTGCAGCTCTAGTTTATAGTTGATGATGGATTGATCAGTGCTTTGATCGATGTTCAGAGTTTGGGCTATTGCTTTATGACCTGAAACGTCTTAGAACTTCTCCCCACCTTTCTCTCTGCTGTGTTCCTTGGTCTTCTAGAGGCTCTTTGTTCTCTAATGTTCTGTAACACACCTGTGACGCCTTCACAGAACAGCTGCATTTCTGCTGAGATTTATTTTGAGACTAAATTGCATACAAATGCCCTGGATTTACTAATTAGGTGGTTAATGAAGGCAGGTAGTTGTACTTATTTTTTGAAAGCATGCAAGAGTAAAGGAGGCTGAATGCAAATGCCCACCACTCTTTTATGAGTTTTATTCATAATTTGGGCCACTTCCATGTGCGGTACTAATTCGGATGCGTATCAGATTTTTTTCAAAGCGTCCGCAGTCTGAACGATCATGTCGTATTTTATCCGTCTTTTACGTCACTCTCCTGACTCCAACCACACATCCACACTCAGCTGTAGCAGCTAGCGCTCCATAGAAGACCGTTGTTAGTAGCTGTACCTTATTTAGTCTCGCTATAATGTGGGCGGCTCCCATTGCTCAGTTGCTTTCTGATAATAACAAGGAGAGACACAGACCAGTGTCTGCATTTTTTTTTAACAAAACTTTATTGAACACCACTAGAAACAATTACATTCGCCATTACTTCGGTAAACAGTGCGCTGCTCTGTGACGTCTCCTTACAGAGCTTATGTCGTCCGGGAGGTTTACTACTTTACTGTTGCAGATATAGGAGCTTTACTGACCTCATCGTAATGTTAGCTTGTAGCATTAGCGCAGCTAGCATGCGGCATCCTTTGGCATTTTTTATCCTGTCCGTTTGCTTTATAGGGAAGGTACCTCCGAACATCACTTTAGTGTTTTCCTTGTTGGCTAAATAGGGTTGCATGTGTTTTTCTCTACCTCTACTCCACATGTTGGCAGAGCTTAAACTTCTAGCTGCAGGACATTGTTTTGGTCAGGTCAGCAGCTGCCGGAGGCACCAAGTGTCTCTGTCATTGCAGCGCTGCGGTCAGAAGAAGTGCTACAATTTAGCCAAATGTGGATGGGTCAGCTTGTATGGATTTTGACGCATATGAGTATCTTTCAATCAATATAATTTATTTATTTTTTGCATCGATTATATGGATTACATATCTGCTTCCCGTCACCACAGACCAGGTCAGAGGACATCTGAGGAAGCCCTAGCCCAGGAAAGCAGCAGGCCCAGAAAGAGTATGTCCAAAAGGGGGGGACTGGGGGGAGCTTCAACCTTAGCCTGCAGCTAAGGAGAGTGACAACCCTCTGGAAGAGGTGGTGCATCGTTCCAGTTCTGAAGTGGCGCTCACCGTCTCGCCTCACTGAGTCGCCCCTCAGTCTCCTCAGACCCCAGGTGCAGCGCGCCCAGGACTGCCCGCAAGTTTCCATACCAGCCAGGTGTTGGTGCAGAAGATACTACATCCTCGGCCCCTCATGCCATCAGGCTTTACAACTCCACACTTGGGGGATGGAGGGATTAGGGTACAGAGGACATAAGCGAAGGCGTGGTGGACATTCTCTGTGCAACAATATATTCACATATACCTCACATATCTTCTTTTTTGTTGTTTGTTGCAATAACGTAATCCATGGCTGCAGTAAATCAATTCAACGATATATATATATACAGTATATATATACACTAAAGAAAGAAAACTTTGTCATTGCAATTGTACATTCCAATGAAATTTGTCTTTTGCATTTAACCCATCCCTTAGGGAGCAGTGGGCAGCTATCGCAGCGCCCTGGGAGCAATCTGGGGCTAAGGCTCTTGTTCAGGAACCCATAGTGGCAGTCTGTGGGGATCGAACCGGGTGCTTGCGACCAGGCCACCACTTCCCCAGATAATTCACTAGGTGCAGGACTTTAATTCAATAACAATATATATCGATCAATAGATGTGTGGTGCGATAGAAACAAATGGGGTCAATGAAAAGTTCAATAGAAGAACAGTTTTCCATCCTTTTGCATTCTAGCCTATCATGTAGGTTGATACTACAGTCATTAGATCCTACCAACCAATCACAAACGCAGACACAGGAACGCTCCGTCACCAAGCTCGGCTCCCTTCAAAGAGTTCACAGAGCACACGTTCTTGCAGTTTTGTTAGAAAGCTGGTTAACTAAAGGGTTCAGTTTAAATTCAGTGTTCTTTATTTAAAGATAGGTGATTAAGCAACAGCATAAAATGGTCATGGCAGCACTTAAAGTTATGTTTCCAGAAGCAGGTATTCAGAAATTGATTGATAATTGATTGTTTTTGTGAATTTATATATTTTTCTCATCTTCCTCTTTTGAGTTTGTCAGGCCATATTTTTGTTACTTGTTAAAAACAAGAAGCAACAAAATATAGATCGTTTTTATGGAATGTGAAAGTGATTTTGTACTTTTATTATTTCAGATTAATTATCAGAGAGGTTTGCTGAAGTTGCTGGCAGTCAATCATCCAAGAACTGAAAGTATTTCCACATCACAAAAGAAGTTGGAGAGCTGATACATTAATGCAATTTGCTAATTAAAAGCAGTTGCAAACAGTTTTTGTGCTCTGACTAACCAGTCAAACATCTAAATCGGTCTTGCGTTTTACGACGCTTCAGATCAGCAGTATGTTGGGCACTCAGCCCTCCATGTTGTGTTGCTGCTAGGCAGAGTGTTAGACTTCGGTTTTAAATTATAGAATAAGGTCTGTTTATATATTCATATTACTGGTAGCATTAAACGGTCGGTGTAATGCAAAAAGTTTCATTCCATGATCCATTAGAGGTGTTTATAATGGCGGCTGTTTTTCCATCTGGTCCAGGCCTTCTTTGAGAGAGGGAAATGGTCCATTGTGTTGCAGGGGAAGTGCCGCTGGCTCGGGCCCAGAGAGCGGTCAGACGGGCCCTCATTTTCTGGGATGTGGATTAGAGGCCGAGCGTCTGGCACAAAAACCTGAGCCCAGATAATGAGATGATGGTATTTTAGATGGCTGTAATTATAACACCGCTGTGGTTTTTTTCACCAATAAATCACTCACCTTCGATGTGATTTAGAGTTTATGTGCCGCAGAGCTTAATTTTGGGCTGCGCTCTTACTGGCCCGTTTGTCGGTGTGTTCGCAGAGGTGACTCTGAAGGTCCACCTGAGCGACGCCAGCACTCAGCAGCCTCTGCTCGGAGCAGCCGTGCAGCTCTTCGCCAACCACACTTCTGTAGCCACAGAAACCTCATCAGCTGATGGAAACGCGTACTTGCGCTTCGCTTACCGCCTCGGGACGCCGCTCGTCGTCACCGCAACCAAACGGGGATATGTGCCGAACTCGGTTCCCTGGACTCCCTCCAAATTACCAGGTAGGTGTGTGGTGAGATGTTGTAAGACAACTGCATGAAAAACTACGATGAGCTCTCCCCACTGAGGATGTTCTCCTCTGCACATTATGTTTCTCTCCAACCAGTTTGTGTGTAGAAAAGCTGCAGCGTGTGTGGGTCAGGTGGTTGAGCTTATGATAAGTGGAGTGCTCCATTACTAATTTATTATACTGGGTGCCAAAACCCAGCAAGGGGTCTTTCTAAGCCTCCGTTTCAGTGAAGCAAACAAACCCTCAGCACACATCCCAGGAGTGTGTATGTTGTGTGTGTGTGTGTGTGTGTGGCTGCAGGGGGGTTTATTAGGGGGAAGGTTATTGTGAGCCAACAGAATGGCAGCCAATTGGATTATCACGCTTACCAGCTCTGAACAATGGAGGAGTGAAAGGAAGGAAGGAAGAGGAAAGAGGTACAGTTTGCTGGGTCAGGCGTCTGTCCTGTGCCTGCACACAGGAAGAAAGCTGGTCTATTAAAAATGTAGGATGCTACATTAACGACTTGTAAATGCCTGGTGATCAGTTCAGGTATGTTAATCAGAGAGTGAATATATTCTGAGCGTTAACGCAGTGCACTTTGCGTGTGTTTTTTTGTTTCTTTTCTAGTGTTTTCCTCCATCAGCCTGGATCTGCTTCCAGAAAGAGCTGCTAACCTGATGGTGTATGAAGATGTGGTTGAGATTAAGTCGAGTCTACAAGGTAAAAAGTGTTTCTGCGCGTCTTTAACTTTCCTTACAGCTTATCAGTTCTTATTGTACGTGTCCAGAGTCCTGAAAATGCGGTCAGAAATTCTGACCGTCACACTTGTGGCTTCCAGCTTCTGGAGTTGCACCCAGAAATTGGTTGATGACCAAAGTTGGCTGATTTTCAGCTTGACCTGTCAGCCAGAAACCACATCTGATTTTTAATTAAAATATATATTTTCCCCAGTCACGTTACAACGTCACGCTGACAGTAAGACTTGTCGGTGTGGAAGTTGGTTTTACTGAGCGAGGACTTGAAGTTGGTTGTTTTGAGTATCAGTGAGGTGTTTAGAAATAAAGTAACAATGTAAGAAGATGTTTAAAAGGGACTAGTGTTCTTTATCTGCTGATTAATCCGACTGCTGCAACAAAGAGCCAGACTTCTATGGGCACTGATGATATCACTCCTTTTGGGTCATTTCATACCTGAAAAAGTTGTTTACAGGAAGGAATTGTATGCTCCATAATGACAGTTTGCACTTGTCGTCGCACGTATGTTGGTAAAATCAGCGAAGGAGGGACTTGAGACGCTGCAGGTCAGCCCTTCGGACCAAACCTAGTGGTGCGTTCACGGCAAACGCATTTTGAGCGTTGCATCTGTTTTAAATGCTAATTCTATGGTGGATGCGCCTCTAGGACTGTCAAGAGTTCCTGCGGCGTGTTTCAGTTGTCCTGAGCGGGGCGTTTTGAGCTTTCAAGCGTCTGAGCATCCGACGCGGCAGACGCTACAGTTGGCAAATCTGAACATTAGTGTCAACCAGTCAGAAAGACCCCTCTAAGTGACATGGTGGCGGATTTTTCAGCGGGATGGAAGGACCGGGATAAAGCTGGGAAGTCGACAATGGAGGGCAAACTCATCGTCACTGTTTGTGCCCATCCTAGTTATCAAAGATCAATCAAGCTATCACTACAGAAACAGTAGAGGACTTTACCTGTAAAAGGATTCGCGAGGAAGTTGGGCTCTCGGCCAAGTTATCAAACTTTTAACACTGTAAATATTTCCCCGCATTTGGGGGTTAGGGTCAGGGTTAAAAAGGCATTAGTCTGCCCACATTTTCTTCAAAGCGTCCAAATAGAGGTACTGGACGCCTTTTTGACGCCTAAAACAAGTTTGGTGTGAATGCAACATTACTCGGTGGCTCAGAGTCGTAACAGCCGTTCATTCTGTTATGGAAAAGCAATGTGGTGCAAAAGAAAAGGAAAACATTTCTGTGTTTTTTTTTTTTTTTTAGGCCTTTACTTTCATTTAAACAATCTTTCTGGTTGATAAATCTTGTCAATTTCTGCTTTCCAGAACATGTTTCACACTGAATGGAAACACACTGTGGACTCACTTTGCCTTATACATCCCTATGTAAGGGAAACCTGATGGCTCTGGGAAAGTTTATGTATGGTTGATTTATGATCGACTGGAGGAAACTTAAAAAGGGGCTCATCTTTGCAATCAAACCACAGGCAATTTCATTAGAAAACCCTGTAAACTTCATCTGCACCCAGGCCTTTGTTTATCCAGCAACTCTTGTTTTGACCAGCTGTTTGCATTAAACCCTCACTCCCCCGTTATTTATTGCACATTTTAGACTGCCATAAATTAGCTGCACAAACTGACTGCCAGAAAAGATGATTTGACGCCATCAAAAGTTTGTGCCGCAGATTTTAAAATTGTTGTTGGATAAATGACGTTACTGCTCTCAGTTGAACATCTTTGCTGATGATTACATTTTAGATTTTGAGCATAACTTGGTTAAGCATCAAATACAATTTTTCTTTCAAACGAGGAATAATGAATTCACAATATTGTTTTCAATAAACAAAAGGGTCGAGCGTTTTAAATACATAGACTGAATGATTGCAGAATTAGAAATCCAATTTGCAAAAATAAGTCATGATTGTGTTTTTGTAGTTCAGTCTTTTTGTTCAGAGGTAATTACATTAGACAAGGCTGTCACAGTCATTTGAATTAGTGCGGCTGCTTTGTCTGCAGGCTCTTTTGTGCATTTGTGACCCGAGAGGGTGTAACTGATCCTTTATGTCGCTGACAGAGGGAAACAAAAATGACAAAAAATATTCAGCAGACTCCATTAATACGTAAACCTCCTGAAAACACGAGGCACGGAGCACGTGCCGGAGCGTAGCCCGGGCACCGTTTCCAACACTTTGTCTGTCACAGGGTTTTGTGTTGGTGCAAGAGCACCTTGGGGAGTAATAAACCTTGGCGTGTGGCACAAATACGGATAATAAAAGAGGAGAGGAAGAATAGCGTTGTGCGGTGGTGGGTGGAGCAGTTCGGGAGGGTGGGGGGCAAGTGGTAGAAAGGGGGATGGGCAGAGCAGTGTCCAACAGAAGGAGGAACAGATGAGATGAGAAAAAGTGGAGGGAAAAAGGAGAGTTGAGGAAAGGAACACAAAGGACAGTGAAGGGGTTGCTTTGCTTTGCCAAAAGCAGGGCTGCGAAAAGGTAATGATGTTAAACTTGAATATTCACAGCAAGTTTTAGACAGGAACATGAAAGTGGGCTTTCAAAAATCACACAGAGAACCAGATAGAGAGTCAAGCCGGGAACCCTCGCAGGCTGCTGGGTCTGTCTCACTGCTCTGGAATGTGCTCTGAACACAGTCAGGCCTCAATGACATCACCTTGCTGCCTTTGGCTACACGTGCTCTTTCTTTTTATTGTATAAAATGTGTAACGTATGGATAAGCAGTGGAAGACTACATGAACGTCAGCCAGTTTGAGAAATTAAATGGGAACAGTTTATCTTGCAGGGAAATGTCAAAAATAGGCGTCAGTGTGGTTGAGAGAAAAGGTCGACCTGTGCATTATCTATACGCCATCGATCCTGAGTTGCTTCCATTAAGCCTGGTTGATGACTCAATTTATGAAAAGGCATTAGGCTGAGATGGGCAAAACAAAAACCCTTTTGTAAAACATGCTGAAAAAATATTGGTGAGAAGAATGCTGTTTATTTAATGGGGTTTCGACATTTCCAGGAAAACAAATTGAGAGAACCAATTTCAGATGACTTTCTTAAGTCTAATTTTTGATTTTCTTCATGGGATATCTGCAAAAACTAGCCTTTTGTTAAATCAAATTTCTAACAGCAATGTGTCACCTAGTGTTTTTGCTTTTCTAGTCACCTAAAATTCATAACAGCAGTCAATTTTAATTCCCATCTCTCAAAAAATGGTTTTGCAGGTTTTGGCAGTTTGATCCTGCTCATTTGGTTTTGGTTGGCCGGTCGTGGTTTGTGAAACCACAGTGATCACATCTGGACAGTAAACAAAAGGAAGCACAAAAACTGTGAGCCGGTCTGTCTCCATGGGCAAAACTCACAACTGGCCCAGAACTTGAAAAGCAAGGTTGTTCGAGTAATGAGATAAATAAGATGACGTATTCTGCAAAAATATCTGGAAAACCCCTCAGATTATCTTGTACTTCCTGCACAACTCTTCCTCTGCTGCTGTTTTACTAGGCATTGGAGTGTTTTTAAAAAATTATTATTAGAGACAGATCAAGATTGCAGTGATAAACAGTCAAAACAGTCAAAACCTCGGTCATAGTTCTGACTTTTAGACCTTTTTTTTTTAGAAAAACAAACCATTGGATACACCGTATAATGTTTTTTTGTTATGTATTGTAATAGAGCTTAAATATAAAATCGCTGATTGTATTATACCAAATTCAATTAGTAATTTTTTTATCGTTTTTGTTTCACAGAGAAATTAAAGAAACAATTTGAAAAACTTGATTTTATTTTAAGAAGTTTGTCTTGAATTCAAAGTACAACTAAATACAAGCTGTGACTGGGGAAAAACATTTTCTCATTGATGTAGAATCTGCCTCAAATTATTTTCATAAGGCCTCATCAGAACTATCTGCCCTAAAACATGAAAGGGACAGTCAGAGAGAGAATGGCTGATATTTAGGCAGCTTAGAAAGCCAAGAAGGCTCTTTACTATCTTTTAAAACAAGTCATTTAAAAAATCCTTATGGTGATACTTGCAGAAATGACCTACCAAATGCTATTCATTATTGCAGTCACATGGCTACAAATAAGTCAGAAATTCTTGATTATTTTAACAAACAGTTTTTCATGTCAGGCCACTTATTTAAATCTGGACACTCTGTTTCAGCAGAAAAGGATTTCCATTCAGCATCTTTCCCCTCTGCCTCTCGCTCCCAGGGTTTTAGTTTCACTCCTCTTACTGTGTCTGAGGTTTGTAGAGCATTAAAAATATCAACACAAGCAAATCTGCTGGTCCAGATAAGCTTGATCCATTCTTTCTTAAGGTTGCTGCTGATATTATCACAGTACCATTAACTTTTATCTTTAATTTGTCTCTCGTCAACAATGTTATTCCAGAAATCTGGAATCACATCTGGAGGCCGGCTTTTGTTTATATCAATTAGTCCCTAGATACTAAGACATTTTTTTTTCATCGATCTGTGGAAAGCATTTCATACGGTAGATCACAATATTCTTTTAAAAAAAGCTCTCAGAAAACGGCTTATCTAGCCAGGTCATTGGCTGGTTCAAAAATTATCTGTCCAAAATAATGCAATGCGTAGGATCATGCTCCTCAAGTCTCCCCATAACAAAGGATGTTCCCCAGGGCTCAATTCTTGGACCGCTTCTATTTCTTATTAATGTAATGATGCCTGCAATGACCAATCAAAAGCCACACATAATTTTTTATGCAGATGATGCCATCATTTACTGCTCTTCAAATTCTCTTGTGCAGACTTTTAAATCTCTTCAGTCTGTTTTTTAATCCGGTTCGGTTACATCTGACTGACTCATTTCAAATAGGTTTTAAATTCAATTCTATTTATATCGCACCGATTCACAACACATGCCACATCTCAAGGCACTTTACAAAGTGACTTCAGTCAAATCATACAGGCAGATTGGTCACAAAGATTCTTTCTGAGGAAACCGAGCCGGTTGCATCGATGACCTTCACTCCTCCTGGATGAGCATGTAGCTGCAGTGGACAGTCCCTTGTATTGTGTAGTTGACTTTGTAGCAATCCCTCACACCAAGCTACATGTAGCAACAACGGAAAGGAAAACTCCACTTTTGCAAAAGGAAACCTCCAGCAGAACCAGGCTCAGTGTGAACGGCCATCTGTCACAACCGACTGAGGGTTATAGAAGACAGAGCAGAGACACACATGATCCAGGAGTACTTTCTATGTTAGAGAGGATAATGACAGACTAGCTCCATAGCTTGCAGTGTCTAGAAAAGCAACACGGTTAAGCAGATAGGCTCCGAACCAGTTTTCCGGTCAAGATGATGAAGGAGGGTACGCACAGTTAGTTGCAGTAAAAGTTCAGCCAATAGCTATAAAATGCTGAAAATAAATCAAACTTTTGTTGTTTTCAGGAGGAAAATCTTTACCCTTTGTTATTCCTGCAATTAACAGTTGTGCAGGAATTGAGATGGTCAATTTATATAAGTATTTAGGTGTGATCATGGATGATAAACTTCCTTTTAAGGAGCACATTAACAACCTTGTCTCAAAATTTAAATCTAAACTGGGTTTCTTCTACAGGAATAAGACCCGTTTCACCAAACAAGTCCGAGATTATTTAATCTCAACAACATTCCCTCCTCTTCTGGACTATGGTGGCTTGTTGTTTATGAATTCACCTGAACAATAGCTCAAGAAAATGGACTCAATGCATCATTGTGCTCTTATTTTATTACTTATTGTGGATCCTCGTGTTCACCATTATTTGTATGCGGCGGCAGGCCGTCCTTCTCTTTTGTTCGCAGACAGTCACATATGCTCCTTATTGTGTATAAATGTATGTTAGGACTACCTCCCTCTTATCTGACGGCTTTTATGATTAAGTCCCACAGCCAGTATAGACTTCTCTCCCAGGCTTTTATCCACATGTTTGTTCCCAGAGTTAAAAGAGAACTGGGTTAGGGAGCATTTAAAAATGTCGCCCCTTCGCCCTGGAAAGTCTAAATTGACAGAGCAAGTCATATTCGGTGAACTAAACGTACTGCTGAAAGACCATTAAGAAGAGCTTTGTTAACTCCAATTGTGTTTTAAGTCATGTTTTTTTTTATTCAATTTATTATTTTATGCTTTCGTTTTTAAAGCCAAATGAATGTATATCACTGCATGATTGTATATGGTCTCACTTTCTTCCCAGGTCCCTCTTGAAAAAGAGATTTTAGATCTCGATGAGGTTTGATCTGGGCAAATAAAGGTTATAATTTTTTAAATGGAAACAAGCGATGTTTTAAATATAAAGAAAAAACAAGAAATCAACTTTTTAGCTGATTTTTACTTGTTGTATGCTAAATTTGTGAAGACTGTCCACAACAGAAGGCTACTAAATGTACAAGTGAGCAAAGCTGCACTGAGAAACCTTCTGGTGACTGGCAATAGACAATTTTACTGTTGATTGGCCTGGTCGAAGTCTAAAAATCCAACTTCTTGTCAGGGAAAATACTGCACCCAAGCTCGACCAGGTCACAGTAAACAACAACACTCTTCTGTGTGGAAGTTGTTACTGACTGTCAGCCATTTTCAGTGTCACATGCTGGTAGTGAGTAGCATGTGTCTTCACTGACTGGGACAAGATAATGTTTTATCTTTTCTACTGGTTTGACTGGAAGTCGTCAGATTCCAGTCAGCAGGCGATTTTTTTTGTTGTTTTTAATTTTGTTGTTGTTAATATTGGTGTGAAAAGCAACGGGGCAAATAAGAGAAACTGAAACCGTTATTACGATTTATGGTAAAACGCTTCATCAATCTCGGCCTCAACTTTTCTTATGCTTTAAAATGTTTGCATTGTTTTTTTGGATTACAATAAAATAAATGGAAACGCACATTGATTGTTCTCTGACCTACCTGTTATTCCCAAAGGTTTAAGAGGCCAGCCCCGCATCCATTTCCTGCGCAGAGCTCTTAGTCTTCCTGCCGACACCTCCTTGTCCAACCTGACTGCTCTGCTTACTGTGGCAAGCTCCCCATCGCGCATCCAGCACTTTCCCCATCTGCAGATTCTGGGCAGCAACAACACAGGTCAGGGTCACACTAAAACTCCAATACAAAGTAGGCTAAAGAGAGAATTTTTAAAGCAAAATCACAGCTGAGAGGAGTGTAACGCTGCTGTGAGAGACTGGGGAGTCAAGTGCGTCAGTAGAAGTACAGCCACTACCTCTGGAGGCCTTTCTGTCTCATCTGCTGAAACACAATAACCTCTTTGTGTGCGCTCGGTTCTAACACAAGCCCCATGCTTTCAGGGTATCTTGTCCGCATCTTGATATTTGTTATAATAATGTCCCCATTTCTCCTTAAGCTTGAGCAGCTCTCCAGAGTTCCCTGTCCTTACTGGGTACACGTTTCCTTCCAGGCAGCGCTGGCATGTTTTTGCTTTGTGACACTCAGTAACATCTTGTCTCCAGGTTTTTTTTTTTTTTTCACCCTGTTTCCTTCTTTCCTGTTTTCCCGTGCCTCTTTCCTGTCTGACTCAATGACTCTCCTTTATCTAAGCTGTTTTTTTTTATACACCCCTGCTGTCTGTTCCTGTCTCCACTCCCCTCCTGCTCACTTTCCTTTTTGCTGCATTTTTCTCTCTTACCCTCTCTTACTTGCGCTCTCACAGGCACAGAGAAGAAGTTTGAGCTGACTCCTGTAACAGCCATCTCTGTACACCTATTGGCCAGCGATGGAGCAGAGCTGCAGGTGAACGGACCAATCACGTTCTCCGTTCCTCTTCCACCGGACAGCAACTTGAAGGAAAATGATCACATCCCTGCTTGGAGATTTGACCCTCGCTTAGGTAAGTAAAAATGGGTTTTAAAGTCTTGAGTCTTGAAGCAAAATCACACTTTTGAATTTAGTCTTTTTTAAAGGGGACCTATTTTACAAAATTCACTTTTTGAATGTTTTTGTGCTTTTGTTTGGGTCTCTATTGCTTCTAGCAACAGTCCAAACGCAAAAAAAACAAAAACTAACCTTGCCTGCAAGCTGAATTCTCACGGTATTTGTGTGCTCACAAACACACGATTATCCATCTTTTCCCGCTCCCACCTCAAGCATTGGGGCCTGAACCATTCTTGGTTTGGGCCAATCAAGTTGTAGTATTATGGTTTAAGGCGGAACATACCAGCTGTGATGAAAGGAAGAGCTGCCAATCCCACAGCTGATTCAAAATAAACATTGCAGCGCAGGAGGACGCACGCAAAGCTGCTGCTATCACATCTGTTTTGTCAGAATCCACAATTTCCTCTTTGAAAGAAGAACAGCAAGAAGTGCCTTGACCGGTGTAAACTTGTTGTGGGCTCTCATGGCGCCTGCTGCTTACAACATTTTCATTTGATACCGTGATTGGATAAAAGCAACCTTTGGTGGGCGGGCACTAGGTGTCGCCTCACCCAATCAGCTCGGAAAGTTCTGCTGAACTCATTTCCCAAGACGGGAGAGCAGAATGGAGAGTGTTATACATTTTAAATCTGGCTTGCCAAGTTAAAAAAAGCATCCAGCCAGTTTTTGGCAATAAGTAAATGTTTTGTTGGTGTTTGGAAAACGAGTCTGCTGCCTCTCACCAAACGGAACTCCGCCCACTTCCTTAGCTGGTTTTACCCGCTGTAAAATGGCTGTTCAGCACAAACATGATTTGTCATTTAGCTCAAGCTAATGCTAACAATTGGCTACTGATAGCCCTGTGTCCATTTAGAAACTTACCATTCAGAAACCGCTCGTTGGATCCTTGCCGTTTGTGCCCGGAGGCTCCATTTTTCCTGCTTTCTCAGGGTCAGAGATGTGCTGTTGTACCTTTGGACATCTGTTTCCAGCTGTTGTCACGTGTATAAAGTGTGAGCGTAAACGTTGAGTTGGGGGCGCAGCCAGCTACAGCTTATTTGCATAAAAGTGACAGAGCCCTAAAACCGCTCATTCTGAAAGAAGCTCAAAATAAGTGAAACTGAGGATGTGAAATGTGATTATCTGAGAATGATTTTGTAAAAAAATTAACAAACATGTTTTTTTTATAACCTATAGACCTATCCCAACTTCTTTAAGAGCAACCTTAATGGCGCTTCTTTAAACAATTACACTCTTTAAAAAAATAATTAATTACTTCACTGATATTTACTCATTTGGGAAAAAAAGAGCATTCTGAAGATCAAAGTGATAAATATCACAGCTAATATTAATCAGTCCCTGATTGTTACGAAAGAATATAAAGAACAGTCCTAACCAAGACAAATAGTTAATTGTAAAAGACTGCTTCTGATTAAAACCCCCAAAGTATTTCTGTCAGTCCTAAAGGCTCACAGAAAAAGGTTTGAGAGATCCGCCTGCATTTACTTCAGCATCCGCCCAGGAGATTTAGGGAAGTTGTCTCCTTTGGACTGTCTCTTTGGCTTGAGAGACGCATTGAGACACAGGATGGCCATTTTTTTAGTCAGCCCATAGAGGTCACTTTTAAACAGAACAGCAGTGGTGCTGTCTTTTACGCTGGGTTTGGATCTCCGAAGGAACCAGATTATTCATGTAAAGAATGCATTCATTGGAAAAGTTTCTGAAGGCTCAAAGACCTTAGATGAGTGCAAAATACAAAAATGGCCTCTCACAGAACTTTAACTACGTTTTAGTCTATTTGCACGGTACAGTTATCCTAAAGTCACAACAAACCTAAAAGAAAAAATGGTGAGGTGAATATATTGAGAAAATAAGTAAACTATACAAAGCATAAAAAAGCTGATTTAAATGTACATAAAGTATAAATAAAAGTGTATAAAATTGGATCATATTAAACGCAAAAACCTACAGACTCATAACAGAAGACGGCAATATTTTATATTTGACTCAGTCTGTCTTCAACATTTTAAAGGAGATGGACTAGAGTTCAGTGACTTGTTGAACAATTATTGCAACCGTTGTCCACAGGGTGATCATTCCAGGTTGAGTCAGTCGATGTTGGCGTTGCGTCCAAATTTCCAGCAAATGAGCTAAAGGAAGTCTGAAGTTGGGGGAGTCAGAGAGATCTCTTCCTCTTTGGAGACTTCAGAGATATCGAGTCCAATTAGATCACTTTCTGCTAAGGGATTTTTTTAAGGCGTGTAATCATTTCACAGGATAAAAGCACCCTCTAACTGAGAATTATGACATAAGGAGCTTTCAGCAAAAACCTTCTCAATGAGTACTATAGAATATTTGACATAATAAAAAATGGAATAACCTTGCAGGTGCTGAGTCTCCCATACGTTCAGGCGGATGTGACTTTATATAAACAAACAATATATATAAAATATCTGCTGTATTTTATCAGGTCTTAGGGCAGATCCCATTTTTGTACAGCACTTTGGTCAACTATTGTTTTTAAATTGCTTTCTAAATAAATTGTCTTGACTTCCTAAGGTTATCCCTAGTATTGGCACTTGTTTTAAAGCATATTTAGGAACAAATGGAATGTAATGCCTATTGAGAAATAAATCTATTTTTTAAATATTTACATTGTTGATAATGTTTTACCAATATACTAACAAAAATACTACATTGGTGTATATAGGTATTGGAAAATATGGTAATTTAATGTGTGTATTAGTTTAATCCACATTGATTTGAAGACTAATGACAATATTGTTTCACTATCACAATATATCAAACTATAAATTGCAGTATATTTCCTTTTTATCTTCTGACAACAGTGTATTTTAGAAAAATACTTCTCTAGGTTTTTCTCTTTGGTGTGTACTTTCTAATAGTTTTTGGCCTCAAACATAATGTACAATTTGTTGGAACGACACAAATTCTACATTACAGTGGTTACAGGGCCATTAAAATGTGTTAATTGAGAAAATATTTTCATTTTTCAGCAGATTTGCAAGGCAGCTCTTATCCGTTTGTTTTCACATGTGCAGCTGAAATTTTTAAGGGCTACAAAGCCATTTCCCTTTGCAAAATTATTACTGGTTTAACTACTTAGTAAAACAATTGGGTTGCCCTTCAAGGCAGAGTCAGATTGGAGGTGGAAAAGTCAAAAGTCAAGTTTGCTTCATGCGACTGCCTTGAATCTTCATTTAAAGGTAAATTACTATGAAAATGACCTCAGTATGAGCATTATTACTAACCACGTGCATTGTACTCTTACTGTGCAGTCATTCAGGTCAGAGTGAATAATGAATAACTCGATTCATAAAGTCATACACTGACCAGACCCAGTTCCACATTAATCTGCAAATCAAAGTACTGTTAGGCATCACAAGTTTGGGCCATGAATGCATAATCTCCTCCGGCTCCGTTAAATCCCAAACTAAGCCGAACAATAGCAAAGAGCTTTGCTGTGTTGGTTTATAAAGGCTTACAGCCTCGACGTACCTTTTGATTTATTTCCGAAAATCTTGTGTTTATCAAACGTCCCACTGTGTGACACACCCAGTTCCTCCTGGCCAGGCAGCTTCGACAACAAGACAATGAAGAGATCATAAGTGCCTGCTTTATAAAACATTCCTCTGTAGCCACATTAGTCTCTCATTTCCTGGCCTCTTCTGTCTCTTTGTCGTGTTTGTGCAGAAAAGGGTATGTTTTTTTCCTGCATAGTATTATTTTATCTGAAACAGTTCATTGGTGTTAGCTGACTGGTTTAACAGGAAGTCCTAACATTTGCAGCTAGCTGTAAATGCACTATGACATTTAACCTCTTACCAATGCAATGACTAATGCATTGTCTGATCTTGTTTGTAAGATAAAAAGCCTATTTTGCATTTACTTGGAATTTGGGTTACATTGAAGCACTCCTTTCTCTTTCGTAATTTTTTTGTATGGTTGTCACGACCATCCCTGCGAGAATAATCTGCTCTTTAGTCATTGAAAATTTTCCTTATACAGTCCTGGTGTCTCATTTATAAAACTTTGCCTGGAATCCGCACTAAAAGTGTACTCACGGCAAGAAAAAGAAAATGGTGTGCGGCAAAAAATATTGAGATTTGTAAAATGCGCGCACGCAATTTTCCATTATAGATCACAGCTGCACCTGAATGTTTGCGTACCTGGTTCCACCTCGTGTTCTGCCCTCTACTTGCCCAGATGCAACCATAATGGCGCAAACCAGCTCACAAATGTTAATGTGTGTTAAAAATGGGTCAGATGATCGTTTTTTTGGCAACCATGGAGAAAAGAAACCTAAAACTGTGAAATAAAAATCACAGAGAGGAGTTTATCAAATGTGTAAATCAGAGGTAAAAGCACTGTTGCCCACATTAAAATAACTTGTTAAAAAGTTAAATTGATTGCAGTTTTAGATGCCGGATGACAGCCTCACACCGTTCTCCATGTTGAAACTCCTCTGGGGATGTGCGTTCAGATCGACAATCTGAGGAGGGAGGGAGACCAGGAGGAATGAGAGGTCTCCACCCAGATGATAGAGAACCTCCCAAAAGAAAAATAGAACAAAAAAAACAGCCGTTCAGGAAGCTGATGGGATGTGCACCTTCTCTGCGCTCTCTTTGGACCCAGAGACTGGGAGGTGTAGCCATGTTCCCCAGTAGGTTATAGCAGAATGCAAAGCTTGGAGTCTAAAGCAGCATATTGGCCAGTTATCATCATCGGTCAGAAAACCTTTGATCGCTGAAACCGCGCTCCCTTCTAAGTCCTCCATTTGCAGGTCTTCCAGCCATGCCAATGCATCCACCACACAGCATTACGCACAAGTGTATTTGACCGTTTACAGCAATTAAAGTAATTGCCGCACACCTTAGGATGGTAGAAAACCCATATGAATTGTTGTGCGGACGTCAATTTCAGATTTTAGACAGCTTATAGGCATTCTTTTACTTATTTGAAGGGTGCTTATGTGTAGTTGCGTCACCAGCGCAAGCATGAATAGTACATCGGTATTCAATGCTTATGATGAAGTCGATCGGTTTAAAGTCTGATGTGGAGTGAAATTGACCGCCTGAGAGAAATCGTCATGCAGTTTTGCTGCAATTCACCACCATCTGTATCCTCAATTTCCCTCGTCTCCAAAATGAGCGTACGCCTGGGTCAGAGTTGCCGTGAGGACCGCACACTTTCACGTCAAGTTTTTATAGATCCCAACTTTTTGCGTGGAGAGTGGCATACGCACGATTCAGGCCTCATTTTGTGTGTACGTAAGCCTTATAAATGAGACCCCTGCTTGGTACGATTGTGTTATTTGGAAAAGAAAGTAGTTGTCATTTATTTTATGGCCATACAGTTCATCCTTGTATTAATAAGATGAAGTAAATCACACTAGAATAGCAGAGTAGCTGCAGTGCTATGCAAAATGATTTCTACCTCAGCCTTTGCCATGTTTCAAGCACGTAATTCAAAGAAGCACTTAATTTTTAAGTGGTAGGAAAATTATACATGGTTAGAATTATTTTCTTTTTTTAACCAACAGAAAATTGAGGCCCTAGAGGTCCGGGATAAAGTTGTAGCAAAATTTAAAGCAGGTTTAGGTTATAATGATGTCCCAAGCTGTTAACATCTAACAGAGCTCTGTTCAATCCCTCGCCTGAAAATAGAAGAAGTACGGCACCCCTTCAAACCTACCGAGACACGACTGTCCACCTAAACCTGACAGATTTGGTCTTTATTGAGGACTGGCATAAAGGAAGAAGACATTGTTGAAAAGCAGCTATAAGAAACGTTCTCCATAGTTGACCACAAGCCTTGAAGGGGACACAGCAAACATGTGGAGTCGGGTTCTCTGGTCAGACGGGAACAAATGTAACTTTTTCGCCTATGTGGAAAATCCCATATGTTATTGGAGCAAAATATACATCACCCTGAATCCACTATCCCTGCTGTGAAATGTGTCGATGGCTGCATCATGCTGTGGGGAGGTTTTTCTTCAGCAATGCAGAAGGAAACTGAATCCTTACTTGGTAGAAAATGATCAGAGGGTTCCACAGAGCCAGTTGAAGGTTTTAAACACAGATCTTTCAATTGCTTGAGGCGTTAGCATCCAGAGCTCATTGGAAACACGTTAATAGGAGCCTAAAGACGACAAACACACAACCTGTATTGGTGTATATTTCCACAACAGAAGCTTCGGGCTGCACTTCTTGTTCCTTAGCAACTCGCCAACTTAGGGACACAAGAGAAAACTAACTCCTGCTCTCTGGACTCTAGGCTGCTTAAAATACATATCTGGAGTTATGTATAGGTTTCACCCTGAGGATAGTAACCATCCAACAACAGGGGAACTTTAAAACCCATTAGTGCTTTCGGGGTATGATAAAAGCCGTCATACAAAGAAAGTGGTATTGTTTATGAAACGCGCACATGGACGATGCGCTGAAACCAGTTTGTCTTGTATAACTAACAAGCTCTTGTATTGTTGGATGACAAGCCAGCAAAAATGATGTCGCATACAAACCGATCGAATTCACCTGCTGCCTCTGTATGTGTCTGCAGTCTGCAAACAGACACACCTTCATCTTTAAGGGGGGAGTTCGGTGCAAATAGGAGCAGCTCCCTGAGATGTACCAGCCACTATCTGCAGCCGGCTGTGTTGACTTTGCATGACCAGGTGAAAGGGAGAGCTAATATGCAAGGCTTGTGTTTACATTCTAAATGTTTGCAAAGCTTTGGTAGTCGCCATTTTACTTTTCCAGCGCTGCATTGTGTGGAAGCGTGGGAACAGAGTCATTAAATGTCACTCTTAACCGGGTCAGCCGCTCACTGAGTTGGAGTCCCCTGTGGAAACGGTTCAGACAGGACCTCGGTGAATCTGAGCAGACCTGAACACAGTGAGAGAGAGACAGACAGGAGCTGAGTCACACAGCCTCTTTCATTCCTTTTAAAGGGGAACTCACCCCCAAATCAGCAGATTTTTGCCAATAAACTGTTAACACGGTTGTCTTACAGTACTGTCTACATATCCTGGTAATTATTTTGACAAATTATTGCATATTTGTTGAAATCGTGCTTTTTTTTGTCTAAATTTGTCAGTGTAGCTCCCTCCTTGGGTTAATCTGTGGTCTTGCATTGCATTTTAAATCTGTATTGCTATTTGTTCAAAAGTTTTTGTGACGTAATTTTGAGAAACTGACTCTGCCGCTGAGACTATCTGGCAAGCCATTTCAACATTTAATCAGTAAGTTTTAACTATCCAGAATTACCATTATAGATATCTATAATGTCATTTTGACTAGTCGTAATGTCACTGTGACTAGTATGAATTTTGATTTAAGATATAGCTAATGTCATTCTGACTAGTCAAAACCAAATTACAGATATATAAGATGACAAAAAAACACATGAAAGGCTAAATAGCTTGAATCTTACAAGGCAAAATTAAATTACAGATATCTGTAAATATAGTTTTGACTAGTGAAAATCTAATTACAGATAATTTGAATGAGTTTTGACTAAGCAAAATTATGTTGCAGATATCAGTAATTAATATCCAGTCTAGCGATTAAATGTTAATTGTCTTGCCATAGACTGTATCACAGGTAGACTCTGCTGCCTCGTCCTGAAACCCGCATGCAGTCTCAGCAAAGAGAGCCGAGTGGGGATCAACCACACTCCCGTTTCCACACTGCAAACGAATCTTGCACGCGCAAAGCTGTCGGTGATCCTGCTTGGATTACAAAGTGGGAAATAAATATAATATATTCACGAACCGATCCTGTCCTCCGCTGCCTCGGCAGCACCGGCTTCCGGCATTGCTGATTCAGCACCTTGAGGCAGCGGCTCAAACTGATAAAACTCAGCCCCGCTGGGCTCCACAAAGACTCCCTCAACCTCTGGTGACGAGGGGAGTGAAAATCCTTCACCCCCGAACCGAACCGGTGCGTAACTACCAGCTTAACTGCTCACTCTCCATGATTCAATATGACAAATCAAGCTAGTTGCTGCTTTTTCCCCATCCTGAACACGGCCCGGCTCCCTTTCCCGCGTATCCCCGCCCACTTTGAGGAAATTTTTCCTATTTGTCTGGGGGTGGGATTATGCTTTTACACGGGGGAGGGTTACACTTTAATGTCTTTCGGTTCCCTTATCTCTCCTTCCATTCCTCCTGTTCCTCCACTTTTGTTTCCTCTGGTTGGCATGTTTTTTTACCCTCCGACTTCCTGTTGTGTGCATATTGTTTTTTTTTTTCTTTGAAACTTCTCCGTTTCCCATTTTTTGTATACACTGCAAATTTCCGAATACTCTTTGTTTATGTCAATGTAAACATTGAAACACAATCCTCTAATAGTCACTGTGTGTTTCACATGGGGTCAGAGGTGAAAAGGCCCCATTGAATGTTTCCTCTACGTAAGTGCTGATTCACTGTAAGCCAATCAATCAGTGCCTTTGGCTTAGTAGTGGTTTTACAAAGCGTAGTTAGAGGACAAGAAAGTTAGAAACACTGGTGGGTGCTTGTTGTAGTTTCACTTGGATACTTTCATGCCTCAGGTAATCTGGCTTCTCGAAGAAATGCATCAGTCTTCTTGCTTACTGTGAAAAGTCTGTGTGGTAAAAAAAAAGGCAATTGATCAAAGTCAGATCATAGTGTAAGAATAAAATGTTTAAGATGCCTTTATTTTACATGGCACTTAAAAAAAATATATTGACCAAGGCGTGTGACCACATTAGGGTCATTCTCTGCTCTGGCATTCACCTCTGTGCTGTGTTATCTAACTTGCTAATGGAGAATTAGTATACTCAATAGTCTTTAGATGTTGTCATTGTGAAATAACGTTAACAATCAATGTGGAGAAATATGTCAGAAATATTACAAATATAACAATAATGATCAAGAAAGTGTTTTTAATCTGCTTTTTGTCATATAAGGCAACTATGGATTTCAAGTTCATAAGTCTGTTAAGTCCCCATTTAAAGCTTTTATTAACGCAATGCGGAAAGCCGTAGGGTAATAACTACACACATTTTATGTAGCATCTGTAATTCTTGCACATTACAAGAGGTCTCCTTTGTCTTTACTTAATTAGGGAGAGCCAGTTGGGACGTAATTGCAGAGCATGCGGTTTTCACTTTGTCACTAATTCCCCCTGAACTTATTTCTGACTCGGTAATTTCTGGAAAATTAGATTTTAAGCAATGTGGTTTTGTTCGTCTAGGCGCCTGGATCAAGAGCAGTTCAGGTCACATACAGAGGGTGGGAAACCAGCTGACCCTGACCTACCTTGCTCCTCAGCTCGGGTATTGGGTGGCTGCCATGTCCCCGCTGCACTCGGGTAGGAAACTAAACACAAATTAACAGTGATGGTTTTTTTTAGGAGCTGTTCGCTTGTCATTTTAGTCGCTAAAATTGTCTTTCTTACAGGTCCGATGGTGGCAAGGGACATCAGCACTTACCATACTGTGTTCCTGTTGGCCATACTAGGGGGCATGGCTTTTATTCTACTGTCCTTGCTGGGCCTGCTCTTGTACTACTGCCGGTGTGTAAAATATTGACAACATATCACAGCAATATGTCCACCTGATTCCCCAGAGATTATTTGTTTGGATCCTAAAGGAGTTGATAAAAAGGAAAATGGTGATTGTGATACAAATACAAAATGTGTTCATTTCAGATCTTAACCTTTGTGTTCTTCTTTATATGTTATATCAAACAAATTGTATCTACAAGATGAACAGCACATGAGAACTCCTAACAGTAGCTATATGTATTATGTTATAGTAAGAAACAAGGGACCAAACAGAATTTCCTTTGTTTTTCTGATGCCATTCAGTCCTTATAGATTCGCCTTGTCCTGATACCAAGTTTTAGTCCGACTCTACTTTAAAGGTAATGAAAACAAAGAGGTGAATATGCTTGAAAACTCAATAGCTTTAAAATTGCAGTCAGTATCTCCGTCCCCATATCACAGACGCTGTGGTCTCTTTTGTCTATTCTTCTTGGCAGACGCAAGCTGAAGTTTCTGTTAATATGCTGCTCCAAAATGGGCTTTACTCTTTTCAGAAAGCTAATATAATGTCTGACAATTCGCCTAAACGTGCAAAGGTTTATCATGCGTCTCTGAAGCTAAATCCGACTGGACACACACAGCCACAGCCCATTTTTCAATGTTTATATGCAAAGCAGTTCTCTAAACTGCTAACATGTTTACTCTCTGTTTTGATAGGACCTGTTGATAGTTTATTTTAATGCAGCTGCAGCTAGTCCTGTTCAGACTTCGCGTAAAAAGCTGAAGTGTAAAGGTCTCTCTCTCTCTACTGAGAGATGCCGGGGGACATCTGAGCCTAGTCCACAGACCGGGTGACCCGACAGCAGCTGCAGCAGTCAATAGTCTTTCACTAGAAGCCTAATTGTAAGGGGAAAACCCAGAATCCTTAGATGAATAAAATAACGTGTATGAATAAAAAAAAGAAAAAAGGTTTTGCAAACGCTATATACCAAAATTATTATACTATTTCCGTTTTGAAAGTGGCAGTGCCATATGCTCCTCTAATGCTCAAATCAGGTGCGACTTGCAGAATCGCCCCCTATCAAGTATAGGAAGCTAAGCTTAGTCAAAGACGTATATCAGTCTTTAAAAAACCTTGATTTGACCAACTACAATGCTAGTCTCCAATATCACTACTGCACTTTATCCGGAAACTTACTGCATAATTGTTTACACTGCAACTGTCTACTGTTAAATCACTGCTGCACTTTAGTGGAAACTACTGCATATTTGTTACATTTGTTTACATTTCAACTGCCTACTGTTCACTGCTGCACTTTATCCGGAAGTCAATTGAAACTTATCCTGTAACTGACTGCAATTTATTACTGCATTTGTATCCTGTACTGAAATTCACTACAAGGTATCCTGTAGAGTTACTGCAATTTTTCTGAGCTGTATGGAAACGAAATTTCGTTCTGTATGCACTCTGTGCATACAAAATGACAATAAAGTAAGTCTAAGTCTAAGTCTAGTTGACTTAGACTTAGACTGCTTTAAAGCAGACTACCCTGTTTTTAGTATTAATTGTTGGACAAATTTTAGTCCCCTCACAATCTTTTTCTTTTTATTCTTTGTTTCTATATGCTGTATTTTTCCCCGTGACTAACTCATGAGTGCTGCTGTGCCTCTGTGTTGAGCAGACGTCGCTGTTTGAAGCCTCGAGGGTCTCATCGCAAGTTCACTCTGTCAACTGGCCTTGACAGCACTAAGAAGGATCAAGCAACCTCCATGTCCCACATGAACCTCATCAGCAACGAGGTCTGTTCCTGAATTGTGTCTTTTATAATGCGTTCTACATGTCAAAATTCGTCTAAAGCTGGGAAAACGCTGCATTATTTTCTTTCTGCCCGATTTTACAACTGATTCCGGGTCGTTAAAGGTCAGTCGGACTCGGCAGTAGGTGCAGTCAGTCAGTAGCGCGAGTTTTAGTCAAGTCTGGTAGAGTGAAATGATCACAGATGCCGACAGCCAATACGTTACGTCATCATAGTTACAAAACCATAGTGGGCATAGCACAAGCTATCATCTAAAATGTGTGATACAAATATAAGCAAAAAGAGAGGGAGATAGATATTTAAGACTAAATTGCAGTAAATAATTAAAGCTCTAATTAAAATAAAGCCAACATTTCAAATATTACACAAACATAAAGGTATACATGCTCTTAAATTGAAAGGTTTCATTAATGCATTAAATAAAGTGGTCTATTTAGGCTTAATTTAAAGAACTGACATTTCTGAATAATTTTTTTTTTTTCAATTGGAATTAAGTTATTGCTGTTAAAGATGAAAATAGTAACGGTGTTAGAATAAAGCCACCATAGAAGGTGAATCGGAAACCTATTAATAACCAGACATCAAACAAATAGAAATTTTCAGGATGAGTATTAAAAGAAAACACGATTGGTGTTCATTTGAGAAATTCACTTGTGAGTTAAACTTGAAAGTATTTTAAGTATCAATGCTTTGATGGGGGAATTCAATAGAAACACAGAATGTTGCTAATATGTTACCGCCACCTACTGGTATATTTGTTCACCTTTCAAGCTATCGCTCTCCAGTGTGTGAAGGGTTCAGTCGGCCTAGGCTGGTTTGATAAGTCCTGTAGTCTGGGATCCTTCAGCAGGCGCAGTTTATTAGTGTGTGATGGCTACAAACCTCTGCTGAAACCAGCCTGTTAGTGAACTTTGTCTTTTCAGCGTCTGTGAAGACTGTGAAAGTTGTCACTTGTTGTGAATAAAGCAGCTACTATAACTGGAATTTAAATCAGCGATGCTTGTAGGCTACTGTGTTTAGAAAGGACACACTGTGACCGCATCCTACCTCCTCTCCTGGTTTGATGGATCAAAGATGAGCAAAAACAAAATAAAAAAAACGCAGAAGTCTTGAGAAATTAGAGCACCGAAACTTGTGCAGTCTAAAAGTGAAGGTTTTGGTGCTCAGTTGATTTCGATCTATCCCTCCCTCCCCACCTTTCATTTCCTTCTTTCGTTCCTTGCATTTAAAATAATTAATAATTATTTTGTTCCTTCATCCCTTCTTTTTATTTCCTTTCCTTTCTTTGTCCATTCCGGTCATTTCCTTTCTTCGTCCCTTCTTGTCGTTTCCTTTACTTCCTTCGTTCGTTTTTTTTATTTCCTTTCCTTCCTCCCTTCCTTTTATTTCCTTTCCTCCCTTCTTCCCTTCCTTTTTTTCCTTCGTCCCTTCCCCTTGTTTCCTTTGCTTCCTTTGTTCCTTCCTTTTATTCCCTTTCCTTCCTTCACCCCTTCCTTTCATTTCCTTTCCTTCCTTTCGTGCCTTTCTTTCCTTTCCATCCTTTCCATTTATTTCCTTTCCTCCCTTTGTCCCTTCTTTTTATTCCCTTTCCTTCCTTCATCCCTTCCTTTTATTTCCTTTCATGCCTTTCTGTCCTTTCCTTCCTCCCTTTGTCCCTTTCTTTTATGTCCTTTCCTTCATTTTGTGCCTTTCTGTCCTTTCCTTCCTTTGTCCCTTTCTTTTATTTCCTTTCCTTCCCTTTATTTCCTTCGCCTCTTCCTTTCACTTCCTTTCCTCCTTTGCTTTTAACATTTGTACATTTAAATTTTAACCGCTGTTGCCGCATCTGCCATAAATCTATAGAGAACGTTTGTATTTATAACTTTCTGAATAGGCTAAAAAGGACTGAGAAATTGAGCCTGGACTGGAGTGGAGGTGTAAGATGTTGTAAGCTGGTCCAGTGGTTGGCCTAAAGAAATCCCAGGTTCATTTCTTAGACCGTTGCTTTATTAACGTCTGTATTCAACACAGGATGTTTTCCTTGGTTTGAGTCTGCTCCGCCTCATCTGACCAAACGTTGTGTTTAGGTGCAGCTGGAGCTCGTCTCCACAGCCACCGAGCCCGACATGACCACGCCAATGTTGAAGCCTTCTTCGTACGAGCCTCAAGACAACCAGCGTCAGCAGAGCCTAATCCACCTCACCAAACACAGCCGCTCCTCTCTGGGCAACAACAGCCACCACGGCTCGTCCCTCGGCAATCTGACGCCGCGCAGCAGGGACTACCGGCAGTCTGCAGAGACTTTCCAGTTGAAGGCCGCCCTGTCAGGTGGGACGGAGAGGGGCTACCGTCAGTCATACACCTCCGTCTGCTCGTCCAGCAACCAGATCTCAGAGGCGGTGTCTTCGTCCAATCACGGCCAGGTGTCGGTTACCCAGCTGAGCAGCGTCGGTATCATCGACTGCATCTCTCCGTCCTCTCCTCCGCACTCGCCCTGCAGGGGGGAGGGAGGGGAGTGCCGGGCAGCCGACCACCTGCTGTCCCGCTCTGTGGACCACCTGGAGCGCTCAAACCCTCAGTCGCTCGCTCGACCGGGTCAGCTGCTCTGCTGCGGCTCAGTGGACCTGCTGAGCGCGGGGGAAGGCTACTCAAGAGTGCGCCCCACACTGGTGATCCCGGCACATTACATGCGCCTCCCTGGCGAGCACCCGCTGTCAGGTCAGGCTCTTTTGCTGCAGACGGACCAGCAAAGCGACTTGGAGACCATTCAGGCTGAGCTCAATGCCTCGCACTCTCAGCAGCCCCTGGGGCCCAGCCCTGCCGACAGCACCCCTGACCCAAACACGCAGGGTGAGGCCGAGGCTCTTGGCCTGTCAGAGTCCTTGTCTATTCCTGCTGCTCTCGGGGAAGCGGCTCTTGTTGAAATAAACAGAGAGGACACCTTGTTGGCTGAAAAGACTCTAATGGAGCTGCGAGGAGGGAAGCCTCTGCCTCACCCGCGTGCTTGGTTTGTGTCTCTAGACGGACGCTCCAATGCTCATATCCGCCACTCATACATTGACCTCCAGCGGGCGGGCTGTCAGAGTAATGCACAGAGCTCAGGGGATCAGCAAGATTATGACAGCAGTGGGCGACATGGCTACGATGCCAGCCTGGACTCTGGCGTGGACCTTAATGAGCCCCGAGTGGGGCGCAGGGGGGGAGACGCAGAGCGGGAGGAAAGAGCAGCAGAGAGAAAGACTGCCACACCAGCCACAGCTTACACCCAGCTAGTGTACGTGGATGATCTAGAGGGGGGAGGCAGCCCTGAGGGCGGGAAAACCGGACCCGCCCTGTCAGACAAAGCTGACGGTAACAGAGAGAATCGGGGACCGGGGCGTGTGGAGGAGAAAACAGGCGAGGGGGTCCGAATACTCGAGGAGCCGCCCTCGGTTTCCCCGACGTCTCCCGCCTCTCCTCCTCCTCTGCCCACGCCAGAGGGAGTGACTTTCAGGACTGATCACGCGCTGCTGTCCGTCTCCCCCGATGATGATGCAGCACATGAGGATGGAGAGGAGGAGAAGAAAAGCCCCTGGCAGAGGAGGGAGGAGCGACCCCTGCTGGCCTTCAACCTTAAATGAGTCACAGCAGCGGGTTAAAGGAGAGGTTTACGTTTTTTTTCCACTCGGTCTCCATAAATAATCACTAGCCAAGTTTTTCTCCAGTTATTTATGGAGATTCTCAGTGTCGTTATTCAACGTCGCCCAAGTGTAACAGCCCTGTTCTAAAATTCACTTTGAACACATTACAGGTGCATCTCAGTAAACTAAAATATCATTGTAAACTCATAAAGATTCATTATACATAGTTTTATATTGGAAGTGTTTATCTCAATCAATTTTGATGATTACAGCTTCTGAAAACCCAAAATTCTGTTTCTGAAAAATCGTAATCCTACAAAAGACTTTTGAAAGCAAATTTAAGAAACAAATTTAAGAACTGTACACTCACTACTTGGTCAGGGTTCGTCTTGCATTAATTTACTGTATCAATGCAGCGTGGCATGGAGGAGGTCAGCCCAGGTTGGTTTATTAGCCACATTTCTGTATTAAACATCCCTTTATAATGGTCTAAGAAGCTGAATTTTGGGTTTTCATTTACTGTTTTCACACATAAACACCAGAGTTATATAACTGTAAAATGTTTATGTATAATATGATTTTATCAATTAAATTGCTGAAATTTTTTATATTTAAATTTCCTTAAGATGCACCTGTATTTAATTTCTAACTTTAGACCCACATAAAAGCATGATGCTCCCAAAGATACTGACTCTGCGACCTGTGGCGACTACGATCGCTTTACGCAGGGAATCTATATGCAGTCAGAACATGATAAACATGCAAAACAAAAAAAACGTAAACCTCTCATTAGCATTGCTCCTCGATTACTCCGACGAGAACATGAAGGACGAATACTTTTTAAATTAACACCTTTTGCTCTTATGAAAGCACTGAGAACACATTTCAGCACTGCGCTCTCCTCTAAGTCCAGAACAGTTCTGGTCCCTCGTAAACCTCTAGGAACACCTACATAACAACCACTGAGCGGCAAATAGACTTTGGAGGCAAGATGTTGGGAGATTTTATGCACAACAAATATATGCCTTTTCTCTTTAAATAAGGAGCCTCGTTGGTATAAATGGACTGTGGTGGAAGTATATGATGAGTTGATGATAGCGACCATTTTTTTAGCCATATTGGCAAAATCCCAGGAAGTATCCATTTAAAGTGAGAGAAAAACCCCAGTTTAGCCTCGGTGAGTGGGTTTTAATGGCTTTTGGAGCATATGTGCACAACAGGACGTGTAACTGTACAGTTCAATAGGAATCACTAGGATCTGCTTTGAGCCCTTCAGCAGCATCAGCCGCAATACGAATGCATAAACCCTCTACTATATATATATATATATATATATATATATATATATATATATATATATATATATATATATATATATATATATATATATATATATAAAATGGGCTTTCCAGGATGTTTATGCAACCTTTTGTGTCTGATGAAATTATGCCTACTTGCTACTTGGCCGAATCGGATAATGTGACACCGGTGTGCTGGTAAAGTTTAATTACCACTACAACACATGTAGTCTCACTCTTTAGTAATTGTGAAGTTGATCTTGTGAAGTTTTTTTTTTTTTATATATATATATTTGCTAAACCACTGACTTGCATATTTTTGTTTTAAGGCTATGCATCACTTTTATACGGCTGCTTTGGATGCCTTTTTGTAAACGGTAACCTCTGATTTTAATTGCCAACATGAAGTATTTTACCTGAAAACGGGCTGTTTTTTTTTTTATTTCTTGTAATATATTAAGGGCTTTTTCTCCTTACCTGTTTTTCTTTAGCTGAAACAAATGCTGCATAATATTTTGCCAACTAATTTTGCTGTGTTTCAGCCCCCCCCCCCCCCCCCCCTCTCCGTACACACGTAATCCAAGTGCCTTTGAACAACATGATTCTGCAACTCTTAATTTCTTTGCTCTCCTTGGCCTTTAGCTTTCCTCCTCTACCTCAGCCCTCTCTCACTCTCTTCCCCTCCTGCTTGTGAAGGGAAGCATGCAGTGTGCTTTCCTCAGCACTGAGATAATACTACAGCTACAATGCAGACATCTCAGAAAATGTCTAGCAGCTGCTGCAATCCTAAAAATCTTTACAGTAATCAGCAATGCGCTCCCCGAGAATAAGCAGATTCAGGAAAGATGAAGCTAAGTGTGACTGTATGTGAAGCTACCCTGCAGAATATAGATTTATGGAGAATGAATGTTTCAATGTTTGTGGTGGTGTCCAATTATGATGCTTCTGAGTCTATTAAATCATCAATCCAATCAAGATTAATGTACCCATAGCAATCATGTTACAATGTGTATAGCTGTGTTCTTACCTCTGCTCAGTCAAAATCATGTGAGTTGCTGTTATGAATGTTTTCTTTCAGTGTCCCGCAACAACCTCCAGTTACTGGGTGGAGCAGCAATACAGAATTCTGAGTGTGTGAATCGGTTGGTTGCTTTATACCTTAAGCCTATTATTCTGAATAAACAACCAAACTGGAATCATTAGTGTTTCCTTACGTGAATTCATGTGTAAGTACGGCGCTTTACAAAGGTATGCATACCTGATAAAGTATGCATTTTGTCAGCGAACGATCTTCAAACTTCGAAAAGATCTTGTTCAGATTTTAGCTGATGGACCTAAACAAAGTGGTGAGAGAATCTCTAGGACGGCTATTAGTCACTGCTAGGCACTCCACAAATCCAGCCTTTATTGTAAAAGCAAGAAGACAGCCAGGTTTGTACTAGTTTGCCACAGGCCTACAAGAATGAAATTGAATTTGTTGGTCTGCATGACATATGCAACATCTGGAAGAAAACATCAGCCTAAATACGCCGTCAAGGAAGCTGGTCAGAGTTGATGGGAAGAAGGATGAAGCTAAATACAGGTCAAGGAAACCTGTTAGAAGCTGCAAAGGAGTTGAGACTGGACAGAGCAGGAAGGAAGCTGACCTCCAGCATACAAGCAGATTAATGATAAACTGGTATAGATCAAAGCATATTCATGTGTAAGAAAGCTTTAAAGTCCAGACCTAAATCTAGTAAAAAAAAAATCTGTAGCAGGGATTGAAAACTAATGTCCAGGCACTTCCTCACTAGGTATGAGCCACGTTGAAAAGAAGACAGACCGCAGCTGTGATTGCAGGTGCTTACTATAGGCAATTGGTTCAAGAGAGTTAAATGCAAAAGCATCAGCACACTTTTCAGTTTTTTTTATTTATATAGAAAAGAAAATTGAGGACCAGTCTTTTTTTTTTTTTCAATAAATATACCCTCCTCTGTGCTGTCTTTTCGTGTCATTGTGGTTGTCAAAGGTGTGGAAAAAGTTCAAAGGTTATAAATGCTTTAACAAGGTTACAACCCCTAGGCATCATGTCAGCTATTATAGTTATTGTGCGGAGCGCGCAGTACAGAACAAGGCAAAAATATTCGCTTTGTTCGTTACTCCTTTATATTCGGCCTCCAGACAGACAGCTTTTATTGTAATTTTTCCATTGGTATTGATCAACATTTCTTTGAAAAATTGTATGCTACTGAGCTGCCTCCTTATAAATTTTCCAACTTCTTTTTTCCCATCAGAAATTCAAATAAGATGAGTGAATTTAAAGTGCACTTTTGGAGACTTGAAGCTTGGCTCTCTAGATATGTGGAAACCTATTGATCAAGACCAAGATGAATATATATATATATATATATATATATATATATATATATATATATATATATATTCACACTAACATTCGGGGTAAACGTTAAACGCCTGTGTCGCCTCCCTTGTCCTCCAGGGGGTGCTGTTTCCCCCTCAACATGTTCTTTGTTTTTATTTTTTTTCCATCTCTCGCCTGCTGTCAGTGAGAGCGTCTAAAAAAAACGCTTGCTGGCAGTTTTTTAAGCGTCTTGATGATGGCGGAGGACAGTGAGTCCGCGGCCAGCCAGCAGAGCCTGGAGCTGGACGACCAGGATACGTGCGGGATAGACGGAGACAACGAGGAGGAGAACGAGCATTTGCAGGGGTGAGGGTGGCCTGTCCCGTCGGGTGCGGGTGGTGGTGGTGGGGTGGAGAGAAACGCTCTTATTCCTAGCAGCCTGCATCTGTGTGTGAGGCTAGCGCAGCTAGCTAGTTAATGTTAGCCGACACAAACACAACCAAGCAACTAACGCACTATTGTTTGAAGGTTTTTCCTTCTTCCCAATGTCGTCTTCTGTTTAAACTGTTTTTATTTCCTTAATTTTTTTTTTTTTGTAGTTTCTGTTATCGTACTCGCCTGGGCGACATGACAGGCAGCCGTTAGAGCAAACCGTTAGTCGGCTAACGGCGAGTAGCTCAGCTGTCAGTGGCTGCTCTGGTAGCTGAGGTTAGCTTTCAGTGTGTGTGTGTGTGTCCGGCAGAGGCAGCCAGGTTGTCATTTGTGTCCTGTTTGCGCTTGTCTTCGTGTCCGTGCAGCAGTCCGGGAGGAGAGCTGGGCGCTAAGAGGAAGAAGAAGAAGCAGAAGAGGAAAAAAGAGAAGCCTAGCTCGGGCTCGGGAGCCAAATCTGACTCCGCTTCCGACTCTCAGGAAATCAAGGTATGGTGACGGCGATGGTCTACCGCACGCTGAAAAGTTGGCTTACAAGCCACGTTAAACCGTGCAAAACTTTCAATACCTCCAGTTTTTTTTTGTGACACTTTAACCACAGCAGTAATAATAATAAAGTGCTCTACAAACAGGTAAAACAGACATTTTTTACCTGCTCGTCATTTATTGTAATTACAAACGTCAATGTATTTTATTGGTATTTTAATTGACATGCCAACACAAAGTATGGTTGTAAATTTACAGGACAAGCATGCATTATAACCATTGTTTCTATAACTAAAATGTCAAATAGTCTGATCATGTAATAGTGTAGTGATTATATTCAGCATCCTTTGCTATGATGCTCCTGAATAAAATCCTGGGCAGCCATTCAGAAGTCCCTGTATTTGTATTCAGCAGTCCACCTGTGTGCAGTTCGATCTCCATCTTTGCATCCACTCAGACCAGGGCTCCAGCCAAATACCCTTAATAAGAGCTTCTAGCTCCTGTTCCTTGACCTTTCACAGGGTCAACAGTAAGAACTCTATCTTGGGGAGGAAAGGATCTTGGGACGCTGTGCCGAATTCGGACAGCTTTTAACTCCGATATCATTACGTGACAGAAACGCACATGGATGATGCGAGTCAAATGCAGGCCTACAGCCTTCTGAAAATGAACTACAAAGTCCTCGCTCTCTTGTCTTTGGACATTTTTGTTGATTTCTGTGAGGGGGCTGTGCTGCTACGTCACGTCATGCAAAGGATTGTGGGATACCTTAAGGCAGGGGTGTCCAAACTTTTTAGCTCATGGGCCGATATTGTCAAGTCAAACGCACTCGAGGGCCAAAAAGTGAATAAAATTAACTAACATAACCAAGAAAAAAGTGTTTTTTTAACCTGTGTGTGTGCTGTACCTAACATTAAATTCAACATTTAAATTTAAGATATTAACTTACTGTAATAATTTTGCCCTAATTAAAAATAAAATGTTTTTATCTGCACTAGCCACCAGTGCTGGTCGGCATCATCATTCTTGAAATGCAGTTGGGGGGCCACACAAAATCAGTACAGGGGCCGCAAATGGCCCCCGGGCCGCACTTTGGACACGCCTGCCTTAAGGGTTCTTAAGGGACGCCACGATGTCCCTAGGGCAAAACTAGCCGCAGGAGGGAGCATACAGGCTATTTTTCCTACCTCCTTCCTTACTGACTGCACTATTTGGACAGTACTTATCATGGCGACCGCTGACACACTTCTGCTTCGACTAGAGTCCTTGCTCTGTTAGGGTGTTTAGATTCAGCCCAGCTTTCTCTGTCCTGTCTCGGCTGGGAAAAAAAGCATCCCCGCACCATGATGCTGCCACTAATGTGTTTAACATTTGGGTTTTTAGGGTGCTGTGCATATTTGTTTTTAGTTTTGGTGGCACAGACCAAATAGTTATATTTGAATATATTGAATTTATATAGAGCTTTTCTTGTCATACTGACCAATCAAAATGTTTTATGCTATAGATACATTCACCCAATACCACTCCTTAACGCGCACACGTTCATACGCTGATACAACTTGGCAACTTGGGGTTGACTGCCTTGTCTGGGGCTGGAATCAAACCCGCAACCTTCTGAATGCAAGACGACTACTCTACCCTCCGAGCCTCATCACTGTCGGCACATTTAACTAGAGCACCTTCCTGTAAATGTTCGCTGGGCTCTCTACGCTGCTTGTGCCAAGCTGTAAATGGACATTTTCGTGATTTGTGGAGTGGATGATGGATACCTATCTGCTTTATGCCCTTTGTTTTAACTACGTGACATATTGTGTTAAGTGCTTTATTTAGGGGTCTCAGCTTAAAGGAAGCTGAATACAAATGCACCTTCTTTAGGTGAGCTATGCAGAAACCCCTGTAAAATGTTTAGCCACTTCACAATGATGTGCTACGTTGAAGAAGTTCCATGTATAAATACATCGGCGAGGCACTGCAGATCGGTTACAACATGAGGGTAAATAGTTGTATGCTACAGTAATGAGTGTGTCAGCATTAAAACCCAAAACTAAGGATCCACAACTCCTACTGATTCTATAAAACATGGGCGGGGAACAGTTTGCTTCCAGAAAGCCAAAATAAGTTAACAAAACCAATTAAAGCCTCACACATTTATAGGAAAAATAAGAGTAAAGCCACTTAAAGGCTTTTAAAGTGTTTATCAGTGCCCACACCTGATTATAGAATTTAGTGACTGAAATGCTAAGCTTGGTGAAAGGGGATGGTGCATGGTGAGGGGAAAAAAACAAGAGAAGAGAAAGAAATGTCAGTAATTGCTACTTATAATATCATCACTACCATATTAAACATTGCAGTTGCATGTTTTGATAAAATTTTGCAGCCTTTGTCTAAAAACAAGAGGGTGATTGTTTATCTTTTGAGATGACTTAATATTCTGTAGGAAATGTTTTTTTAATATTTAATGCAACTTGTTTTGTTAAAATGTAATGACATCATGGACTTGGAGGGGGAACAAGCCTCCGTTTACATAAGTATAATTTTTACGCTCAGAACCCTGGCTTGCCCATCCAGAAGCTCCAGGACATCCAAAGAGCCATGGAACTGCTGTCCTGCCAGGGTCCAGCGAAGAGCATCGACGAGGCAACCAAGCACAAATACCAGTTCTGGGACACCCAGCCTGTCCCGAAGTTAAGTAAGTTTGAAATAGAGTCAGCAAAATAAAAACAAAATCAATGGCAGTTGCTCTACCGTAAACGCCTGATTTATTGAAGGAGGCCGTTGATTTTCGAACCAACGGGGTTTTACTTCACCATTCTGAGTTGCTCAGAGTACAGGGCTGCAGTAGAGGAGTCGGCTGTAGTTTACATCCCAGCCTTTCTGCTGTGTGTCATTAAACGAAGCTGTGTAGGACCAAGGCAATCAGGATTTAACCTCTCAGCTGTTCTGCAGTGTTAATTTCTTCTGCTTAGTCAAAGTGAAAATATACAAAGTGTTCTCTTCCCGTGCTTTTTGGAGAGCAATTCACCGCTGAGAAAGACGTGCTATCTTTGCAGATGAAGTCGTGACAAGCCACGGTCCAATTGAAGCTGACAAAGAAAACATCAGACAGGAGCCATATTCTTTACCTCAAGGCTTTATGTGGGACACTTTGGATCTCAGCAATGCAGATGTAGTAAGTAGGCTCTTTTTAATTGGATCCTCAAAATGAGGGACACTATTAACGAACGTGTCTTTCTGGTTGCAGCTGAAAGAGCTGTACACGTTGTTAAATGAGAACTACGTGGAGGACGACGACAACATGTTCAGATTTGATTATTCACCAAGCTTTCTCAAGTGGTAAGTACCGCCTGTGTCTGTTTACAGGGCAGCTGAGAAGTTTACTTAGACTCGCCGTGTGCATGAACGTCCCATAAATATGTCTGCTTTTAAGTGTATTTGATCCATTCTGTCTTTTAGCATAGCACAGGGTACATCTTTTAGTCATTTTAAAGACTGGAGTTGGGTGCAGAAGTTTTGCTTTATCGTGAATTTTCCTAATCCGCACAAGGTTAAATTATACATGCAGGTTTAAATATATTCATACGCCCGCACTAATATTAGAAGAAATGTTATTAAAATCAGATTTAAAATTTTTAACAAAAACACTGAAGTTGTTGGTTGAGTAATTGTTTCAAGCGGAAACAAAGAACAGTTCAAACGTGTCTCTAAAAGTCCAAAATTGACTAGGATATTAATTCCCTTAACAAGTCAGTGTAAACTTCTCACCAGCACATTTTTGTATGTTAAATCTGTATTTTTTTGCCCTGTCATCCCTCAGGGCTCTCCGTCCACCTGGTTGGTTACCGCAGTGGCACTGTGGAGTGAGAGTCTCCTCGAATAAGAAGCTCGTCGGATTCATCAGCGCCATCCCGGCGGACATACGCGTCTATGACACGTGAGCTCAGCCCACTGAGCCTGTTGGTTCTGGAGCAAGTCAGGCTGTGATCTAACCCATTAATGTTCATGTTCACGCAGAATAAAGAAGATGGTAGAAATCAACTTCCTTTGTGTTCATAAGAAGCTGCGTTCGAAGCGCGTCGCTCCGGTGCTGATCCGAGAGATAACACGGAGGGTGAACCTGGAGGGAATATTCCAGGCGGTATACACAGCCGGGGTTGTGCTGCCTAAACCCGTGTCTACGTGCAGGTATGATGAACAGTTCTCAGCTCCAGACATGGTGACATGGCATCTATTCTCCTTTCTTTAACGTGTTTTTTTTTCCTTCAGGTACTGGCATCGTTCTTTGAACCCCAGGAAACTTGTGGAGGTGAAATTCTCCCACCTTAGCAGAAACATGACGCTGCAAAGAACCATGAAGCTCTACCGGCTACCAGATGTAAAGGATTGCACCGATCGGTCCACATTCTTCATTTTCTCTTCCAGTAAAAGCAACAAAAGCATAAAAAAAAGTGATCTTTGCTTCTTTGTTCAGAGCACCAAGACTCGAGGCTTACGGCCGATGGAGAGGCGTGACCTCCGCCAGGTCACCGAGCTGTTACAAAAATACCTGAGGCGTTTCCATCTCGCACCTTCCATGGGAGAAGAAGAGGTCGCTCACTGGTTCCTACCACAGGACAACATTATCGACACATATGTTGTAGAGGTCTGTACAGGCGCGTCCTGTCCTCGAGCTAGCAGCTCTTTTTAATGTGTTGTTCTTTTAAACAGATGTGCTCGTCTCTTTTTCAGGCTACAGGTGGCGTGCTGACAGACTTTACTAGTTTCTACACTTTGCCCTCAACTGTGATGCACCATCCTCTACATAGGACTCTGAAGGCAGCTTACTCATTCTACAGTGTTCACACGCAAACCCCACTACTGGACTTAGTGAATGATGCACTGATCCTGGCAAAACTGGTAACGTCTGACTTTCTACTGAAAACCCTAAGATCGTTATATAAAAACCCATAGTTTCCCTCACTTTCCGACATTAAATCTGATTGAAATATTTGTATTTTAGTTCAGGTACGATTACCAAATTATCTCTTTTTGCTAAATGGCAGAATAATGAAAGAATAGTTTTTGATAATAGTTTTCTTTTTACTTACATTTTCTCTTGTACTTGGTATTGTCTTTTAAACAGCATGACTCGGGTCGTCCTTTTATGTTATTTTCACAATAGTTTGCTTGAATTTTGTCCCACTCCTCCTGACAGTAACTGGTGTTATTGACCATCTTATGAGGATGGAACGGTCACCATGATGACATTTCTGCCAGTATTTCCATTTTAAAATGAAATGAACAGAATTACCAACTGCAGCTTTAAAGGCAAATGCAGGTAACAAGCAGCGCTAAGAAGAACACCTTTCCTCTATCAACACCAAGAGCCTGTGGCAGGGGGTTCAATCTTGACAGTATTAGTGACACCAGCACCACAGACAGAACCCTCCTGGACGCTCTGACCCACTTCTTTTCTCGCTTCGGCCGAGGCGGCACAGCGACCCACACTCATCTAGTGGAGACAGAGGAGGAGCCGTTACAGCTGACCCAACACCAGGTCGGATCCGCCCTGCAGGGAGTCGACACGAGGAAGGCTGTTGGTCCAGATTACAGCAGCGGAAGCATCCTGTTGTGGGAAAAAAAACGGATTTCTTTCCTAAATGATCAAGAAAGAGAGATGGGTGAAATCACCAAAGTCAGTATTTAATGAATTCTCAAAGAATGAGAAGAAGGTTGCAGCACAGGACGTGTGTCCCAGACAGGGTCTGGTCTGTTTTAACGAAAACAAGAAAATAACGGCCCTTTACCTATCTTACTTTCCAGCAATGGCCTTCATGGGCCAACTTTTCGGAGCCTCTCTCTCTCTCTAAGACAAAACAAAGACGACCACGGCTGCCAGCTGCTGTGCAAAACAAATTAATACAATCATACAATTATATGGAGCCATAAGCCAAGACTGGAATGAGATTCTTACCCAACAATCCTCAGAAACTGCACATCCCAGCTAGAAGCTGTATTCACCACCGTTTTCCACCTGTCCCTCTTTCACTCTGTTGTTCCCACATGCCTAAAGTCCTAGTACAAAATCACCCAGTTGCTTTCACTCCATTCGTCACCAAATGTTGTGAAGTTCTCTGCAGGAGGATTCTGAATTTCCTCAGGAACAGACCACAGACTGTCCGAACCGGTGAGAACATGTCAGCAACCCTAATCCTGAACACAGGGACACCCCAGGGGTGTGTCCTCAGCCCCGTTCGCTATTCAAGACTCCCTCATAACTGCTCCCCCATTCACTCCACCAACACCATAATCAAGTTTGCTGACGACACCACTGTTGCAGGTCTGATGTCTGATAAGAATGAGCTGGCCGACAGAGAGGAGGTCGAGCACTTGACCTGGTAGTGCTGAAAGAATAACTTGAACTTCTACATCTTAATGTCAAAACTATTATAGACTCTAAGAAATCTAGGCGTACCATACACACCCCCTTCTCGATACACAGCCAGGAGGTTGAGAGAGTTAAGAACTACAAGTTCCTGGGATTGCACATCTCTGCTGATCTCACCTGGTGCAGACATTTCACACCAGGTGGGGAAACCCCAACAAAGACTTTATTTCCTCAGGAAGTTAAAGCGAGTCCCACTTCCTCACCAGCTGCTCACAACCTTCTACAGGTCAGTGATAGCAAGGGTAGTAGAGTGCTGCTGCCATGTGTGGCTCTCAGGAGAACAGCCGAAATGGTTGCTGGATCAAATCAATCACCCGAAGAAGCCTTATGGACAGAAATGTAATAAATGTTTTGATTGCTGCTACCCTATATGTGTGTTTGATATTCACACTGCCAAACGAGAGCTGCTAAACCTTTTCCTTGTGCGAAACAATTTATTTCTATTCTACTTCTGAACTTAAAGAAAATAATAAAAATAGGAAACGTTTAGTTTGATTTAACGACAGTGAGGAAAAAAATATCCCTTTTTTTTTTTTTTAAAGTGTATGTTTTCAGCTGTGTATCAGCAAAGGTAGGAAGCTACCAAGGTGACATGGACCTTGTTTTCTCGCTGCCGTGTGATTCATCCCAGTGTTTGTTGTGTGCTCGACAGAAAGGTTTTGACGTTTTCAACGCCTTGGATCTGATGGAGAATAAGTTGTTTCTGGAGAAGCTGAAGTTCGGCATAGGAGACGGAAACCTGCAGTATTACCTCTACAATTGGAAATGTCCCCCTATGGACACTGATAAGGTCAGCAGAGTTGTACCTTCAGCTCCTATCGCATGTTATCGTTCAGAAGCCTGAAACAGCCTCAGGATGTCCTGAAGGCAAACTGAGGTTACAGAACTGTTTCGTTTTTTCTGATGCTGCTCCGTCTTGCACCAATCTATTTGAAAGCTTAAGTGAACTGTGTCTAATAGTTGAATTGTTTAATTTAAAATCTGGGATTTTTTAAAAATATTTGTTTTGAGAAAAAAAGGTTTCAGTGTCGCTTTTAGAGCAGCATTTTTTAGGGTTCTTAAGCAGGCTTGAAAAGTATGAAATTTAATTTCAGTGTTTTCTGGATTGAGATCAGTATGGAAGAACCAATGAGGAGAATATGAAGAAAATAATAGTATTTCCAGGATTTATTGTCTGTCCCATTCTCTAAATGTTGTGACCTTTCATTCCTGTCCTTTTTTTCACAGTTTCCTATCTCCCTTCTTTCCCTCTTCTTACCTTCTTTTCTGTCCTTTCCTTTTTGTTTCCTGGTGTCCTATGTCCTTTCTGTTCTTATCGGTTTTTTAATTTATTGTCTTTTTTTCCTCCTCGTCTTACCTTCCCTCGCATCTTCCTCCCTTCCTCCTCCTCCCTTCTGTCCTTCCTTTCTTCCTTGTGTCCCATTTCTTTTTATTCGTCTGTCCTTCTGTTCTTATATCTCTCCTTCCTTCGTATGTCTGACAGTCTGTGGAAATGGCTAACTTGGATTCACAGAAAAATGTATACTTATTATTATTATTATTATTATGATGAGCGATTTCACACTGATGATACATGGAAGCTCTGTAAACAGCTCAACTTGTGTTGTTTTAAGGCTACATAATTATGTGTTCATATTTATACACGTCGCATATTTGTCTTAAAGGCGTGTGACGACATCAGGTGTGTCTGTTAGATGATCCGTAACAGAACAGACGTGTCAGAGCTCCTCTAATAATCTGCCGATTCTTGCGTCTCAGGTGGGCCTCGTCCTTCAGTAGCAGCCGGCCTCACAGCTGCTCCTCAAGCAGGCGCCGGATAACTTCGGCCTCTGGATGCTCCTCACTCGGACCCACGGGTCGCCCCGAGCTTAACAGTGAAAACTACAAGTCAGCCAACCTCGTGACCAAGGGGTGGCGTCATTAAGAACCGTTGCCGTCCACCCGGGGTTGAAAACTCTTCAATCATCATCCTGAATGTGAAGTCATGCTATGCCTGAGATATCCTCGCAGTACAACGCCGTTGACACGCGCTCCCGCTCCCAAAACACAACGGTCGGACGTTCCAGGGGATGCCTTGGCGTTGTGAATTTTGTTTCCATTTCTTCATTCTCTACAGACATTGTTACCAGGGGCTGGTATGAAATACATTTTCATGTACCTATGTAAATGACGACCGAGGCATTTACCGTTTCTCCGTTCTGTTTATCCTCTCCGGTCCGCAGTTGTGCCGCTGCTCCATGTATTGTTTCCCTCTGTTTCCATGTCACTGTGGTCAGTCGTGTGTCTCTGCTGGCTGTTTTAGGCCTACGTAGGATTAGGAACTAAAAAGGTGTTTCTAACTCGTACTGAAACACGTTTTCTTCAGTAATAAAAAGAAAAAAAAATCCGTAATAAAGGAAGTCTCACACTAAACAACACAAAAACTGTAAGATGTAGTTTACATTACAAAGACAACCACATGTATTCCTGTAGTTTGGGTTGCAGGTTTGCGAGGGCTGATCTAAGACATTCTTCCCGTTGGCTTATGTAGAAGTGGGTTTTTAATCAAGAATGTACCGCATCGACGAAGCACAATTTTACAAACAAGTCATATGGCTCTCTTATGAACGATCTGTTTGCTTTTGACAAATGGGGGCGGGGCTGTTTTTATGTTAAAAAGTCGCTTTTTGTTTTGTAATTTGACATTCAACCCATACATGTGGTAGCATTTACTGTTCCGCTCATTCAGGTTTGTTGTTTTTGGTACACTCTCCACTTAGCAGCAGTGGTAATAGGCAGCATATTTGACTCGGGTTGGCATTTTGTATAAAGTAAACTTGTGTGGAGATGATTTATTAACCTAAATATGACTCATTGGTCTCAAAAGGGAAAGGTCTGTTGTTTAATTTTGTTGTTACCGCTTGCAGTAAATTGGGCAGAAATTCCCACTGGTGCAAAGAAGTTACAGTAAAGTGGCCAGTTGTTCAGAAGTGCTCAGAGTAATATATATATATATATATATATATATATATATATATATATATATATATATATATATATATATATATATGCCGAACAATAAGATCATCTGAACTTGGGTTGTTAATAAAAACAGGAGAGGTTGGAGGACACATTTACATCACCAAGTTTCTGTAAGGACATCACATTTGTCTTCACTGTCTGAATTTATCCTCTTTTTTTTTTGTTGAGGCATAAAAAAATATAGCAGGTCATTCTGTTTTAGTGTGATGTGCAGCTAAATGTGTAAAAGTTGTGATATTTGTTAATGTAAAGCATCAACTCTCACTTTACTCTGAGGGTATTTAGCGGTTCTGTGTGCTTTCAACGAGCAAACGTTTTGACCAACCACTTGTTCTAAGGTGGAGTCTATTTTATCAGAACATAATTGTTTTACAATCTTTTTTGGTGATTTAATGTCTGTGGCTCTGCAATTACCTAAAAAGGCTGTATCCATTTTGTTTTTTTATTTTGAAATGCTCTTTTTGTATTTGTGTTTTTCTCTCAGTCCAAAAAGATCGTCCAGAATGGGACTAAAGCGTTGGACAGTAAAAGCTCTGGGACTAAAAAATGAGTTAGATTCACTAAAAGATGCCACATTCATTGGTTTATAACTCTGAAAACGAGTTGCCTCGCGTCGCCTGCAGCGCCTCAGATGACCTTTTTGAGCATGTCAGTTCTGCTTCCATGTTGACTCCAGCAACATGTTTTTTTGTTTTGTTTTTACGGCCACAAAAACTTCAGCGGCTGAAACACGCGCCTCGTTTTCAAGATTTTCTTTAGGAGATCTGGAAGGTGGGCCGACGAGTGTATGCTTGAAATAACATCCAGTCAAACGGAAGAACGTTTTTCTTTAGAACCATTGTAAACTGTGATAAAGATGAAGAACCTGTACCAGCATCATTTAGGCATAAACCCAGTGCAAATACCAGTCTGTTACAACACATCAGCTATACCAGCATGGATATTTGATTGAATAAACTCAAAAGTTTAAAAAGGAACGTGGCTGAGGTTTTGCTTTTAAAGATGTTCTCCCGTGACGTGTTTTCTTTCTCTAACAATGTGAAACTGACAATAAAAACCGCTGGGTGATGAAGTTTGGATTCCCGCTGCAGAATTTCCCAAAAGTTTTTAAAGAGCACACTGAATAACAAAACTGCCAAATCCTTATAGAGTGTGTATTTGGGTTGATGACGTCACAAGAGGTATACGAAGCCTATCAGCTGGTAGTAGTATTAAGTATGGCTGACAAGCAACTTTTGGCAGACTTCAACCCATCTTGATGCTTGCAAGCTGCATTTGAGCTGCAAGGTGTTCATTTCGGGTTTGAGCCAGAGTTTGATGACCACCAAGCCATGACGGACGCCGCTGTGGATAGAGAGGCTGAAGCTAACGGTGACAATGACGAGCTTTAGGAATTAACCTTGTACAAATCTGTTCCTGTTTGAATTCTTTCATCCCGACCTCGTGTGGATATTCTCCACCTGTAAAATAAGTCACTGTGGTATTCTGCTGGTATTCCTCTAATTCACAGGCGTCAAACTCCGGTACCCGAGGGCTGGCGTCCTGTAACTTTTAGACGAGTCTCTGCTTCAACACACCCAAAAAAATGAGTTAAATGGCAGAACTGGACTGCATCTAGGTGGGGCAACGTGGCCATTTGACTCAGGTGTGTAGAACCAGGGACAAATGTAGAAGCTGCAGACCACCGGAACAGGACGGGAGCTAGACGCCCTTTCTAGTGACTGCTAAGAGGCTCTGCCTGTGGTTGAAGCCAATCAGGACCGGCCTCATTACGCCAGGTCTGTGTGCGTGCCAATTGCCTTCTGTTGGACTAGCGGCGGATGCAGCAATCCTACAGGAATCATTTTTGATCATCAAACCTGGCCATTGAAGTCCGCTCTGCACCTAAAACAGCTTCCATGTGTTTTATTATCGCTAAACTTCCCTCAACTTCATGCAACGTTCTCACATGTGGCTGAAGCGGCTCTCTGCACCTTTACGGGAGCTCAAGTAAACACCTTTAGAGGACAAATGGATGTACTCAGAACTCCTGATCAGTCGCCTCGTGTGATGTCATCAGAAGCATGGGCAGGTGGAAGCATGTTTCAGGCAGTTTAGATTATATCTTAAAGTACAGTTTACAAATTAGAACCAATATAAAACCTGATGCTAAAATGTGACATATTGAATATTAAGCAAGTTTGATGGTTTTTATAGAAACATCTGGATATTAACTGTAAAAATAAGCTGTAAAAGAATCCTTAGGAAAGATTATATGCAAACTATTAAAAAGTACAGTAAAAATATACCTGTTTGTAGATTAATTGAATTTTTAACCAAATTGTTCCAGTTCATGAGATGCATCTAAGGAAATGAGCAACTTTGCAAACAAGATTACACACACTTCCAACTCATGCGTTACTATAAAAACAGACTTTTTACAATGAAAGGAACACAATGCAGCTGCTGTTGGCTTAAACGCAACTATTTTTTTTTATTAGATCAGGCAACAGAACAACTTTTAAGTGTTATAAACAAGTGTTGTGAAAAAGAAATGGTACAGCTGTAACTAAAAACTATTTCATGTATTTTCGTGTTTTATCACAAAATGGTGAAGGATCGGTACATTTAAAGGGAAGCTTCATGTTTACCGGGATTGGTTAGGTTGTTTTGATGACTGTCAATGTTCCAAATATGAGCAAAAAAAAAAAAACAACAACAATATGCTAACAAAACAGTTAAAAAGAAAGAAACTGGTGGGACCCACTGCGATGCATAACGTCTTATTTTCCCGTCTGTTTCTTCAGTTTTGTTTTTCTTTTCTTAGCAGGATTTGGAACGATTCTCTTTACTTTCAGAGGCTGCAGAGTGCACGTTAAGGGCGACTCCGTGATCTCAGATTCAATCTCCAGTTTCCGTTTTTGTGCTCTCTTCCCACTCGCCTCCTCTTTCTCCTCTTCCATTTCCTCCTCTCGCTCCTCCTCCACCTCTTCTGGGTCGGCCATGAGCTCAGATGTCTCTCTAGCTGCTTCACTGTTTAGCCAGTCAACGTCCAGTGAAGGTACTCTTGGTTTAATGGCATCAACCGTGTCTCTGAACATCTCCTTTTCTGTGGAAGAACACTGTCTAAAGCCCAGAGCAAGGACGCTTTTGAGCCCCAGGTGCTCCGCCACGCTCACGCTCAGGCGGGGCACCTGGCAGGCCGGCACGCCTCTCGTTGCGCTCAGAGCGATCAGGTGGTTCGTCATGTGCTGCGGTCTGACGGTCTTACAAACAAGCAGCAGCTCGAGCTGGTTCCTCTCCAGTGCCTTTGTGACCTCGTTGATGCCGATGGCCAGCTGCCGTCGGGCCGCCGCGTCTGTCCATCCGTTTCTAGTGGGGTCAGGCCCCTGATCTTCCTGACTCACCTGAGGAGCAGGTTCTCCAGAAGCATCTGGTTTATTCCCTTTCTTTTTCCTCCACTGGCGAGGCACTTTCGCCTCTTTCTTCTCCAGACCTGTGGCAATTATTTTGTCTTTTAAAGTTGTCAGGATGAAATCCATGTCTTTTTGTGGAAGTGGGCTCCATTTCACACTGAAGGGTGATGTGAAGGAGGTCTTACTTTGAATTTGCTTTTTGAGCTCTTTTTTAGATAGTTTTGCTGCAGCTGCCATGGCTCATCTGAAACCCAAAACAAGAGAAAACAACTTAAGGAAACATTTGCTTGTTTTCAACAACTGTCGTTATTACAATCTTTGTGTAGTGTCTTTGAGGCAGTCTCTTATTTCTTGTTTGAGGAATTTTTCCCCCCATTCTTCTACTTCTGTGAGAGTCGCCCATCCTAGATCAACCACCACTGATTTGCTACTAATTAAATTAATCCACACTTTCCTCAACCTGTAAAATCATCTCTGTGCCACTGCATGCAACTCAAACCCAGCCTCACTCGTTTCAATATGATGTTCCTATTTTAATGAAACTGAACATTGCACCATCCAATTACACCAGGACAAAAATAAAGATGTTTTATAACAAGTCTTTGATTAAAGTACTTTATTTTTATATGGTGCAGCAGAACAAAAACAACAAAACATCCATATAAAGTGTTTAAAAGTCTTCTGCTGCTGTGAGTTTGAACACCACGTCTGGACCACAACAAAGCAGAATATAATATCCACTTTGTTATTTAAAAATGAATGCATTTTTTGTAGACCTGAGAAGACTTTGTTTCTTATTATTGCCTTATTTCCCTTTGTTTTCTTTCATTACTGCTTAAACCTACCAGACATCTGCTTAATGAAGGCTGAATAGCTTCATGTTTTTATTTACACAAATCAAACTGCAGATCATCAATATATTCTGCATAATTGCGTAGACCATAAGTTATTTTTATTCACAATTGTTGAGTTATGGACCCTAAACCCAACCATTCTGAATAAAGAGACATTTTATATTGGTCCTGTGTTACACTGTATACATTTTTGTGAATAATTGACAAGAATACCCTGTGAAAATGTCACTATTATAGGTTTTGTCCACAAATATATAAGTAAGGTTCTTTTTAGATGCAGATGTGTTGTAAACTCTGCTCGGCTCCCTCCATTTAAACATGTTCACAACATACAACACTACGCATTTTTATTCTCTTAATCATACCTGCATTTACTTGAGGTCCAAACTTAATTTATCTTTCATTTAATGCTGTTTTCGCGTCTTTAGTCCAGCACGGGGATCACAGGGCGCCGCCATCTTGCCTGAATATAAAAGTTTACCCTCGGGAACAGCGCCCTCTAGCGTCCAGGAGGCAGCAGGACACACGACTCCAGCCAACCATGATGGAAAGCAGACACCATGCCGTTTAACACCCTTTTATATTGTCTAGGTTTTATACACAACTACACCTCAGTTTAACAGGGACACAATAACAACACAAACAGCAATCAGCAGACGATATATCGTTTTCATCTGTTTATGAAGTAGATTAATTTGTAAGAATTTACACTATGTAAGCATGCTGTTATCATTATTATTTTTTGCTGTTTACATGTATCCTGACTCCAACTTTGGGAACTCCTGATTGAAATGATTAAACAACTTAAGAAGGACACCCTTAACAGCACAATGTTTATTGATTTTATTTTATTGTATTGTTTTCATTATGCTTCTGCCAGTTGTTTGTCTTCCTTAGGATCTTCCTTTTAAATGGCCGCCATTCACTCCTGGTCAATGCCCGCCCTCCCCACCTAAATATGACAGCAGCCTAATAAAACTACATAAATTGTAATTTCTTTTTCTTTTTTGGTGGGCCGCGCCCAACTTACACATGGCCACTCTCTGCTTATCGTTATTTATTCATTCATTTTATTGTATGTTTTTCCTGGGGGCACCCCTTGGACAAAAACATTTAATAAGGTAACGCAAAAACTGATAAAAAAGGCAGTTTATCTTTATGGCTGGTTAAAGGTGAGTGGGTTAAAGCTTACATGTGGATACTTCCTTGTTATATGGCTGATACAGTTATTAACAAACAGACGAAATCGCATGGAAAACTGCTTAATTTTAATTATTATTAATAGCATTTGCGAAGACAGTACAGTATAGTCCGGTTTTGGGGTCCGGTTTCCTTGTGGATGAGTCTGCATATGTGTGGCGGTGTCTGTCAGCCAATCAGCTCTCCGTTTAGCAGCCCCCTGCTCCCTCCTGCTCCCTCCTGCTCCCTCCTGCTCCCTCCTCCTCAGCAGGCCGCTGCTGTCTCTCTCTGGCTCATAAAATATATCGCATCGCTCAGCTGTGTCGCAATTACAGCTGCTGCTCACAAAGTGACGGACCCAAGCCCTCCAGCCCCGCTCCGTGCCTGCACCAACCAACATGTCCGTCGAGGTAAAGTCCGCTCCTTTTCTGCTTGCCTCTGGGTTTTTTTGTGAGGTGCGCCCCATCGCCGTGCTGCTGCGGTCGAAGGCCATTCAGCTGCTGCGTTCAGGGTCGTGCGTTTTTTGTTTTTTTTGTTTTCCACAGCGATAGCTCGGTGCGAGGGAAATAATGTCTACGATCGGCTCGTCTTCTGGTTCTGTGGTCCTGATGCTGCAAGTCAGCTGCATTTACTGCAAGAACACTTTACTGTAACATGCAGTTTCTCTGTTCCTCGGTTGGCGAATTGTTTCAGGAACATGAGAGGGGCTTATATTTGTCCTTAAATGGGGGCTCCATAATTATCTGTTCTGCCATGTCCCAGATCTTTTCTAAAGCAGATTATTCAGGCACAAAAGCACCAGAGGCTTGAATGAAAAGCCCTTTGTTTAACTCCGACTTGTGCAACGTTCGGTTTCCCAGGCTTTTCCCTGTGGCTTGACTACAAATTCAGCCTTGGATGTTGTTGCTCAGCAGCATGCGCCTTTCTGCATCCCTTACTCCCTCTCAGTGCACTGTATCGGATTATTTCAATTCTAATGACTTTATAATATATATAATAACATTATTTGCCCTTTTTTCCCCATGGGTCTTGCTCTGAATGACTTTTCTGAGTGCCTGTTGACCCGCAGGCAGAGTTCAAGAAAGTGGCCGATGAGGTGAAGAAGGTGAAAACGCAGCCTACCAACGACGAGCTGCTGATCCTGTACGGTCTGTACAAGCAGGCCGTAGTCGGAGACGTTAACACCGGTAAATGAATTCACTTACACGAGCCGCGTATGCTCATTTTTTTCAATGTTTTTCTTAACTTCTGAGTCTTATTCCCCTTTTCGTGTGATTTTTTTTCTGAATAAAGATCGACCAGGACTGCTGGACCTAACAGGGAAAGCGAAGTGGGACGCCTGGGAATCCAGGAAAGGTAACAAGTTAGGAATGTGTGCAAACTTAAAATGACTGATGCGGCTCACTACTTAAAATTAACGGAAGCATGCAGTCACTGTGACCTTAAATCTTTAAAAAGGAGATGGAAACCACGTTGACAGGCTCTGGTAAATGCAACAACTGGTTATACTAAGTGTCACATTGTGGTCAATATAAAATGTAGAGTTGCAGTCCTTTCCTTTACCACTTGGAAAAGTTTCCCTGTTTCTATCCAGCTCCCAGGTCCATGGTGTAAAATAAAAATCGTCCCCACAGCATAATGCTGCCGCTACCATGTTTCACCATGAGCATGGTGTGTTCAGGGTGATGTGCACCGCTAGCTTTTCCATTACATATAGGCTAAAAAGTGTTGGGCTCATCTGACCAAAGCACACGTTCGCCACGGCGTTCTTTCAACATTGGCTTTCTCGTCTTTTCCATAAAGGCCAGATTTTTGGTCAACACTAATAGTCCTCATGGCAACACAACCTCCCACCTGAGCTGTGGATCTCTGCAGCTCCTCTAGAGCCGGAGCAGCTTCCCTGTTCTCTCCTTACTGACTTATCTGCTGCGTTCCTTGGTCGTCATGATGCTGTTTGTTCACTAATGTCCTCGGACAAACCTCTGGGGACATCTGGATTGGTACTGAGATTAAATTACACGGGAGGACTCTCTCAGTTAGGTCTCATCTGAAGGATTTTGTTTCATTTTTTGCATTCCACTGCACCACTACGCACTACTTTATGGATACAGAATGGACTCTGGTTAGTTTGATGTCCTTCAGCCGGGAATCGACCCTGCTCTGTTTTGTGTTGGTCCAATCGAATAAAGTCCCGATAAAATACGTTAAAGTTTGTGGTTGCAGTGGAACAAGAGGCGAAAAGGTTCAAGGGGTACGAATACTTCTGTCAAGAAGGTTCTGTATAAATCCGACTTGCTGCCGCTGCTTACAGAGAAACAGACTGATGCTTTTGTTGTAACTAATTTGTTTCTCTCCTCCGGTTTCAGGAATGTCCAAGGACGAGGCGATGTCGACCTATATTACACACGCTAAGGAAATTATCAGCAAATATGGGCTGTAAGCGTTGCAATAAACTAAAAAGTCAGGGTTAAAGGAAAAAAATTAAAATGACAAAATTCTGTTCTCAGAGGCTATAATTATTCCTTAGTTTGTGTTTTTTTTTTTTTTTTTTTTTTTACATATAATTTATCCATAAACTAATACAATAATCAACTACTATGCATTTTCAAGGGCAGATAATCTTGCTGATTTAATGTACTTTGATACACTGGACTGATTTGTAACATGGATTAAAACCAAGCAGACAAAACCCTGTTTAATGTGAACATATATGGAAATTAAACTCCTTTTTACTCCTTTCTGCGATTATGTGTTGTTTTTCCGCTGGGGTTGTGCGTAAATTATTTGAATATTATCATATAAAAGGCACCAAACATTTGCATACACAAACAGGATAGGAGGAGCTGTTTGATAAATAAAATACATACTGTGTTTATATGGAAAAGGAGCAGCTGCTGAACTTCTCTGAGATTATCCTTTTTATAGGTGATCTAGCTGACATGCATGGCCGATAAATGTTTCTCAGCTTTTACTGTGAAATCAGAATAGAGAAAGAAAAACAGTAAAAGTTTATTGAGCGGTCAGAAATGAATGCTTTGATAGGGGAATAATTAGTATCTAATAAAAGTATTGGCAAAAATTCAGAATACTTTTATGCATATTATTCAGTGAACATTTACAAGTCGTGCAAATGCACCAAATTGGAATACAACCAATAAACAATTCCCCCCTTTTTGTTATATCTAAAACTAAAAACCTTTTAGAAATAGATTAAATTAAACCTCCTGGGCCGATTGAGTTAAAACATCTGCAGAGATCATTGCTACCAAATGCACTTGAGACCTCAACTACTGATGGTTGAAGCATGCAAATAATGGGGAAAAGAAAACAAGGGCACACTGACATGACCAACTGGCTTAACAACCATTTTACTATTTTGTAGCTATTCCAAAATCTCTGTTGTTGCATTCTTTTCAAATACAATTGGCACTCATTTTGAAATTTGTACACGTTTCTCATATGTAACTGATAAAAAGTAGGTGAAACCCAAATGTATCAAAGTGTAAAGTCCTTGGGTCAAACTAAGCGCATGCGCCGCAATGGGCTCAAACTTCAGCGGTCAATGGTGGTGGGAGTTCCGGTTCCTTTTTAGGATTCAACTCATTTGGATCACTTTACCAAGCTCTCCAACTATCTGCTCTCACACAACTCTTAACTTAGTACTGGTTTCATAATTAAGCCAAGTTTCGATTTAACGACAATATTTGCATATCTGTACATGAACAATGATTGTAAGTAACTACATATTTTCAGTGCAAATGTTCGGATACGATATTTTCAAGTCATGAATACTGGTGAGAAGTTCAACCAATGTAATTAGAGGATATAAAAACAGTAACTTCCATAACGGGCAGATGGGATGTCTTGAGGATTTTTTTAATCCATGCTTATTTCTGTTCTGTCTCTCTTCGAGGTCGGTCGTGCTTTCCTCTTCTCTCCAGCTTTTACCCCCCCTCCCTCTCTCCTGTTTCTGCTGCTATGTTTTGTCTTTCTGAGCACTTTCTTCATATCAACCGAACTCTGAAAAACATGGATCTGGTAAGCTGGTCTCTCAATGCTATTGATCAATTTTTTTTTTCAACGGGTAGGCAACGAAAGGGGGACCCGTCCGGTCCTGATTGACTCATTTTGTGGGATACACCCTACATTCCTGGATGGATAACGGTGTGTCTTTCCACCTTGTCATTCCTGGACGTTTGAAAACGTTTGCATGTTTGGATTCAGGATATTTGGATTTCTACTTTATTGGATCTTGTGGATTTTTCAGCAAATACAGCGGACGTCGTTAGCCATTTGGCCTTGATCAGGCTGCCGGCTGCATAGGACGCGCTCACTAAGGCGGTGAACGGACAGATCTGGAAGGTGGAGGAGCAAAGCCGAAAAGCTGGATGTGCTGGAACGCAGACTGGCTTCGGTGGTTTGAACTCAAGGGGGTGATGGGATAAAATCTGGGAGTGATGCGCGGAAAAGCCCAACAATTTGGAAAATTGGATTTCACCATTTGGAGCCAGCAAAAGACTTAAAGCTGACAGGAAAGTCAGTGCAGCTGTATCATAACAAATAAAGTATTTAGTCTGCCTCCCTATCTCTACTCCTGGATTGTTATGGGGAAGGAGCTCAGAACATTTTTTGTTTTTTGTTTTTACTTTAACAGCCCTTGAAGCAGGGTGTACACTGACAACCTTGATACCAAAATGGTTCTCCTGCAACTGTAGTGGAAACTGTCTATCTGCATGCTTGCTTGTTTTTTATAGCACCAATTCACAATTTTTTTTTCTAAAGGCAGTGCAACAAGACAATCAGATTTAATTTATAGCTGATGTACTATTAAACCAGTCATATAGACATTTTCAAATTCAATCAAACATATTCCAACTATCATTATTACTACTTCTACTGCCAATAATAATAACTTTGTTATTAATCGCATAAATGTGATATTTCGAATATTTATGGTACATGTAAAATATGTTTAATTTAATTCAGAATTTTAATATTCACTTTGATCTATTATCTGTATGTGACAATATAGTTTTCAAGTGATCTAATTGTACTTTTCGTAATTAATTTAGATATAGGAAATGCTTTTACAGCGTGTATTTAGCCTACTTGTAAATATGGAGTAAGTGGTTCAAAATCGACAATATACATTAAATTAGAAAGAAAAAAAAGTTAAAAGAGAAAAATAATGAACCCTTATTCTTGGCCTTGCCTTTAAACACAATTAATCAGCACCAAAAATCTACTGTGTCATTCGGCGTGGGGTAAGCAGCTCTTGTCGTTCCTTTCAGAGAGCCGGCCCACAGAATCGGCTCAGCCGCGCAGGCGCATTGGCGCATTTGGCAGGGACTCAGCAGGCTGAGTGGGGTAAAGGTGAACGCTGTCCGGTCCTGCGGCAGCAGCTGCGGGCAACAACACTGCGAGCTTCCCTCGCTCACCCAGCCGGCCAAAGGACCCAAACCCACGATATTTATGCTGTAACACAAAGTCAGCACATTTTCCAGAGAAGCTGAGCTAGCAGTAAGTTTTCTGTTCACGTTTATCTTTGCTAACTGAGCTAGCTGCGCTGTAAGGTAGCATTAGCAGCAGGACTCAGGCTCATCGGTTGTGTTTTGTTTTCCTTTAATAACAAGGGAAATAACCGGGTTATTGATGCCTTTATTCCTGCACATAGAGGCTATATTTTTTATCATTGAGTCTCCTGGATCAGAATACACGGTCCCCCATAGAAATAAGTAAAAGCAGGGTAAACACAGGACATGATTTATCCCGTTATAACTCAAGTTCTTTGTATAATGTCTAAATGTATAAAGTCTATCCCAAACGGACTTGTTTATTTGCTGTTGCATCCTTTATATGACTCTGCAACATTATCGGGGTATATGTAATGCTTGTTAAATGTGCAATAAGTTGGGACAACCGATCTGAGGAGTTGGTTTATTCAGACTTAGCTTTACTGGTTGCAGAAAAGTACAATATTGTGTCACTTTAAGAAGTGGTTTCCTGATCAATGGACAAAGATGCACCGATCAGGCTTTTCCCTGCCAGTGCTGATGTCTGACTTGGCGATTTTTATTGATTCTAATAGCTTATTTCCAGGAACTGTAACATATAAAATAGAGGTAGAGGTCTGGGATCCAACAGAAGATAAAGGAATTACAAGATTAGCCCCATTGATGCACCAAAGCATACGTCCCTGGGTCAAACATCTGTGTACTAGTAGTCCGAGATGAGCCGACTGAAGCAGCCGCTTCTTACTCCTTCTGAGTTTCCAGATAGTATCTGTTGGAGGCAACCTTTGAAAAGCGCTGTATTCCCACATCTCCTCCTCCTAACCCCCCCCCCCCCCCCCCTCTGACACAGAGAGAATTTCACCCAGCACAGACAATAATGGTGGAGCTGTTTGCTCTCCAAGCTGCTGCTGATTGGGAGTCAGTGCTATTCATCTAGTTACACTGTAGCAGGGGGAAAAAAAGGAAGATCAGCTGCATCTTTGTGACAGTGTGTGGTTATTTTGTGTTACAGAGAGAAGAAATGGCCAGTCGATTAGCAGATACTCTGCCTGAGCGGACCTTCCAGTACCAGAACAGTCTGCCTGCCCTGCCTGTACCATCTCTAGAGGGCAGCCTTTCTAAGTACCTGGATGCAGGTAGGACGGCTGCGCAGAACCAGGTTACTCTATCGGAGCGCAACACGTGTCCGGTCAGGCAAGAGAATAACGCATATGGTGGAATTAGAGCTGCGCATTATTGCAAACGTCACCCTTCGTCACAGTGTTTGCAAAGTGGCAACTTCAGTGAACCGCTATGGATGCAACATTTGCGAGGATATTGCATTTCCAGTGGCGTGCATTCACAAAAAAAACACACGTCTTCAGTAGCTTTGACCCCGGCTGCTCTTGACGCCTACGCCAGGCGTACATCTTTGGTGGCTGAGAAGCTGAAACTCAGAAAACGGCGGGGTCTTTGCAATGATGGAAAAGAAAGAAGAGAGTTTTGCAAGTGTGGATTAATCATAAGTGATATTGTCATGTCAGTATGCAGGAATAGTGCCATAACTACATGCTTTCCTTGATAACTTACAGTCCTATGCTTGATTATTGTAGCTTGTTGCCACTGCAGCTTGGTTCTAAAATCTAAAACATATAGGCCTTAAAAGTTCTTGCTTTATGACCACAGCTACTATGTATCTTGATGACCGCGTTCGGAAAGCTCTGCGTTAGTAAATGTGTTTACATGAATTACAATATGCAACCTGAGCTCATTATGGCTGTAGAATCACACTCAGGAGAAACGGATGCTGTAGGGCATTAAATGCAAAGTCATTGTGCAGGCTGTGATAACATTACGCAACATGAAACCCCAGTAAACGAGCATGTATGACAAGATCAGTGACGGCGCCGGTGATAAAATTGAATAAAAAAATTGATCAAACGATCCAATAATTAATTTAAATAAAACCTATTTGATCAAATTTATCATTCTGCACTGCCTCTGTAGCAAAGGCTCAAAACATTTCTGCTGCCAGTTTTCTCTGAACCACGCGGTGAATTAGCAAACCCTTATTTCATTTCAATTCCATTCAATTTTATTTATATAGTGCCAGTTCACAACAAGTCATCTCAAGGCACTTTACAAAGTCAAATTTAATAAAATCAGACAGATTGGTCCAAAGGTTTCCTATCTAAGGAAACCCAGCAGGTTGCATCTAGTCTTGACAAGCAGCATTCACTCCTCCTGAAAAAGCGTAGAGCCACAGTGGACAGTCGCCTGCGTTGTTGATGGCTTTGCAGCAATCCCTCATACTGAGCATGCATGAAGCGACAGTGGAGAGGAAAACTCCCCTTTAACAGGAAGGAAAACCTACAGCAGAACCGGGCTCAGTGTGAACGGTCATCTGCCTCGATCGACTGGAGGTTAGAGACGGAGCAGAGACACAAAAAGAGACAAAAAAAAGGCACAGAAGCAAACATTGATCCAGGAATCCTTTCTGTCTTATCATCAGGTTAATGTGTGGACTCACAATCCTGCATGTACTTCCTGTTTGAAAAGCCGAAGGGTTATAAATGTCAAATAATCAGATCCTTCCTATGTCCTCCTCAGCTGGCCAAATACAAACTCAAATGTTCAACAAAAGCCTCTGAAAGCCTACGACGTGCAGAAAAAGCAATTATTTTGCCTTTTTAGTTGTGCGTTCACTCTTTCCCTCTTAATTTCTACTTGCAGTGCACCCGTTTGCGTCGGAAGCCGAGTTCAAAGCTACCGCGGAGATCGTGAGGAGGTTCAGGGAAGGCGTCGGCAAGGAGCTGCACCAGAAACTGCTGCAGCGCGCCAAAGCTAAGAGGAACTGGGTGTGTGGATGAAGCGGCCTTCACTGCTCCCTGCTTCTTAAAGCGCGAGCTAACGGTGCCTGTACTCTCCCTCAGCTGGAGGAATGGTGGCTAGACTCCGCGTACCTGGAAGTGCGAATCCCCTCGCAGCTGAACGTTAACTTCGGCGGTCCCGGGCCGTACTTGGAGCATTTCTGGCCGCCCGCTGAAGGCCGTTCTCTGCAGAGGAGCAGCGTCATCACATGGCACACGCTGCAGTACTGGGACCTGCTCCGCACGTAAGACGCATGCCTCACACGCGCCCTTCAGACACGTCGTTTTGTTTGAGCGTTTTACGCTTTAATTTGTGTTTGCTTTAAGGGAGAGACTTGCTCCCCAAAAAGCTGGGAAGGACCCGTTAGACATGGATCAGTTCAGGATGCTCTACTGCACCTGCAAGGTACCGGGAGTGAAGAAGGACACCATTCGTAACTACTTTAAGACAGGTGGGTGTAGCTCCACGGCTCTCTGCAGCCGCCCGGCGCACCTGGAACCTCTGAGCCGCTGCTTTAACGCCGCCTGACGTGCATTTTGCTCCGTTTCTCAGTGAGCGAGGGCCCGTGTCCGACCCACCTGGTGGTGATGTGCCGCGGACGCATTTTTACCTTTGATGCCCTTTTTGATGGACAGATCCTGACTCCTCCAGAGCTCCTCAGGTGGGAAGCAAACCCAGACCAGCAGGCCCACACCGGCCCAGATCCTCCACCGCAAACAGTCTTTATTTATTTATTTATTTATTTATTTATTCAGAAACGACTTTATATCCTTTTTTCTCCCCCATTTATTCGGTTATTTAATGTCCCTACCTGCTGAAAAGCTACACCCTGATACTTTGATTTGGATATCATTGGTTTTAAAGTATTTCACGCTCCTAAGTTTAGTAAGATAAAGACTTCAGCAACACTTGCAGCGTAAGGAGCATACTTTTATTTACAGACCAACGCGTTTCGGCTTGTGGTCTTCTTCAGGGTCATTCAAGCTCTGAGTTTACCAACCCGGCTGAAGAAACGTGTTTCAGTTCAGGACAGAAGAAAGTCAACCTCCCTTTTTTTTAAACTCAGTTTATTCTTTAGCAACAGCAGGAAGTAGGGCTGGGCCTTTATTGTATCCTTTTACTGTTATCGTGAGAAATTTCTTATCATTATAAGAATTAGGATTTATCTTGACAACGATAAATTCTAACTAGTTGTGTCTGAAAACCCTCAAAACTGCCAGTATTGTCAGGATTGTTATTTTGGCTATTTTCTCCACTGTTGGTTTATTGAAAGCATCAAAAATATAATTAGATGCAGCTTCTATGTGCAGTGTGCAATCTATGTAGCTAGTGTCCTGATGAAACCTATTTGAATTTTATTTTAATATATGTTACATTTATAAATTGTTTTTAAGGACAGTATTTGTGCTCATTGGACTATAATTGACATGCAGCCACATAGTTACCTGAAAAAACTACAAGAAGCTGTAAATAGTCTCTTATCATCACTTTTATCATAACCACAATATATCGTGATAAAATTTAAAGTTCGTATCGTCCAGCCTTAGCCTTAGGAAGTAAAAAAAAAAAAAAAAAAATAAAAAATTTCTCCTGATTCTTGTGTTAATAAATAGCAGAGAATAGCTACCAGAATTTGTATGTGGTGTAAAAATTATCCCTTATTTGTGCGTTAGAAAATGTGACTTAATAATCCTCGTTAATTTTTTTTACCTGCTGAAAAAAAATGACATTTTCACATTTTGTTCAGCAGACAAGACTAGTCGCTGTATGAAGTTAGGACATGAGTCCAACAGCCTTTTACTTTGACCAACAATTTACGCTGCGATTTGGGCTTTTCTAATAACTTGCCCCAGTTGTTTCACTGCTTGCTCATGGGTCGTCATTTCTGACTCTGTTTTTGTGGCTTTTCTTGATGGCAAAACTAATCACTATGGCCTGAAATGTTTTTCCATATTGTCAAAAATCAAACTTTATTTGGTTCCCCAGAAGGAAACATCTAAACATGGCTCTGGGTAAATCTGTCTATGTCGTGCCTGTAAGCGAAACAACTTTCTGCTCTTTTATCAAATCATTTGGTATCGGTTTATTTACTTTGAGAGTTAGGAGTCTTCAATGAGATAACTATACAGAAAATAGCTAATATCTCATTTTAATTTGATTTAATCCATATTATTTGCCTTAAGATTCTCCAGTATGACCTAGTTTAATTGATTGTGGTTCTGATATCTGTTTTGGGTTAGTCGTAAACCAAAACCACCCCTAGACGTTCTGTTGCTGTCTGATATCTGGGTCACATTTCCTCACAGCAGACTAAGTAGATCTTAGACCATGAACGACCCATCGTTGGTTGTCAAAGCGGGTACAAACTGATGAAAGGTCCGTTGTGACGAGAACATTTCTACAAAGGTATGAAGGGGCGAAATGAGCAGCCTCTTCTACGGTGACCCTGACTCTGTTCCTGGCTTTAGGCAGCTGAGCTTTGTGAAGGAGCGCTGCGACGGAGAGCCGGAGGGAGACGGAGTCGCCGCTCTCACATCCGACGAGCGCACCCGCTGGGCCAAGGTACGGCGGTCGCCTTTCATCGCAGAGACGCTAACAGAAACGTCACCATTACTCTAAATTCTCGTGTTACCAAACCATCACTGGGGATCTATACCTCCGTGTCTATTTTCAGGCAAGAGAGCATCTGATAAGCATCGATCCACACAACAAGACCATTCTGGAGATCATCCAGAGCAGCATGTTTGTCATCTCCCTGGACGAATCCAAACCCTACTCCAGTCCAGAGAACTACACAAATGTATGAGTGGCACAAATCTGAGCTATTTGCTAACCACGAGCGGCGGAGAGCTGATTTTGTTGTGTTGAACGCAGCTGACGGCGGCGGCCCTTACAGGCGACCCGACTATCCGCTGGGGGGATAAGTCCTACAACTCAATCGCTTTTTCAGACGGCACTTTTGGATCCACCTGTGATGTAAGTTTTCATGTTTGGTTCCTTGTGGAGAAGTTTAGATGCTCTGTTTCCACACAGCCTGCAGTTCAGTTTATATACGGTATCTAGAGCAGTGGTCTTCAAGTCCGGCCCTCAGGAACCGCTGTCCTACATGTTTTAGATGTGTCTCTGCTCCACAATCAAATGATTACATTTCTTCCCCAGCAGCCTCCAATGGCTGCAGAGCCCTCTTCATCACCATTTTGTTTGAGACAGGTTTGTGGAGGCAGGGAAACACCTAAAGCATGCAGGGCAGTGGCTCCCAAGGACCATGATTGAAAACCACTGGTCTAGCTTATGGGGGAAAAAAGATTTTGAGACATTTGTGCCCTGCACCACTCGCTTAAAGTTGCATCTATCCGTCCATCCTCCTCTTAAAGCATCCCTACATGGATGGACGGATAGTAGGATGGATGGATATGTGGATTGATGATGGGAAGGATAGATGTTTGCATGGATGGATGGATAGGAGGATGGTTGGTTGGCTGGGTTTGTCCCTTAGTAATCTCTGGTTTTTGCAGTAATCATGTCTTATAGGGGACATTATATGCAAATTCCACTTTTTTAGTCCTTATGTACATTTTGATGTGTACTTGGAGTCTCTAGGAGTGCAGAAAAGTTGAATTAAGTCTGTTTAGGAGCATAAATATCTCAATGTTCTGTTTTTTCAAGCTATTCCGTTTTCTCAGTTTTGTATTACTTGTTTTTTTTTTAAACAATAACGTCACAGTATTTGCTGCAGAGCTGCTAAACACGGTCATGGGCTCAACCTAAAAACCCTTAGAGTAAGGACTCTTCAGCCAAAGCAGAAGTGCGTCAGCGGTCGTCATGATAAGTGCTGTTTAAATAGTGCAGTCAGTAAGGAAGGAGGTATGAAAATTAGCCTGAATGCTCCCTCCTGCGGCTAGTTTTGCCTAGGAACCCATCGATGTCCCTTACTGGTGCTAAGAATCCTTTAGGTATCCCACAATTCTTTGCATGACATGACGTGTCAGCATAGCCACCTCACAGAAATCAACAAAAAAATCTCCGGAGAAAAGAGAGAGCACGCACTTTGTAGTTAATTTTCGTAAGGCTTAGCCCCAGATTTGACTCCCATCATCCATGAGCGTTTCCGTCACGTAATGACGTCGGAGTTAAAGGCTGTCCGAATTCAGCACAGCAGTCCGAAGCTCCTTTCCTCCCCATGACTCTGAGGAAGGTCAAGGAACAGGAACTAGAAGCTCTTATTAATGGTATTCGACTGGCGTTCTGGACTTCCAGCTAACCAGCCTCACGAATCCGCCATTTTTATTTCTTGCCGCTATGTTGTAGTCCAGGCTGAAGGATGCCGAAGCTACAAGTGGATACGTGAAAATATTTGGTTGTTCATTACACTGTCCTACTACAAAAATGCCCGACTGGGATGGATGGGAACGCGGTGCGACCTGGAGGGGGCGGGGTGTAAAGTGCCTCCTTTATATTTAAAGAGACGGTACCAATATCAGGTGTTCGCACCTCCGAACAGGCGTAAAAAGAGGAAACGTGGGGGTAAATAAACGAGGGATTCAGACCAAAGCATTCCAGTTCCACTTTAAATGGACCACAGCGAAATAATTTATGTGTGAAGTTAAAAGCATGATGTGTCCCCTTTAAGCCTTGGCTCTGTATACATTGATTTAAGGTTTAAAAACCAATTAAAACAGAGAAATCTGCATGTGGAAAAGTTTTAGATTTCAAAACTGCAGATGGGAGTAAAGTTTCAGGTGTGACTTGTGGATTAATACATAAATATATGTTAAATACTTCCTGTAAAATCATTTTGCAGCATGCGCCCTATGATGCCATGGTGCTGGTGTCAATGTGTTGGTATCTTGACCAGCAAATCAGAGCTACAGAGGGGCAATGGAAGGTAAACACCAGCTTTTACCCTGTTCTGGACACACCATCGAACCCATGCCTGTTAAACTTCTCAGACTCTGGCGTCTTTGCTTTTTAGGGCTCAGACACCGTGAGGAGGATCCCTCTTCCTGAGGAGCTGCTGTTTACTCTTGATGAAAAAGCCTACAGTGACATTCATCGTGCCAAACAGCAGTATCTGGAGTCTGTGAGTCCCCAGAAAGCCTAATAGGGGGAACAAAAGGACTCGTTTTATTAAAGAGGTGCATGATCATTAACTTTATCTGTGCTGTTGCAGACCCAGAACCTTCAGGTGGTGTGCTACGCCTTCACAGCGTTCGGAAAATCAGCCATCAAGCAGAGGAAGCTGCATCCAGACACCTTTATCCAGCTGGCAATGCAGCTAGCCTACTACCGATTGCACAAGAAGTACGCAGCAAACACTTCTATGCTTATTTATTTTTACTTCAAACAAACAAAGTGGTCGGCTCCAAATGTCCGCTCGTGCTTTTGTCAGGCCAGGAAGTTGCTACGAAACGGCAACGACGCGCAGGTTTTACCACGGCAGGACGGAGACCCTGCGGCCTTGCACCCAGGAGGCTGTGAACTGGTGCCAAGCCATGATGGACCCTGCATGTGATGTAAATATCTTAAATGTGTTTCTGTTGGAGAACCAATTAACAGACAGCGTTCACTCACTGCGCTGTCCACATATTTAAAATCGGAGAAATTTGGCCAATCAGAACATGCATTGGTGTAAGTAGACGCTGTGACATTTCTTAGTGATACATTTCTCAAATATGAGGGGCAAAGATGGGGAAAAAAATCTACGTATAATAAAGATGTTAGGAGCAACATAACTTATTGGTCATTTATCAGCCCAGTTTTATGCTTTTCCTTTTAAATGTCATTGTAGTGGTACCAGAAACATCCAGTAATTTTACTCAAAACCTGGACACGCCCATCCATTAAACCTGGTTAAATACAGTAGGTTGAAGCATTTTTGTTAAAAAAGTGACCCGTAACATCCTCCCCGCAGCTGAGAATGGAGTAAAACAAACATGCCAGACCCCTTTTTATCTTTGGAAACAACACCGATCCCCCACATTAATGTAAATTGCATGTTTGGTTTATTATCTAGCAGGTAGAGAGAGAAAATCACATTCTGCTCTGATTAAAAAAAAAAGATTGTATCCCATGAAGACTTTCAAATGGACGATTTTGGTCCACATGGCAGAAAGTCTGGACATCACAGTTGTAAATCCTACATGATTTCTACACGTTTAGCTTCCAAGCAGCCAGACATCCTCCTAAGCTTTCAAAGAGACGTTGATTAGATGTTTTCCAGGCTTTTAAAGGTTCTTCTTTACACTTTGGTTGCTTTCTTTTCATAATCAGAATCAGAAATACTTTAATAATCCCAGAGAGAAATTACAAAATTGTACACATTTTTTTTTTGACTAGACCTTTTATATGACAATGGCAGCATATTCTGAAGTTTACTGAATGAGAGGTGAGCAGATCAGATCTGAGAATCCATCTCCAGCTATTGCTGTACGGTTGAAGACTTTTGCACAGCTGATGTGGTTTTATGAGTGACGTCGCCGTTTCCGTCCTCAGTAACACTTTTGGTCGAGCAACCAGGTTGTTCTTAGACGTTCCCAGGTTCCGTCAGAGGAGTGGAGGAGCTGCTCAAAGTTTAGCGCCACATGCTTTGTTTGTGCGGTTTGTTTTCTAAATGCCACAGACAGGATGCCCTTGCAATGAAGCAAGCGACATCCATGCTTGCCCGGTTTTAAAAAAAAAAAAAATGGGAAAGAAATTAAATTATATTAAGACTTTTACAGCAACATAAAAGAATTCAATTATAATTTTATATGTGCATCTCTGTCTTTTAATTAGTTTTGGACCAGATTTTTCATACTGAATATTGAAAAAAAGTTTAAATGAATGTTCATCTCCCTACCTTCCTGTTATTTCATTCTTACATCTCCTGCGTTTTATAGAATGATTCTTTTTGTTTTGCAATGTTTGTTTTTGCTTTATTTGTTTTGTTTGCTTTTTCTTTACTATTACGACGTTATTTTCATGATGAGTAGAGATGCAGCAATCAGTCGGCCAGAGGACAGTTTTTCTCTGGATCAGCTCTGACCAGGCATAAGCAGGACAAACACTGAAAAATACCATGATTTTATTTATTTTTATTTTTTTGTCTCCCTCTTCGTCAAATCTATAAAAATCTAAGGACTTCCACCATCATGGGGCTATAAATGCATCAGCCTGCTGCATGAAGTTTAATCCATTTTTTCTTTAAATGGGTTATCATGTGGTTCACCATATGACAGATTTCTATTAAAGCACAATTTTAAAATGTCTTATAGTCCTGAAAAAAAAAAAAAAAAAAAAATCAGAAATTGGTATTCGGCCTTGATGGGTGCATCTCTAGCTTTGAGTTGACGTCTTAGCTCTTGTTTTTTATTGTATATTTCTGCGCAGCACGTTGATGCAGCTTTCTGCAGGGCTGCATAAATAACGCTGACATCTTCCCTCTCAGGCGAACACCAGGAGAACAGCTATGCTCTCGGCTTTTAATAAACACAACAAGCTGATGTCTGAGGCTCAAGATGGAAACGGTGAGTTCGTGTAATTTATGCTTGTGCAGATATACTGTATGTATTGGTTAATATGTTTTAGACATCAATATTTTAAAGGAGTTATATCATGCAAAATCAACTTTTATGAGCTTTTAACTATGTTGTGATATTATTCCCTCAATAAAATCGTGGCCTAAGTTGTTATTTTGCTTGATTCAAGCATGTCTGAGTAACCCTCAGGATTTCGGCTTTCTGAGCCGCCCCTCTCAGTGAGCGGTGATGTGAGGCACAGCGGGATAATTTCTGCTCAAAGTTGAGACGAAGTGGCTCTTTTAGCACCTGATCTGCACACTGACAGCAGCTGCTCTTCTTTGATACCAGTCAGGCCACGCCTGAGGTTATAACCAGCAAAACCATAATCATAGTTGTTATGAGCTCTCCGGTTGTATTGTGAGATCAAAAAATAACTTTATGCACCTCCTGCCACCAGTTGGTAAACAAACAAATGTTAGCATGAACTAAACTGAGATTTTATATTTCTGCGCCACCAACCTTCATCTCCCTGTCACAGCGTTGGGGAGTTACAGACACCTGCATGTATTTTATTTATTTCAGCTCCGTTCCTGTCTCATTTAATAATTTCTAGGCAGCAGAACTTTGGTTAAAATCCACTGATTTCATTCATTCTTTACAAATGATCAGACATTGTTCACTTTCAATACAATATTTCACATGTGTCTCTTTAAATTAAGGTCTGTCTCAATTTAACTTTAAGGAGAGACAACCACAGATGAAGTATATTGTGGCGAGTATTGTCCCAGTACGCTGCAGGAGTCCTTGCTGAAGTGTTTTAGAAAAATTGTACCGTTAAATCCGTCCGCTGCTGAGTGAAACACTTCTGTGAAAACCTCCTGATGTGTCAGGGGCAGCATTTCATGACGTTTCTGTTATTGGCTGCAGGTTTTGACAGACATCTTCTTGGGCTTTATCTCATTGCTAAAGAAGAAGGACGCCCCTCCCCTGAGCTGTTCTCTGACCCCCTCTACTCAAGGAGGTACTACCTGTCCTACTCGTTCCCTTCTGTCTGCGTCAGCCGGTGATGTCGCTCTGGTTTATAGTCAAGAGTTGTGTCCCAAAATCAAGTTTTACTACCTGATCAGCAGGCTGATAATATGATTTTAAGGGTTTAGGGTTCCAACAAATATTTAAAAAACTTCCAGATCTACTTTAGTACAGATGAGAGAAAATAGAGGATAGAAATATGCTCAGTATTCCACATTGTATTGTTTGTTGTGTTATCTGAAACACAAAAATCTGAATATCTGAACAATAAAGTGGCCCTTTATATTTATCTATATTTAAATGATGCCCCTTATCTCTGATGTACAACTTTACTCTTTTTCCATCTCTTGTTCTTTGAGAACCCACAAAATCATACAGAAATCATCCCTCTAAAACTTCTTAGAACAGGCTTTTAAACTGGATCCTTGGTTCTTAACCTGGGCCCAAAATAGAAAGCAAACACAGCATTATTTTATATATTTTTTTAATTCAATTGAAACAAAATGAAAGCATCTAAGACCCCAAATTTCAACAGATCTGTATTAAAGGTAGGATAATCCATTCAAGATGTGACGAATCTCAGATCGAGTACATTTTTAATTAGAGCTGATCCACGTTGGTCCAGACACCCACAAAAAAAACCCAGAAGTCTTAATTTTATGAACATAGAGGCGACAAAATCCAGCCCACTAAATGCTTCTTAAATGGCTGTAATGTTTTAAAATAGCTCAGAAAAACCAAGAAATGTGAGTGTCTGGAGTGTCTTCACTGGAAGTTCTGGTTCTGCCCCAGAGGAACCAGATAGCACCCTGATCAGACTCTTGTTCCACCTCAGCGGCTCCAGCTCTCCTCAGATGGAGGAGCATAGAGGAGCTCCGGCCTCTTAGACATGGGACGTCGTCCCTTTAATCATAATTAAAAATCGTATCGCCGTAGTCGGAACCAGTAAATTTCACATGTTGACTCAGCTCCTCCTCCTTAAATGATAGATTGCAGCAGACGAAGCCTCTAAAAACTCCTGATTTACTTCATATTTCTCCATAGCTCGCATTCACAGCTGTTTTGTCTTAGCGTCTGCAGAGTTTTTCTTTTTTTGAAGCATCTAATAAAAACATGTCATTACTTAAACATTTATTCAAGAGGTACTAGTATTTAACTGTTGATGTTTCAGCCCAGATTTGAATAATTATCTCCTAAACTAAGATTTCAGAGAATTTGAGTCTGAAAAAGTTGGTAAATGTAGATTAAAGACCTTGTTCTCAGCTAGCAGTGGATGCAGAAAGATTTTAGTTTTGGTGCGCTTGAACGGACAAGAGTTGCGTTTGTGTGTCTGCAGTGGCGGCGGCGGGAACTTTGTGCTGTCGTCCAGTCTGGTGGGCTACACCACAATAATGGGGGCGGTGGCTCCGATGGTGCACCATGGGTACGGTTTCTTTTACCGCATCAGAGACGACAGGTGGGCAGAAAAACGCGTTCTCAAGATGCTGTGTTGACTGTTGTTTTCCCAAACTACTCTCGATGTGCTGTTGAAGTTGACCGCCTTGTAAAACTCTGCCGTCTGGGCTTTGCAGCAGCTTCTTAGACATATTTGTGACATATTTTTCTCCTTCTTTTCTTATAGGATTGTGATCTCCATCACAGCTTGGAAGTCCTGCCATGAGACGGATGCGGCCTCGCTCTTCAACACCTTCTCCAGCTCCATGCATGAGATGCTCCATCTGGCCACCACGTCTCAGCTTTAAGCCCTCGTCCCCCCCCCAAAAAAAGAGGAATTTAATCGTTTAATTTCTTCTCTTCTTCTTCTTCTGTGGACGTGTAGCTCAGAATGACTTCATACCGACAGCTAGATCAGCACAAATCAATGCAAAGGAGCAGAATCTGCACCACTGGATGGGCACTAATTGTAGAAATTTTCTTTTTGGCATTATTTTCCTTTTATAAAATCCTTTTGATTGTACATGTATTTACTAACTTTAATTTCCTTATGAAAAATGTTAATTTGTATTGAATCGCAGCACTGATCTTGAATGACAGACCCTGAATCAGCCTTCATGTTGAGATCAATGCTTCTGAAATGTAAACAATAGTTTGTCATATTGACCACTAAGGCGTTCTTACTATTAATGTCGTAAAACTTCACTCTACTGGTTTCTGTTGCTCAAATCGGGCTAAGGTTCACACACTGAGATGTTTTAAAATATCTATGCCTTATAATGGACTGGACTGTAGATCCCCAGCTTCGCCTTGTTTTATATTCTCAGATGTGTGATTATGCAAACTGCCTCTACCTCTTTTCTTCATGCTAAGCAAGTGGGACCCTGACTTTTGTGCTATTTTTTTTTAAGGTTGAAGTTACCCACTAAAGTCTTCCTGCAAATAAGGCATAGATAACAGTCAGGGTTTCATGCTCCTTGAACTTTCACACATTTCATCACGCAGAAACCACAAACTTCAATGTATTTTAAGATAAGATGCACTTTATTGATGCCAGAACTGGACAATTATTAAGCAGCAGCATGACATACAGAAAACGGACAGCGACGCTCAGCATAAAACCTAAAATTAAGTAGAAAAGTATAATCTAAAACTGACTGTACGTATTTGCGTCCTATGCCTGTATACCTCAGCGCTGATCGTGCAAGTGAGGGTCTGCAGTGTGATTCAGTGCCAGTCATAAAGCGAGTTATTGTACGTGGTGATGGGACGTGGCAGGAAAGGTTTACTGTACTGTTTATTCAACAGCAGAGCTGTAATAGTCTGTTGGAGAGGGTGCTCTGCTGTCTTTGTGGCCCTTGATGTGACAAAGTAGTCCATAAATGTGAAGTTAAAGTGTAACTCACCCCAAAATCAACTTTTTCCCCCAGATAAACTGGCCTAAGGGTGCTACTTTAATGTTACTGTGCAATTTTTTACATTTACATCCAAACTTGTTCTGCAATATTCTGCCCTCTTGGGGTTGAATGGTGGCTATTGCAGTTGAATTTTCCCATTGGTTCAAATGGTACACGCTTTGGTCATCATGGCCCAGCGTTCTTGTATAAAAGTGTCTGTCAGACGCCCACGTGGCGGGTCAGACTCTGGAGTTGGAATCAGCAGCATACGGAGCGTTGATTAATAGTGTTTACGCTTTGAACATTCTAGGTTTCCCACACTTAGCGCTGCCCCTCATGGTCTCTTGGCACCGCCCACTATGATTGAATCTTTCAACATTTGTCTGAGAGCGAGGTTATGTTTTTACAGCAGGGCGAGTTACACTTTAAAGGACGGTATTGATTCGATACTGTGTACCACATTTTGCCACATCTAGGAGCTGAAACTTTTCCCCATCCATCTTTTCATAATAGCTCAGCCTTCGTCACATATTTATACATATATTCATATTTAGATCTGAACTTTGACTAGGCCGTTCCATCACATAGAAATGCTTGGATCTGAACCATTCCAGTGTAACTCTGGATGTCTAGGATTGCCGTCTTCCTCGAAGGTGAACCTCCACTTCAGTCTCCAGAGTTTTGCAGATTTTCTTCCAGGATTGGGATTTGTTTATCTTAATCATCTTTGATCAGCTTTCCTGTCCCTGCTGAGGAAAAGCATCCCCAAAGCATGCTGCTGCCACCACGTTTCACAATGGGGCTGGACATTTTCAGTTTTTATTGTTTTATTACAAAACTTTGCATCAAACTTCTCCAAATGTTTCTCCCTGACTTGTAATCCTCGGTCTTCATGATGATGTTTGTTCACTGATGTTCTCTAACAAACCTCTGAGAACTTCCCAGAACATCTGGGTTTATCCTGAGATTAAATTACACTTATAGAAATTGGTTGCACGGAATTGTCACTATTTTATTTCTATTTTTGTCTTAAGAATAAAGAAATATACAAATTAGCAATTTTCATTGTCTGCTATGGGATGTTGATGTTTGTGGAACTTAAACTTAATGACAAGGAAAACAGATCTAAAAAAAAAAAGGTGTAATACTGTTGAAAAACAAACAAACAGAAAAACACCTAAAACCTGTACTTATGTTAATTTAGAACATAAAAATATATAATATATTTAGCCAAAGTTATAAATAGCCATTGTGGAAGGTCCAAAGAGCCACAGGTTGCAGACACAATGGTCTCTCTCATCGAATGTCAGTAAAATACATTGTAGTTGGTTAAAATGTGGAAAAGTCAGAGGGCTATAAATAATCTGGAGTAAGAGATTAAGTGTGTACAATTTGAGAAGCGATATTAAGCTGTTTGGTGTGTTTATTGAACTAAAACCTCAGCTGTTTCCCTGAACATGAAACCGAACGCTGAATGTCCTTCTTGGCTTTCTAAACTGCTGAAAAATATCCCTGACTTGTGATTTCAACACTGTTCTCTGAGGTTTGCTAAATTTCACAATTACTGAACTTTCTCCTCAAAACACATTTATTGGGGGGCAAAAAAGCTAGTTATGCATGTAGATACTGTAATTTGTTGTAAAAATTCGACAAACATGAAAATCATGTTTGTTTGTTTTTTCCAGTTGAAAAAAAAAGAGAAAATTTATCAATGCTTGAATATACAATTTTATTATATCACACATTTTGGCTCATTCTCCCAAAATATCACTGAACTATCAATAATCCAGATACATTTACTTCTGAATATCAACTCTGCATCAGTGGCCCCAGTATTTAAGGCATACCTTGCCTTTATATTACACTTTAAGATGCATAAGAGATCAGATATTGCTTAAAGGCAATCCACCCTAAAATGAACAGGCAAGTATAGGTCCTACACAGAGGCATAACTCTAAAAATATTCAGTGCAACATGTTGGACTTATATCAGCTATTACTCACATTTCAGTTTGATTAAAAAAGACACCCAAACTTTAAAGCAGTGGACCCCAATCTTAATTTATAACCCACAAAATAACAGCAGCTGAAGCGACCAGACGCTCCACATGGTCGTTAAAATGAAGGGATAACGACATGGACCACTTTCTCCAAAATTATCCCATTTATCCCATCTATTACTATTCATCTTTTGTAACAAAGATCTGCTATTAAGCATTTTTAGATTTTTAAAGCCTGGTGATCATCTCAAAGTGCCTGTAGAGAGGAGTGTGAGGTGAGCGGTGTTTAAAACGGCTTCAACGTGTGCCGCTCAGTCCTATGCAGCGTGCATCTAAGGATCAAAACAGGTCAACACAGAAATATAAACCTTGAACTACAGCTGGAAAAAAGGGTGGACTTACAAAAATCAGGGCATTAATGATGGAGACCAGGAAATACATTCAAAAAAAGCAAAGTAAGCGCTCCTCTGTGCAAGCAGCCCGAAGTAGAAACTCAGGGAGAGGTGTTTCATAAAGCAGTTCAGTTAATGCATATGAACGGTTCCACGAACACTGTTTAAGTTCATTTTAAGTTAACTGTTGAAAACAGAAGAAAAAATTTGATTTCCAGTAAAAAATGTGTCCCTCGTGAGAGAAAAAGACAAATACAATCCAGTTATTTCTACTTTAACAAAGCAAACTTTTCCTCCCTCTGTGAAAAATATCCATAAAGTGACAACAGCAGATCAAGAGCACAGCAGTATAACCGATAACAGCCTAACTCACAAGGCGCAGCAAGCTTGTTTCAGTCCCAGCTGCTCCACTGAAGTTGTTCTGCACAGATCAGTGTAAGTGCATCAATCTGAAGGCACAAAGTGCTTCTGAAAGTGACGTAGAGTCGCTCCCAGCCACCTCTCACTCCGTCCTGTGGCCCAGCTGTGTCGTCACCAGCATGTGGTAGACTCCCTTCTTTGCCAGCAGCTGCTGATGCGTCCCCTGTTCGACCACCACGCCTCCCTGGAAGACGGCGATGCGGTCGGCGTTGCGGATGGTGGACAGGCGGTGGGCCACGACGATGCACGTCCTGCCCTTGCTGGCCTGGTCCAGGGCGTCCTGCACCATCTGCCGAGAGACGAGCATTAAAATTACAAACATGCTTCAGTGAAACCGATGTGCATTCATGAAAAAGATCAGCATCAGATGGGAACTGATGAATGGATTTGCTTCTGTATCCATGGTTTTTTTTAATTTTTCCGTTTTCAGCAGAAGGGACGCTTTTTGGTTGCGTCCATTTCCTGAATGGTGCCAGGGAGATGTTTCTGCCATTAACCTTGAGCTCTTTCTCAGTTTTCTGTCCCATAGAAAGTACACCTTCCTCTCGGTTTTTTTTTGCATTTTCCTGCCCCCTTCAGATCATCGTTCTTCAAAAACACCCAACCGCCCTCTTCCTGATCATTTCCTCTTTTTCATCACGCAGGTTGACCTGGAGAGATCGTGTAATTGGTAACTGGTGCATTGTTAATATGAGAACACGCTTGATTTAATATAGTTATCGTATGAGAAATGTATTCCTTTGATGCCCATGGTGTGTGGCATGTTGAGGCCTTAAATCGACCACCTAAAAATCATCACTTCTCTTGTGTCGCCACCGTCCTTTTCAGGAAGTGACTGATTTTGTTTGCAAAGCTGCTTGGAGACCATTTAGTAATCGGAAATCCGAGCTTCGCTGGTGTGACAAAGGACAAACCTTCTCGCTCTCTGTGTCCAAAGCAGAGGTAGCCTCGTCCAGGAGCAGCACTTTGGGGTTGCGGAGGATGGCCCGGGCGATGGCTATCCGCTGCTTCTGACCGCCGGACAGCTGTGTTCCCTTATCGCCCGCCTGCGTGTTGTACTTCTGCTCAAGCAGACAGAAACAGAGTCAGGAGCCACATGAGGGATGTTAATGGAGACGGACACATTCATAGAAAGCAGCTAACTGTAATCCAGTCTCATTTTCACCGGATATTTAGCTTGTGTGATGGTGAGTAATGGCCTATTTTCCAAGGAAGTTTCCTTCCTTCAATGTATTTTCTTCTAATTATGGGAAACAGCTTCGACTAAGTTTAAAACAGAGAGAATAAAAGGCATCCTGTGAGAAATTACAGCTTTCAACCTGCTGTTAATAGCTCTCCATTCGTCGACAATAGATCCTGAACTGTAAATTACTAATCATTTAGCAACAAATAAGAAAACTCAATGAGCGTGAATACTTTCAAGTTTCTATTCTTTCAAACTGTAGGTATTGTTAAGAGAAGTTGGTGTGAATATAGTTAATTTAATAAATGGTTTGTTATCAAAGTTAAAACTCAGATTTTGTCATTTTAATAATGGGAGGCCATGAATGAATGAATGAATGAATGAATAATAATAATAATAACCAAATATTTCTGGAAATATTATAAGAGAAAATATGAGGAAAACCACATCATTCAAACATGGTAAAATGTCATCAAATAACAACATAAACCAGCACTTTAACATCTTCTGAATCCTCACAGATTTTATCTGAACAGACCGGGGACCTTTCAAACCTCGTAAAGATAAGTGCTCGATAAAAAAACTGCTCAAGCTTATCGCAGATGTTTGTTGAGGCTTTAAAACTTGTCTAAAATAAAGCAAAAGTCCTTCAGAGTAAAACTATAGGTGCAGTTCCACCGGCCCTGCTCGCTGGACTCGACTCCTCCCTACTCGCTTTACCTTCGCTCAGTTTGTGATTGGACCGGCCCACAGAGGCCTGGAAGAGGGAAACGCCTCATGGGCGTTGCTTTAACCCCTGTCCCCCCCACCGCCCTGTTTGCGACATTGACACTTTAAAGAAATCTGCAAGAAATGGTAAACGATAAAAAATGCATTATAAATTAAACAAAAAAAGAAAAAATACAAGTAATGTTTCTATAACTGTATAGCCTATGCAAGACAGACTTGGATATTTTTAAGGACTAACCCACCAGGATAAATATCTGGACCACACATTTAATAATAATATAAGGCAGAGCCGCTCTGCTATCTGCTTTGAAACTGTGTGTTTAAGACTGAAAGACAGAAGCGAAGAGGCTGAGCCGTTTAGTTTGCAAGCTTCGGGCCTCTCGGCCGACTTCGGCCGGCCTTGTCAGAACTCTCCTTCCAGCTGTTTTCAGTCAAGGAGTTAAAATGTACACCTTTATATGAGATCTTTTGTCTCAGCCGTGGCGGAGGCGAGCAGAACATGTTAAGAAAATATATTTTTAACCGCAGTGAAATGGAAACTTAGCAGCTTTCAGTGCAAAATGAGAGAAAACCTCGATAAATCCAGGGATCTGATACAGTGCGTCTGGGTATAGAAAGCTGAAGTGTCAGGTTTGTAAATAATAAAATTAGATTTCAGTTTGACCCACTCTGTTCATAGGGGTTCCCAATGTTAATGTCGTCACTCTTCATTTTTTCTGGACTGCCTCTGAGAAAAACCTTCTTGTTTCTCATCAGCCAATCACTGAAAAGCAGTGTGTTCAGTCAAAACTCCTCTCCACAACAGAGGAACCTGGGCTGGCCCTGAAAAAAACAAAACGCTGCTCCTGAAACACTGGAAAGTGAGCGGAGCCGTGCCGAATAAGAGCCGGTGGAACTGGGCCTGATCAGGGTCTATTGTCTCAGGTTGGAGCACAAGACGTTCATAGAACCCAGCAGGAAGTAAACTTTCCCCCAGAACCGTCTCCGTACTTCCTGTCTTATCTGTAACTGTTTCACAATTATCATGGTGTACTGTTATACTGTTAAAAAGTCTATTAGAAATACTTCTATCTTTAAATGCTTTAAATCATTATTGTGGTATATGTGGCACCATATTTTTGTTGCTGCAAATGAGAGCGACACCTACGTAGGTTCATGTAGTATCAGGCCCTTAAAGGAATGTCCCATTTCTTAGTGAGATATTTTAAACACTGCCTGAACTAAGTGGCTGTAGATGGGAATGGGTTCTTTGAGCTGCTGCGTTTCATCTAAAACGATGAATGCCTTTACCTGAGGCAGTTCGTTTATGAAGTTATGAATGTTGGCAGCTTTGGCCGCGGCCTCGATCTCCTCCATGGTGACGCTGCGGCTGTTGTCCCCGTAGGCGATGTTCTCCGCCAGCGTGCAGTCGAACAGCACCGGCTCCTGGGACACGATGCCGATCTGAGACCTGAGCCAGTGGATGCTCAGCCGTTTGACGTCGATGCTGTCCATCACCTGGAGGACGAAGCAGATCCTAAATCAACTGTGTGATCAGGTGTTTTCTAATTTAAACTCTTCAAAAATATGCTTTTTTCTGACCAAAGGATTTAGGAAATAATGTTCATTTGCTGCTATATGAAACATTAATATGTTAAATAACTAATGCTAATGAAAAAAATACTCCAGTAACATTTTATGTTTGGGGGAACTCCTTAGGCAAGTACGACTAAGTGGTTCATTACCAAAACAGCAGAAGCAGACAGATTCAACTCTTTCAAGCATTTAGAGAGATAACGAACTGAATTAATTTCCCATTTAGCTGGACAGTCTATCTGGGTTTTGTGTCTGGAGGAACCCAAAGCACAACAATATTAATAGCATTTAAGTATTTGTTTATTTATCACAAATCACATCGTCATCATGACATTCACCTGAATTATCACTTATGGCAAGTTTTCAGAATATGGTGTAGTCTTAAGGGTAGTAAAGGTTGCAGACCCCTGGCCAGATCTATGGGCCGTGGTCTTTCCAGGATGTTCCTGGTCTCAGATTAAAAGCTGAAAGACTGAGCCTCAGGGCACACTTGAGTGACGACTGTATTATAAGAAGCTTCTTTATTTGCTTAGTCATGCTCAGCATGAAACGCTCTTATTTGATGATTAACTTTATCCTCCTTTGACCCCTGATCCATTAACAAATAGGCAGTTGTGGTTTAAATCGATGCGTTATAAATGAAGACGTAGATTCTTTTTTTCTTCATGATTTTTATTATGGTTATCTAAATTATAAATGTTTGTGAAACTGTCAATATTTCCACAAAACATTCTCTCACTTACTATTAGTGAATAGTAATTGGAGTTCCAAATAATTTACTGGTTTTGTACAACTATATTTCATTGTAGATACAATTTTTTTCCCTACTATAAACGGTGAAATGAAGCCTCCAAATATCACCTTGTGATAAACCCCAGACAGCAAGGGAAAGGTAAATGCTCGCTATCTGAAGTCAATAGATGGTGTTTTCCCATTTTTATAGATGAAAGTTCACCTGGTGATTAACCTTGCATTGTCTCCATGAGCCATAAACACACAGTGGCTTACGGCTCAGCTAAACATTAACCATCAGGCAGGAGGAGGCGGAGCCAGGCAGCCGGCTGGAGGTGTCCGTCTTACCACTCTGCCGTCTCTGGGGTCGTAGAACCTCTCCAGCAGCTGGATGGTGGTGCTCTTTCCACAGCCGCTGCTCCCCACCAGGGCCAGAGTCTCCCCCTTCTTCACTCTCAGATTCAGGCCCCGGAGGATGGGTACGTCCGGCCGCGATGGATAGTTAAACTTCACGTCCTCGAAGCTCACGTTGCCGTCGAACATATCCTGATAGATCAGCGAGACATGAGTTACGTAGCCATTAAATGGTGCGTAGACCGTACGGTTTAAGCACGGTAGTTGGTGTCTGTGGCTCTGTATCTTACGGGCGACTCGCCCTGCTCGGACAAATTGTCGATCTCGGGCTCCTTGTTCAACAGCATCATGAGGTGGGAGGCAGACATTTTGGCCTTGGCGTAGTTTGGAGCGAAGGAGTTGGCCTCTCCGACGGCCATGGCGCCGAACAGGACGGCGGAGATCACGCTGACGCAGAAAGCCAAACACACATTAGGTTCCTCTCACACAGGAGAGCGACACTATTCACACGGCTGATTTAACTCAGGTCGTCTGGGTGTATTTATACGCAGCGTCATGCAAAACTAGTCCCACCCCGTGAACCTTTCCACATTTTGTCACAGGAAATTCAACAGAATAAAGACCCTGAACATATGGTCAGAGCTACGGTGGACTGGCTCATATTACAGCATATTTTAGAGCTAGAACGTCCTAGTCAAAGTCCAGACTCAAATCTCGCTGTAGGAAGACTTGAGTATCTAAGTCAGGTTTGTAGTTTAGCAGTATGGTTGTTGTTAAATTTAAAGACCCATTTCTGTCCAAGCTTTCACTTCCTTGTTGATCTCCTGAGATGCTGCTTCATTATTCCCCACATAATGTTGTTTTACTGGTGATGCCATCCATTTTGGGACGTAGCCCTGTGCAAAACACCCATACGACATGATGCTGCCACCTCCGCGTTGCTGGGTGTATTAGCAAACAGTAATCTGGATTTTTATTGCTGCTTTTGGGAAAATGGCCTCTTCGCTGAGTGGCCTTTCAGCAAATGTTGATACGGGACTCGCTTCACTGCGGGACACAGAACCCCTTCCCTATGAGCTCTGCCAAACTGTTTAGAGGTGTACTAATTTACTTGACATGAAGGGGAAAGATTCTTGTTATTCTGTAATTTTGCTAAACAAAATAATTCTGACAATTAGTGCTAATTAGTGTCAAAATTGTCTTCTTTGCCTTTCATCTAGTTGCCTAGAGGCTTCTTTTGGTTTTTATAATCACCATAGTTTGCTCCAGAGACTCTAAAACGAGAGGAGTTAATATTTACTGTGGTCTTATAGCTCGGTGGACTTTGGATTTTCTCTTCAGATAACAGGCAGAGTACAAACGGGGTCCGTCCCTCTATGCAGCAGTAAACCGTTGAATAACTGTACGATCCCAGCACGTGTTCGTGTGTTGTGCGTAGTGAATCACCACAAGAGCAGGTGCAATGATTAACGCCATAAAAAATGCATCCAGTCAGAGCAATAAGGTTTGCCCAAGATGTTCTCTAGTTTGCACGCAAACTGTAAAAAAAAAAAAAAATTTTTTTTTTCTGATCCCAGACTGACTTTTGAACACATGATTAGGAGATGGGACATAACTCACAGGAATACTGCCTCCACATCCATCCTGCCCTCCACAATGAGCCAGGCTCCGAAACGGAAACATGCCGCGTAGGCAAAGTAGATCATAGCCTGGGAGAAGGAGAAGGTGAAGCCGTACACATGGGCCTTTTTCTGAGAGTTCCTGCGCAGAGATTGTGGGAAATTTAACTTCCTGATGAGAAACTTTCTGCTTAATCACATTTGATTGGACATCTGCGCTTACTTATACGGAACTACGAGATTTTCCTGATACAAAGACTCAAATTTGGGTTCTCTGGTGAGAGAGGCGACAGTACGAATGTTCTCTATCGCCTCTGTCGCAATCTGTGGAGACAGCAGTAAAAAAAAAACATTAGTTTGATCCCAGAGTCTGTGGTAACCTCTGCAGAGGGTGAATCCCCACCTTCCCAGCCTTCTCCAGCTCCTTCTTATCTTCGGCTGCATGCCCCGTGAGCATTTTCATCTGCACGGCTCCGGCCAACGCGATGACGGGCACCACGGCCAGAATCAGCAGAGTCAGCTCCCAGCCGTACACAAAGGCCAGGATCACACCGGTGCCGAGGTTGGCAAAGTTCTGGGCGAACGATGCCAGGCGTACCCCTGAGGCCTGGAGAACGAGGTAAAGAAAAGCAAGATCTGCAATTACAGCCGATGGATCACTGCTACAACCTTCATCGGGACAGGCGCTTCAGCTGATGGGACTCACCCCCTGAACTTGGGCTGCGTCTGTAGCCAGCCTGGTGGTGAGCGCCCCAACACTGTTTTTGGGGCTGTCAAACCAACCGAGGTCCTGCAGCGCAAGAAAGAGAAGCATGTTCCACGACTCAGAGACATAAATAATAAAACATCACAAAACAGCAATATTTCCCGCTTGAATACCGGCGTTTTGGTTCATCGTGATTCAAAATGAGAAACCACCAAACAACAAGCATACCGCAGGACTGACAACCTGCCAGTCTCTGAATGACCCATTTGTCCTGCGACCCAGTCCACTCGGGTTTCTGATAGTGGGATCCAGTCATTCATTTGGTTCCCTTCTCTTTATTTTAGTAAAGTATATTCATAAATGTGTTCCGACTATTTCTACACAGTTTATGACTCCCACGTTTTAGCTCCCATTTTTCTCTTCTCATCCGGTCTGCAATCATTACCACGGCTATTTCTTTCACACAGGTGAATGTAATTAAATACAAGTTCAGGGAAAATAAGTTCTGGATTTCGTAGCAGAAACGCACCTTTTGCAGCTCTTCTGTGGAAGCTTTGGAGATTTTCATAACCTGTTACCATCCTCCTCACCATGTTTGGTGGCGGATAACTGCGGGTTCTCATTCACCGAGCCTTCTTTGTCACATTCCCAATTGTTTTAATCCTTTTTAATTAATCTTCTGCCCGGAGAGATGAGCAAACTCAGTCTAGAAGGCATTTTCTTACTTATTCTTTCCTTATTTATTAAAAAGCAGCATATATCTGGGTTAGCTGAATACCGTGTTCTGCTATCTTGCCCATTTTGAATAGTGGTCAAGCAATACGGGCCTATGTGGTGGGATTACCAGATAAACACTGATCACCCTTAAAGAATAAAGTATAAACTACAAAAATGCTTCCTTAAAATGTATGTTATAGGAAATATTAGAGCTGCAAATAGCTTCAGGACCACTAATTAATTTTAAAACAATTACCCATGAGGGATTAAGCGGTTCGGAAAATGGATGGATGGATGGATGGAATTTCGTTATTCACAAATAAGTGTTTCCCTCTGAATAACTATACTGATATTAAAGGTTGTTGTTTGTTTTTGTTTTTTTAGTTTTTGAGATGATCTCATCACAATAACAACAACAACAACCATAATAATAATAATAATAATCAATTAATTACTACACATCTTTACCAGGGGCTGCTATAAACACAGTGGGTTTCTGAATATTTTAACAGATTTTGAGGATCTATTTATAGTTTGGATATCTATCTGAACTAAAACATGCTAATTTCAATACTGATTTGGGAAAATATCTCATCACGTCTATATAGATGGTCTGCAGTTTAAAAGTAGACATTTAATGATTCACTTTAGTAGTTTTAAAATAAAAAAATTAAAATAAAAAAGGGTAAGTCCACCATTCACACTTCTTGAGATTGACCTGATTTAACCAACATTTACAGAAGAAGTAGAAGTCACCAAGATGAATCTTTCATTTCACACACCTGTCTCAACATGGACTTGAAGGCCCCAAGCCTCAGCTTCAAGGTGAGAACCTCTCCAGATTTTCCAAAACAGTATCCCTGATTTAAAAAAAAGCAAAGAAAAAAAAGACAGGAAACACGATCAGACAAACATTTCCTGGGAGGCTGTGTCAGATGCATTAATTAAACATCAGCAGCTCTGTAATCCTATGAAGCGTTTGAAGGTGACACCATGGAGGACCTGTGAAGTAACATAACACTGTGGATCAGGTTAGGGTGACAACACAATCTGCTTTCAAGGTGCAAGAACGTGGATTTTGTTTACAGAGAGGAGAAGGAACGGCTTGCTGCATCCCTATTACTCATGTTTACGCACACTTCCCATTTACAATAATTATCAAGTATAATAAAATAAATTAAAAAGTATAATATAATCAAGTATTTCTTTTATAAATACATATCCTGGCAAAGTCTAATAACATCACATCAAAAATGAAATCGCTCTCATAGCTTAGAATTAGTATTTTATAAATACATAGGTGTTGTTGCACCCACCAGGAGGCGTCATGTTGTGTCGCCATTTCTGATTTCAGAAGCCGAAAGGCATCAAACTTGTCATCTATGTGTGTTTTCCCTATCTGTCTTCTATATGAAGACGTGCCGTCAGTGGAGAAGTATAAAAACAAGCAAAGATGACCGTAGTTCATTCTATGTGCTGTTTTCTGTCGAAATGGAGGACTATGCATACGCTTTCCCCAGCAAGAGGTGAAGAGAGTAGTAGAAGTAGAAGAGAGAAAAAGTAGTAATAACCAGGACAAAATGAGAAACTATATCTGCACAGCTGTTATTACCAGGTGGAGATTATTCACGAGGGGGCAGGGATACAAAACGGATGCAGAGGTAGCAAGCTTTCTGCTGGACAGGTAAGTTAATTCAATATAACAGTGAAGTTTATTTTGGCTTTCTGTTAGAAACAGGGCAGTGTAGTCCAGCACAGGACTTATTTAGGAGCTGTGTCAATGGCCACCATCTGGCTTTCTAATAGTTCTGCTAGCAGATGGTGCCATGTCTGTTTATGCCAGTTCATCGCACTCATTGCCGGGGTTAAAAAAAAACAAAAAAAAAAGACTATCAAAACACTATCTGGACGGACGCATGAGTATATCGCCTTACTTTATCATAATCAACTGGATTCTGGTCTTTTTGGTATAGGTAAATAATGTGGCTATACACCTTTAAGAAAATTTGTCGGTTATAATTTAGCCCAAATTAAAAATAAAAAGTATTGATCTGTATCAACAGCCTGTGCTGGGAGCAGTGGCAATTTTATATCATTGCTGAGTTGCAGTCAGCTGGCCGCCCAAAGACAGCCCAAGGGTCACAAATGGCCCCCGGGCCACACTTTGGACACCCTTGGGTTAATTTGTTTGAACTTCCGTTATAGTTTCTGCCCAGCCTTTTATTTTACCTTTTAATGACTAACATCCTGCTTGTGCCCACTGAGAACAAGAGCCGCAGAGTGTGTGCCTACCTGTAGAAACATGGTGAAAAAGCAAACAACGCCGATCACAACAAACATGAGGGAAAAGAAGTTGGTTCTTTGCCTGATAACCGTCTGATCTGGCTCTGCAAACACCTGAAAAGAAAGAAAAAAAAAACCAATTTGCTACAGAGTCTCCAGAAGAAAGTAAAAGAAATGATTGGCAGATTGGCACTGGCAGCGACTTACAGTGATAATCTTGGAGAAGAGGACGGCAAACAGAGGCTGTATGGCTCCGTTTATGGTGGCGCAGATCAGCCCCACCAGAATATAAGGCCACTCCGAAGCGTTGAGACGCAGCACCTTGAAGAGCGACACCATGGGGACGTCCTCTTCCTGCAGAGGGAAATTTGAGGACAAAGTTGGAGGTTTGATGTCTTGTCGGTGACAGGAGTCACAGTGTTAAGCATTTTAATTTTTTTCTGTTTTTTTTCTTCACTAACTTGATCCCTCTCCAGAAATGTAACCCAGGAGCTCACCTCTTCTGTTTTGTCCTCGTCCTCCTTTGCCTTTTTTTTGTCTCCCTTCTCTCCAATTGAAGCCGCAAACGACGAGCCTCTGGTAGACTTCCTCCTCAGCAGCGGCGACTCGATGACGTTGTCGTGAATGGGACTTTTCTCACCCGGTGAGAGATCGTCTTTATCCTCCCCTTCCTCCGCTTTGTGGAAGGTCTGCAGAGAGGACGAGCTCGATTTACAAAAGACCATATCTGAAGCAGAAGATTTTCGAGAAACATTTCACATCTGGATCCATTACCTGCATGGTGACCAGCGTGTGGTAGACTCCTTTCTTCTCCATCAGCTCGCTGTGAGTCCCCAGCTCTACAACTTTACCTTTCTGGAAGCCTGCAATGACATCTGCATTTCTGATGGTTGAGAGGCGGTGAGCCACGATTAGAGTGGTCCGACCCTGTCGCACCTGTGCAACCGAGGAGAAAACCAGTTTACTGAAAAACTGCAGGGGTGCAAAAAATAGCGCTGGACCTCCTTTCAACTGTCCCTCTCATATTTTGGGGGCTACTTTGTCTGAAACTGTACCTTATCGAGTGCAGCTTGAACGATGGTCTCACTCTCAGCATCCAGCGCAGACGTGGCTTCGTCCAACAGCAGGATTTTGGGTTTTCGGACCAAAGCTCGAGCGATCGCAATCCTCTGCTTCTGTCCTCCGCTCATCTGGGTTCCTCGGTCGCCGACTAGTGTCTCAAACTTCTGCTCAAATGCATAAGGCGTCCACGTTAGCAAAACGTGAACACGATCACTTAATCATTAATCCGATTGAAGCTGTATAACAAAAAAAAATCACATCAGGAAGGTTCATGATGAAGTCGTAAGCGTTGGCTTCCTTTGCAGCTTTTTCGATCTCCTCCTCTGTCACGTCGGGTCGGCCGTAGCGGATGTTCTCAGCGATGGTGGTGGCGAACAGGATGGGCTCCTGGCTCACCACGCCGATCATTCCCCTCAGGTAGCGCACGTTAAGAGAGCGGATGTCGTGGCCATCGATGGAAACCTGCCACAACCAAAAACAGTGGTAGGTAGGTAAGAATAAGTTGCATGTAAGAAAAATCTTTATTTGTCATTGTAATTGTACATTCCAATGAAATGCGTCTTCTGCATTTAACTTATCCCTCAGGGAGCAGTGGCAGTCTGTGAGGATCGAACTGGGTACATGCAACCTCAGAGTTCAAGCGTGCTGCTCTAACCACTAGGCCACCACTCCCCCCAACAACTCAAAAGTTAGCCTCCTTAGATTTACTTGAATTTAGAAAAAAAAAGGAATTCTTTTCCACTTTTTATAAGTAGTTTTCTTTTGAAATGTTACTTTTACTTCAGTACAGTTATTGACTACTCCACCCACTTCACTGAGTGGAAAGTATGTTTTGTCCAAATATGTACAGACAAACACCCACTCAGTTGATCTAAAGTGAAACTCCTGGTATGTAAACAAGCTGCCTTGGTCTAATTTTACTTCCTGTCTGCTAAGCCTGCAGCCTGTATTTGGAGGGAGAGTTCATATAGAGTATATAAAGACATAACTCATCACTGCAAACTGCTTTTAAGCACTGTTTAAACATTTATGTTACCTGCTGTGGGTATTAGTTCAAAACCATTGTGTGTTAAAAAAAAAAGTGACATTTGGAAACATAAGCTTCTTGCATCTGTAAAGGTTATGTTTACTCATTTTTCTTTTAAAAAACAAGATTGTGCACATTATTTTACAGTTTTGTCTCTGCGATTACATCATTTCTAAAAAAAAAAAAAACAACAGTATCAAGAAATTACTCTGTGCTTGAGTATTACATTCACTAAATAGTATATATACTTTTACGACAGGCCAGCTTTTGGCTCCTCTACTCATTTCAGTGGAGCAGAAAGCTGAATTTTATCTAAACACAACACAGTACACTTTCCCCTGGTTTATTCAAAATACGGCATGAGAAAGTAACAGTTGTAATTAGGCATAGGCCAGTTTTTGGTACCAAAGTATACAGAAGCTTTAGCCTGCTGCTACACTACTCTGGATATCTTTTAAAAACAGACATGCATGTTGGAACTGACAGAGACATCTAATGTAATGCCTCTGCTCCACCAGCAGGCCATGGCAGCAACAGTAATTTAATCAGAATTCAAAAGAACAAAGATCCTTAGGATGGCTAAAGCAGTGCAACGCTAAATATTTGCTAAAATAATTGAAGACTCTGCTTTTCTTTTCTTTGATGAGTTAATCGTTTGCTCTCAGACAAATGGAGCTTAAAGCGGAAGTTCAATTGAAGAACCTCTATTGCCTATCTCCATCCAATCAGAGGCTGATCCGCCTCCGATGCAAGCCAATCAGCTTTGAACTGCTCCTGGGTTCATCTTAAAAGAACTTCAAATCCATGTCTCAGCCTTCTACCCAGCAAGCAAGCAGTGGCTGCGCAATGTCTGATTTGGACTCTGATGACCCTGATTCAAGACGATAACAACTTATCCTCAAATCCTCCTGCTTATAGGAGTGCCCATCCTCTCCGACCTCTGTATTCGCTCCAGGATATCTTGCACAGCGCTGACCTGGACTCATTCTCTCAGCTGGACTCCCTCCGCCTGTGGCATCTCATTCCGTCACCCCAACCTCTGTTTTCCGTCAGCTCCGATTTCTGGCGCAATGAACCTGCAAATCCTCCGCTTCCTCGCCAAGCGACGCAGACGCCGTCCCTACTCTGCCTCAGCTCCGGTCCCGCTTCGCTTCGTAGCGCGCCAGGGTCTTTCTTCAGCTGATTCCGTGGCGCTGGCTCTTGGTCCGCAGATTCGCCGTCTCGTCGCGAGATCTTCTCTGGTTTCGATCTGCTTTGCGGGGCCCACCTTGCCGCATCGTCCCGGCTGCAACTTTTCAGCCGGATCTACTCTCTCATTCATGCTCGCTAATGCCCGCTCCGAGCCAGCTCAGGTAACACGTATCCACTCATGTTTTCATTCATACATTTTCCACTGCATGCGTTTCGCTCATCATGCTCCTGAACTGTCCATCCCCTATTCAGGCAGAACGTATTACATCCATTCTAAAGTATTTTTTTTGTTTTTCTTCTTCTTCTGGTATTGGCGGTTGGCAACAAGCTTGTAGTAGCATTACTGCCACCTACTGGTTGGAGTATGGTTCCTGATGGTCTATTTTCATGATTTTGTATCCTACCCATCTGTATCATTCATTCATGCATTCATTCATTAACCTTTTCCTTAATTATTTCAAACACTCATATCTTCTGTTTATTTCATAATTATATCATTCTAATTTAGTTCGTTCTATTGTTCATATTTTCTACAGTAATTACTTTTACCCGTAGTATGCTTTGATTTTAAGTGTAAATTAAGTTTTGTAGGCTAAAATCTTAACCTTGTTATCACTCTCCTCTTTTCTATTTTCTTTCATTTTGTTTTCTCCTACTATCTATTGATACGGTAACGTTTCTTCACGTCTCCGCTTTATCATCGACCTGCAGGCTGTATTAGCAAATGATGTCTCAGCATTTTCAAATCTCTGATTTTGTCATCCAAAGACTAACTATTGGCAATTCCTTTCTGCATTAAGTATCTACGATGACATTTACGTTCAGTTTACCCTGACTGTAGGGTTGAGTCGATACCCCTTTTTATTTCAGAAGTTCATATTAAATTCAGCAATAAATACCAATCGTTATTAAAACCGCTGCTACTTTGGTGCAATATGGCATCCGCTTGGACTGGTCTGTATTGGATTCAGACCTCTTATTCATGCTGACCAGGCCATTTTTTGTCACTCTTGTCATTCCATCGGTCATTTCAATGTTCTGCCAATCCATTACTTCAGGTGTTGTGCAATTATATATGTTAAAGTTATTTAATGTTTCTTGTTTGTAGGTATTGTCTGATGATGTCAGCTGGGAGCTGATGTCGGGATGGCTGTTGAGGGGGATGATTCGAGTATTGGTGATATTTTAACAGCAACTCTGCTCATGTATTTTGGGGATTGACAATTATTTTGTTCAGGTTCACGAATTCATTGACGGATCAAGATGAACATCCGGAGAGTATCACTGTGGGTGCTGTTGTCTGGTTGATACTATTTTCAATTACGGATCCTCTCTGCAGGCTGGTGAGGCTAACTTAAGCTACTAAGTAATGAAGATCATCAGTTTTATCAGAAAGCAGTGCAGAATCTGAATTAAAGTGCTCTCCTTGCTCAGTCACCTCAATCTCGCAGGTGCATCATTGCCCAGAGTCACGCTTTTATTCCAGGCGGCTTGAGCTTACTACTTCCGTTCCATTCCCTCCTTGAACAGGATACTCTGGTTGAGGGCTGCCGTTCTGACCTTTCCTTTTGGTCTGGTCTGCTTCTCGACCGGATCGGAAAATATATTTTTCTATAACGATGTCTTTCTGTCTGTAGATATGTTTTAAATTTACGGATGCTGCCATCCGTAGGTTTTGTGGGGGTTCTTTTAAATAGTTTGTTCGCAGATTCCTGGCATTCTCCCTCATCAATTTATAATTCTTTCCCCGCTTTGAAGAAAGAAGCACATACTGTATATGCTTACTGTGATTACTTTTCAGTGTTGAAGCATAAAGATCGCGCCTCCTCTCAATCTCTCATGCCATTTATCTAGCAAAGCAGTCACAATAATATTATATTCTCAGCTCGTCATGTTTCCGGCCATTATAATTCTGCTGCTCATGTTCTCCCTATTCCAATTCCAGACTTCTGCCTTTTCTCACTATGTTAATTCGTTCTAAACGTACAAATGTCTCTGCTTTCCAAGCTCTTTATTACATTGGAGGGTTCCCATGCCAGCACACTGTTTTCAAAAGCATCTAAGAGAACCATTAGAATCATGTGGCCTTCCATCTAGCATCATTCAGTCATTCATTCAGGATGGGAGCTGCGCAACAGCTGCTGTACGTGGAGCCCGATGGCTTCTCTCTAACTGGGCTGATGGTCATCATCAGCATGCCGCACTTATCTGTTCTGAGCATTCATTCATCTTAGCTGCTCATCGTTCTCTCAGCTTTAAGGTAGTCTAACTCCGAATACTGGTGGTGGATTTGAAACTCATTCACGTCTTGCCAGACCCCTTATGTTTCACTCTTTCAAATTTGTGTTTATAATTCATCCTCTCATCATCATCACACTCCTGTAACTCCTCTCTCTATATGGTTGATATTCCATGCTTCATTCATCTCATCATTCATCGCATCATGCATATTTCATTCATATTGCCATTCATATAGAAATTTATATCGTCATTCATATAGTCATTTATATCGTTACTCATATCGTCATTTTATTCTGTCCTTTACCCTGTTATGCATCCTGTCACGCATCCTGTTATGTATCCTTTCATGCATCCTGTCATGCATCCTCTCGTGCGTCTGGTCCTGCGTCTTGTCATACGTCCTTTCATGCATGCTGTCATGCATCCTGTCATGCATGCTGTCATGCATCCTGTCATGCATGCTGTCATGCATCCTGTCATGCATCCTGTCATGCATCCTGTCATGATCATTCGTTTATCTATGTGCATCATCCATGAAGAATCATCCGCAAGAAATCATCCACCAAGAAATCATCCGTCAAAAATCATTCATCAAACATCCCTGATCACTTCACCATTCACCTCATCATCATCTCCCCATTCATCTCACAGAACTTTTGGTAGACCTTCGCGGCAACGGCCCTGGTTTAGTAAGCCTTCGCAATAACGACCCTGTTTTGGTAAGCTTCGCGGCAACGGCCCTGTTTTGGTAAGCCTTCGCTGTACTTCTCTTCTATTTCTCCATGCTCCCACTGCTTGTCAGCTGGCTGAAAGCAAGACGCTGCACTTCTTCTTTGCAAGAAAGATAAAGTTCACTGAGTGAAAATGTTTCCAGCTGTAAAAGTTACCAAACAAACAAATTATGGAAATTAATGTTTCTAGTGTTTCTGTTAAGTAGTCAACTGAATACGAACTGATCAGAAAACGTGACTAATAAAACATCTTATAGTAGCTTGTCACAGTATTAGGGTTGGGAATTGAAAATATTTTCACGATTCCGATTCCCTTATCGATTCTGTGAAACAATTCGATTCCTTTTCGATTCTCTTTTCGATTCCAATTTGGGGAAAAAGGATAACAAACAGTTTGATGATGAGCATCAACTTTGTTTACTTAACTATCACACGACCTTACAAACTAACAAGGTCAAGATGTCCACAGCAAATGTGCAACTGGAGTAACATTTATATTTGGTTAAATAAAAAAAGGAATATAAGAACAAACTTAAATTCAGTATATGAGTTGTTTAGAATACAAGAAAATGTAAGTTTGTTGTGACTGTTGCTTATTAATCTCTCTTTAGATAACCTCAGTCATCTAAATCTAATGGAGAAGCCATCCGTTTAATGAAAAAGCATTACTGTACAATTTTGGGAAATAAACTCATCTCCCCCTAATTTAAATTAAACGAGCGTCACCTTTCTCTCGGTCCCTGAACTGCGGAGCAACTTTGTAGCATGTTTCGTTACATGCACTGCAGTAGCTAGAATCATGTAAGAATTCCAGCTACCAGTAGTTCTAATTAAACATGCTACCAATGAAGGGCTGGATTAACGAGAAAGGCACACTCCCTTAATAACCCTGAAGAGAGGTAGGAAATTGGTTTATTTCCAGAAATGGTATATGATTCACTAGGAACCAGCAAGTGATGTAAAACTAGCTACTTACCACCAGAGTTGCCTTCCATGCTGGTCGTAACTTTAGCTTCTGTCCGGTAAGAATCAAAAACACGGCATTCGTTAAATTGTATGCCATGTTGTGTGCGCAGGTGTTTCTGCCTGTTGGATGTATTTCCTCCCGCGGATATAAATGCCATTTTGCAATGATTCCAAAGCGCCTTGTTGCCATCCCTCTCTTCCTTAAAATGAAGCCAAACTTTCGACCACTTCCCCCGATGGGGCGCCACTTTTTTTTGTTTTGCTTTAAGCCTGGTCACGTCATGCGCAAGTTACGCACACGTGCTTACTGAACGGCATGTGCGTAACTTGCGTATAAAACGTGGCGTAACTTGTGTAAAAAAACGTCGTGCTACCGTTGTGCTGCTCACAGCCGCGGCACGACGGAATCGAAAAGAGAATCGTTCAGCGAGCTGCCAAACGGTGCCACGAAATTTCAAAACACGGAACCGGTTCTGAACAGGAACCGGTTTTCGATTCCCATCCCTACACAGTATGTTTGGGTTACTCTAGAAAACGCAGAATAGGGACAACATATTCTGTAAAGAGATCACTTCAAAAAGGTACTACTAAATTTAACCTGCCCCTTTACACAAGGCAACCTACACATATAAAAAGCATATAACTTAATTATTTCAAAACTAGTAGAAATAAATGTAGTGTTTCTGTTTAAAATAAAACCCATAAGATGCCGCAGTACAACTCCAATAAACAAAGGTCAAATGCCTCCCAAATATAACAGTCTTCCTTTAAATTTGGATTATTTTCAAACTAACTTGGCTTCACCTGGAAGTTAGTTTACAGTAACCTGACAAGAGCTACAGAAACATCACTTACAGATCCTTCCTGGGGGTCGTAGAACCTCTGCAGCAGCTGGATAGTCGTGCTTTTACCACATCCACTGCTGCCCACCAAAGCCATGGTCTGTCCACTGGTCACACTTAAACACATGTTGTCTAAAATCTGAAAATGACAGCAACGTTAGCTGTGTGATACAGTTTAAAGTTACTGTAAAAGGTTCGTGTTGGGGAGGTCTGTTCGGGACCGACCTTGACGTCAGGCCTAGAGGGGTAGCTGAAGTGGATATCATTGAACTCTATGTTCCCTTTGATGAGGTCCGGCTTATGGCCCATCTCTGAAAAGCTGTCGATGGTTGGGTTCTGTGGAGAAAACAGTGTGTAATGGTTGTTTTTTGGCCAAAACAGGAATGAAGGAAATTGGGATTCCTTTAATAACCTCAAACGAACAATAGGAGGAAGGCTGTTGGCCATCCAGGTAAGGTTGAGCATGTTTAACCCGACCAAATGTTTATTTCCACAGTTCTTTGTGTTTAGACTGCTTTTCTTGGTGCACCGAGACTCAAACACACACAAGAAAAGATTATTCTCTGCCTTGCTTTGCAGCTGATAAATGTTGGGTCACAGCTCTGTAAAAACAATGTTATTTCTGTTCATAGCTGATGCATTTCCACGGATTATGGAGATAAATAATCGTACAAATGCTCCAATCTCACATTTTATGACATTATATGTACTTGTTATATATTATTTTCTGGAGAGAATACATTGTGCCGCAATTGAACTGATTGTGCTTCTAATGTCTTGATTAAACTAAAATAATTAGTGACCTTGTGTCGATAAAACTGCAAAAGCAGGAATGAAATGTTCCTCTTAATTTTTGGACACCTTGTAGAAGAATGTGAGAAACTCTCCCTCTTTGAAGGCAATTCTTTAAACGTAGAGGTTATTTAAAGCTTTTTTTACACCACTCCATGGGATGGTCAACTGCAAATGTTTTATTGAAGGCTCACCTTTGTGATTACACAGTAAAACCTTCTAAAAATAAATCACCTTTGTACTTTGCAATAAAAGTATGAGAAAAGGATATACAACATCATTTTTCAGACTTGTGTCAGCAACTCTTAAAAAAAAAAAAGAAGAAACAGATTTTCCATTATCGCACATTTACTTGGGACAGTGTCAGCAAACAAAAAGATCAGTCGGTACCTGTGTAGACTAACTTGAGTGGGTGGTTAAAGCGAGAGACAAATAGCTACAGGCTCTGTGACATAAAAATAAACTCACCACAGAGCAGCAACACGTCAAGATCAACCAAAACTACCCAAACAAGCTGCTTATATTACATCCAGAAATATTAAAATTGTTATAAAATTAAAGAGAAATAAAAAAAAAAGGCGGTTCAGAATATAAGCTAAATTCACACAGTCGAAGTGGATTTACACAAAAAAGCCACAGGTGTGCAGCTTCAGTCGAATGAGCAGCGGGTTTCTCCAATTAGAGAAAATACCTTCACATCATTACAGTTCAGCATGTCGGCTTCTTCAAAGCAGCTCCACAGGGTGCCAAAGTCCAGCAGAGCACATTCATTGATAAAATCTAACAACTGGTCCGCATAGCAGGAGAAAGTAAGTGTGCTTTGGGTCATATCTGTTGCATTACTCACATGATCGATGATGTTGTACACCTTATAGGCAGCTCCGCGGGCACTAGCAAACGTCTGGATGTTGGGAGAAGTCTGCCCCATTGCAAACACGCCAATAATGACAACAAAGAACACCTAATAAAAGGTAATGTTGGTATTAGCTTCAGCAAAAGCTTCTTTGAAGCAGCAAAATACCTCAGGCAGTCCAAGCGTGTTTGCTTACTGTGAGCACAGATCCGATGGTGTACTCCTTGCTCAGGATGAGGGTGCTGCCGTACCAAAAGGCCAGAGCGTAAGAAAAGTAGATCATGAGAAAGGTGAACCCCATGGCGATGTTGGCAGAGATCGCCTTCCTTATTCCCATCGATTTTGCATCCTCCAAGTTCTTGTTATATCTAGGATGCAGTGCACGTGGCCAGAGGCAGGCATGGAAAAGGTCCAAAACATGCACAAGAGAAATTAGATTGCAATGAAACAGAAATCCCAACAAATGCAGAATCAGCGTGTGCACAAAAGGGTTTTGTTCAGTTACAGCCTTTCTCTGTTGACATTGTAATCACTTTAGCACATTTCCCCCCTGCAGACATGTTTTACTTTGTTCAAAAAAATAAAAATAAAAAAAACACACAATCGTATGAAAAAACCCAGTTTTTAAATGAAACTGCATTTGATGTCTAGCAACTACACACACACCTCTCGATCTCCTTCTTTTGGCCACTGAAGGCGTACACCGTCCTGATGGCAGAGAGCACTTCCTCTGCTACAGCTCCAGCTTTGGCATATGCACTCTGCTCTTTGGTAGTGAAGTTCGCCAGCAGCTGTTCAAACAGGGGAACGAAGCAAAATGAGACTGAGACTATCATAAAGAAATACTGATGTTTTAAATTCAGGAGAACTGCATTCCCGTGACATCATGAATAAGTGAACCTCAACTAATAAGAAAGGTCTAAAAATGCTCTTAGTTCTGAGTTTGTACCAATGTCTGAGTGTTTCGGTGTATTCAGGGCTGGCTCGGGGCATAAGCATCATCACTGGTTGTTGAGGGCGCTAATTGCTGAAGGGAGGATTACAACTAAAAAAATCTAAATGAAATAAACAACATTCAACCCTGGTCAACATCCTTTACTCATCCACTGTGTAATAAATAATAGTATTCAAAAAACAATAACCATGCTTGATTTTTTTAAGTCACGTTACTTTCCCTCATTCAAATAAATCTGGCAGTGTAAAAAAATGTCAACACTCAATACAAAGCATTTCACCATGTCTCTTATCTGCTACCTAAAATATATTTCCCATAATAAACTGATTATTTGTCATAATTCCTAGAGGTAACAGAATAGGATTAAATAACTTTGAAATAAATGTTTTTTTTTTTTGATGGCGCCATTTAAATATTCAAGAAAATATTAGATTGGATCAGATTAAATTCATTGACCATGAACAGAGCTGATCTAAATGTTTGACCACTATTCTTATAAAATAATGGGAGACTTTATTAAGGTGGCTTAGATGGTGAGGTTCTTGACTTTTGAGCAATGTTTTTGGTATAACAGAGACCAGCGCTTTAAAAGGATCATTCAAGGTAAGTGTTGAAAACTCTAAGAATATTGTACTTACTGTCAAGCACGGTGGTAGCAGCATAATGCTGTGGGTCTGCTTTGCTGCAGTAGGCACCGGTGCTTTAGGATGAAGTTGCCAGAGCAGCAGAAAACAACAGCTTGACTCTGGGTGTTCGCACAGGACAACAGATCCAAACCACACGATAAATCAGGTTTGGACTGACTTAAAGTGGTCTTAGATTTGGCTTCTGGTCCAACCTCAACCCTAATGAACATTTTTTACAAAAATCTATTTGAAACTCAACCAGGAAGAGCGATCAAGCTCAGACTTAAATCAGAAGCTTGTTGATAGGTACAAAAATCTCTGCCACTTTTCAAGTGATTTTTAGCTAGATTAACAATATATTATAAGTTTGGAACAATATTCTTGTTTTTAAAAACCTAAGAGGTTTGTTGTACAATTGAAAAAATACTAGACGTTTAGCCAAATCAGTCAAGACTGTCAGGTGATCTTGAGGTGGGATGACAGTCAGCATGGCGGTGCATAAAGAGGTTAGTGAAGCTACAGCCACAGCATCTGTGGTTTCAAAACTTTTCAACGCCAAAGAGTTTCCTTGAATAATAAACTGTAGACACAACTGACTTCATCTAGAGACAACCCGATTCAAAATAATCTAACATAACTGGTAAGAGATTGGGTTTTTCTTTGTTTTTTTTAAGCTCCTACACTTTTAATTTTCAAGATATGACTTCTCAGATGTTTCTGTTCAGCTAATCCTCTGATCAAACAAAGTATGAGTCTCTATGATCAATACTAAAATCAATAAAAGGCAGAAGAAATCTAATATCTAAAAAGAGAGCTTAAGCTACTGTACCTTGCTGAAAAGTGCGGCTGATATCCCCAGGGCCGGGCTCACAGCGAGGATCACAAGCGTGAGTTTCCAGCCTTTGGTGAAGCCGATGATGAAAGCGGCAACAAAGCTGCTGAAACTTTGGATCAACATCCCCACCTTGTCACCAATGCCCTCTTGGATCTTGTAGACATCACTGGAGATGTAAACACAACCAAAGAGTCCACCAACGATCCTCTGAGCAATGCGTCGTTACCACTTCTCAGACTTAACATAAACCTTTGGCCCCTGCACAGTGCCTACACTGGCCTGACATGAAACGGTGTGCGTGCAGTGTGTGATTTCTCTGCTACCCACTCTGTGAGCCGCGTGTTGAGCTCTCCCGTCTCGTTGACGTCGAACCAGCCGATGTCCTGCTGCATGATTCTGTGGAAAAACAACTTGCGGATGCGTTTGACCTGCCGTCCGGCCGCCAGAGTCCAGAGGGACACCTGCAGGTAGGCCGCAATTAGCACCACGGCTCCCAAGATGGAGTAGTAGATGGCAAAGCTGAGGGCGCGGACACATAAAGCACGAATTAGAACTGGATTTGGTCATGATTCCTTTCAGTAAAGCTCATGATGTAAAAACCTCACGTAGTCATTTCCTCCTCTAATGGGTAGGTCATGTTTTCTGGAAATGTGAGATCTGAAAACAGAGATTTGATATAATTAGCATCAGCTCTGTAATGTTTTTAGTTAGCTTAAAGATGCTAGATCTGAGTCATTTCCTCTTCCTAACAAATGTACAGCTCGGTGATGAGGTATGGATTTCAACATTATGATTGCAAAAAGAAAAAAAAACATTTTAAACGCCATGCAGACCTCCCCCCCCCCACCTATTTCTTCTTTGTGTATTTGGGTTGATGACATCTAAAAAGGGATAACGTCAGCGATCAGCTGCCGTTAAGGAGTTAGAGCTGAGATGAAGATCCACCAAAACTGTTGGGTTTTAAAACTCTGCATGTTTGTTGATTTGAGACAGATTACAAACATTTATTGGAGTCAAAGACTCAATGAAGTTCAGGGTTTGGTTGTATAAGGAGCCCACTACACATGCTAAACCCTACATGGCAACCGGAAGAGAAGGCCACCATCCTACATCTGCGTACATGTTTTATACAATAGATAACATGGTAATATTACACTGACTGGGTGAAGATTTGAGAGGTGGGCTCCGTGGGGGAGGCTGATTGGTTACCTGGGAAATGGGATGTGGAGGAAGGATCAATGTTGTCCTTATAGTGACTCTTATTCTGAAAGCCTGATGAAGGCCTATCAAATCAGTACCAGCAATCATTGTAAAAACCTTAATCATGCTCATTAACATATTTTTATTTGCGGTGCTCGGGTTACCAAACCAGCACACCAGTCCCAAACTTTCCAACAGTTTCAATTTATGAAAAACATCGATCAACCTTGAAGCCATCCAGTTATTCAATTTAAAATCTAGCCGATAGCCCAGAATGATTCCTCTTCATCCCAGTCTCTACAGTCCCACAGATAAACGTCGACAACTTTAACATAGGAGGCTCAGAACTTGTGTCCCAGCAAACACCTTTTAATTTAGGTAACATTATGTCACGCACAATCCAGCATGAGTGCTCCGTTGACCTCCTAAACCAACATTCATCTCACAGAAAGTATTCATTTCTATTTTACTATATTATACTTTGTTGTTTATCATCTTTTTTTCAGGGATATGATTATTCCAGAGACTGCACAGTGGCACAGTTAGTAGAAAAGGTCGTGGGTTCGAGTCCCAGCCTGCGGTCTTGCTCCATGGAGTTTGCATGTTCTCCCTGTGCATGCGTGAGTTCTCTCAGGGTACTCCAGCTTCCTCCTATAGTCCATAAGTATGATTGGTCTCTCTCTCCTTAGACTGTATGTCTATGATGGACTGTGGTGGACTGGTGACCCGTCCAACAGGTGCCTCATCCAGTGACTAGCGAAGATGTGCCATACCCTCGGCTTTTTATTATGCACGCAAATATGTGTCAGAGTAGATATAACAACAGAATCATCATGAAGTACGCTGATGCTAGACTGCTACAAGAAAATAAAACCAGCCATGGCTCAGTGATCGATGATTTAGTTAAATGGAGCGAGGAGTCTCATGTTTATCCTAATTACCGTTGTAGTGCCACTTATCTTCATTCCACGTACATATCTGTGAATTGTCGTTACTGAAATGTACTATAAAAATAAACCTGCCTTTACGATAAGACCAAAGAACGGCTTACTTATTTTAGGAGAAAGCCTCAGAAGTCTCTTATCAAAGATCAGGCCATTGAGAGTGTACATTTTTATAAATGCATTGAGACTATTTTAGATGACAAATTGAATTTGGAAGCCAACTGTGAGGTATTGTGCAAGAAGTCACATCAGCGCATCTCCTGCATGAGGAAACTGGCACTTTCACATAGAGCAAACCATAATGGCCGCCTTTTTAATCATGCTTTTATCAAATCAGCTTTATCCTCTCACTTGGTGTAATTGTTGGGTCATACAGCTCTGAAAGAGAGGCGTTCCTTTCAGCAGGTTGTGAAACTGTCGTCTAGACTGGTTGGAGAGCCAAAACAATCAGTATGAGCTCTGAAGAGCAGGCAGCCCCTTACATTTTAAATGATGAATTTCATCCCATTCACAAATTGGAGCCACAAAAGCTGTCACAAAATGTATGATAACATACATATCTAATACATTTCTACTATGGGCTTATTGTCTTCATATTTTTTTTTTTATTAAAGACCATCAGTTTCCCCTCTATGTTTACGCAGAAAAGTAGAAGGGATACATTTCTGTATTTATGTGAAGTAAAAAATAAGTAGAAAAAAAAAGCTGTTTGCAACCAATTAAAAAATAAATCCTTCCCCATTATGTGACTTTGTTGTGGAAATCCAGTGAAAATATTACAAGAACACACATGGAAAACCTTCCAAAACTACCTAATTATATTAAAATCTTTATATACATTTTTTTTTAGCTAATTTCTGGCCAGAACCATTGAGCGCACCTTATAGCTCCAGAAGGTTGCAGACCCCTGATATGGGCTGTAAGATGATGTTTGTGTGGTGACTGGTCGGATTAACATCATAAGTCACTCCACCTGTCAATTTTTTTTTTTTGGCAGAATTAGCAAGAAATGCTGTGTACAAATCATCTTCCAAATAAATCAGCCACATCGTATGGTTTATAAAACAACATGGTTCAAAATGATCGCTAAAGAGCTCGATAAAATCTAACCTTTCAAGTCAAACTGTTTCCATGTTTCGTTGCTGATAAATGTCACTGAAATCAATGCCGTGTTCTTACACACAGTTGCAACTGTACCGAGTAATCTCAGTGAATATGGATAAGGAAAACAAGAAAAATACACATGGCTGTACCCAAAAGAAGGCGGATCTGTCATAATTTGTGGTGGCTGTTGTTGGACCCAAACGCAGAGAGGCAGAGGCAGGGAGTAGTTATTGTTGGATTTAATGAAAATCAAGACTCCCAAACACACGGGAGGATGCAGGAGCCAGAGCAAAGACAAACAGTAGATCTGGGACACAAACAAGGACGCGATCGAGCAAAGTGATAGGAAGCGAACAGTAGAAACCAGCGGCGAGTGGTAAAATGAGAGGAGCTTAAATACTGCGAGGATGAGAGCTGGAACAATGCCAGGGGTTGATTGACTAATTGATGGCTGGTGTGGAGAAGGAGCTGGAGGAAAAACTGAGGAGAGAGAGCGAGTGGAACAGGGGGTGAGAGAGAGCAACAGGGGAACAAGGAAGAAATTCTAAATGTAACTGAGGATAACTAAACACAAGGGATAAACTAAAGACTGCACAGAAGAAAACTGAAACAAGGCTGATCTAATAAATATAAGAAACACAGGACGAACAGGGGAAAACCTCGACGTAAGGAAAATAACTAGGATAGCTAAGAAAAGACTGAGATATCAAACAAGGAATAAAACATAATCTAAAAGATACCGAAATGCTAAAACAAGACAAAAAACCAAAAACTGCGCAGATCGTGACAAGATCTGTTTCCTAATGCCTTATGCGACGTCACCAGATGTACCAGCAAGTGAAAGCTATTCATATAAGGGTAGATTTTGAGTCTATCTAAAGCAGGGGTGTCAAACTCATTTTGGTTGAGGGGCCGCATTCAGCTTAATCTGTTCTCAAGAGGGCCACACGAGTAAACTCATTGCAAGATTAAATAGAACTAATAAAAGTGGACTTGTTGTTGATTTTTATATTAAATGAATTTTACTTTTACACATTATGAATAACCTCAGCGTTTTTAAGAAAAGTATGTGCAATTTCAACAATACTTTTACTCAATTAAACATTTACTTGTGCATTATGCATAAGAACTGATCACAGTGATTGTACAATGTTGAAAAACATTTATTCACATTTTTTGGAACTTAAAAACACTGTCCTGCATGACAAAATACATCAAACAGATAAAAAATTAAGAAATGATTTAAAATCAATTTTCCACATCTGAAGCTCAGTGCTACCATTTGTTCATTAAAACACAGCGCCCCTCGTGGACAATATAGGAACTGCAGATTTTCAATTAAACAAAGTACATGTTTTTTTTTTCAATAATTGTTATATCATTCTCTTCCTTTTATCTCCTCTTTTACCTTTTCTTTTTTCTTGTTGTTCTTCCTTTCCTCTCCTACTTTCCCATTGTAGTGTACATATCATTTGAGATATTCCCCGCATGAATCATAATAAAACTATTCACATTCATAAATCAAGCAGAGCACTATGGCAAAAGCAGTCCTGCTCCACTTGTGAAAGTCAAATCTGATGAGCTCTTTTTGGCATTAAGACAACAATTCTTATTGCCACATTGCCAGACGGGACACTGGGAAAAAAGATAAAAAATAAAAATAAAAAATAATTTTTATTTATTTTTTTTTTTTTTTTTGAATAATGATAATGCATTTAGCCACCGGGGCGGACTAAATTGTTCGGCGGGCCGGAACCGGCCCACGGGCCGTATGTTTGACACCCCTGATCTAAAGTATGTCTAATTAACTTTGGAGAAAGGTCAGGTTGGTTAATTTAAACACACACACACATGAATACTCACTGGGGTAGGCCATGCTGATGTTGGATGAAGCGCTGTTAACAAGACTATCTGTCATGTCTCCGAAGACGATGCACATGAGAGGGAGCACGACCCCATTGGCTACTGCCATCACAGTCCCAACAAAAAGCATCAGAATGTCCCAGCTGTCTGCAAACCTGAACTACACAAGAAACAGAGACATCGGAGAGGCGTTGTACGAGCCTATTATCCAAAAACAGCAGGAGACTGGTGAAGGTAAGCCGAACAACAGCAGGATGTAATGCACTCCCATCCGATCTCCAACTTCCCTTCTTACTGTACTTTTCACACACACACTGTCCTGTTATGCTTGTAAGACCATACCCCTTTTCATATTTCACAGTATTCTCAGAAACTTTCTGTTCACGCACACTTTTTATCAGCATAAAAGATAAACCAAATAACTGCTTGAGAAACATTTACAGATGAAGACCACCTTTTCTTACAGGAAAAGATCAGGGGCATCTGAACTTACTACAGAGAATGGGCCGACCATGGGCTCCTTCGGCGGTTTTTCCTTTTTCTTCTTCTTCTTCTCATCATACTCTTCCTTCTCACTGTAAGAGTTGTGCACAAAAGAGGTTTTCAAACAAAATAGCTTTTTGTGAAATGTTGCTCTCAAAATCCAGAAATCACCCCAAAGATCGTGGTCTATTACGATTATTACATCTTTTGGCAGATTATGTTTACATGTATACTTGAGGTTATAAGATGTAAAAACAGGCATAGCGCTCTGAAGCAATTTAATAGCTACCTTTCAGACAGAACAATGTGTGCTTCTCAGAATCAGAAATACTTTAATAATCCCAGAGGGAAATTACTGAAAAATAGTTCAGTTTTTTGACAAGTTCAGGCCTAATTCTAGGTTCTGTTTTATTTTCAGGTTTTATTTTAAATAGTGGGAGGTAAATAAATACCATCTTTATGCAATTGCCATCAAGCTGTGACAGGCTGTGGATGAGCTTCAGTTCTCAAGAGAATATTGTCTGACAAATACACTTTTAATCCTCTTGACTCTGGTGGTCGTATTTATTTTCCTCTGTACTTTGTTGTCTAGATTCTGTGTATCACCTTTCTTTACATTATATAACAAATCTACTGAACAGAACACCTCCCTGTGCATTTCCTTGCTCTGGGTAAGGCAAATTTCACAGCATCAACTATGATGGGTAAACCTTCCTCTTATTTGAGCACATTTTTGACACAATGCTATGATTTGCAATCTCGGAACTGGTTTAATTTTAAAGTACCCAGATTTTTCCAATCTTGGTGGAATTTTGTTCTCCTATTTTGCACATTTTCCATAAAATAATGAGCAGCTTACATAGAACCTCAATGCATTTATCTCTAGCATAGTTTACAGCTCTTATAAAAACTGCAGCTGAAGAGTGTAACTGTTAGTCTTTACTGGACCTTGTACCTTGTCCTATTATGTTGACTCTGACTTGTTTTAATTTGCACATTTTGATGTTAATGTCAAACTTTAAGCTTTAGAAATTGCATTGGTGTGCCAGCTCTCCGCTGAAAACAGTCTCCGGGGACTTTCTCCATAAATAAAGAATAAAGAAAGTAGGTAAAATTACTCGAGTTTAACAGTTTAAAAACCTACATCAGGTCTAAGCGTTCTAATAATTTTAGCAGTAATATTGTCTGCAGTGTTTCTTTAAAAAAAAAAACGTGAGTTCAGTCATGCAGTTCATTTAGTAGGGAAAACCCGCGTAATGTAAAGCACAAAATCAAAAATAAATGGTAGGTTAAAGGAAATTTTCTTTTTGTTTTTACCCTAAATTTCCATTTTGAAGGTGTTTGGCTTGGGACTCCATTTCCGTCTTGCTTTTCTTCCCCATGTCTGCGTCCTGTCAGAGGAAGAGGAACCTGTTAGTGTTTCTAAATCAACATCATCCTCATGTCCAGACATAAACTAACCTGGGAGGAAAAAAAGCAAAAACACGCAGCGAATTTAACGCTGTTCGCTTCCGTTTCACTTTATGCAAAAAATAAGATGAAAAGAAATGCGGTTTTAAGCCAAAAATGACTAAATGGAGCAGTCTAAAAAAATGAGGTAGAAAAGCGCACCTACCGTGTTTCTGCCGGCTTCCTTCCCCTCTCAGTCCCCTCTGATGATTTAAATACAACATGATCTCAGTAAATAGCGTCCCTCCTCCTCCCCTTCCTCCGTTTCCTCCCTTTGGTTCCTCCTCACATGGCTCCTGGTCAGGAGGATCCCCAGTTAGAAGTGAAGCCGGTATTGTCTCTAAATGTTTGCTTTTCTCGCAGCTTTTACACTGGCAGCTGTTTGGCTCTTTTGCTTCAGGGCTTCATGCAGATTATTGATTTGCTCTGTCAACAACGGACACACAGGCTGAATTAGTCTATGGAGAGCCAGATGTAAAAATGTAGCAAAACAAATTTGGGTTATTAGCGCACTTTCTTAACATTTGTAATTTTTTTCACATCTTTTGGGAAATGCTAAATATAAATGATGAATACATATCTAAATAGTTTATATTTATATGTTATATCTACTTCTCAACCTATATATAAATGTTATATTTATATCTAAATCTTAAATCTAATTTTAGATATATATTTTCTAAATGTTTTTTCTAAAGATATATATACCTTTTATTTAAATCTTAATTCTATATATAAATCCTAAATCTTTAATCTAAATCTAAATGCATATCTTAAATATCAGAATTAAAGCTGCAGTAGCTAGCTTTTGTAAAAATGAGGTTTTTTACCCATGTGGTAAAACTTTTGCAATATCTTGACAGCAAAATATGGGACAGATGATGTAAATAAGGCTCCTATGGCTCCTCCCAGTGGCCCAACTGCTATCTGCAGCAATACACCTCCACAGTGCTAAGATTGGCAGTGCTCCACTGTGGGGGAGGAACTCTGGAGGGAGGGCTTTAGTGCAGCAGAGAGCAAGGGAGAGGGACCTGTAAGTGTGCTTGTTAAAGTTTCAGGCTAAGGCTCCATCCAAATACCCTAAATAATAGTTTCTAGCTCCTGTTCCTTGACCTTTGACAGGGTCTACAGTAAGAACTCTATCGTAGGGAGGACAGGAGCTTTGGATTGCTGTCCCAAATTCGGACAGCCTTTAACTCCAATGTCATTACATGAGGGAAACGCACATGGATGTTGCGAGTCAAATTTAGGCCTACAGTCCTCCAAAACTGAACTACAAAGTGCGCGCTCTCTTCTCTCTGGGTTTTGCTGATACATCATGTTGTGCAAAGGATTGTTGGATACCTTAAGGGTTCATTGCACCGGTAAGGGACGTCGCAGGGTTCCTAGGGCAAAACTAGCCGCGGGAGGGAGCATACAGGCTAATTTTCATACCTCCTTCCTTACTGACTGCACTATTCAGACAGCAATTATCACGGCGACCGCTGACACACTTTTGCTTTGGCTAGGAGTCTTTGCTCTATAAAGGTATTCGGATTGAGCCTGAGTCCACGGTAGTCAGAACTTCCTCCTGCAGCTTTAACTCTTCAGAAAATTATCTAATTAACCCCACCCCTTCAACTTGTGGCCACACCCCCAACACATAGAGATGTGAACGAAAAGGGGTGTGGTTAATTATCATATTTTCTGATAATTTCCAAGGCAAGAAAGCTACTCCCCATGCATGGTGGATTCCACCCTGAATCCAGTATCCACACTATAGAAGGAGGCAGAGGCCTAGTGAGCATCAGAGCCACCATTGAAGATGAAGCTCCAAGAATATATCAGAAAGATGGCCCCAAGGGATGAAGCGCTCAGTGAATGTCTCAGACAATGGAAGCTGGAAGAGAAGGAACTGAAGGAACCATTGTTGGAGGAAAAACCCCTGCATGGGATGTAGCACCGACAGATAGCAGAAGTGTCTGATATGACCAAATCCTACCAATGGCTAGAGAGGGCTAGACTGCAGGACAGCACTGAAGCACTGATCATGGCAGCACAGGAGCAGGCCTTGAGCACCAGAGCAATAGAGGTCCAGATCTACCAAACCAGGCAAGATCCCAGGTGCAGGCTATGCAAAGAGGCCCCAGAAACCATCCAGCATCTCACAGCAGGGTGTAAGATGCTAGCAGGGAAGGAATACATGAAACGCCATAACCAAGTGGTTGGTATAGTGTACAGAAACATCTGTTCAGAATACCAACTGGAGACCCCTAGGTCAAAATGAGAGACACCTCCCAAGGTGGTGGAGAATGACAGCGCTAAGATCCTGTGAGACTTCCAGATACTATCAGACAAAATGGTAATGGCCAACCAACCGGACATTGTGATCATTGGTAAGCAGCAGAGGACAGTCTTTGTGATCGATGTGGCCATCCCGAGTGATGGAAACATCAGGAAAAAAGAGCACGAGAAACTGGAGAAAAACCAAGCGCTCAGGGAAGAACTAGAAAGAGCCTGGAAGGTGAAGACAATGGTGGTGCCTGTGGTCATCGGCACACTTGGGGTAGTAACCCCCACTCTGGAGAAGTGACTCCAACAGATACCTGGAGAAACATCAGACATCTCAGTCCAGAAGTAGATAGATATAGATATATACATATATAGATTTAGGAACAAGATCTAAGAAATAATTTAGATTCAAGATTTAAATCACACACATAAATACTCACCAACCTCTTTATTAGATACACCTTGCTAGTATCGGGTTGGACCCCCTTTTGCCATCTCTACAAATTCTACATACTACAACGTCCCCATTAGCCCAGAGGTGTTGCTGGATATTTGTCACTAAACGCAAGACAATTTTCCTTATAGCAAAGTATATTCCCTTGCAACATCCACCTGACTATAGTTGTTTCAGTCACTTCCAGGGCTACAGGTGTATAAAATCCTGCACCGAGGCATGTAAGCTGTTTCTGCCACCCTTTGTAAAAAGTCTCTCTCAGGATCTCAGTGAGTTTTTGAGTGCTACTGTGATGGGATGCCACACGTTATTTCATGAGATTTCCTCAATAGTACATTTCCTATACGGCTGCTGGTGGTATTATCACAAAATGGAAGGAGGGTCAGTGGTACATAGTCTGCAGAGGACCTCACATTTCTGCAGGACTGGATAACTACAGACCTCCAAAATATATGTGGCCTTCAGATTAGCTCAGATTAGCGCTTTGTGGAATGGGTGGAATGAGCAACCTCGTCCAAGTCTGACATCACCAAGAGCGATATAACACCACTGGACAGTAGACACCTTGATGAGGGCTCCTATTGGATCACTGGCGCTAGCTATAAATGTGTTGCTGTTTCTGCTATTTATCTCAGGTGTCATAAAGTGGTTTATTATACAGTTGTATATATAGGAATACAACAGCACAATTCAACCTTTAGTCTCAGTTACGTGATGAAGGCAGTAAATAGCATCAGCCAGTTACTTTGTATGATCCAAAGTCAGGACAATGGAGGAATAAGTAGCAACAGTAGTGAAAATATTCATACACCTACAACGTTTTTCCAATAAAACAACAACCAATTGTAGCTCTGGCTGTATCTTTAGGCTCATTGTCCACCTGTAAGGTCAACCTCCACCTTGCTCTCAAGTTTTTTGCAGCATTTTACAGGATTATTCCATTATTCCGTGTATTTAGCTCCATCCACCCTCAGGTGAAATCTGACCAGCTTCCTGATCTCAGCTGGCAAATGGCTTCCCCAAACCACGAAGCTGCCACTACCATGTTTAACTAAAAATACATACAAATTTGTGGTTGTAATGTGAGAAAATGTGAAAAGGCTCAAGCTTGTTCAAGTACTTGTGTAAGACACTGCATAACAGATAGTAAGTGATTTTTACCTATTTCTGTGGTCCAATATGCGGCATAAGAAGTATTTATTCCCTGAAATATTACTAAGTTGTTGCAAGTTTGAAACAAATACCTTAACACCTACACTGTTCTCTTTGGTACCCTGGTGTTAAAGATTCATTTGAATTGCAGTAAATGGACTAAATAAAATGATAAATGGACTGAATTTATAAAGCGCTTTTCCAGTCATGCTGACCACTCAAAGCGCTGTGTGAGAAAAAAAACATTTTATGTTTTGCAATAATATGCCAGTATTTTTTCCTCACATTTTTTTTCATAGGATTTTTTTCTTAGTATTTCAGTTTGTAATGTTTTATATTAACTTATTCATTACTTAGTATTATTTGCCATTTCATCACAATAACAGCAACAAGTAAAGTAATTCTTTACTTAGATTTTTAGATCTTTCTGGCAATTAAATTTGTAGCTTAATCCTCCACACAAATGTCCCAAGTAAGAAAAATGATCACAGAACAACAAAGCAGAAAGGTATTTTATTTAACTTTGAATCATACACCGTCGTTGTGAGCTGCTTGAGGTGTTTTATTGCTTATTTTACTAATTTTAAGATAATATAGAAATGATACATACTATTTTACTTTAAAATTGCAGCCACATCTTTCCAGTATTTGTTGCCATCACTTGTTCTGTGACACTGCAATTACCAGTGATTGTAATATTGCCACAGTGGGGGTCAAAGGTGCAGCTGTCAAGCCATAATAAGCCATGGCCAAAATCTCAGCTTCACAGAAGGTATAATTCTTATTCTCGCAAAAGGTTGTAACGTGATAACTCCTTCAACTTCGACTCTGTGAGTCACAGATACGAAGCGCCATAAAGCAAAGACTTGAAATATCTTTGTCATGATGAGCACAAATGAGCACTCCAATATACGGTCAAAAGTAGGGGACAAAGGATGTTTTATTCCTAACAACTGCTTTTAAATTGTGCTTATTTTTCCAGACTATTTCTTATCTTGAGCAATATCACTCACATTCTGTAATTTAACCCAAAGTCATCATGATGCTCTAATCACAACAGGGTCATGGTTTGCCTTTTACCACGCAGCTGACCTTTTACCTGTCACGGCCACGAGAAATAGCTCTACTGTGGTTTTGTTAGCACGTTGATTCAAGCATGAGTGTGTGACTCTAAGCAAAACTAAGTGAAACTAAGCCCACATACTTTAGCTTTAAGACCACATTTGGAAACAAAATGATGATGCCCTAGTTTTGTTTCCCTTTTCCTAATCTAAATAATGAATAAGTCATATTAGGAAATGTTCATAACAAAACCCCACTTTGGTGAGAACTTTTTTCAAAGCCTATACACGAACATATACACATATAGAGCAATACCTTCTAAAATATAGGTTTTCTTAATATAAATGTGTCCTTTTGTTTGTTTATCTTTATAGAAATTATAACATTATGTTTTGTTTTGTTACACAAGGCTAGCTAAAATCATAGGCATGCTCTATAGGTTTAAGGCAGCAGAGTTGCAACATGGGAACCCGATTATGTCATGATCTGTGGGACTTTCCCATTGTTTATCACTTTTGGTGTTTGATATCTGTTTTGTTGGGTTCTATCAGATCTTTCTCTATTCATTCTGTGCACATTTCTCCAACGTATGTAGCTACCCATCTGGACTGTGTTCTGTTGATTAGCCTAGTTCACATGTCATTGATCACCTCCCCAGCCATCATAGGCCAGGTGGTTTTGTTCGTTGCTCTTCAGATCTCTCTCTTACCTCCCAGTTCTGTTTCCACAGTATCTGTTGCTCCCCATACTTCATGTTTATTTTCCCCCTCCGTGTCTAAGCTCTTGCAGGTTTTCTGTCTTTTTGCTCAATTCTGCCTGCCTCCCTCACTGCTTTTGGGTCCTCCCAAAACTGAATTATATAAGACTATGTCTATTAACAAAATTCACCTAACTTACTTTGACCTATTTGTATGTGTATCAATCTTATTTTCTATTGCTTAATTTAGTACATAACCAAATGTATAGGTTGATTAAATGTTTTTTTTCAATAATTATGTAGTCTATCATTCTTTCTTTATACCGTTAATAATAATAATAATAATAATAATAATAATAATAATAATAATAATAACTTTTATTTGTAATGCACTTTACATTTAAGAAAAATCTCAAAGTGCTACAGGTAAAATCATCATATAAGGGTAAAATCAAAATTTAAAACTAAGCATCGCTTTAAAACACTTATGAATAAAATCAATAGCATAATTGTAAAATGTTAAAAGTCATACGTCCTGCTAAAAAGAAATGTTTTTAATCCTTTTTTAAAAGTCTGAATAGTCTGTGGTTCCCTCAGATGATCAGGTAGGGCATTTCATAATATCTTAACTCTACACTGTATTTAACCAACCTTTTTGTTTTCACTGTCTGACATTAAATGAGACTAAACCTCTCTTTCTTTAAGTCAGTTAGGACTACAAAAAAATTGCTGCTTGCTAGATTGCATAATGAGCCAGATTTTTAAAAACATATTCTTTTATATATTTATTTCAAACATGAATTAACTTTTATAATTTAAACATTTTGGTGGTATTGCTTTTTAAACTGTATGACTTTGGTCAAACATTTTAGACAGTAGCTTGCCCTTTCCTCCCAAAGGAACGGTTGACACACATTTTCTATTATGGCTGCTCCAACACATTGACTTTTTTGGTGTACATCAGGTACTTTTTAAACTAATGATTAGAGTCCGGGTCTAGTTGAGAGGCCCTTTGGTGTCCAAGTTTTAAATTCCTGACTGATTTTGCTTCAATATTTCCACATAACATTCTTTCCTAATGATCCCATCTATTGTGTGAAGTGCACCAGTCCCTCCTGCAGCAAAACACCCAAACACAATGTTACGGCCATCTGTTTCCTTCAAAGTTGCGATGTTCTTAGACTTGCGTGGTAACTCAATTTTGCTTTGAATGTGACAATGACATTATGGCCAAACACTTTCATTTGAGTTTTGTCAGAGAAAAGCACGTGTCGCACAGAGCTAAGGTATTGCTCCTTAAATGCACTTGTAAAATGTAATTTGGCTTTTCGTCTTGCCGTTGAAGTCATGGAGTCATTCTACCTAGCTGTCTGTAATGCAGCCGCAGTGCAAGCAGGTCACAAAGTTAAGCCCAAATAAGAAACTTATCAGTCAAAAACAAGCCTGGCAAACCACAACCCGCGACTCACGAAACTTGTAAGCAACTTTAGATAAAAAAATAAGCCCAAAGTCACTTATAATAAACTGACTTGGCAACACTGTTTGACGTGTGCGTCCTCCAAATGACTAAAATGTTTTGAATGAACCTATCAGAAGCTTACAAAGACATGCCATCATCTACACTTTCTCAAAAATGTTTAAAGACATATCAATCTGTATGTAAACTTTTGAATTTGAAGGAAAAAAAATCCTCTGTCTCATCATTCTAAAAATTAACTAATAGAAAAGAAATTGGGTAATCCTGACATAAAACAAGAAAGGTTTAGTCTGATTCAATGTCAGACAATGAGAAAAAATTGTTTTTTTTAATGTGGGATAAACACTTTGCTGTGGTTGGTTGATATGCAACAACCAACATTCCCAGGAGCCCCGCTTTTTTTCTTTGTCTCACTTGCTCAAAGGCATCCAGGTATACAACAGTAACAGTAAAGTCTGCTAAAAAACTTTAAAACTAATGATTGATGAATCTAAACTACTACAATAAACTGAAACGTCTGATGATGTCACCATGTCTCACAGTTGTTACACAAGGTTTGGAAATATGGCAGCAGGTGTACTTTTTACAAGCTGATGACAGCTCCTTAGCCCACAACAATGTTCCATTTTATGACACACAATATCATACTTTGCTCAAGATGGAGGGATTTTATCCTAACCTTTGTTGTGCTGGTAAATCCCGGTGGATCACTGCAGTCTGACCATTATATTATCCTGACATTGTGGCGGCTCTCACATTTGTCGTTAGCCTTTCTGCTAACAGCCCCGGCCCTATCACATGCTAAAAATACCTGTGAGTTATTTTTACACTCTTACAGAGGAGTCATTTGCTTAAATGGGAAACTTAAATTCAACATGTGGCTTCAGCTTATTTTTCATGCGTGCACAGATCTTTCAGTTGCTTTATTACAAATAAACATTATGTGAATATATGTTGTTTGAACATCTGTTTGACATCTGAGCAGAAGAAATTTTTTAGTAAATCCTCAAAAGAAAGTATGCAATAAAATTAAGTCCTTTGTCTAAAAGAATCAGTAAAAGGAGACAGCTATCTCTGGAAAGAAAGACACAGATCAACCACTAAGTAGCGCCCTTTGTAGAAGACTCACCAACACTGCCACAGATTTAGCCCAAAGTCTGCCACTCATTTATTCTGGATATGTCCTCACTCTAAAGTACTTTGACAACATTTTTATAAATATGTTGACTCAAAAATATGAGTAAGAATTTAATTGTATTGTGAAAGTGTCCTATTTGGGTTTCAACAAAATGGCAGGATGAATCCGAAGGTTTTCTTGATCAATTTACTGATTATTAAAGTCAAATTGCATATGCACAAATGCAAATTTTTGAAAAGAAATCCAAACTTTTCTGTCAATTGTTAATTTAATTGACTCTAAGCAATATCTGCATGCAATTAGACCACCTAATCAAAAAGCGAGAAAGACATTATGGGATATCCCAATATCCCAATATGGGATTATAAGCAATTTGTTGTCTTAAATTACTTTAACATGGGTCTACTTGGCATTTATGTCACAGTTTATACAATTGTTATCTTCTTTATTTGATTTGTTGTTTTCTTTGTGCAAAAGTGCTGTGACTATTATTTTCTTCCAAATATTTTGTTATAAATTATGCTCCCCTAGTTTCCTACTTGTTACTTTTCTGTTGTTATGAACACGTTTGTGTTATTGTTATTGTTGTTTACCAGTACAAATAAAGTTATTAAAAATGAATAAAAGCTAACACAGATTTAGTGTGGATTTTTTTTTATTATTCTTTTTTGTGTAGTCTAATTCAGCCACTTGCCAGACAAATCTGCTTTATGTGAATCAGATAAATAGATTTTTAAAGGGACATTTTTTTGGGGCAGAAAACAAAATAATTTTGAGCAGATGTTCAGAAGCAGAAGATTTGTCCAACATGCTACTCGATAGATACAAAATGATCAAGTGTTGTCATTTGTGCTGAATACTACCTGGAACTAAATATAGAAAACAATCCACTCCATTACATACCAACTCCACTCTTAGTAACAAAAGGAAAAGTATTGAAAATTAAAATTATTAAAGGAATTCAGAATACATAATTTCTTGTACTCCAAAACCTTACTCGCCTTCTGTCCCATATCTACATTGTTTGAACTGCAAAATTAAAGATCTTATGCTAATTAATCTTCTGTTCTTTCACTTTTGGTTAGTGAGTCAAAGCATCGCTTTAATGATTCTGGCTTGGTTTCTGACAAAGGTCCCGTCTGATACTTCTGATACGTCCTGCACTTAAAAGGGGTTTTGATCACAACGGGGTCGGCTAAAAAATGTATTATTGTTAATCTTTAAAAAGGATCAAAGAAAGATAAAACCAAGATTTTTAGTTTTAAGATAATGTGTGTCGCTTTTCTTAAAAATATGAATAAATAAATAAACGAATAAAACAACAATAAATGTAAACAATTAAATCCTAGGTACAGACGTACTTGGTTGAGCCAAGAATTGTTCCTGTTCATAACCACTGGGTGGCGCTCTAGGACTTTATATAGAATTTAGAACTTCAAAACAGCCAGAAATAGGTTCACGCAGATTTCAAAATGAATAGACCGAATATTATTATTATTATTATTATTATTATTATTATTATTATTATTATTATTATTATTATTATTATATGCCTTTTTTGAACAAGCAAAGGTAGCATATTTTGAAAATTCCAGACGCTCTTATTTTGAAGGAGCCAACAGGAGGCGCTGTCTCTATAGGTCTTTCTTTTCATGGGTTTGTGTTGTCGTCCTCCCCAGGAGCTTCCTCGGCTCCGCCGCTCTGTGGTGACGAACACCGCCGGCGCTGGCCTCGCTCCGAGGCAGCAGAGTGGGTCAGCGCACCGCCGCAAACACCAGCCGGGGACCGGGGGCGGGGATGGCGTCGCTGAGCCGCAAGCGCGGAGCGGGCAGGAGCGGCGTGGTGGAGAGGAGGAACCTGCTGACGGTCTGCAGGTAGATGATGCTCTCTCTGACTCGGATGACTTAAATGCGTCTGCTGCGGAACAACGGCTGACTAATTTTATTTAACAACAACAATAATAAGAATAATCCGGTGGTTTTGCTTTAAATATAGAAAAGAGCTTAATCTGCATCCTTCACCGAACCTTTGACTGAACAAAGCTGAGTCTCTGCGTGCTGCATGAGGACCGATCAGACATGTAGAGTGGGCATGTGGTGGGCTGGCTGCTGCTCAGGAACCTAATGTCATCCACTCACTCTCAAACACACCAAGAGCCTCATTAAACATTCATACCCTCATATTCCTGCTCTGATGCCTTCACATTCAGTTCATTGCAGGGCCAAAGCTGCAGTTTCACACATCCAGCACATAAAGATGTCACACAAACAAATTGGCTTTTGCTTCTTTTTTATTTTTTTTATTATTATTCATCTAAATGAGCTGTTCGATCACTGCAAAAGTCTTTATCTGGCATCATGGAAGGGGAAATAATTTACCTTCAACAGCAACGTTTAACTCCATGTATTATAAAGAAAAAACAACTATATAATCCTTAGAAGAGAGGGCCTGAACTTCATTTAAATCAAACAGCTCTGTGTTTATAGAGGCTGTAAGGATGCTGAGGTGGGCACACACACTTGTCATCTGCTTGTATTGCCTGCTTCCTTTGTCATTTACTGTTCAGAGCACTGACAGCATTGATTCATGGGCCTTTGAGTGCTGCTTTCAGATGTCATTTACTGACTGGCAGCTCCCACTCAATCTTCCTGACAGTCATCAAATTATAAAGAATAGGAAGGTGTGGGTCTTTTACACGCCTTGGGAGTAGCTGTCCAGAAAACCAACCTGGTAATATCGCAGTCTGCTCAATGTTTAGACTGATGAAGAGCAACATTTGCCTCTGTGAACCTTTCCTCAAGAACTGAGCATTCATGTAATTAAAGCAGGCTGCTACTCACGGACCAGGCTGATATGTTGCCCAAATCTTACTGCCTCCACATTAGTCATCATTAATGCCGACTGGCCGTATGGGGGAGTAAAAAGAGCGGAGAAAAGACAAGGTTTTATGCAATGAAGACGTACAGCTGGACCGATTCGGAAATAGGAAGCAGGAAAGTAATATTTCCTGTTGTGTTGATGTCCAGCCTTTAAGCTTAGCTTACTACTAATATGTGCACGTGTGTATTGTTTAGTCCAAACTTACCGTATGTCCTTATTTAGTCAGTGTTGTAGGATACTTATATTGTATTTTATTTGCCTTTTTAACATCACGGCCAGGGGACTACAGAGGAAAAGTAACCTCTTGGCTAATTCTGGCTTTGTTAAATTCATGAACTGTCTTGTGTTTTATTCAATTGCACTGTCCCCTTTTCAATCAATCAATCAATTAATCAATCAATCAATCAATCAATCAATCAATCAATCAATCAATCAATCAATCAAATTTAACACAATTGATGCCCTTCATTTGTTTTTCTATATGCTTCACATTATTAACATGGTATTGTTTTTAAAACATAACTTTATTTTATCTGGTAAAAATATTAGATTATATTACAGCTCACCATCAAAAAGTCAGCTGACCCTTTCAAGAGGTTGTTGGAGAGTGGCATTAAACCCGAGTAAAGCACAACAACCCGATTTTACTCGTTTACTACTTTTTAATCTGTTAATCTTATTTCTGTTTCTTGCATCCTTTTTTCTAAGACTTTTCAAGGGTTACCTTTTCAGATTAACGTTAATAAAAATAGTATTTCTGATCTTATGTTTGTAAAAAGGAATCATTGATCCAGTTAGTAAAATCAGTATTATTGAGTTAGCTGGATAAACCAGTGAGGTAGGTAATCCGAACATCTATTATGCAAACTGCTTGAAACTGCAACGTCAGCGAATAAATGGATATGTTTTGTGTTTTTGCTGTCATTTGTTCGGTTATATTGTATGTTTGCATGATGGTGTTTAAGGGTGTATAAAGGAGTGAATAATGTGAATGTTAGATTGAAGGCAAGGCACTGCTGTAGACACTGATGCAGCAGCTTTACGTCGATAATTGAAAAGAAGACATCTTTCCAAACAAAATTTCTGTGGATGCTCTTTAATCATTTAGCCAAAAGCATAATGTGATGGATTTTAATTCAGTTTGCCTTTCTGTGCATTTAATTTTATTCCAGCAGCAAATTAACGCTGTTAAGGCTAAAGATTGATTTAGTTATCACAAGGCAGCTCTGACTGAGCGGTGTAGTTCATCAACCTGGAGGTTTTGGTGTTTTGCACTCTGGCAACTCCAAAAGAAACTGAACCAAATTGTTAGTTTTTTTTCCCTTTACGCAACACAAGCAAATAGATGCACATAAGACAATATGAGCGTAGCAGAAAAACAGACAATATCAGAATCAGAATCAGACATACTTTAATAATCCCAGAGGGAAATTGCTGTTTCAGTGCCATCACCATAACATAACATCACAAACATTTCAGGGGGGAGACGGTTCACTGGGGCCGTGCAGCCAAGGACAAAACCTGTCCACAAGGCGCTGCCCTTTTATCTGTTGAAGGAAGATAACAACAACATTGGGGAAAGGGAGGGAGAAAAAAAAGACAGATGTTTGACAATTTACGCTCTCACAAATAAAGAGTCAAACAACCGACAAAAAAACCCCTGGATGATACACACCTTATGCCAGCAGTGTTTAATAACTGGGCAAAAATCATTAAGCAGAAAGTATTCATGGGCCAAAAACGTATATTTTTGGTTAGATTTTAAGTTGAAAATAAAAAAAAAAGTTTTTAGCCTGCTCGACAATAAAGTAGAGATTCAGTATTGTGTCTAAATAAAATTAGTTTGATTTTCGTGGAAATGGATCTGCAAATTACTATAGTGTCAGGATCCTTGGGTGCTTGGGTTTTGATTTTGTTAAATTCCTGGATCATGCTTTCTTTAGTTACTTTTCCTTTTGCATTTGTTTATTATTTCTTACTTTAGTGGACGGTTTTGTATAATTCAGTTACTTCATAGCTTGTATGTTATTTACTTGGTTGGATTTCCTCTTTTGTTCCTCCCTGTCAACCCCAGCGCAGTACTCCCTTATATCCTCAGCTCTCTACCTTCATTGATCTCAGCTGTTCCTGATTTCATCGGATTACTTCCATATGTCTTCTTCCTCATTTCTCACCCCTGCCTCTGCATATATATACTGCCTGGTTTTCTCTGCCCACTGTTGGTTCGGCTGCTCTCATTTTGGTTTAACCCTCTTGTTTCTCTGTGCCTGCATTTTTCTGTTCCTGCACTACACCTTTAAGTTGCTTTATTCACCATTGAACACCATACTGGGTCCTTCCAATGCCACAGAAATGCCACATAGATCTGAATCATAAAATGGATTTTGCTTGTTTGCTTTATTAGAAGAAAGACATATAAACTTTCCTAATATTTTGTGGTTGTGTGTTTTCTATTTTCTTCACCTTAGTACAGAAGTCTGTCCTCAAAAGCAAACCAGGATCACTTGGGTCCCTGGATTCAAAACCGTTTGCTATATAAGTTTTATTATTCTTAAATTACAGCTGCGGGCCATACAAAGTCCTTTTGAGAGCCACAAATGGCCCCCGGGCCGCATCTTGGACACCACAACCTTACATATGCAGGAACTAAACATGAGAAACCTTTATTTGGTAGACAATTAGATCACTCTGAATTGAATAAGATAAAGTGGGAAACAAACAATATGGATGCATTCATTTTAATGTTTTATGGTAGGATGTGAGCCTCAGTCAGAACACATCATCGAACAGAATTAAATAATAAAAAAAATAATATGAAGAATTATGATTATACAGGACATGATAAATAAATGAACAGAATAGAAATAGATATATTCAGTCAAGAACTATTAAACAGCGGATTAAATTTAAATGAATGAATAAATAAATGCTCTTATAGGTACTGTCTTAACATGCAATACATGTCTGGATACATCTCCAGGGCGTTACTGGATCCCCCTCACTCCTTGTGAATTTATCAATCCAATGGTGTTTTAATTCTTATTCCTAGTATCTAAATTATCTGCGTTGTGGCAATGCATAGAAATACCATATAATGTATTCTTTAATAAACTTTTGCATCTCATTCAAGCACATTTTAAGCCTTATATGTGCAACTTGTGGCATATTGTGATGCTTAGGATGTGGTCAAGACCATACAAGAACCATCATTTAAATAGATGTGTTACATTGCAGATCACAACTGTGCTGTTTTTTGATTACAGGTGTTAGAGTCCTCTTCACAGACAGTACATAGTGAGCGATGACCTTTGCTGAAATGCGCTGTACGAACCTCTAACTGATTTAACAGCGGGCAGAACTGTGGTCGGACTTTGCTGAGCTGGTCAGATTTGATGTTCTAATGGAGGGTGCAAAGTTTGCATTTGATGCACCGAGCATAAAAATAGCCTTCCGTCATCACAGGGAGGCAGGCATGCTGATCTGTTTGGTCATTTTCACAAATACTAATAACACATGTAGGATTTTAGGTTTTAACCAAAGGAGCAGCAACAATGTTATTAAATAAACTGCTAAAGGATCTTGTTTCATCAAATGCAAACAATCATTAGAGGGGAACTGATGCAATGGTATATCGACTGGCTACAGCAGTAGTTTGTGTTAAGAAGAACTGGGCTGAACTGATTTGCAGAAGGGTATTTTTAAGGTTTCTGAAAGGTAACGAGGTTTATCAGGTGTCGCACAGGAAGCTCACGGTCCATCGTCATCCTGCTGCCGGGTAACGAGGAGGAGCGGCGAGGAGGCAGAGCGAGATTTGAAGTTAGATTATTTAGTTAGCGTCAAGGGCTACACATGGTTTGACAGGATTCACAGAGCACACACGTACACAGAAGCACATCGCAGGCCTATGTGCCGACTTTCCTTCCTGTCTAATTAGTTACAATCAGATTAGATGGAGTCGGTTTGTGCAGTAGTGGACCGGACCGCGCGCTGTGGCTGCTTTCATCACAGAAGATTAATGTTACTGCTGTGGTGGAGAGGTCTGAAATTTGTCTGCTTGAACCTGATTAGTGAAAGGTTTGGCGAGTCGTGTTTTTAATTGGTGATCCGTCTTCTCTAAACATCAAACTCTCTACATCTAGATGGTATTATTCTCAATGATCCTCCTGTCCCGTTGCTTCAGTCTAGTAAATTCATGTTTCTGTCAAATGCTGTTTGTATAATTCTTGGTCCAAGCTTTTGACTTGAATAAGATATATAAAAAAACTGAGATAATTATGTCAACATTGCTATTTAAGAATGAAAATCTGTGATTGCTGCCCTTTCAAAAAAAACCCATAGTAACCTAATTTTGTGTGCATCTTCTTTCTGTTAAGGTTTTCAGTGAAGACTCTGCTGGATCGCTCCTGTTTTGAAACCATAGACGACTCTTGCCCAGAGTTCGTTAACTTTGTGTCCATCCTGGAGCACATCCTCAGTCATCGGCTCAAAGGCATGTAAAGGTTATGAAACGGAGCGAAAAACACACATAGAGAAAGTATTAATACCCCAAGACGCTTTTAAAGTTTGGTCATAACAGCCACAAACGCGCTGGCAGCATCATGCTGTCAGGACAGCGTTCCTCAGCAGGTGTATGCGAGCTGGTTAAAGTCGGTGGGAAGATAGATGGAGCTAAATGCAAGATATCCCGAAGAAAACCTGTTAGAAGCTGCAAAAGACTGAACTATGGGCTTTCCAGCAGGAAAACAACCCTAAACATGCAGCCAGAGCTAAAAAGGAATGGCTTATATTAAAGCATCTTCGTGTGTTATAGTGGGCTAGATGTGTATTTAATTGACCTGTGGAAGTACTTGAAAATTGTTCTCAGATGCTTTCCAATAGATTTGGCTGAGCTTGAGCTGCTTCGCAAAGAAAAATGGGTGAAACAATTCAGTCTCGTGACTTACAAAGCTGCTGCAGACATTCCTCAGAGATTTGCAGCCACAGCTGCAGTAAAAGGTGGTTCTGCAAAGTATTGACTCAGGGCTGAATACAAACATGTCACAGCTTTCTGTCTTTTGTAATTAAGCTCTACTTTGTGTTGGTCTATCACATGATATTTTTTGTTATGTTTTTTTTAAGTTTATTTGGCTTTAATATTTTTGCAAGGCAGTGTAAGGTTTATCTTATCCAGACTGAAGGGTGGAGTGTTTGATTATGTATGCCTTCGTATCACTGACTCGATTAACAAAATGTAGTGTAGACCCAGTGTCTGGGTTTACCATAAATCACAATCTTTAATGTTCATGCCATTATCAATGTTAGTTTTAAACGTTTTCTTTTAGGTTGCACAGTTGTTCCCACCTACCACAACTAGTAAGATGGAATTTGGGCCAATTTGATAGACAATCATCATCACTTCTGTCATAATATAATTAGTTGCACTCCTTTTCATTTTTTAGTTATATTCTAAGAATCATTTGAATACTCTTTGAATATCCATCCATCCATTATCTATACCTGGTGTCTATCTCCAGAGGTCATTTGGCGAGATGTAGGGTGCACCCTGGACTGGTCGTCATCAAGGCAACACAGGACAAACAACCATGCACACAGACGCTCACATCTAAGGGCAGTTTTAGAGACAAATTAGCCTGACAGTCATGTTTTTGGACTTTGGGAGGAAGTACCTGGAGGGAACCCATGCATGCACGAGGAGAACACGCAAACTCCACGTAGAAAGACGGGATTTGAACCCAGGACCAAGGAACCTGGTTCTGGTTGCCCAGTGGCGCAGTTGGTAGCAGTGAGAATTTATGTAAACTTCTTTCCTAAACTGATAAACCATCTAGTCAACATGGTGCATTAATTTCAATCCAACCCAACAATTTATATTTTAATTTGTGGCCTAAAAAGTTTAGAAGTGATAGAAGGAAAATTATTTATATGCGATCAAATTAGGTCTATTTGTATAGTACAAATGTATAACATCTGTCTTCTCGAGGCACTTTGCAGTCTAGTTCATATCCAGTTATGCTGAATCAAACTGGATTCAAATTCAATCCTTCCAGTCCATTCCTGTATAATAAAGCTTTTATCAAGAGAAAGGAAAATGTTGGAAAATCTTTGTGAAAACAAGTAGTTAAAATGAGCTTCATCTAATTTTTTTAAACACTTTTGAGTACCTCATAGAAAATGCTCCCCCCTACAAAATTAAATCCTGTTTCTCTGTATTTTAGGTCAGACAACGTGGTTTGGCTACGAGAGTCCTCGGAGTTTCTGGGATTACATAAAAGCATCCTGCAGTAAAGTACCTCATAACTGCATCCGCAGCATTGAGAGCATGGAAAATGTGCGATCATCAAGAGCCAAGGTGTGGCCCCGCCCCATGCCGGCATCATATACTCATATACATTTCCAATACTGCAGGGAGAGCTGGAGAAGAGCTGCAGCAGCATAAAACATGTGGATATTAACCATATCCAGTATAAGCAAGCAGAATTTAAGCCATTTGGGTATATAGGCGACATTGCTGTTAGAAAAATCTATTTTTTTTATAGAACTGATTTAACAATGTATACATTTTTCCTTAAGCAATTCATAAAATATTCATTGAAGTCTTTCCATTTTAATATTCTATATTCTATTTCATTAACACATTTTTACTGCAAACTGTTGATGTGCTTTCATGTAAACAAATGCATGTTTGGATGTTTAGCTTGTTGTTCAGGTTGAGTTTCCTCTGTGTCTATGCAGGGCAGAGCCTGGATCAGAGTTGTTCTGATGGAGAAACGGCTCTCAGAGTACATCTCATTTGCACTGAAGGACTTCAAAACCACCAGGTCCTCAAATGCTCATAAAAGCACAGATGTGAACGAGTTTGTTGCTTCTCTAATAGTCTCTGAAATGAACTAAACGCTGATGTTCTGTGTGTTTGTGTCGACCGTAGGAGGTTTTTTGAGGAGGGAGCGATCGTGCTGGGAGAAGAGGCGGGGCTGTTGGCAGACACGCTCATTGGACTCAACACCATTGATTTCAGGTGCTTGTAATGATCTACTGTCTGATCTACTGTGAGTCAGTGAGACTTTCCCTCTCTGTTGTACGGATGTCGTCATTGAGACGCTTTTAGTTGCTGCTCCACGGCGGCAACAAAACCAATTTCACAAAAAAGTGGACAAAAGATCAGATTTACGGTTTCACAAGATCAATGCCCAGCACAATAAATAAAATGCATCGTCTCTCAGTTTATTAATTAAATTCCAGTCAGATTTAATGGCATTAATATTCCTTTTTTCTAAAGCAGATTTCCTGCATGATGTTGCTGGGATTCAGTCAATTTTTTCTGACCTGGGGATTTTGCATTATTAGTTGCATGCCTGGCCTGATGGCTCCTGTGTATGCTGCTACAACATCATTAAAGCCCATAAAAATCATACGATCCCATTGAGAAACACTGGCAATTCCAGCATTATGTCCTGGTGTTGCACTCGCCCTACACAGAATATATCTGATTAAATTTAGAAGAAATTTAGCCAGAGCAGCTTTTAATAATGCTGAAGTTGTAGTTGCAATAGTGTCCTCATCAAGACAATATGAAACATTGTAAGATGCTGTACTTAGTCTGTGTGCTAATTGTTGAAAAGGTTTTACATTAATTATGAATTTCAGTTTCTGTTTTTAATAAATTGTTCAAAATGTTGTGATTTTACAAGATTTTACATATGGAGATAAATATCATAGATCAGCATTCAGCCTAAAAATATCAGTATTATTTTTGGTCCATATCGCCCAACCCTAGGTGCTACCCACACACGTGGCTCTACAGCTCGACCCACAAATGTAATTTCCTTCTCAATGTCACATTATTTAACAGATTTATTGCTACAAAGTATTATTAGAATAAATAAATATTCAATCGAACACAAATGCCCTTGTTGTGCAAAGTATAGGTGAAGTACTGTCAAAACGTCCATGTTGTGTACAAAACGTTTTAAAAAACAAAGAAAAGAATATAGAAAACAAAGTTTTCAATATACCAAATTATAACAATGCTACTACATTTTAGTGATTACCTGATTTGCTACAGTGTCAACATTTGAATTGAAGGAACAACTCAAGTGATAGATGGACATCTTTTAAGACACCAAGGGCCCTTTTCTATTATTTTCTTCTCTACTTGGTTCAAAAGTTTCAGTACTTAGTAAAAATTCTGATTAAAAGCAGTTAATACGGGACGATCGGTGCCTTGATTTACACTCTTGTTTTCTCTTCATAGCTTCTGTCTGAAAGGGGAGGGTCTGGACGACAGCTGTCCTGCCGTCATCGACTACACGCCGTACCTGAAGTTCACACAGAGGTATGTTCTATGAAGTGATTCACATCGACATCCGTGTCACTCTCAGGACCACAAATAGATGTGAAAGAAACAGTGACAGGAGAAACAAACAACTTCCTCACACCCCTGCTGGTAATACTTTGGTGAACAACCTCTTCTCCAGAAGGGCAGCGCTTAGTCTTCTGAAGCCACGTTTCCCAGAGTTCAAGCATTCAGCGAGAGGGATCTTGGAGCCATTCCTCTTTGCATGCTTTGCATCACCCATAGGTTTAGCACAAGATATAGCACTATTGATTTTTGCCTTCGGTGAACCATTTTTGTATTGACTTGGCTGTATGTTTTTGACACGCCACCATAACAACGGTGGACATGAGGTGCTTTTTCACAAATAAATCCTTGGTTACCTGGCAGAGCTCTCTCTCTCTCTCTCTCTCTCTCTCTCTCTCTCTCTCTCTCTCTCTCTCTCTCTCTCTCTCTCTCTCTCTCTCTCTCTCTCTCTCTCTCTCTCTCTATATATATATATATATATATATATATATATATATATATATATATATATATATATATATATATATATAATCATCCAGTTAATTGTTTTTATAATAATAATACTGTATACATAAACAAGTAACAAATTTTACTTGAAAAGAGGTGGGAAGAAGATGATCCTAATTACTCCCATTCCCTATTCATTCATAAATCATGTGGTTGCATGTTAAAAAAAGTTATGGACATATTTTTATTTCATTTTTTTTTACCTTTTGTCACTAATTTCATCATCCCCACTTTAATATTTTCATTATATCCATCCATCCATCCATCCATCCATCCATCCATCCATCCATCCATCCATCCATCCATCCATCCATCCATCCATCCATCCGTTTTCCGACACGCTTATCCCTATTGGGGTCGCGAGGGTTGCTGGTGCCTATCTCCAGCTGTCAATGGGCGAGAGGCGGGGTACACCCTGGACAGGTCGCCAGTCCATCGCAGGGCAACACAGAGACATTTTCATTATATATTATACATAATTGCTATATACTACAATAGTACATATCCTTTTTAATTAATAATAAAATATTTAGTGAGTGTATTGCTGCTGACAATAATCATAATTAGTCTCATGACGAGACTGCTGATGTAATTGAGGAAGATGGGAGTCTCAAAACTGAGGTTTACCAGTAGCCCACACACAGACAGACAAATATCTGCATTTTGATTACCATCACCCACTGGAGCACAAACTCTCTGTTATCAACACTCTGAGTTACCGGGCTGAAAACAATCCCTCTGCCACAGAGGAGAAACAAGAATAACACAAGCATGTCAGGAAATCACTGCAAGCTTGTGGTTACTCAGAATGGGACATTGTCAAATCAGCCAACAAAGCTGGCAGAAAAAACAACAGCATTGAACATAGAGGAGAAAACAGAGAAAAGACCATTGTCATTCCTTATGTGTCAGGAGTTTGTCTGAGAAACTCTGGATAATTTTCTCCAAACACAACTTACCAGTAAATTTCAAACATAATGACAGGGCACTAAACAGAGGGGGAAGATTGGGCTTCCAACTCCCCATGTTTACAGCTTAGTCCTCCAACACAGTCCAAAGAAATTACATCAGCAGTCTCATCATGATTCAGGTGACCAAGTACTCCACTCACACCAAGCAATAGACCAGTTCATTGTTATTGTTTTGATCCAGGTTTTTCGCGCATGCGCGCCGGACTGGTAGGCAAAAGACGAACACAAAGGCGGACGCAAACAGAGGAAACGACGAGTTCTCGACGTATTTTTCTTCTTTAGATAACGTATCACAAGATCGTTTTAAGACTAAGTTGATGGTTGATGGTATCAGATTGCCAGATCCACACAGCAAAAGCCTGAAGGGACGGAGCGAGTCTGTGAAATGCTGCCAAGTGTTCCGCACCGCGACATATACAGCTGCTTTATAAACACACAGGCCAGTACAGACGAGAGAGCATGGAAGCATGAAACCACTGGACGGCTACAATTATTTCATATCGGGACATAGACAGCAACCCCCGCGACCCCACGAGGGATTAAGAGGGTCAGAAAATGGATGGATGGATGTTCAGACATGTTTGTGTAACATACGAAGCGGAGTCTGACACACAGCGCCTCAGCAGAGAGGAAGACCCACCCGGTAGGTTAAAAAAACATTGTTCACTACGGATTATTTTGGTGTTTTTGTCTTATTAAAATTGGTGGGGGTGTCGGCGACATGGCAGCGTAAACAGGGGCGTAATGCAGCCGCTGTCTGGAGCACATTATTGCACACTGATTGCACGAAGAAAACTAAAATGATGCGGCGTGTTGCTGCTGCAGCGCATCGACTCCGCTTCTCCTGGCCCCGTCTAGCGATCGCCACCTCCCCTCCGCCGCTATTTAAGTAGAACAATGACCAGTGCAAAATTAAGTTGTATTTACCGGAGATGAAATGTAGATTGCACATCGTAGTATGATGGCTCCCACAGTCCACTGAGATTGTCTGCCTGCATCTTTTTCATTGAAATTATCCATTTTTTTCTTCTTTCCTCGTCGTTCGGGAAACGACAGAAACGTACATCCGACGATTTGGAATGCCTCTGTGTGCAACCGGGAGCACAACAAGTCGCAGACATTGTTTAGATTCCAAAAATAAACTAACTAAAAGTATGCTCTAAATCACCCGTTTTGTAATGATAGTAGACGGGAACAGTTCTGCTTTTGCCTACCCGCGGGACCCGGATGTAGCGCGGACGTCACACATGAACTGGTCTATAGCTTCTAACGACCCAGGATGGTGGCGGGTGGGCCATTGATTTGCATCTGACTGAGAATGAGCCTAGGAGGATGGGCCTCCATGTCCTTTAAAAGCCTCAGTGCACCAACTAAAGGTTGCTAAGTGCGAGCCACCAGGACTGACAAAGACTCCTGGATAGGTGTCGAAACGTTTTCAGAAAGAACTGAACGAATGTCCGGTTGCCTCCGATTTAAGCCTGTTTGCTGTTGCGATAACCCAGATTACTGAGAATTTGCACAGGCAAAACACATTTGCTTTACTTGAATGTTGTGTTCGCTTGTCTTTGCCAGTTTGAAGATAAGTCTAGAAAAGGTCGCTTGTGTCACATCCCCTTTATATCCTGGGGGAACACAGTCATAGTTTAATATTTACAAGTTCCTCAACACTCTGATTAACTGAAAAAACTAAAGAATGAATAAAGTAAATGTTCAGTTGGATAAATTTAGAGGATTTTTCACGGGTGGCAGTACTTGTCAATTATTTCTTTCATACTGAAAGAAATGTGCTCAATTTAAAGGTATATTTCTAACATTTTTAGTGTTAAGAAATATTTGATTGAGTCTTTTGCACATTTTTACCAGCAGTACCAATAATTGTGATGGGTGCTGTAAATGCTAAACACAGCAAACTGTTATCAACTTAAACTGGTTGAATGCAGAAAAAGATTTTGCTCACAACTTTTAGGAAATGGGGTTTATTATATGTCGTCCAGTCTCCTTATCTCTCTTCATGTGAACTCATTTAAAAACTCAAGAGTGTGTCTGCTGTCAGGGAGCGAGATTTAATTTCCTAAAGGGTCAGACGGGTGTCATTTTGGCAGACATGGATGCATACTAATGTGCGGTGCGCTTCTGGTCCTCTCTGCAGCGCAGACAGCATCAGCAGCGACGAGGAGGAGATGAGGACTCTGGGAAGTAGCGGCAGCGAGAGCAGCACCCCCGACAAAGCGGCGACCGCCGCGTCAATCTTCACCGAGCAGAGCAACTTGGTCAGCAAGTGCAAACGCTTCGAGCAGAAGTACCGTATGGCTCTGGAGCAGAAGGTGTGTGGCTTTGTGTTGAAGGGGCTCGGTGACTTTATTTAAGGCAGCGTGACATTTTGCTTGGAGCCCGCGTGATAATCAGCCGCCTGGTTTTTGAAATGCCAAGAGGAGACAACACAGTGTGAAGAATACTGGTTTAAAACACACTCTTCCTGCATCTAAAATGTGACTTTTTCTTCCTGTCTTTAGTGGGGGGGAAAAAAAAAACTCACCTCCATATATGCAATAATTCAGCATTACATTCATGGGAATAAACTAACAGGACTGTCTGTGTGCCCGTGTGTGTTTGCTCGCCTCAGGGTTACCTGGAGGAGCTGGTCCGCCTACGGGAAGCCCAGCTGTCGGAGGCCGTTTCTCATAGCAAAGCCCTTCAGCAGAGCCTAGCAGACGCACACCTCTCCCACACGCTGGAGAAACAACAGCTTGAGTATATCATAGTGGAGCTGCAGAACCAACTGTGAGTCTCCTTTAGAGGGTTTTTGTCTGTCAGCAAGCGCACACATGGCTGCAGGGGCGGTTTTAGTCGGGAGGTCTGAAGAAAATCTTTCTGCGAACTTGACATTTAGGACAGGATGATCTCTGAGGATTAAAGCAGTTTATTATTATTGCGTTCTTGAATCCACTGTTCTCGGTGCCCTTATCTAACCAGAAAAAGAAAATGCCATCAGTGATGTTTGACCATCAGTCCTTTAATCATTGTGAGAAGAATGGTTGATAACCAACTCAGAGCTACCCGCACGGCGTCTAGAGGATTTCTGCCATTAAAGTGTAATGGCTGCTAATCAGTGCAGTTCAAATGTTAAATGCATGTCTCAGGAGGCACCTTGGACATAAAATGAAATGGAGTCTATAAGGAAAACTAAACCACAGCCTCTTATGCACGTTCTCCTACCTTGAGACGTTTTTCATATTTTGTCACATGTGGGATTTCATTTGATAGGCCAACACATAGAAACGATAATGGGTTTCATCAGTCTTTTTGGGGTATGTCTCTACAAGCTTTGAAGCTCTAAAAACTGAAAGTTTTTGCCCATTCTTTACAAGCGCAGCGAGACTGGATGCAGAGAGTCTCTGAAAATCAATTTTTACTTCCCGCCACAGGTTCTAAATGGGATTTAGGTCTGGATTTTCTTTGACCAGGCCTGAAAACAAACATATGCCACAATTTAACAGATTTTTATTTTTATAAAGAAAAAAGTGAAACCCGTGCTAATTTTTATTCCATTTCATAATAAAGGTCTATTTTTTGTTGGTCTATCAGATAAAATCCCAGTCAAACTCATTAGCTTGTTGGTGTAATGTGACCAAATGTTTTCCAGGGTATATGTTTCATTGTTGAATTAGGATTTTCTCTATGACCTTCAATCCTCCATCAATTGAAATCCTTCACACATGCAGCTACTTCAGTAAAACCTACTCATCTGGATAATTTAATGTATTCCTGGAGTTTATTAATGATTATTAATCATGCCTTAGTTTGATCTGTGTTAGCACTGTACAGCACATTAATTAAGCAGTTTTTTAAAACGTGCTTCATGGATAAAATGAATTTGTTTTTTAAAAGCTTTTGGCACCAAAATGCTCAAAACTTAGCTGGGTAGATTTTACATAAATGTTTGATGTGTTAAATATGATTTAATATATTTTATAATTCTGACATTTAGAAGAATGACAACAAAATTTTAATTGATTGAGGAAATGTTGAAGAAGCTGAAAACCTCTGGAGATGCATCTTCGCCAACATCTGTTCCTTTGTTATCTTCCAAGACTGACAGAAATAGTTGAGGCATATTCTTGAAGCCTACTTCTTGGGCTTTTCTTTTGTTATCAATAACTATTTTATTTTGGTGAGGAAAATAACGCTCGTCCTGTCATGTTCTCGCATTTTCAGGACTGTGCTGAAAAACAACGATTTGCGTTCCAGACAGGAACTAACGGCCCATCTGACCAATCAGTGGCCGTCTCCAGATACCCTGGATGCCAATGCTGTTGCCTTGGACACGCTGCTGTACAGGAAGAGCACTGGGCAGTGGGAGGAGTATGTCATTTGTTTTTTCATCTTCAGTTACTCTAATACCTCGCAACCAACACGCTCTGTCTGTCACTTATTTCCAATTTTAGCAGATTTAAATGTCTAAATGTTTGTTTTGCTTCAAAAAACATTTTGACATACATTTTTATTAATATTATTCATTTTGTTTTTCTCTAAATGTTTACAGTGGTGATGTTTGGGTCTATATGGTTCATAAACAATAAGAAAAGTGTACAAAATCCACCTTATTACCTTATAGATATAGCCGCCCAAAACCGAGATAGAGAAAGTGTGAAAGTCACGGATTCAAGGGGCAGAAACATTAAAAGCAGCCTTAACCCACCTTTTGTAGATGTTCATGGTGGAAAGTATTCATATTTTTGCCCCATGCTTGCTCAAGATGAAGAGTACCTGCAAAGTCAAAGACTTCATGCAAATTGCTTGATGTTTCTAAATATAAAACTTGTTTATCAATGAGCATTTGATGATTTGATTTACTGGATTTCACTGTATTGTACCTAAGATGAATTGGACAGTGTGTAACTGGATCTTAACTTAGCTATATGATTAAATGCCTGAATAGTGAAACTTTCTGTCCTTATTACACCTGTTTCTCACTATAGTTGTGCCCCATTCCTCCTGCAAGAACTGGTGTAACCGAATCAGCTCTGTAGCTCCCAGCTTTTCCGCTCTCCCTGCATATTCTCTGTTGGACATGTTGTCCATATTACACTGTGTAAATAACTTGGCAGTGCATGCTTATGGACATTGTCCGTATGCAAGACCCAGTCGCATCAAAGCCTGAACATCCTGGCTGACGCCTTGAGATGTTCTTTTAATGTTTCCACCTAATGTTATTTTCTTCATTCCTTTATGATGCTACTTGTTTTACAAAGTTACCCAGTCCCTCGTGTAGCTAAAAGCCCCCACAGCATGATGCTGCCATCCCTGTACTTCACAGTTGAGATCGTGTTCTAAGGCTTGCAAGCTTCTTTAGGTCCTTTTAAATTCAAATATAAAAATGACTGAGTATGGCACCCTTGAATTGTGTTTTCATCATGTTTCTGTATATATATAATTATATCTATATCTTGTGGAGTAAAGACTTCTAGATCTCTGAGTGGCCTTTCTTGTCCGTAAAGGCTTCAGCCAGCATCCTCACGGGATCTTTTGCTTTTGTTATGGATTTAATTTTTGGCGCCAAACCCGCTCATCTCTGGATCGCTGAACCCATTTCCTTCCCGACCTGAATGATGACTGGAGATTACCGCGGTGTTCATACTTTCTGAACCTGGCACCTTCAGAAATCTTGAAGTGGTTTTCGAGCCACGGATTTGGAGATGCACAATTCTCCCTCATATCTTGGCTGATTTTGATTGATTTTCCCATGAAGCCACATAAGGAAGCCCCCATTTAACTCAAATGTTGGGAATTAAAACTATGAGAGGCTTAAAAAACCAGTATGTGAAGATTCAGGCTTTCACAGATTGGTCAAAGACATGCTTATCATTGTGTTTGTGCATTTTTGAATTCTAAGTAATAAAAGAAAATCTCCCAAAAAATCCTCTAACTATTCAGGCATTTATCAAATAAATGTGATTTAGGTAATCCTGCTTGACATAAAACAGGGAAGGTTCAGTCTTATTTAATGTTCAACACAGTTTCTTTTACGTTTGGGTGCAGGAAGAGTTTCCAGAGTCTGGAGCAGCTGTCTGCAGGCATGAGCCTCACGTCGAACACGCAAGGCACGTCTCCTCTTATAAACACAGACAGACCTTCACCCATCACTTGGACATTAAATGTTTGTACTTTGTCTTGCAGGTAAGGAGGAAACTCCGTCTCTTAGAGGTCTCTGTGGCTCCCTGACCTCGGTGGCCAGCTATAAATCTCTGGCCAGCTTGAAGTCCAGTGAATGTCTGGCCAGTCCTGCGACAGAGATCAGCAGTCCGGGTGTCACTCCGTCGTAGGAGGACGAGGCTCGTCAATTCAAACGATTCAGGAACTTTCCTCTTGCTGGTGATTGATGCTGATTTTTATGTGCCGTGTTTCTGAATGTGGAGCCGGACTTGAAGCGAAGGGAACCGCGTCGGCGTAGCTCGACGACACGAAGACTGAAAACAAGTCACAGCTGATGTAACCTCATCAACACGCGTTCAATTTAGTTTGCTTCTTATCTGTGTAGCATTACTTCTCTCCTACGTTGGAAAGGAAGTGAATCGATTTAAAGCTGCTGTATGAATTCTCGTCTCATTTCAGTGTTGCAAAGGTGATTTTCAAAGATTAAGCTATAAATGCTGACTAGATCAGATCAGTTGCTGGTTTCCTGCTGACTGAACGAAGCGATGCTCTGATCTGTTCTAATACAGCTGATACCAGGGCGTTAAACCACTGGCGTATTTCATTTAAGATGTAAATGTTTGTTTTTCCACCAGTGTTCAGGTTGTACATTTTGCATTATCACATGATTTTTGTTCTCAGGTAATCTCCCTGTGCTTCTGGGTTCTCTTCAGATACTAAGATGCAGTATTTTACTTTAATAATTTAATCTTCTCTTTTCTTAATAGTTATCTGCTGGTAATTTAAAACAATCTGTTTTTAGATGTTTGCAATGAATTACATGCAAAAAGAAAAAATATTACTCAAACGCCTTAGGACATTGGTAGAAAGTCATTTGGATTAATGGTCATTTGCTGTGTACCTCAGTACCTAAATACAGTATTTGCCTTCAGTTCGTTCTAGCAGGCATTTGCACAGACATTAACCAGACATTTTATTTGACTTACTTGCATTTTTTAAAAATATTTTATTTTAAATAAACTCCACTTGCTTTCACTCTGAAATTTCCAGACGTGTGTCGATGTCCACAGAGACAGAGGGAGCGAGAAGGCTTGCAAGACCGATGAGAATAAAATCTGAACATTAGAGACGTCACATTTTCATAAAGTTCTTCTGGCAAACCGTCATCGCTCTACTTTCACACAGTTTTGGTCAACATGGCTCTAGGCGTGACAAGCAGCAGGATAAAATGATCTTCAGGCAACTTGAACATGATGAGGATTCAATACATATCGAACTGTGGCTGCCATCTGCTGGCTGTTACATACATTAAACATGTAAATCGACTTTTTTTTACGTGAAAAAAATAATTTCTCATAGCCTCGATCCTAAAATAAAATATAAATACTATAAGATATTTAATATACATTGATCTCAGAGCGGAAAGACTTAGAATATTTAGTTTAACCCCTATTTCTGCCTCTTTAGGATTGGCAAAATGACATGTTTCCCATGCTTCTAATCTAGCAGTGATCGTGGGGATGGTTGTTTCATGGATACCAATCACGTGTTTGTAGACTGCAGCTGCTGAAGGATCCTCTCCTGGTTGTGTTTGCGGAAAAAGGCCTTTCCAAACTCATAGGAGCTGATCATGATGGCACAGGCTGGAGCCACTTTGATCAGCCTGGGGAGGAAACCTGGCGTGGAGAAAACACTCATGAAGAGATCACACAGACATACATGTTTGTGACTTAAAGTTATATTGCTTACTTAGATAGAAGATTGATAAATATCAGATTAGTACACACCTGCGAAAAGCCCATGGAAGCCATCTTGAGCCACAATCCTCCTCATGATGCTGAAGGTGGATGAGGAAACCTGACCTGACGCTGAGAGAACAGAGAGGAAAGCTTTAATTTTGGACTTTTAAAGATGATTTGAACTGTGCTTCTTCTGCTTCGAATCGATGTGTATTTTCCATGAAAACAAACCCGGTATCTTCTTTGTGTGGCACTTTTACCTGAAAAACCAGATTCCTACTATCTTAATCTTCCTCAGACCAATGTTTTAAACACAGTGACGAGCTTTAACTAATCATGCCTTTATTCGGTATCATTGATTCTCTCATGCTTGGAGATTAGAGCAGCAAAATAACTCAAATAATACATGGTCCAACATAGGAGGATCAGCTTATCAGTGTGCTTATCAGACCAAAAGCATGAAGGAGTCTGGGGTAAAGAGGATTAACCAAGGCTGGTGATGACGACCATCACTCAGTGAGAGCCACACAATGTTGCTCAGTTTCATCCCATCCTAAGGCTTTGACTTGTGACCCTAATGACTGTTACATGTCACTGACCTGCCCTCTAAGTCTTTATGTATGTCTGTCATGAGCCACTCATTTGACCCTTAAAATGTATATAAACCCTTTTAGAGCCCCTGAAACTCTCCCACATCTTTACCTTGATACCTGATAATTGCTCAACTAAAAGCATTAGCAATCATTTATCATGTAACTAATTAATAATCTCATAATTACAATTCGTTGCTTGCAGCTCCCCGAGCTCCACCTGCCGTCTTGTTTTGACCACGTCAAACGGTAAAGTAACAATGGCAGCAATCTACAAAAAAACAAAAAAACAAACACGAATCAACATCCAGCGGGCATCTGGACGGTGGATCCGGGAAGAGGATCAGAGATACTTACAGAACCCGACCCGGCTCCAGATATGAAGGTGATGGTGACGGTGGGCTCTCTGGCGTTATACCACTGGCACAGCCAGCTTTTGCCCCACTCGTAGTTGTACCAGTACATGGCTGAGAAGGGCACGTCTCGGAGCAGGGTGGGGCCCAAACCCCTCCACAGAGACCACCAGCCTTCTGTCTGCACCGCAGAGCGGATGCAGTTGGCCAGCTCCCGGTACGACTGCTTCTGGGACTGCAGCTTGGTGCGGATCAGCTCGAGGGGGCTGATTACGGTCGCTGAACCCACTGAAACAAAGAGGAGGCGATACCGGAATCAAAGGTTAACACACGTCTTCTGTCCGGTGTGATCGACGCGACATTACAACGAGACCCAGGGCGACGATGGTATCAGAAAGAAAATCTGTTTCAAGGAACATTTTCATTTAAAAGAGATAAGCGATTCTCATGATTGAATTACATACAGTTTTTTGGCTCCGACTGCAATAATCACCTACAGGCAGTTATTAAATTGGGAATAAGAGACAGTGGATCAGGGCAGAGAAACCTCTCACTCCCTCATAACGAAATCAGTTTGGTAAAACTGTGCTGGAGCCCTTTGGGAACTTTACTTCTAACCATTAACAACGTCACCTATTCATTTAGCTGAAACAAGCTAAAAAAAAATGCTTTTACCATGTGCATTTCTGCCAAATAAGTTTCAAAATAACAGCAGAGGAGTCTCGGATGGGACGGTGCTCAGCTCACCTCTAGCGATGGCTCCCGCTAACAGCGGAGCCTCCTGGGCCCGCTCTCCCATCCTCACCCTCAGCGCTGCGCACAGCTGATCGTAACACGTGAAATAGATCACTGTGGCTGGGACCGCCATCACGCTGGAACCACGACAAAAACATGAGTAGCTCAAATCCGACCCCATAAAAATCATTCCTGGAAGCCAATGGTGTCAAATGTCTTATAAAATACTTATTGTGAATGCAGTTTTAAAGTAGGTGTAGCCCTATTTACAAATACTGACAGGGATTTCAACTAGTTACTATTGTTTCAAGATTAAACAGCCAAATTAATGCATAACATAAAATGAATGAACACTGATAGACCAGCATGGCTCAGTAAGTGGTATTTAGGGTTTCGACTAGTTAGACATGGATCCCGCAAAAGGAAAGATGGATGGAAACACAAACAAAGAAATGGAAAAACAGATGACTGAGCAAACAAATCCACAAATCAATAAATAAACCATTATAGGATGGGCTGACGGACGGATGGATGGATGCAACTGTTGGATAATAGAATAGGGAATAAAGTGAATAAAAATATTGGAAATATTCCTTATTCTGTCTGCTAATATTTCCTATTCCATACTTCTCCAGACTTTACATAGAATCCCTGTATATTGGCTACATTAGCCAAAATATAGCAGAATAAACAAAAAAAAGATGCTTTATACTCACAGTGTTGGAGGCAGACCGCTCCATAAGGCCGTGACTCCCTCACAGCACACTATCTTATAGAAGGCATCCTGCAGAGATGCAGAGAGAGAGGCTTTACGTCATAACGGGATCAGTTTTTCACTGTATACACACAGAAACGGAGCGCAAACCAAATCTGGAGCTAATATGGAAGTCTAAACATTTCTACATTCTGTTTATTGTAACCGGTGCATTGTGTGAAACCTTACCAGGGTGCCTTTGAAGTGACCGGAAGCTTTGTACCAGCCCTTGGTGTTTTCACACACACATATGTGGTCCATGAGTCCATTGCAGTAGACAAAATACTTGCCTGTAAAATTACATTGCACATTCAAAAATGTTAACAGAGTGGTTAAAAAAAAGGTTTATAATAGGTTGTTATCAAATGTAAGATTACTTAAAATGTGTTTTCATAAACTATACCTTTGGCCAAGGGGTTTTTCTGTGCTTGCAGTCGGGTTTTTACTACATCCAAAGGTGTGACTGAAAAATAAGCAGCTCAGCATGAACGTCAGCGTACATTACAGGAACAGTTCCCCATAAACAGGTTCTCCTGGTTCAGATTTGTTTCCTTGCAAAAATATTTTACACTATACAAAATATCTTCAACTTGGATTTCATTAATTGATGGACGCATCTTTGAAACATCTGTATTGTTAGAAATTTGCATCAATTAAATCTTAGATGGACGGTAATATATGGTATTCACACGATATGGTGTCAAGATATATTTCATAAATGTCGAGGAAGGTAAAATGCAGCAACAGCATTAACGGAAAACTAAGCCCAGCCATACAACTTCCACAGGATTTAAGCGGATAAGCAGCAGCCAGGTGTCGCTCATCCGATCACACCGATTAACCAATTAGAAGTAGGTGTAATCTCCTCCACAGATCCAGACATTTTAGAAGTTTTCCAGTTTGGACCATTCAGGTGAGTTTGAAGTTTTTTTACTTGACTTTTGGCAAAGTAGAGGAATTAGATCCAGTTGGTGGTCTTGTCAATGATAGCATAATGCGCAGTGTGACAACAGAAAGTCAAGAGAAGGACAAAAAGTAAGGCCCAGAAAAGTACCTACAACAGGTCAATGTCATCTGTCTACTTCTGAAACATCTTGTTACTACTGATACTACTACTAGATCGTTCAAATCAACTGAGGTGAAACGTTAGCATTTTCCAGCCCGAGAAAAGTCTGGTTACCAGAAAAAACATGGAAGTACATTTTATCTTAAATTTAAAACAGCCTTTTTCCCCCCTCTAAAAATGAATACAAGCAGAAAGCCTTTTTTTTGTGACAAGGCCGAATTTGTGATGAAAATAGTATTCAACAGTAACAATTTTGATCAAATGGACTATTACAAGTCGATTAACTGTTTTATTTCAACCAAAATAAATAAATAAATAAATAAAGAAAGAACTTTTGCTGGACTTTTTAGGAATATTTATAATTCTTTTAATACATTATACCATTGTTATGATGGATATTCTGTTTTGATTCAATTTAACAAAAGGGACGTAAGTCACTCCAGAATTTGATATTCTGCATTGCTGTAACTGCCTGGTTTTCTAAGCTAAAAACAGGTGCAGCTCACTAAACTCAGTGTTGGGCAAGCTACTTGTCCAGTGTAGTGAGCTAAGCTATCAGTTACTCAACAATAAATTAAGCTTCACTACACAAAAGCTACCACCTATAGAAATATAGCAAGCTAAGTTACACAAATGTGTTAAAAGTAGCTTAACTACATCAGAAGCTACTTAACGTTGTACCAACCTAATGTCAGATCAATTCAAAATGAGTCTGATACACTGGTTAAAACATTTATTAAAGATCAGCCAATGACCTAACACAGTGTAGACATTGCTTTATGAGCAGCATAATAAAATACAAACTGAAGTAATTACTACTAGAAATAAAACAAAAAGGTTATTGGCCTAGTACGTGCGGTGGCGTTAATAACGTTTGGTGGCGTTTTTTGCATATTATATTATCAGGAGGTTGTCTTTTATGTGCTCAGCCACATGATTTAAAGGTGTTTTACCCAATAAGAACACTGCAGCACCAGACACAACCAGGAGGTCCCTGATCGTTGGGGAAAGGCAGAAAGAAGATGCACCATAAGCTTTTTCATATTTCTTTTGTCATTTTAAACATGAAACTACCAAAGCATAAGCCAAGTAGTAGAACTAAATGTTGAAAAGAAATTAAAAGCTAAATAAAATAAACCAGGTCACTTAATAAAGCTGCATTTTCTGTATGCTTTGTATTTATATTCACATGATAATATTTTCAGAATTAATAATAACATTTCTGTTAAAGATTTCATTTATCTTCTGCAACAGGGGCATAAGGAGGGAGAACAAGCAGAGTGAGTTTTGTGTAATATCAGACTTTATTATTGAACTAAGCAGGATTTAGACAGGATCAGAAAGGAAGGTGCATCTTCTTTCTGCCTTTCCCCAACGATCAGGGACCTCCTGGTTGTGTCTGGTGCTGCAGTGTTCTTATTGGGTAAAACACCTTTAAATCTAGTGGCTGAGCACATAAAGACAACCTCCTGATAATATAATATGCAAAAAACGCCACCAAACGTTATTAACGCCACCGCACGTATTTTACGCGAGCGCGCGTTTTTTACGTCACCGCGCGTTCTGGCTGGAAACGCGCGGTGACTAAAAAACGCGCGCTCGCGTAAAATACGGGTTGGAACTGCACGTTATTGTAAGGGCGAGTATTTGCCTAATCGGCTTGCCATAAGTTCCACTGCCGTATGCATGCGCATGTTTCGATAGATACAGACAGGAGAGGCAAAGTAGAAGCTCATGAACATGTCCAACCAACAACTCAGATGGATTGTTCACTCTGAATGTTGTTTCAAAATAGCAAACCTGGTTTCATTTCTTAGTTATGTCCTGGATTTTGTAACGTTTGTGGACGCTACGTCGCTACTTGATCAAAAAAATAACGTCACTACAGGAAAGTTACTTGATTCATAAAGCAGCGACGCTACGGTCAAGCTACTGGAAAATGTAGTTTAACTAATAGCTTCGCTACATGTAGCGGCGCTACTGCCCATCACTGACTAAACTGAAATATCATTGAAAGGCTTATTAAATGTCAGTAGTTAAATTCAAAGAGCGAACCTGATCTATAACTTTTTAATTACGCAATCTTACAGCTAATCAAAACCTCTAATTCAGTTTCTCCACAAAATACAATATTAACTATAAAAAGGTAAAAGAAGATTTTTAGTACAGAATAATTGGTTTACAGAAGAGCATGCCCTTGTCTTTTACGGTTTATGCAACCGGTAGTTGAGGGCTCTTTTTGAGTGAGTCACTGCATCAATGCAGAGTGGCATGGAGGCGATCGGCCTGTTTTATCAAATTCATTCATTCTTTTATTATTGATCTAGCATGTTATTTACAGTTTTCTTTGATTAGCTGCAACACCTCATAAAAGATAATCTGAAATAATCAAAATTAACAGGTATAAACACCCGAAATGAATCACTTTGTATAAAGATTGGGATGATTTTTTTTTTATTACCATCATAAACAAATTTTCAGTCGTACTCTAATTTATCGACACTGAACAATTCAATTTTAAACACAACCTGGAGTTATTGAGTATCCATTCTAAGACAGCAAAATAGGTGCAGGGTAAAAAAAAGTAGCTGACTGTGGTTTACATAAGAGTCTGAATTTAATATTATAATTTCTCACCGAGAAGTGACGTAATCAGGGCTCCAGAGCAAGAAGAAATCATCTGCTGGATTGGAGTAATGCCATTGATGGTAGTAGGACTTTTTGGTTGACTCATCTTTGTCTTTATAACAAACAAAAAAAAGAAAGAAGAAATTTTACTTCATGCGCATTTCTGCATAACAGTTAACATGTCCGCCATGACTTGCTGTAACAAGTACCGTAATAGGCGACTTAGTTACTATGTCATTAAGACTGCCCCAGACGTTACTATGGCACGAAGAGGTCTGTGTCTAACCGTGGTTAGCCTGTTAGCTTAACTAACCACTTACCTGTTAAAATACAAGAGCACCAGCGGCGTATTCAAGGAAATCAGTCATCGTGATCCCTTTCAGGGTTTTTAGTTCCCATATAGCAGCATGGTAACCCCCGTCCTAAAGGCTTCTAATAGGAGAGAGCAGCTGAAACACGTGTGTATTATCAGGGGGTCATAACCCACACTGTCACGTCTGTTTACGCCACAAATGTTACAAGATGACATAACGAAGCGGTCCAGTTCAGCACATTCTATATTTTTCTTATTTATCGAAGATGTAAAAATAAAATAAAAATCAACATATGTATTTATCTTTGAAAACGGAGCACTGCGTTCATTTTGGTTCATACGAATTTAAATGCTTTAGTTTATGCAATGCGCTGTGGAGAATCATCACATTCAAGCAATGGGACTGAGTTTACGTAAGCTCCAGGTTGCCAGGTTTGAATAGTTTCGGTTGAACGACACCTCAAAAAGTTTAATGTTTCGGACGAAGAAGATCATCAAACATTCAGACCAACGACTATTATCAGACAATGAAGTTTTATTAAGATTGCTATTTGGTATTTTTCGTTTCTTTTTGCCGCTGTAATGTGATGGGAAAGAGAAACGTATTTTGCGACCGGAAGTCACCAGACCTGGCAGCCTGGACTCGACCTACCGGATTTAAAAGCGGGAACTGACCGTTGGAGGAAACGCCGAGATACAAGTTTAAAACTACCGTATTTATTCCGATGTAGTAATGCGGCTCCAACTCGAATATGATTAATGTAACATGAACTTAAAGTTAACCGAGTTAGTTTGTTTTTAATGGTTAAAAAAAAACAATGGCCGCGCAGACCGTGTAGACTTTGTTTAAATTCCCCCAACGAGTCTGGACGTAGTTTTGGAGAAACACGGATAGATGACATTTAAATGGTAAACACGCCGTTTAAACTGGGGAAAAGCTACATTTGTTACAGAATTCGTCTTTTTGTGTGTTTTGTTTTTGTTTTTGTTTTCCGGTTCCATTTGTGGACAGCTCTGAAGTTTATAAACAATGAGCTGACCAGGCCTATCTGGGGAAAAAAGGAGACTTTTTTTCTTGTTCTCAATCTATGAGGAAAAAGAAGAATGAAACCGAAACCCGGTCACAATCATCAGAATCCAGGACCCAACTGGGAAGGTACTGATTTTTTACTCTTTAACCATACTTTACTTCTTTCTACACCTCCTGTCATACTTTATGCTAAAAAACATCCTGTTGACCAGTAACGCATTTAATGGACTATTTATGCTCTGAATTTTACACTTTTAGATGTCCAACCAAAGCATGCTATAAATTCATTTCGCAAATTTCATTATTAAAGCTTAGTTGAACATTTTATTTGGCAACAAACACTCGTTTGGTGCTCATGACTTATATTTGTTTATATATATTTGTTTATTTGGCTGCTGACACTTAAAGTTGGGGTAGAAAGAAAATAAACTCGGCCCGTTTTTAGAGTTTTTACATGTTGATTTAGTGTGTATCAGGTGCCAAAACACATTTTAAATCTAACCTCAATTTTACCAAGACAAAACAGATTTCTCCACGTCTGTACAAGACCAAATGGAAAAGGTTTGGGAGAAAAAAGGGTGATGCATTCTAAAATACAGGATTATACTCTTTAACTTAAAAAGTGCTACTCTCTTTTTGCTAGAGTTTTAGAAAGTAATTAGAGTCTAAGAATTACCTAGATTTTCTGTAAAGTTTTGAACTCTAGAATGTCATTATATTGAGACAAATGATAAAAATAAATAAAAATCAATGCAGTTTGGCACCGTGTTCTTGCAGCATGGTAACCTTGAGGCCACACAGAAATCTGGTTTCTTTTCTTTAAACCAGGGGTGCAATATTTCAAAACAAAATTAGTCAGATTTTCTGTAGGAAAGGGATGCATAAATCACTGTATGTCTAAAACTTAAAAAGGATTTTGCAAATTTTTCTAATAACAATGGTCGTCCAAGTTGTTTTGCCAACTGGATGATTATTTCAATTGAAAAAAATAAATCTCAAATTTTTTTGTGTGTCTATTCTCAGCATTAAAAACAGCATTTGGGTCACTCTTTGCTGTAACACTTGCTGTATTTTGCCAATTTCATTAATTAAAAGCAGATTTTTGAGCACCAAAGCCTAATTTTGAGTACAGATGGAATCCCATTTGCTATGAAATTAAATAGAATGCAAAAGGTGTGATAATTAAAAGGTGAATACTTTGCGTTGTACCTAACATTTTCAATTGCAAGAGTTTCATTTGTCTGTAATAATTGGACTCTAATTAAAAATAAAAATGATCCATCTGCATCAACTACTGCTGCTTGTTGGCCAAATCATTTTTGAACTACTGTTTGGGGGGGGGCGCACAAAATTAGTCCAGGGGCTGCAAATGGCCCCCAGGCCCAACTTTGGACACTCCTGCTTTAAACAGATAAGCAACAGTTCATTCTAATAGCAAAATGCTTTTTACAGTTATATTACTATACTATTACAGTTACAACACTGCTTCTACATTTATTTATTTTTTATTTTGAGCACTTCTGATCTTATTACATAGAGTTATGTTAAAATCTTGATTAAACGGCAACTAGATTTTATAGTTTTCAATCACTTTTAGCACAGAACATCATACTTTTTGTTGCTCGGATCTTTCTAGCGTAACATTGGAGTTCATGACAGGCTGGTTATTCAGGCTGTCTACTTAGTAGGGATTTAAAACGGTGTTAGTTTAAAAGGTAATGGGTGGCGCTTGTTTAGTTACCCCACAATGTCCATTTTCTCTGGTCAGGTTTGTTTTTTATTTCATTATGTTCATTGTTGACATTTCAGGATTGTGGTCAAATCTTATTTCTATTTTTTTAAAAGCTTCTATAAATAGCTGCCTGTGCTTAAAATATCACCTGTCTTTGAAAACGATGACCACCGTTGGACCTTTTTAACAGTTCGTAACTTCAATTCTTCAGGAAAAGGTGTAAATGTGAGCAAGAAGACTTCAAGGAGCCAGGCACAGCAAAAGTCCAGTGTGTCATTTTCAGCACAACTCAAACCTTTAGCTGGAAAAGTGTTTTACCTGGATCTGCAATCCAACAGAACAGCAGAGACATTGGAGAGTGACATCAAACTACTGGGTGGGGTAAGACAAAGCACACTAATCGTCTCTTGTCTATTTTTATTTATTTATCTTATGGTGAAAACGCTTGAGAGTTCTTTTGTGCCTGATTTTATATATACAAATCCTGTTGGTCTGGATTTCGCTGTCGGTCCACAGCAACGATTCTCTGAGCGTTGCAGATTCGCTCTTGCTTTCTCAATTGCATTGAACAGACTGGTTCAATGCAATTGAGACTGGTTTAAATTATTGCATTAAATATTGATTAATTTAGATATGAAGTATTGTTTGTACACTGCAGTAAATTGAGGTGACTTGATTATAAGTCATGTAATGAACAGTATCAGCCAGTGTTGATGAAGTTAAAGAGCTCCAGCTAAGGACAAGCTCACAAAGCCCATCTGTTGCACAGAAAAGTCTGGAGGAAACCCTAATCTTGGTCCACCTTAAGTTGTTTGAACACATTTCAGGTTCAGGATTGTTGCGTCCTCCCACATGTTCAAACACTTGGCCAAATAATTCTAAACTTTATTTATTTTTTTGTCCTGTGAATTTAGACGGTTGAGAAGTTCTTCAGTAAGGAAATCAAGTATCTGGTATCCAACAAGCGGGAGGCAAAGCATGTGCACCGCCTCAGACAGGACTCGCCAGTCCCCAGTCCCGACTCTGGGCCGAGTTCCCCCCAGCCAAACCTACACAGTCCTTCGAACCGTGTGGACAATGTCAAAAGCAGGTCTCCGGGTCAAGTGGATAAAGTGAGTCTAAATTGGTGTTTTATCATCCACAGCACCTTGTTGTAAAGGTTTAATATATTTTTGGACATATTTCGTATTTGAATTTGTTTCTATCACAGTCGATCAAGAGCCGAGGGAAATCTCTGGTGGAAAGAGTAGTGAAGGAGCAGGTTTGTTACACTAATGATGATATTTACCATTATTTACAGACATGTTGTCCATCCTACTTTGTTCTGTGCTGATTTTTTGTTTATTGTTCTTTAAGGGGAGGGTACAGATGGACCGAATCCTGTCCAATGCGCTGGAGTGGGGTGTCAAAATCTTCTTCTTAGATGGTTGGTCCTTTCAGTTTGTGTTGGTCGAAAGTTTATAATTAATAGAATTGAGTTTTGTTTCTAAACTTTTTTTTTTGTATGATTTGCCTTGAATGTTTGTCGTTATGTGACTTGCAGATGTGTTGGCTTATATTCAGAAGAAAAAGGAAGTTTTCGGGAACCAGGTTTCAGCAGCTGCTTCTGTAAAATCACAGGTGAGCTTTAAAATGTCGTGACAAAAAATGGGAGACCGTTTTTTTTTTTTCTATTCTAAGGGGACTTGCTTCATGATATAGATAATTCCTTTTAAATTTTGATTTTGATTCCACAGGTGAAAAGTAGATCTTCAGCAAAGCTGGGTTTTCAGAAACGTAAAGGTAAATGTCTTCTGTAGTTTTAACTGGCTTCAATGTTCGATGCCCATGGTTCCCTGTTTGCTCAGACCTGTGACATCTTTTGCAGCGGGCAGGATCGCCAAACCTTTTATCAAGGTTGAGGATTCAAGCAGGTATGCAAACTCTCAAGGGAGAACGACTTCCATTAACCCTCTTGAAGTGTGGACACATAAACAGTACATCTCCTCTCTTATCAGACACTACTGTCCAATCTACCTCACGATGCCAAACCTGCCTGAGTTTAACCTGACGACAGCGGCTCCTTACAGTCCCTTCTGTGTCGAGGAGAAAGCTTCTGGAGTCAAGCAGCAGGGACACAGGTATGCTTTTGTGCTTTGTTACGCCATTGCTTTTAGCGTGTGAGCTTTAGTACCTCCCACTCTTTCACCTTTTTAAAAAAGGTCTGTATATAATGTAAGGCTGCACAATAAAACATTTTTCAAGTATTTTTTTATTATTGCATTAACCACCATACACAGATTGCATTATTTAAACATGCTTGTTTGAAGCTGGTTTGTCTTAGAAATCTACTCACGTCGACATGAGATTACCTCTGTAAGGAAGTTTAAGATAAAAATAAGTGACTTTAATGACTTGTTTCAGCTGCTCTCTGTGCTGATATGTTCTCTACAAGAACGGCTCTGTGGTTTGGGGGGGGGGGGACCTGCTACTGAGCGCATGCACTCAATGGGAGCTGCAGAAGCGGATGCAGCCTTACTTCCTTTCCTCCTTTCACTCTGCAGGTCGTTGTAAAGGAAGAAAATACTTGGATTGTTAGGGAAGACCTAGATTTGGTTTACAAAATTATATGCATGCCTTATAATATGGTTCTACAAGCTATGCACACAAAAGCAGCTCGTGATTTTGGGAATTTGGCTGCAGAAAACATGGGAACAAGGGTGACATGGGTATCAGGGTGTGTAATATTAGAAACCTCAAAGAGCGTTTGGAGTGGAGTATTTTTTTATTTATTGATTTGTTTTGCTGCTTTATTCCAAGAGTCATCAATTCATGCTTTTGATCCCAATAATTAATTGTCTTTTGCATGAAGCCTGGCTGCAGTAGAGGCTGATGCTTGATGCTGATAATCGTCAAAGATGCTAAATGTCATAGAGAACCTTTACAAGGATTATATTGGGAGATGAGATGCAAAGTTTTGACTTAATATAGCATATTGCATATTTCTTTTAAGATAAAGTAGTCCTTGTTTTCATTTTACATTGGTTTTACCGTTTCTTTTAAGTGTTTTCATGCATTATCTTTTGTCTTAGTTTTTTTTTTAGCTTGTAGCAATGTACAGCACTTTGTTTCAGCTGTTGGGTGTTTTTAAGCATTTTACAAATGTAATGGTAATGTGGACCTCTTCCTAAACTATCCATCTCCTTTTGTTTCCATGTCTTAGAGGAGTAAAGGCTTCGGCCGCCGAGGAGACGGGTCAAGGCCGAAAGAGGAGCAGAGAGAAGAAGAAACGAGGCGGTTTCTGCGAGTGCTGCATGGTCAAATATGACCAAATAAAGATGGTATGATTGCATCAGGGATTGGCAATTTAAACCTAAAATTTTATCTGAATATGTTTTAACATTTATTGTGATTATGGGGCAAAAAAAGTGAGGAAGAATTTATTTAATTTTTTAAATAATCCTTACACTTCCTGTGGCTATAAGTCTGTCACTGCATGTAGTGGGAGCCTCACAGATTCTACCTATTGCTAAATATCTTACTTTGCTGCACCATTCAGTAATGCAACTTAGCTGCTTAGTCATGCACAATGAATGTGTTCAATCACATTTTGAAACACAGTCTCATCCAGGCTGTGTTTGCGCTTAATATTTTGAACAATTATAATCAGGGGCGGTTCTAGACAGGGGCCAACAGGGGCCAGGGCCCCTGTAGAACTGTTCCTGGCCCCTGTTATGGCCCCTGTACTAAAGACATGATGTTAAATTTCTTAGGATGATAAATGTTGACAAAGATACCGTGACTGACTGGTCATTTGGATCAGTTGTATTTTTTATGTTTATGGTTTTACCCAATAATAAAATAACAAAATAATTAAAAAATAAATATAAAAAAATAACAATAATTAAAAAATGTAGCTGTTTCACATTAAGCTACTGCCGTATTGAGAAAAGATCAGGGGTCTGCAACCTGCAGTTCCAGAGCCGCAATTGGCTCTTTGGCTTACTTAATATATTAAACGATGAAATGTTGACCTGTTTAGGCTTTTTTTCCCAATCTTTTGTTCTGTGTCCCTGTGAAAAAACACTGGCCCCACCCTGGCCCCCCTGCTAAATTTGGTCTAGAACCACCACTGATTATAATACTGTACCGCATGTTTGGTGTGGGCTCATTTTGTGTGATTTACTGCATCAATGCAGTGTAACATGGAGGCGATTCAGATTCAGCTTGGTTGCATTGATGGCTCCGATAACTTATCTTTGCAATGCTTCTTACATTCTCTGTGCAGTTAAGATCAGGACAGTTTGCTAGCTAAATATATCACAGCTATACCATTATTCAATTCAAAAATACTTTATTAATCCCAAAGAGAAATAAAATATATATGTAACTCGTATATTCAGGTTTCTTCAAACAGTTGTTGCAGATGCTAGTGGCCTGTTGGTAGAAGGAAGCCTGAAGACTGCGCGCTACTTGGATTTTGTAACTTTCCTCCAGATTCTGTGAACTTAATTTCCAAATGGGATATAAAATTAACCTTTATGAGAAAAGAGGAATCTGGACTACAGAGCCACAGCCCAGTTATTCCTTTCCGTAGTCCTGGTGAGACTTTCTTGCTGGTTCAGGAGCAGCCTAACACGAGGAATGTGACGGCAGTAGCCCAGGTCCTGGATAAGTCTGCACCAGCTGCAGTCCGCACCCTGTGCATTTCCCCGTACTTTTAAATGGGCTCTGCTTCACAATAAGCTCCTGACTGCAGTTATCCCAGTTGCATGTGATCCTTTTTCTGCCACACTTTTTCTCCTTGCAGTCAGCTTTTTGGATAATTTTGCCTGGATGCAGCACTCTGAAGTGCCATGTTCTTTTAGAAATGACCTACTGTGACCTGCCTTGTTGTGGAGGGTATCCGTGACTGCTAAACTGTCAGGCTAGCAGTCATCCCCATTATTGTCGACCATAGGGACATTTTTGTGCTTTTATTTGTTATTTAAATTTTCTTCATAACTGAAGTTTGGCTTTTCATTCGCTGTAAGCCCTAATCATCATGGTAAACGTGTAAAATTAAGCATATGTACTGCTACTTATTTTGTCTTTAATGAATAAACGGAGCTGTGACGGTTAATGTATTCTTGCAAACTCACCGATGCTTCCTGCTGACGTTAGCATTCAGTGTCGGGTTGCTCACTAAATTATTAGTTCAGTGTTCAGTTTATCCTGAAGCAGGTTTAAGAGAATTTTGTCTGCGTTTGTGTTGTTGTAGGGAGTCTTTTCAAACTCAGTGGCCTTCACCAGACAGTTGTAATCATCAATAATTGAACTGAGTAATTTTTGTTCAGCATCTGCAGAGTGAACGTCACACTGCTTTCTCCAGGAGTGATGAGTACTCGGTTGTGGACCGGCTGGTTTCGTCTTTGCACTTTAATTTCCTTCCCTTGAAAACTAAAGCCACGAGGTAATTTATTTTTCTTTGCAAGCACCACACAATTAAGAATTTGATCTTTTTTTTCTTTTTTTTTAAGCTAACCTTATTTTTTTACCGCAATTTAATACACTCAGTTAATTTCTGAATATCTGCTGTTTTCAATTTAGACCAAAGAGCATCGTGTCCTCTATTTTATTGGCTCCTGGATCGTGTGGGGAAGCTGACCCAAGTAACGGAGTGGATGCCAGGAACTCGGAAATCACTAAGGCTGAGGAGGATCGGATCCTTGATGGGTCTGAAAGATCGCATGCGGAACAACGTTTTTGTGCAAAAGCAGACCAAAGGAACTGCTACACCTACTCAGACGGGTCCAAGCACAGGTTTCTTGCATACAAACAGACAGCTACTCAGAAAGCTGAGCAGATCGTGAAGTCAGAAAATCCTCACTCTGACGGGGAATTTCTCCCTACATTTCCGTCCAGAGACAACCAGGTCGGGTTTGTTGACAAAATTCCTCACAAAGACACAAACGACTCAGTCTCTTACTTATTAGGTACGAACTTGCAGAGTGAAGCATCAGCAAGCAACTTCAGCGTTGTGGCGGACGGGCCTGAAGACGCAAACAAGGAGGCTGTTCTGTCTGAGGCTGTCCAGGAGGCAAAAGTATCCTCAGAGACTGGAAACAAGCTCTCTGAAAAGGACGACGAAATGCCCGTCTTCTCTAGAGTGCAAACAATTCAGAGGAAGATCAAAGTTTATAAGCGCAAAAGGCGGAAAGTGGACCCAATCATCGAGCCTGCAGGGCCAGAACTGGAGAACTCTATACTGAAGCTTTGGGAGATTTTCCAGTCAAGCGATGACATGGATGTGGAGTTTCGTGGCTTTGCAGACTAAATTAAGTCAAGAACTTTAGTCACAATCTAGTTTTGTTTTTTGAGCCATGATATTAAACCCATTTAGACAAGATGTGCAGTTCAGAAAACAATTTTAATCCCTAAGAAGACCTGAAAAGTTTAGGCTGATGCTAAGATAATTAAAAACAAACTGAACATCACAAAGTAAAATTTTAAATAGGTCTGCATGGACTAAAAATATGAATTTAAGTATTTTTATTCTAAAAGTAGAACCACATTAATGTCTAAATGGGTTAAAAGCTTACAACCCGCTTCTGTATATATGGATTTTTTTATTTTAATAGATGAACATCGGCTTCTTTGTCAACTTTTCCATTTTGATACAGCCACAACGGAAGCTGAAAGCTTCACAAGACAATTATTAGTCGGCCTGTGGCTTAAAAAAATGTATTTTGGAAATATTGTAGTTTTAATTACTAAATAAATATTATTTATTTCACATTTTGGTCTTATTGGTAACTGTCATTTAACCTGAACTGGAAATTAAAGAATGTTCTCAAAGCTAATTTCTTTTTTCTCTCATTTTAACATTTACAGACATACTGTAACTTGTAAGTTTTATTTTATTTATATATATATATATATATATATATATATATATATATATATATATATATATATATATATATATATATATATATATATATATACACACACTGTGACTATATTTCCTACTTGATATGCGTCTAGTGGTGGAGATGAAGACTGAGATATCAGGAAAACTTGTAATTGAGATACTATTGCTGAGTTTGATGAAACCAACGACTATTAACCCACATGACTGTTTTTTGTAACCACGTCCCCACTGCTCTTTAGGAGCGTTACCATCTTAGCCAGTTAAAATCAAGGAGAGTGATACTCCATCCAGCTGGCCAAATTTATTACTGCGTGCAGAATTTGCATTCATGACATTTTAAATATATTAGCCAACCAAATATTGTATTCAAGCATTCCTTTGATTACAGTTTGACATACATGGATATTGCAATTCTATATGATGCTCCGCTCTCAATGGATGCTTTTGCTGAGATTTGTCGCTCTGCACTAACAGACCAAGCAACTCTGCCATGGATGCCATTTTTCTCCTCTCTCATTGTTAAATCGTGATCATTGATCTTAGCTGAGGCCAGCAGTGCTTTAGATGTTCTGGGTTCTTCTCGGACCTTCCAGATGAGTCGATGATGCGCTGTTGGTAATATTTTGTTTGGCCACCCTAAAGTAATCTTTGTTCTTGGAATTGCACATTACAACAATGTTTGTCTTCTGCATTTAACCCATCAGCTTTAGGGAGCAGTGGGCAGCTTTACAACAACAGTCTTGCTGAGGGACCCATATAGCGGCGGTCTGCGGGGATCAAACCGGATACTTGCAGCCTTCCCAGAATGAAAGCACTCTGCTCTAACCACCAGGACACCAGCCCCTTTCTCTTGGGGAAGTAGATGGACAATAGTCATTGCAATATCATGGTTGCAAAGGAATACTTGAATGCCGTCGGTGTAAATGCTGACTGCCATGTCTCTGGTGCCAGTCAATAATTTGTAATATTTTTTTTTTTCTCCAACTTTCTTTTGCCCACAACTGATAAGCAACCAAGGTCAGAAAGTTGTGGGGGAATTGTGATGTTGAAAAAAGAGCCAGTGTTGTGGGGAAAATTTGGGTTTTGAATCATAACATTGTCATCATGATATTTAATAAGATTGCAATAGAGTAATTTCCTAAAATCGGGTTGCCCACGTTTTGTTTTCTCCACATCTCGATAAAGGCTCTCTGTGGTTCACTTGAGTCCTTTCTGACCCTTTCCAGATTGAAAGATGCCGTCTTTCACAAAGCCCTTCAAGAAGGTATTAAGGCACGTTTTTGCTGTCTTAATGGTTTGGTGAAAGGACCGACAGGCTAGCGCCTCTTATGGAGGCAACCTGGCTTCACAAGTCGAGGGTGTGATGGCGCCTTGATATGATGTGAAGACTTTGACCCAGGTTTTTCTTTTTGCGCCGTACTCAAGGCAAAACCACATTGTCGGTTTATTTATTTTTTTAAAAAACTCTTCTTGTCTTTGCAGTTAATGATAAAGACGCTGTTGTTTCTCATCTGTTCTTGAGATCTTTTGGATCGGCTCATTACGTGTTGCTATATGAGCCATTAAGCCTACTTCATGTTGTCCGGCAGGTTCTAGAGATGATATTATGAGACACTAAGGTTCTTTTAGGTATCAGGCTAGTGAAAATGGCCATCGTGTTCATTTTATGAAGCAACCTTCATGATAAAATCATCACTAGATGCTCCAGCACAGTCCCCAGAACAGAGGCAACCTCTATTAGTTTGAGCTTTTTTAAGTTTCTATTGAAATCAGCGAGGAGGATCAGCTTCTAGCAAGTGTCCCATTTCTCCATTGGCACATTTTAACCTCTATTTGAATATGGTAAGTGCCAGGAGACAAGCGATAACCCCAGCAAATGGGATTCTTCCCAAGTGATTAGATACCAGTGGAAAAAAGCAACAAAGAACATGCAAAGGCAATTAAGTTCCCAACATGGGAGATAATGAACAACAGCATTACAAGAATTTGGCCAAACAACCACCAAAGAACTTGGGAAAATGGAAAGACAGATGGAAATAACAAAATAATACAAGGGAATGCAACATAACCAGAATGAGTAAAAATTATGGCTTACAACCACAGTAGAGTACATCTAAGGAGCCAGAACAATTACAAGGAGCTGGAAGACGAGCAATGTTGTTTTTATGTCTGAAAAAGATGGTGTGATTGAAAATGCTGGGATTTGGTGTATTTCTGCTTTATGACAAACAATCAGTCACATAGGAGGTGTATATCTGTGCCGGATTGAACAGACCTGCACCTGCAGATGATTTGCTCCTCAAAGGCGGAGCCTGAAATACTGGAATAAAATAGGGCATTAAGGGAGGCTCTGATTTTAAAACTAAACTATAGAACAGCTCAAATTGGATAAAGAAAATGCAAGAGTTTTAAAATCTAAAAAGCCCTTTTTTTTTAAGGACAGAGGCAGGCCACACCTCGCTGCTTCCTTATTGTGGTGAAATCAATTATTTTGTTAAAGCCTCGCGGTAATAATGACGCTCATCTCATTATCTGTAATTTTCTCAATCTTCTCTGAGTGGGGGTGGGGACCTGGCAGTCTGAAGCCCGGCCAGATGATGGAGTGAGTCATGATAATAGCGGGCGCGATTGTGCAGGAATGGCTCTCCCGCATTAATTCGCCGCGGAAGATCGTTTCTATCAGCCCCGTCTCCGGAAGCCCGGGGCCCGTGGTTTGCCTCCATCCTGCCTCCGCTCATATTTATGCATCAGGCGTCTCTGCAGTGAGCCTCTGGACGCTGATGTTTTTAAGGAGGTGTCCCCACTCCTCCCTCTCCCTCTCTCTCTCCGCACCGCCGCCGGTCCGCGGGGGTCTCGGTGCGCTCAGACGCTCTCCGCGTTCAGACTCGTAAGCGACCCCACCGATGGCCCACCATCAGCGGGACTGCTCCAACCAGACGACCCGCTCCGCCTGCACACGGCTCTCCTAGCGAAGGCAGAGCTGCGAGAGGCTCCTGTTTTTTTTTTGTTTTTTTTTTTGGAATAGCGCATTGTTTTTAATCCCCTACCAAAAGAGAGGAAGGTGATGATGCTGAGGATGCCATGGTGGATTCCCCTTTTGTGCGTCTGTGGATTGATGCACGTCGGTCACCAGAGCAGCCTTCTTGCCCCAAATGGTAACAGAGACTGTTTTTGATATTCTTTTTGCAAATACGGGTTTAAAAATCCTTAATGATAGGCGTTTAGAAAACGATGCTCTTATGATTTATTGCCTAAAATGTGATGATGCTAGGGCAAATTTATGTTATCCAAGGAAATGAAACCCATCGACATTTCATTTATCGCTGGTGATTTGTGCACAGGCTGGTAATGAAGTCGCTGTTTACTCTCTGTGCAGGAGACGCCTTGTCGAGCCTGAAGGCTCCGGGTGATGCGGGCAGATTCGTGGGGAAGGAGGAGGACACGGTGCCTCTCCGCCTCGTGTACAGCCGCCACAACCAGATTACCCACGATGAGCTCAGCACCATGGTGAAGGCCAGCCCGGGCTCCACGCAGGTACCCACCTTGTGTTGTTTTCTTGTTGTCAAGGATAGGTGGATGGATGGAGGAGTCTCCGTCTGGAAAGATGCCTGCAGGACGGTTTGTTTATATCTTTGCACACTCACCTCCTCCTCTGCTTGCTGTCTGGGGGTGGAATAATAGTTACTTAATTATAAAAGCAAAAGAGAGCACCGAAAGAGTCACTTTATAGCACGCTGCACTGATTATATGCAGTGTGCATGTGCTATATGGGTCATTATTACCTTCATAACTTAAAAAAACTGCCCTACATACAGAAAGCTTTAGAGCCAGGGTTGTCACAAGGTGGCACGAGAAGTTTTAACCTGCTCTCATACTTCTTCCTATTTTTGCCCCGCACGCTTGTGGGGTATGTGTCACGTGTGTAAATGTGGGGAAATGAAGGGGATTTTGTGGACCATCATTTCCGTCTCGTCCTTCAATTATGTTGTTTTGCTTTTCATGCACTCCTGTTCTGAATAGTGCATGCAGATTGGAATCAAAGGTGGATCTGGAAATGGCCAATTTTTACCTGTTCTGGCTGCAACTGTTTGCGATACAAGATAACTACGTACGTCCCTCACTTTTATGCATTCAATAATTGATGCAACATGTTTGAATGTGCATATTTTACAGCACTAAATGTGTATTAGTGGGAGTATGAATGAGTGAAAGCAAATGCTGATAAATAGCTTTATCCTGGCCACTACACTTTAACCACATTCTGTTTTCCTGGAAGCCATATTGGCTGCTAAATTCAGGGCTGCTCAGCGAGCTCTCACTCCTCAGGTCAGGATGTCGTTTTTTGTTGCATCTCCAACCCTCAAATTCAAGCTTTCGAGTTCAATGAGAAACTAGAAACGGTTCGGTGTCCAAAAACCAGTCAGAGTTGCCAGTTGTCCTAAAAAACATTCACAAAACTTGATGGTTATGCATTTCTAATAATTTGATGCATTGAAACACTAAATAAGCATGTTCATAAATAGTTAACGGTACATGTTTAAATCTTTGAGATATAAACTGTCAGAAATGCTAAAAAACATAGTTTAGGTCTTAACGTTTCACAATGTTTTATAGGCACTGCAGCACACCTGTTGAGTGCAAATTGAGTGCAGCTTTACTGGGCTTTGAAGTTGGAATGTGGTTCTTGGAATGATTCCAAACCCAAATGAATGATTTTCCAGCTGCAAGGAAGAGAACCGGTGTTATACACTTATTGCTCTGACTAGTGACAAGCTAACTGCTTGTTCACTTTACCAGGCTGTGTATGTTAAAACCATAATGAGATACAACCAGGCAGATATCACTATGTTTTAACGATGCAGCAACCATGTTGGATTTTTAGATCAGGGTCGGTGAGAAACTTCACTTGAAATTTCAACTTATTGGAAACTTCGAGGCAGTTATGTTACAAAAAGATGAATGTACCGTTATCCTTTACCCAAACAATAGAGTCTCTAGGCGAGCGTGTTTTACAAAAAATACACACTCAACAAATCTTTAAAAAAATCCACAGTATTTCACCTCACTCTTTTAAAATATGCGCTATTAATATGTATTAGTATAATAGTATTTGGAAACCTTAGTATTCACTGAGGTAATACTGGTTGCATAAATAAAAGAAAATAAGGAGCTGTTGCTTTAATCCATTCACCTTACTTTCGAAAAATTACCCCCCCCCCCCCCCCTTATTTCTCATGTCGCAATCAGAAGCTTTTGCAGACCTGAGGCATAAAGAGGAACCAGAATATCATCTAAAAGAGTTTCCCATGACACCTACATTTCAACACTAGCGTGCAGGAAATTACTTTCAAAGAAATTGCTTTCAAATATGTTTTATTTTACATTTTAAAAACAGAAAAACACCCACTATCCGGCAGGGGGCGCTAAAAATTCTGTTATAAGATGATGAGACATTTTACCACTTAAAAACAGAGGACTCAATATTTGCTGTGTACAAAACAACAGCGAGAAAAGTCGCACACTTCGTTAGGGATATTGATGCAGGAGAAGCGGCCTGAAAACAGCTAAAGTCATGCATTTATTTTAGGAATTATGTTGCTATATGTAGATGAACAGGTACCTGGCCATACATTATATACTTTATTTGACCAGGTTAGTTTTTTAGGTGGATTAGACTGTAATTGGTAGCAGTGAGGGTGGTGTTACACCGTTCTGTCTCCTATTTTTTGTGTTAGACAGCAGAATCCTCAGTCATGAGAAATCATTAAAATAGCTACATATTAGGAATGATTTTTGAAGAGCAACAAATACGATTTCCCCTACAGCTTGTCTTTAGATTTTGTAATACTAGGCTGACACCTATTCTTGGGTCTTTAATTGATCTTTATGTCCCAGCGATAGAAATTCAGATAAGCTTTAACTACTGCATATTCCTATTGCATGCATATTGCAATGTACAAATATGGAAAAAAGCTTTACAGCTCCTCAGCCGAGCGTATATACACCTGTTTATTACAATCTCAGAGTTTAGACAGAACTGTAAATTACATTTAAACTGAGGAAGCGACACTAAAATATCTTTGAAGGGAAGTTTGGGCTGTGCTGTCTTCTCCACAGAGAAATGAAAGCTGTGATGTCACTTACACAAAGTTTGATCAGCTTACTGGCTGTTTTTAGATGAATGGCCCTAAAAACAAATCTGTCAAGCAGTTCTTTAAACGTGTGACATGTGGCAAGTTATTTTTAGGGTCATGTTGCCTATTTTCAGTCTCAGACACAAATACGACTAAATGAGAAGTAGGCGGGGGAGGCTCAGCAGAGTACTCGTGTTGTTATGTTTTTTTTGAGTCAAGTGGTTTCATTTGTGTGCTTTTGGCATTTTTTTCTGGCTGCCTCTCTGCTTTGGGCATTGATGGCTCTTGCAGTTATACTCAGACAGTCAGGAGAGGAAAGTCGGGTCAGCTGAAGTCAGAAATCGATGTAAGCAGAGTCAGAGTTGGTTTCTTAACGATTGTCTGCGCTCTGTCAAGAGGCCTCCACTAAGCAGGGTTCCTGGTACCTCTCCCCCCATCCAAATCCCCCCTGCCACAAGAAATGTGATCAGATGTATTGCATTAGCATTTGTAGGTGCTTGAGTAAAAACCCACAGACTCCTTCATGTGCTCCCGAGTGGTCTGACTAGGCACTGGCACGCTCCACCAAACAATAGTCTGTGGTCCCTGTGGACATCAGGGGGACCCGGGTCATTCTTGGGTGAGCACGGGGGCATTTCCTGAAGGAAAAAAAACAAAAAAACTCATATCTAAACATCTAAACCCCTCCTCCCCTTGTTACTACGCCATTCGATAATAAAGGAAGCCCGTGGGCCAAGCGGAAGGGGGAGGGTGTTCAAGGGTGTCTTCTGGACCTACAGGAATTATATTTGGTAGTTGTCATCGACCCAATGGTTGTGCAATAAAGACAGCACCATATGCGACACCTGGAATAAACCCAGCTCCATCCAAACCAATCACTTTATTTCTCTTTTTGTAGCTGAGTGCACGGATTTAGATATTTCTGAGAAATAAAATGGCAGGTTTGTTAATTTTTTACATCTCTGATGGGGAGTTGTTGTGTCAGAGTTTGCTAAATTTGTAATAAATGGCTGCTATGCCAAAAAATATCCCCCACCCCCTTAAAAAAAAAAAAAAAAAAACGTCAACAAAGAAAATTAACCTTGAAGACTTCATTAAATGGGTCTCTTCCTGCTGATTTGTGCTGCAAGAAAGAACAAGCAGCCATCCATCAATGTAGGTGGATGGCTGATCCATGTGAATGCTAATGAAGCGAACCGTGAATGTGACCGCCTGCAAGTCGTAAATAAAATGTCCTTTCTACACTTTCAGATGGAGCACGTGTCCCAAGCAACCTTTCAAGTGGACGCTTTTGGGAAAACGTTCATTCTGGATGTGGAACTGAATCAGTGAGTAGGAAACAGTTAAATGAAATCTGTGGTCTGTCTTTCTGACCGGCTGCGTGCTCGTCTTTCTTTCGTTCCATCGTGTTCGTGTGTTTTAGCTACTTTATGGGTAATAACTGAAGCACTTTGTGAGGAATCTTTGTTAATTCACTGTATAACTGATGGCATCCATAAAACAAGACATTATTTCTTCTGCATGAATCATTACTAAACGGATAAAAACAAAACAGATAAAACATAAAATGTGTGCATTAACATAGATCTTAAACAGCAGTTCAGGGTTTAACCGGCGTGAGGCAGAAAGCTGTTCAGCAGTCAGGTGGTCCTGCTCTTGACGCTGCGGTTCCCTCACCCTGGTGGCAGTAGATCTATACGTCTCTGGTTGTGAGGATTGTTTAGAGCTCTCTTCCTGCAGCAGCTCTGAAACAGATCCCGGGCAGACGGTGGAGGACACACCTTTTTTGGCTCCTCTCTCCATCCTCTGCAGGCCTCGTCTTGTCTGCCATGTTGCGGCTGGAGCTCAAAGCTGATGCAGCTCACCAACAGACTCTCCACCACAGCTCAGTCGAGTGTTGGAAAGATCTTCGTTTCAGTTTCCTCAGAAAGTGCCGTCCCTGCTGGACCTCTTCCACAATCTGTGATACAAGGCCTAAATGTTGACTTAGTTGTTGAAACATGATAGTGACACAACTTCTACACTATTCTCAATGTTCAAAATGACATTTCTAGGTTAAAGTCGACTTTGACTTCTTGTTAAATGTGAGTCTATCAAGCATGCAGTAAACAAACAGTGTGGATTTGAAAAGCGTTTAAACCCCCTGAAATTGTTCACATTTTGTTACGTTTCAAACTTGAAATATTTTACCAAGATTTGATGTGATAGAGACACAACCTGTCAACCACATTTTTTCCAGATAAAAATCTGGAGTCAGCATTTTCATTCAGCCTCCGCTCTTTTTATAACCCAACCCTTTGCAGGGTTGGGTTATAAAACAACGTCCCGAGCTTTGGACATCTCTGAGTGCTGTTCAGTCCATCATCCGATCACCCAGAGCTGCAGAGATCCACAGCTCAGGTTCAAGTGTATCTGTTGGCAGGGAAGCTATTAGTTGTGCACAATTCTGACCTGTTTTTTTATGGAAGCGGGGCAAAAATAAACCCAATTTTGAACGAAAGCCGTAATAAGTGCTCAATGCGGTTTGATGTAAACCGTGTCACGGGAATGACATCAAAGCTGAGCTATTTAGCTTACATCCAAAACACTGTGTGGGGTAAAAGTAACACTGGACATCATCCTGAACATACAAGCCTCACGGGGAAACATGGTGGTGCTAGCATCATGCTTCGGGTTGTTCTTTTTTTTCAACTGGGAGCTTGAGATATTTTGCAAAGAGGAATTTGCAAATAAATCAAATAGCTCTTGATATGCAGATCTAGTAAAAACCTACGTCAAAAGAGTTGCAGCTGTAAGCCAAAAATGGCACGCAGCTTTGATTCAGCAACACTGAACAAAGATGCACGTTGCAATTTTCAGACTTTTGTTTATAAAGGACTTTTCCTTCCACTGTACAGTTATTTCCTGTTTTGTTTGTCATATAAAATCTCCATATATTACAAGTTTGTGATAAAAAAAAGTAAAAAAAAAAAAGTTCACTGGGTGTAAACATTTTTGCAATATACAGTGATAATGAATTTTACCTGGGGTTGATCATAGTGCTGCAGCTGAGCAGAATCGTCCTCGGCTTTGGACGGATACGCCTCGCCGGTTTTTAGGATCACTTAGAGAACATAAATAAAGGGTGTTGTTGTGTGCCAAAGCGGGCTGTTCTGTCCTGAATAGCCGTAGTGGATATGTATCTGTGTGTGTTTGTATGTCTGAATTTATTGTGTGTTGGCGTGCATGTGTGATTTAGAGGTTCCATCATAATAGGAAGTGATTTACGGTAAAGGCTGTAGAGCGCCTCTGTCAGACACTGATATTGATCACAGCAGCGCTGATGGAAAAGCTCACTCCTCATTTCCTCTGTCCCTGACACTCATCCTCCTACTTCTGAATTGCTTCTACCTCTTTCACCTTTTTTCGACACACACAATCTTCTCTAGGCATCACTTTCCTGAGTCACCGATCAAAATTCAGGCTGAAAGCTCGTGAACATATACGACGCTTCCTGCTTGCTAATCACAGCGGAAATTACTCTCCTGCTGGGTGAAATCTTACATGACAACAATTCCCTGGTCTGAAGGGAGCCGTTCCTTTAATTCCTCCCACTCCCTGAGTGATCCATCAACCAGTCATTGGTGTGAATGTGTCACACGTAAACATATAGTTCTGGTCAGAAGAAGTTGTCATAGACATGGATTTCCCAATAAATCTACATTTTTAAGGACTTTAACATTTTTTTTATGATTGCACAACAATTTCAGAGAACTTTAGAATAGGGCTGCACAATTAATCACATTTTCAATATAATCACGATTTAAAAAAAACACAATTTCCAAATCGCAGAGGTCTGCAATTTTTGGCTATGTAACGATAAATGGATCAGAAACGTCCTTTAGGTGTCGGTAAAATATTTAAAGTGGGTTTGCCTCCACATGGAAGGTAAGACAGTTGCAGCAGTGAGATAATCTAACTTTATTGCTTGTTTTAAAGTTTATATAATCATACATAGGATTAAGTACTGGTCAATCAGTTTAATACATAGACTTGCTTTTTGGTTGTACCTTATATTCAACAAGGATCGATGTCCAAATCAATTAAAAGCTGTTCTCTTGAATAATATTCTGATTAATAGAAACATTAAAAGTTCTTGTTTTAAATAGTCCTTGTTTACAAACATCTTTATTTAGAGGCAATTTTTGTTGCTTGTGGTTAATGCAGAGAAAAGTCAAAATTGCAATTTTGGTTGAAATATATCGTAGGCAGAACGCAATCATTTCTGCTCCGAGTTTAGATGCTGTGGGTCTTTTAGCAACTAATACGCACTGCAAGGAAACAAATTGATTTGTTGTTTGTATATGTTTAAAAAGACATGATAAATTAAACTGGGAAAAAAAATTGCATTAAATCGCAATATTAAGATAAAAAAATTGCAATTAGATTATTTTCCAAAATCGTTCAGCCCTACTTTAGAAGCAATGTTTGGTTGCAGATGTACACATAGGCTCAATTATATATATCCCCACTCACTATTATTTGGCTTAATCTCTCGGACAAATAAGAGATGGGGGACAAATTACAAAGTTTTTAAAACCACCAGTAAGCTTCTGGCTTAATTCAGGCTGGATATTTAACCACACGTCTTGGCATGATTGATAATGCTTGTTTAAACCGTTCAGCTCCTGGGGTCTATACATTTTTTATTACAGCTGAGTTGTCATTCTAGAAGCTGAGTGCCAGCCTGCCTTATCCATTCCCACACAGTTCAAACACCGAATCGTTTTCGAAGTTTTAATGATCTCTAATTGGAGGTTCCTGGGATGTTCAGGAACAACTCAGGAACCTCCAAAGCTGAAGGGGATCCTATAGAGGAAAATGCTGAAACTGTTACTGGTTTAACGTCAGCCTGGACCGAGAAGGGTGTGAAAAAAAAAACAAAAAAAAAAAAAACAGTCCCTTCTCCAAAATCGACACCTTCAAGCTGGACCAAATTTTGCTGGTGCTCTGATGGACAAGCAGGATGCTTTCAGGGGAAATGTTTTTGGGTCAGACAAGGCAAAGGTTGAATTATTTGGAAACAATAATTAGAAAAATATCTGGATGAATCCAGGTGACGCTTTGAAGACTTAAGACCCAAGCATCAAGCATAGTGGTGGCAGCGTCATGCTGTGGGGCTTACGTTAGAAGCCCGTTCATAGCTACAAAAGGCATGTTGCTTCTTTCTCTGCAACTTGCCGATGAATATTTAACCAAATATTAGGGGGGAGTTAAATACTTCAACTTGTGTGTATAACTTTATGTGAAGATATTCAACAAATACTGGCGCACCCAGTTCTTTAATAAATCAGTAAAAGGTTCTGAGTGTAATTGAACATGCATTAATATTTTCCTGCACAGTTTAATGTGGAGTAATTATTAATCTGTGTGACTGCAGCTAAACCGTCTGGACTGGGTTTCCTGAAAGAGGTCTCCCAGAATGAGACTAAATCTAAAATCATCATCAATAATAATGAGACTTTTAGAAGTATTTTGAAGCTCATGGAAAAAACAGGAGGTATTAACAGAATGGGAGGTTTTATCAACATCTGCTCAAATTAGGTGGTTTTGATCATCATGGCTGTGTAACAGGAAACTGTAATCTCTGCTGGCTGACATCACCGTGATTTTTTTTTTAATGGTATTTATAGATCTCAGCTTCTCCTCAGTCAAACCTAAACAAGCGTAGTGTCAGGAATGATCTAAAAAAAGCTCTGATAAAACATTTTAAAATGATACCAGCAGTCATCAGCAACTACTAAGGAGCTTATTAGCCTCTGAGCAGACACTATCTCTGTGTAATAAACGTTTCTGTAATAATGAAAAAGGGGAAGACATGAGTGCAGAGCAACATTTCCCATTTGTTTAATTTGTAAAAATCCTGGTAGCAGACGCAGAACTAATAATTATTCGGTTAATCAGTTATTAACTTGTTGAATATTTCCTTGTTATAGCTTCTAATGTCAAGAATAATCTGGATTATGATGAACCTTTTAGATTTTATGCAATTAGTTTTAGAGTAAAATTGTTTGCGTCCTTCTCTTATGTTTTTGCGCTGCTGCGTACCCCGGGCTAATTTATGCTCTTCTTCATGGTTCATGGTTTGAGTCAGAGGGTTGAAACCTGGACATAATCTGGTGTTTCAGCAGAATAATTAAACAAAAACAGCTTAAAACTGGTTTAGGAAGGGATAAAGCACTCTAACATTAAACTTTGAAATTATTTTTCAACACCCAACCTTAATCCTAATAGAAATGTGTATATTATTTCTAAAAGCTGTTTTTTTGCTGAGAAACCAAACGATTTAAATGAACTCTGTAATTTTTCCCATGAGGAACAGTCAAATAATTACAAGGATTTATGCCAGGACTTGGTAAATACTTTGCTGTACTTAAATTATGAAGCTCAGCAAACAAAATTGTATAATGGCTAAACATAAACTGAGTAAATTCAAAAAAGTAATTTTCCCATTAGGATTTCATTCATTAAAGGAAAATGGCTATCCAAACCTATGTAACCGTCTCGGGGAAAAGTAATTGTCCCTCTTGCCCGATTATGAATTAACTCTGATTAAACTTCACTTTTTAGAAAGCTCAGTTTCTCAAGCCAAGTCTGATTATTTCCTGACCTGCAGATATAACAAATTATTTAAATAATACCTCTCTAATGGCTGAAAGATCTAGAAACAAAAGCAGTGCATCATCAAAAAATAAAATTAAACAACAGTTTTAAAACAAACTCGATCAGCATCAGTTTGTGAAGAGTTCACTTTGGGACATCAGCGAACCAATGGCATTCATGGGAGGCTCCAAGGCCAGAACCACTGCTGACCCAAACGAATGCACAGCTTTCTGTCTCAACAAAGCCCCATCTCACATTTACAAAAAAACAAAATAAAACCAAAAAAAAACTTGATGATTCTCAAGATTTTTGTGACAATGTTCTTTGGAGGAGACAAATGTGGACCTTTTTTTGTAGGAATGTGTGTGTCATGTTACATCTGACTGTAAACTACCAGCTTTTCAGGAACAGGCCATCAAACTGAGAGTCAGACATGGCGGTGCTAATGTGAGGCTTCCTCAAGACCTGGACAACCTGCCATAATTGTTGGAATCGTGATTTTTATCTTCCTGGAGTAAAATTTCCAGCCATCAGTACAGGACCTTATCACCCTTTAGTTCTGCAGCAGGACAAAGATCCAAAGTGCAATAACACGGCTATCTCTAAATGGCTCAAAACAAAGAAAATGACCTTAAACACAGCGTGCATACTTGAAAACCTTCTGATGTGGCTGAATTAAAACTTGAATTTAAATGTGAGGGGAAAAAGCAGAAAGTGTTAAGGGGCAAAGACTTTTTTTTTAATAGCACTGCAAGTGTTTGAGTTGCCAAATATTGACCCTGCGTGATTTTGTCGAAATTGACCATAAATCCAAACTGGTGCACCCAGTTCTTGCTTTAATAAATCACCAATGTTGTTCTGTTGTACTTATCATTCTATGGTTAAAATTAATAATTAAAAGGCCAAAATTAATATGATATTCCTGGCCTGGCCTTTTCCCATTTCAGCATCAGTAGTAGATTTGCAGATAATAACTGAGAATCCTGCATGTCTCCGTTCCTGCCTTTGTCCCAGTCCTCCTGAAGCCGAAGCAAGCTCATCATTAATAAATTCCTGTTCCTGCTGCCCTCACCCCTGCTTTCTGTCCTCCTTTTCCCACACTCTGCTGTGAAATGATGTCCCACTCCACAGCTGTGCCAGTGTTGTTTACAGATCGCTTTTAATCCAGACAGCTGACGAGGATGTGTGGGCGCTAAACATTCAGGCGTTTCAGCTGAATGGACCGACGGTGATTTTCCGTTGTCTCCGTTATCAATGAGTGGCACTGGAGGTGCGGCTGTTTTCTCCGGTTCACTGTTGCTGTGAGCAAACAAGACAGGTGCGCTGTTTAGCTTCCTTTGCCCACTCCGTCTGCAGCGCTGCGGAGCTCGTTGCCATTTTTCCATCCTTGCTCAGAGATGGTGTTGAGCCTCGCACTCTGAATAATGGCAGCGTAGGCGTCCTGTTAGAAATTCATATGCCTCGTGGCTCTTGGACACATGTTGGTTGTTATAATCTCAGACTCCAAGATGTGAGACTCGGTCTGTTGCTGAGGTTCAGTCTGTACTTTTTACATACATTGATGGTTGCTCATAGATGGCCGTTGGCTTCTTTGGAGAAAACCTAGATGGTATCAGGTAACAGAAGTTGCAACAACATTTGGACCTGATGCTCATGTTGCAACATCATAAAGACATCCAAAATAAAGCAGCCAGATCCTGTCTTGTTTTAAGGTTATATTTTGACTGATTTTACTCTGGAAGTTTAAGGTTTCAGCCCCAAAAAAATTGATGGGCACTTAAATAAAATGTATGTTTCAAATAAATTCACAACTATGAAAACGATGTCACATAAGCCCGCTGTTCACTGTGAATACTACTGTTATATTCTGACTTTTTTTTGACCCGCCCATCTGTATGTTCACAGTGTGAACATGAAAGGATCCTCTGAGACAAATTATGCAATAGTCAATCTCATAACAGCTGAAGGTATGGATATAAATTGCTACCACGTAGCTGGCTTTGCCTCAATATTTGCTTAATAATTTGGGACAAAAACTTCTTTGTTTGTTTAGGTAAAAGCATTATAAAAGCTCAGGGGATCGCTAATGTAATACACTATTGTAAATAAAAAATGCAGATAAATGAAATCAAATGTGAAAGCTGAGTATTTCATGGCTTTATCTCCATAATTCATAGAAAGAGATGAGATTGATTTATACTTCTTTGCAACAGATGTTTCAACAGCAATAAAAATATTAGAGCGAGAAAGACAAAAGTACATTAACTTTGTGCAAAAGTGTAATAGAAACCAAATGCATGCATGTACACAACAAGGCAGTTGTATACATTTCATTTATCATAGGAAAAAAGATACCTATATAAATCAACCCTTTGTAATGAAGTATATGCTCCCGTAAATCATGAATAAACTGCAATCAACCACATTTTGTAAGTCGGCCAGTACCTTCACTGGAGGCACCCAGGCTTGACTACTGCCAGACCTGGTGTTGTCTGACCAATTAAAATCCTTTTTTTTTTATTCACTAGAACTTAAAGATCTTTGCATATTCTACTGCAGCAACACGAAAGCTAAGGGGGTGTGGTCATTGTCTTATGTCCTAAAAGTACACAATTACAAAGGAAAATAAATCAATATGCTGTAGCTTGCATAGATAAGTATGAAATCGAGCAAGGAAGGGACCAAATGACAGGGAAGGATTTAACCTTGCTCACAGATTTGTTCATTTGCTAGTAGTATTTGGTTTTAAAAATTCTTACGATGTTATATGTTATATACACTCTGAATGTTAGCATATTTTATGTTTTAGATACACTGTGTCACATGGCGACTAAAAAAATCTGTCAATAAAAAAAAGTAAATACATAAAAAAATAAAAGTATGCGGATCCGCAGGGATCCATTCTCGGACCATTTTACTCATAACAAGCCACCCCCAGCACAGAGTAAGGAGTATTACAACATCTCACCATATCTAAGCTGATGAAACACAACTTTGTGTCTGTGTGTCACCACATGGGGCGACAGTGGCGCCGGACTTAGGGAGCTCGTCCTGTAATTGGCGGGTTCGATCCCCTGCTTCGACCGTCTCAGTTCTTGAGTTCTTGTGTCCTTGGACGAGACACTTAACCCAAATTGCCCGCTGGCGTCGATGTATGGCAAACTCACCTCTGTCAGTCCGCCGCAGGGCAGCTGTGGCTACTAACATAGCTCAGCACCATCAGGGTGGGAATGTGTGTGTGAATGACTGACTAGTGTAAAACACTTTGGGGTCGTTGGACTAGATAAAGCGCTATACAAGTACAAGCCATTTACCATTTACATGACCACAGTCCCTACAGCCACAGAGTCAGTGTGTCCATAATAGCAAATTAGCAATTCCTTTTATTAACCTATTAATTTTGCTTGTTTTTGTTGTACTTTTCTTTAATTAAAAGCACTTTGAATTGCTTTGTGTAAGTAAACCTGCCAAATGTTGCCTCAAAAAAGCAAAACAAAACAACTCCTCAACACATCCACTCAGTATAATTCTCCATGTAATTTAGGGTCAGCATATTACATCTGAGATGTAATATGTGATGTTTATGTAAATTACAATGTTTTCTTTTTATGCAGTTTGAATGTGTTATTTTTTGTGTTGTCGATTCATTTATCAGTAGATGGATCTGAAGTGTGAGGGTCTACAGGGAGAGGGAGTAAGGAGTGAGGTTTTATTCTCCTTCATCTCTTTGTCCTCCATCCTCAGTCAGTCCTGCAATTTGCCATTCATGGGACTGGAGTGTGCTGCTCTGTGTTGGGGGGTTGCCCCCTTTTTTAATCATTTCCAACACACACACACGTACTTCAATGCCCTTGATTGCCCCACACCCACTCTCCGTTCAGCCCCGCCCCTCCCATCCCCACCTGCTCTGTCTGAATAATGGATGGTGCTGTAGCATTAATGAAGATTGTGTTCACATGTATGTGTGTGCATACGATGTGCCTGTGAGTGAGTGCGTGCATAATAGCTCTGGTTTCTGCTCTGTCATAGTAGAATTAATACATTTAACCAGAACAATCGGCTGGAGTTTCACTGCTATGATAACTGCAGCACCTTGGCATTTTTTACAACTTTGTTTAAAAGAAACAACAACTAATACTTGGTTTGTCACAGTTGTTACTGCTATCATTTTAATATTAAATACCTGTATCAAAGTATTTCAGTCAGCAGTGTACAAGAAGTGCTAAAATACCTGTGGGGAGCCCCTTCTATTTTGTGCATCCAAAGATAAAAAACCCTAACAAATACCATCCATTTATGACATGTTAAATGCAAATTCATTATGCTCTGTGACTAAACCAGCATCTTCCAAAGGCAGCAGAGCCCCCGATCCTCCACAGATCAGGGCACATGCCTGTGCTCAGGTAACCTGACCCTAGCCAGATTGATATCGCTCCGCCTAGCTTTACTCACATCCATCTGGGACCTCTCCCATAGAGAGTGATTTCTCCAACCAATTTTATTGTCCAGCCAATCAGGACGCAGGGCTGGAGTTTCATAGATGTGATGTAGTGGAGAAGCGACCGTGAGACTGTGTTGATTCAGACAATGGCGGCTCGCATCGAGGAAGCAAGCGTTAACATTGATGCTGCTATTTCTTCCGTGTTGTCCAATATACCTAACATTGTTTCATTAAAAGAACATCAGAGAACGGCTCTGAAGGCTTTTGTTGGTGGAAACGATGTTTTCGCCCTTCTCCCGACCAGATTTGGCAAGTTTTGTTTTCCGGGGCGCGCCCGTGGCGGATGCGCCCGTGGCGGACGCGCCCGTGGCGGACGCGGTTAGCGCGAACCATGTTAGGAGGCCTTTAGTCCTCGACGCGGTCGAACTGGGATCGACTCCGACCCGTGGCGCTTTGCCGCCTGTCTTTCCCCCTCTTCCTGTCAGCTCACTGTCAATAAAACGCGTGCCACTAGAGCCGCAAACACATAAAAAAAAAAAAAAAAGTTTTCTTTTTTCCTGCGTCGCTCTCACGGGTTAGCTTCGGTGTGAGTGGTTGAAATAGCACGTCGATAAAGATGACAGACAAGTGGCTTATCCAATCATATGCAAGGATTTTTGATAAGGCCCAGCCTTCAATAAAGGCAATTCCTATGGATCAGTCCCAGATGAATGTGAGTGGAGCTAGGCGGAGCGACATACATCTGGCTAGGGTCAGGTTAGTGCTCAGGACCTTCAGATGACTTCTTTGTGATACACACCGGGCCTTAACCGCTATCTGATTAGACGTGACAGTTTCCAGCATCAGCTTGGGCCTTTTGTCGAAGATATGTGTAATATATCTGTGATTATAGGTGTCAGAAATAAGAAAGCTAAAATGATAACAGGAATAAACAATCATACTTAAAAGTCATAAATTGTCAGATGCAACCTGCCACAGAGACAAAATCAACCACTAAGTCGTATAAACTGTCTTATTAAACATTAGATCTCTGTCAGGAAAATCACTTTTACTCAATGACTTCATTACTGACAATAATCTAGATGTTACTTTATTAACAGAAACATGGTTACATGATTTCAATGAAGCACCTATTCTGGTAGAGTCAACGCCTCCAAAGTAAAATTTTCTTTGTGAGAGCAGACAGCAAAGGAAAGGTTGAGGAGTGGAAACATTGTTTTGTGATTCACTAAAGTGTAAAAAGGTGTTTCTGGGAAAATTCGACTCTTTTGAATTTTTGGCTCTCCAGGTAAAGAGCCCGGTACGAACTACGTTTCTGAATGTTTCCAGGCCTCCTAAGTCCACATCAAACTTTTTAAAAGGAATTTAATGACCTATCTGTGACGTGTGTTGATTATGACTGTTTATTGTGGGAGACTTCAACTTTCACATTGACAACTCTGAAGACAGAGGTGAAAAATAACTGTGTGACACACTTAGAAATTTTGGTTTAACTCAAAATGTTAAGCAGCCAAAGCACAAACAGGGACATATTTTAGAATTAATCATCATTAAAGGTCTAAAGATTTCTAAGGTCAATGCAACTGATGTTGCCCTATCTGATCACTTTTCTGTTACCTTTGAAAGCATAATTTCCCGTGACTCATTTAGCCAAAGGGACATCGTAAGAAAACGCACCTTTAAGGACAATGGTAAATGGCTTGTACTTGTATAACGCTTTAACTAGTCTTGACGACCTCCAAAGCGCTTCACACTACAGTTTAGTCATTCACCCATTCACACCCCTGACGGTGGTGAGCGATGCTACAGCTGCCCTGGGGCAGACTGACAGAGGCGAGGCTGCCATGCACCGGCGCCACCGTGCCCTCTGACCACCGCCAGCAGGCAATGCGGGTGAAGTGTCTTGCCCAAGGACACAACCACAGAGACAGTCAGAGTGGGGGATCGAACCCGTCAATTGCAGGACGAACTCCCTAACTTCTGCGCCACCGTCGCTCCCGACAATGCCCAAGAAACTTTTATGCAAGCTTACTCTGCTACTTCCTCTTTGTCCTGTTCAGCCAATTAAACTACAAAAGCTTAGAGGAAATCATTCAGCAGCTAAGTTTCTCCTGCGGACTTAATGTTCTACCCACAGCTTTCTTTAAGAAAGTTTTGCCTGTCATAGCCTCTGATTTGACTCAGATAATAAACACGTCCCTTCTGTCAGGAATTTTCCCTCAGTCCCTAAAAACAGCAATTAACAAACCACTTCTGAAAAAGAACAATTTAGACAAACTACTACTCCAGAACTACAGGTCCATCTCAAACATCCCCTTTATCAGTAAGATAATTGAAAAAGCTGTATTTCAACAATTAAACACCTTCTTAACAACGACCAGCTGCTTTGACGTTTTCCAGTCAGGTTTCCGTGCTCACCACAGTACAGAGACCAACCTTATCAAGGTGTTTAATGACATCCACAGACTGTGGAAGAACCACCTTGCTGGTATTATTGGACCTCAGTGCAGCATTCGATACTGTCGATCACTCCGTCCTTCTAGAACGCCTGGAAAACTGGGTCGGCCTTTCTGGTACAGCACTGAAATGGTTTAAATCCTACTTATAGGACCGGGACTTTTTTGTGTCAGTAGGTAACTTTACATCAGAGATGACAAAAATTACATGTGGGGTTCCCCAAGGGTCCATTCTGGGTCCCCTCCTGTTCAACATCTACATGCTCCCCCTTGCTCAGATCATAAAAAACAACAACATCAGCTACCATAACTATGCAGACGACACACAGCTCTACATCACCATGTCACCAGGTGACTATGAACCCATTCAAGCACTGAGGAAATGTTTAGAAGAAATCAATGCCTGGATGTGCTAAAAGTTTCTTCAGTTGAATAAAAACAAAACTGAAGTAATAATCTTTGGACCAATAGAGGAGAGATCAAAATTTAGCACACAGCTACAGTAGCTTCAACTAAAAACCACCGATCAGGCCCGAAATCTGGGAGTAGTGATGGACTCAGACCTGAACCTCCAATGATGATCTGGCGGAGTGCACGGGACAGAGGCAGGTATAACTAGGGGAGTGAGCAGGTGAACAGAATGAAACTAATTACCAGAATAGGTGGAGCTGATCAGGGGAAGGGCTGGAGGTGGAACTGAACTGACTGAATAACTGGCATGTGAAAACAGGTTAAACTAAAACAGTTAAAGAACCAATCTGGAACACAAAATAAATGACAAGACCCAACCTAAGACTGAAACAGGACACAAGCCAAAATAGCAAACAAACAAGAACCCAAAACAGAAACTAAACTAAGGCAGGAACTCAAACTATGACATTAAAAACACATTTGTTTAGGATTGCCTTCGACTGTTCTAGTTAGACTTTTTTACTGAAACATCATTAGTTCAACTTTGTAGTCCAACTGTTTTTAATATTTGATTTTAGTTTCCATTTTCCCATGCTTTATTTGGTTTAAAATGTTTCTACATTTTATTCTAACTTGCTTTTATTCTGTTTTTATTTTCCTATGTTTTAATCATGTAAAGTACTTTGCGTTGGCCTTGTACTGAAATGTGCTATACAAATAAATTTGCCTTTTATTGCCCTATAAACTTACATACCAACTATTAGTAACATGGATAATCGGCCTCTCCACTCTGGCCTTAAAGTACATTTGTTAATGAGCCTTTGCCTAGACAGCCAAAAGACATATGGGCTCTGAAAACTATTAATAATAGGAGACACTTTTTCTTAAGTGTAAGAAAAAATTTAATGATTTTGTAGACTATAAAATTCTCCAGGTTTTGTATAAAGCCAATAAGAAAATATTGAAAAAGAGAAAGTCAGTATAATCTGAAAGGGACAGATGTTTTTTTAAAGACCCGGGTTCAAAACCAAACTCATGGAACGGATCGTCACAGTAAAAGCAATTAATTTGTGGAACATAGAATAAAAAAATTAAAGAGTCAAGAACGATGACTGCATTTAAAAAAAACACATAAAAACCACAAAGTTGAGAATGTATAAAGTTAGGGTTCACACAAATTATGGGAAAATATATTACATTTTGAATATTTTTAAATACTGTAAATTATAATTACAGCAAGTGTGAATAACTGAGAAAAGATGGACGTAAATACTTTAAACAAGATTAATTACCAGAATGGATGTAGAGTTGTTGTAAAATGAATTAAGGCAGATATCATAACATTGCTCTTCTGTGTTCCTTTTCATTCAAGATGCATTGATTTGGGAGTGTTTGCCTTGTGGTCTGTATGAATTTTAAAGTTATTTTAAAATTAAATAAATAAAATGAAAATGAAAAAAAGAAATAAATTTTACTGCACTGTTCTTTGCAGAATTGTATTAATTTGGTCACGTTTGGAGAATTTTTGAGCATGAATGGTGTGTTTAAGGTCATGCTACTCCAACTCAAATCGATTTAAGTCAATACTTTGACTAGACCACCTTAAAAAAAACTTAATTTTGTTTTAGGGATGCTTCATATATCGGTACAACGGTATCACCTGATGCAGGATTGTTAGCAGAGAGCAGAGGTGATCCAGACAGGATCGGGCAGTTTCAGAACCGAAGTTGTCGTGAAATATGTTTCAGCAGCGTGAAAAAGAGTGAACTCCTTCCTCTTATTGTGTTCAGCTGTGACAGTGACAGAAAATCTGAGTATTATCGTTTCTACAACTGTGTCTTGTCAGCTTTTGCTGCATGCAGGCAGTTCTTCATGCTAATACAGTGAGTCATTTACAGGCCATGTTAAATGCATTATTCATCTTGGTGAAGGAAGTGTGTGTGTGTGTGTGTGTGTGTGTGTGTGTGTGTGTGTGTGTGTGTGTGTGTGTGTGTGTGTGTGTGTGTGTGTGTGTGTGTGTGTGTGTGTGTGTGTGTGCGTGCAGAAAGCTTTAGGGAGGAGCTTTTACCTGATGGCGCTCCGATACGATCACGGGGCCCTTCAAGCTGCCTCTCGGGCTTTAACAAGCATCGTGGTTCAGCGGTTTGATGAATGTGTTCACATGTTGGGATATTGCCAGCAATGTGTGCGCGTGTGCCTCGCTGCGAAGGAAGTAGTCATCAATAAAATGTAATCCCGAAGAGCCTTAGCTGCAGAGTCATTGTGTGGGTTGTTGGGTCTCAGGTGTGCCTAAAGTGTCTTAATTAGAGATAACAAGAATAGATTGAAAGACATGAAACTCAGATGGGTAGAGGGAGGATCAATACTTGAGAGAAAATTAGAACGTGACTAAGAAGGAAAAGGAACAACACTTGTTTGTGTGCCTTTGGGGTAATTTTACACTCTCATGCTGGGGATTTTAAATGCGGTTTGAACTGACTGAAACAAACAATCCAAGCAAGCCTTTAGTAGCTAAGAAACAGGGAATAAAGACAGATGAAACAAACCATAACCAGGCAACGAGACACGAAGTAAACAAAGCATTTGAAAATAACCACGAAAACCTGAAATGCATTCGTCCTGAGGAAGGGGGAGCTGATTGGAAACAAATGAAATTGTGGGGATAGAAACAAGGCTACATTTAAAGACAATGTCAAGAACTACAGAAAATAGAACTCCTCAATTAGACAGGAGATGTAACTTTTACATAAAGATACAACCTAGACACAAAAACATAAATAAACTGAGTGACAAATTAATTAAATTCCTTTTCAGATTTGATAAAAAAAAGTTCAGTTTTCAAGATAGAAGAAACGAAACCTCTGAATGTAAACACCTTTGTCTTTTAAGGCTAGAAACACCTCATACACCATCAGCAAGGAGGGTTGAAGTCAACCTGTTGCTGTTACACCTCTGAGCCGCCCAGCCAGTCGTTACAGCACCATGAAGGCTGACTTAGGTGGGGAGAAGTCAGCTTTACAGCTTAGGTGTCGGATAGTGATGACTGTGAATCCTACTACCCGTCTGCAGGACACGGTGCAGTGAGGCTTTTGATGCTCGTCAGCTGTCACACACTGGACAGTTCATGCTGAAATGTGCTGTAGCTCCCAACCTTTAAATATAGCACCGATGATATTGATTATGATTAGCCCAGAATTTTCTGACTCGTCTTTCGTTTTCTTTATCACAATGTCCCATCTCTTCTTGGTGAGCTTCAGCATCTGGACTGTGGCCAATCCCAAGTGAAATATCCAACATGGCTCTTTAAAGTATTGTGAAAATTACAGGAATAAACTTTATTTGCATTTGTGATGTCTTGAAGCTTTTTAAACTCATGGCACACAAATTATGTTTTCAAAGCATAGAATGGATAGAAAGAGATAATGTTATTGTTGTGCTTGTATTGCTCAGGGTAGTTAGCATAACAGGAATTAGCAGATAGCCCTGACTTTCTAGCTTATATCTAGAATGTTGTAACGCATTTCTCGTTTGTCAATTTTCACAATTTTTACAAAGCCTGAACAGTGAGACAGAACAGATCTGGGGACTTCCGCCATGATAGAGGTGTATTTTCTATTCACGCATATCACATACCTCTGGTTTGTTTCCCCCTTTAGAAACAGAGATGTTTGATGCAATGTTTATTGAGGAGTCACTAAGCTGAGGGGGACCACCTCTGTGGGGGAACATGGCGAGCCTTATTGGTGATTCATAAACAACCAGGAACAGCTTAAAGAGGCTTGTCTTTGCGGAATATGACGGAAATAGTTCAAAAAGAGGCTTTAGTGGTGATGTATCTCTGCCGATTTAAGGTTCTGGTTAGGAACAATTGGATAATTTACAGTGCTTAAAAGTGCTCAAACTCATTAGTCTCTCACTCGTCTTTATGCAACAGCCACAAACGTATTTTATTGTGATTTTATGTGACAGACAAACACAAAGTGGCATATAATTTTGAAATTAAAATGTTTACAAAAAAAAATTCGAAATGTGTGGTATGAACACAAACACATTATGGAGGCCGAGGAACACACCAGATGCCTGAATGCAAAGAGCTCTTTGTGGTGGAAACAAACACCCTGATCACACCATCCCCACCATGAAACTCGGCATCATTTTATGGAGATGCTTAGGTTGTTAGAGGTTGCAAAAGATTTGATACTCGGGTGGATGTTTACCTTCAGCCAGAGCTACAATCGCATGGTATAGATCAAAGCATATTCATGTGTTAAATCAGCCCAATAAGGTCCATGATTTCATTTGGGAGTTTGTAGCAAGACTTTAAAATGTATGCTCCCAGGTGCTCTCCATCCAATCTGTAAACTTGAGTTCTTTTTTTAAAGAAAAATGTGTGGGGAAAATGACAGTAGATGTGTAAAGCTGGTAGAAACACAACCTAAAACACTTGCTGTTGAAAAGTGGATTTGCACCTATCAAATCAAGGGGAGTGAATAAATATTTGTGTGAAAGTTTCCAGATTTTGTTTGTAAAGATAAATTTTTCCTTCCACTTAACCACTGAACACTACTTTGTGTGGATTTATTTGATTAAAATCTAAATAAAACACATTAAGGTTTGCAGGTGTAACATCACAAACTATGAGAAAAGCTTTAGTATGGCACTGTACTTGTTTACACTAATTTCAAACTTTTTAAACTTCAACTATATATATATATATATATATATATATATATATATATATATATATATATATATATATATATATATATATATATATATATATATATATATATATATATATATATTATTGTACTTTGATCTGAGTTTGCTCCGGGTGTAGAAGGACATTCCCCTAAGTGTTTTGCATTGGTAGACCTCTGTTAATTTTGGTTTATACCCAATTTTGAGTTCTTGTGCAGCCAAGATTTAAAAGTTTATATTAGTCTTGTGTCTTTTCTTTCCTATGCTGCTGGAACCACCATCACACATCTCAGTCCTTAATGTTTCCTCTGCTACCTAATGACACGTTCACTTTGACTTTGGTGAGGAAATTTAACGTTTGATCTTCAATAACGGCACAAGTTGCCTGTGACTTGGCTTGTCCATGAAGACTCTAAAGCTTTTTATGGCGTGTGTCCTTCTGCTGCATGCGTGTGGACATTAGATCCTCACATGGATGTGATTTAACACCCTCTCACGCCCTATTTCGAAACGATCCATCATGCAGCCACGTCTGTCCTCCCATCACAACAACCCAGATCTGCTCCTCCTATTCCACCTTTATTTCCTCCTCTGTTCCAAGGTCCTCACAGACCTATGATCTGATTTACTGTAAACTCAATGAGGAACAATGGTGCCTGTGACGGAGGGAAAGAGAGCTGAGAACAAACAGAAAGAGGAGGACATGTGAGGGGAAGCGTTAGGAAGTCCTTCATGCTTCCCTGAACCTTTGTGTAGGCTAAATAAGTTCAGGAGATATGAGGAGAAATACGATGCAGAGGTGCTTTAAGTGGCCACATTTAAATAGTTCAAGCATCGCTCCTCTCCCCATTTTCGTCTTCTCCCTTCTCGCCTCAGGCTGGACTTTTTCCCCTGGTGATTCGTGTGTCATCAGTTTAGACTCACACATCTGAATCTTCATGCTTATGTAGCTCTCACTGGGGGAATCGTGTGTGTGTGTGAGAAAATATAATGCTCAGTTTATTTCGGATTGCATTTGATCAGAGGCTCGTTGTCACATAAAGAACTTGGTAGTTAAAGCTCTATGTTTACATGGTGTGCTATGTCCATCCAAATAAAACAAAAACAACAACCTTTCTCTTGAAGAAAACGCTGCACTATCTGTTGTTTCTGGAGGTAAAACGTTTCTGTCACTGTCACAAAACTTTGATTTAACCTGTGCAGTGTAGTGTTTGCTCTCTCGCTCTCTTGAAGACAAATATTGATCAGAGTTTTTTCATCCTTGATGCAGCTAAATTTTCTTTACACGTCAAAGCATGATGTGTTTTTCGCAGTTTTCGGCGAGGTTAAAATCTAATCAAGTATGTGAGATCGATTTTCCTGAGAAGTTTGAACGCTAATCTGGGAATAACATGTAAAGCTGATAAAATTACAGGGATAATTTAGTCATTAACATGAAGCACCCGAATTAGTTTTCTTGTGGAGATTAGATCATTTTGTTCCCAGCGCTGATGTAATTCCACAGCATCTCAAGAGGATTCAGGTCAGGACTTTGACTAGGCCACTCCAAAGTCTTCATTTTGTTTTTCTTCAGTCATCCAGGGTTGCTGGTGTGTTTTGGGTCATTGTCCTGCTGCAGAACCCAAGTTGGTTTCTGCTTGAGGTCACGAACAGATGGCCGGACGTCCTCCTTTAGGATTTTTTGGCAGACAGCAGAATTCATGATTCCATTTACCACAGGACGTCTTCCAGGTCCTGCAGCAGCAAAACAGCCCCAGACCCTTGCACCACCACCAGATATAACGCACACCTTCATAAAAATGCTACTTTTGTCTTGTCAGTCCACAGAATATTTTCCCAAAAGTCTTGGGGATCATCAAGCTGTGTCCTGGAAAATTGAGACAAGCCTTAATGTTTGTTTTGCCCAGCAATGGTTTTCGTCTTGGACCTCTACCAAGCAGGGCATTTCTGCCTAGTCTCTTTCTTATGGTGATGGCATGAACTCTGACCTTAACTGAGGCAAGTGAGGCCTACAGTTCTTTGGATGTTGTTGTGTAGACTTCTGTGGTTACTTGGATGAATCGCCGCTGCACCATGTTTTCACCATTTGTGGATGATGGTTCTGTCTGTGGTTCGTTGTAGTTCCAAAGCTAGTTTGTTCCTGAATTTCTTTGGAGCTTCGGCATGATGTTGAGCTTTTGAGGAGCTTTTGGGGTACTTTGTCAGGCAGGTCCTATTTAAGTTGATTGAGAACAGCTGTGGCAGCAATCAGGCCTGGGTGAGGGTAGAGAAGATAAACTCAGATGTGATAAACAACAGCTAAATTATGTTTTATTCTCATAATTTTTTAATCTCATGGTACCCAATGCAGACACTCTGTCTACACCGATGATTATTCACTCACCTCAGTATGCCAGAAACTTGAAGCGACTCCATTTAACTTTCATCCTCAGATGGTCAGGTGATCTTTGAGTTTGGTGGTGATGTCACAGCTAAAGCAACCTATGGGTCCATAGAGAGTAGCAGCTGTAACCTTTACAACCCTAATTCCAATTTACCTAGATCCACATAAAATACATTTTTAGAGACATCAGATTTAGTCTAAACTCATCTAGATAAATCCAATAAGAAACATGAGGGAAAAAGCTGATACTGACAAATCCTGTGCTTTTATTGTAGAGGAGTGAAAAAGTAAAAAATATCCCCACATGACCATCTCAAAGACTGAACAGCTCTGAGTCTTGAACATTAATCTGCCCCTGTCTATGTTTCTCCTCATCTTCTTATATTTCTTAATGTATCCCCCTCGCTCTTTACCTATTCCACCCTTTTCATTCCCTTTCTCCTGTCGAGCCGTCTCAGTATGTGCAGGGGATTAGCGGAGACAAAGAGAGAAGCTGGAGCCTTCACTCGCTGAAGACAGAAACGAGAAGAAGACAGTTGTTTTCTCAGCATGAACACATACTAATACTTTTCTAAAGCCTATTGTTTCTGTGATATTCTCCTGTCACGCTGAATAAAAAAATGCTCAGAGTAGCACATTGTCAAAAGCTTAATTATTTAACTCGATTTACCGCTTAAAAAGTTGGATGAAGCTGCAGCATGGATGTGCAGCAAGGCTACCAACAAACACATGGACACGGATGCTTTTGGCAACATGAAGTTGTGTGTAGACAGTATTCAAAGCAGAATGACTTGCTCCCAAAAGCACAGTCCTTCTAAACTGTCTGTCAGCCTTCCTAATTTGGCATGGATTAAATAACCATCCCCACTTTGTCAGACATACCACCATCCCGCAACATCGCTGTCATTGCATAATTCAGGAGTCGGCTCTGTTTGGCTTGTGTGCTGCACGCTATGGACAAAACTCATGGTTGCTGAGAAGGACGATGAAAACGTGTTTAATTTGGCGCTTTTGGTTATTTTTGCGTCCATGTTTCTTGTTTGCGAGCGGAAATGTCCTAAACCGCTGCAACAGGAGCAGAATTCCCATCGAGTCTGCCGGTGGAATGGCACGACCGATAAGTGATTGGAGAGTGAATGAATTATAGCCTGGAGACCTTTAATGAGGCCTCGGTGGGAGAGAGGGTTGGCTCGGGGAGGGTTGGGGGGCTGGTGGGCAGGTGAAAGCAGCTGCAGCTTTTTCCCTGAAGAAAGGCCTTCGCTCCTCCTCTTCAATCCTTTTCATCTTTCTATACCTCTTGTTTCCCTCATCTTACTGCGTCAACCTTGCGCCTTGTTTTGTGCACCTATGAGCTCACTCCTCCTTTGCCTTTGACCCCCAAACCTTTGGTGCTCCCCCAGCCTCATTACAGACCCCTGACGCAGCACAGTCCTTTGTGTGGCACTGCTTTTTTTTTTTTTAAATTATCAGGTTAAATGACTGATCCATGTCACCAGACCGACATTATTCCTGCAGAGTGTGCAGATGTTGAAGATTTTCTACATTTTTCAGAATGCCTGTTGCCGTTTGTGTGACTTTGGGATGCGGTGTTTAGTAAAGGGAGCCTTTGAGCTGAGTGTGGGAAAGCCCGCTAACCCGACTCTGCTGCCAGTCCACTTCTACTCAAGCATGAACATCCTGCCAGGGTGGCCTTTTTGTGCTCTTTTTCATCCCAGCGGCAAAGCGGCGCTTGGCGACAAAGATTGTGAGAGGAATTTTAAAGCAAAACCACACTTGTGGTGTGTGTGTGTTATGTGTGTGTATGAGAAAGAGTCATCTCGAGACCAAACCGGGCTGTCACTGTAGATTTCTCTGCCCAGAGCTGCTCACAACAGAAAGATGGATGGCATTTGAAGGCAATGACAGCCAGATGGACTCAGTGCACTTAAGTCAAGTCAGCTTTTACCTTTTAGAGGAGCCATTTAAAGTTGGATACTTTAAATATGGTTAAAACCCAAGAATAGAAAAATCCATCCTCTCCGAATGTTTAGAGCTGTAGGTGTGGAGCGGCACATTGTAAGGTGAGCGTGGTGCATCTGTGGATCCGGGTCTGAAACCTCCTCAGGGTCCGACTGACAGCTGGACCCTCAGTCTGCAACAGATGCTGCTGTTGCAACAGAGCAAACAGAAATATTTTCCACCACAGTGGATAGAAAGATGATTTAATTGAGCGACGTGCTTGAGAGAGCGAGAATCTGTAAACAAACACTGAATGAAGAAGGTTATTCTGTTTGTTGCAGCAACACATCTGTATTTGATCCAGATGCCACTGAGACATGTGAAGTAGGGATAAGGCAGCATTTTTATGACCATGGGAATGTTTCAAAGCACCCCTAGATTGTCCTGCACATTTTGCTTCCAAGGAAACAGGCTTTCTCTCTGATAAACTTTATTTTCAGCAGAGAAACTGCTGAAAATGCTGCCGCTACAGAGAGCACATAGCAGTCTGGAAATCATCCAGGCCTGGATGTGTTTTTTGTTTGTTTTTTTTTTTTTTTGGAAGAAAATATTCCTTCTCACGTCTATATTCCAGAGTTTAGAGAAAACAGGAGATTTTTGTCACATGTAAGAAACAAATTCCTGCAGCTCCAGTGTCAGCCTCGTTGGCCAGTTTCTTGTCTTTTGAACAGTTCTGATAAAGCATCAACGCTTAGTAATTTCAGTAAATTGTGCTACATTTTTTTTCAATGATGATTGTCTTTAATGTGTCATGGTATACAAACAATGCTGTAAAACATTTCTGTCTTTCTGGCTAACTGATAACATTATGCAAGGAGATCATTTTGAACTCTTTGTGGACTCTATCAACTAAATGACACAATTGTTGAAAAGTCAGAGAAATCTAATCAGAACATCTGAACCCCACCTCATGTAATTTACAAGGACCTTGCATTGTAATAGGAGTGATATGTGGCAGAATTAGAAACTGTGAGGGCAAGTTCTAAAATCTTACTCTAGAAATGCTCAGGTCCTGGGCAGAAAATTAGTGAATGAAAGAAAATTAGTCTATGAATGTCCTACAAGTAAAAAAACACAACAAAACAAAAAAATAACCTATGTAAATCCTGAAGAGCGATTCATTAAGACCACTTTAAAAGATTGTGAGAAAATCTGCTTCATTGGAAACAGAATATAAAGAAATCTGGACATGAATCCTGACTTTAGCACAGTGAACAGATATCTTAGCAGCCTACACTTTCTTTTCTCGTTTTTTTCATGTGTAAACGTGTGTTAACAAGCGGGGGATGGAGATTTGTGTGTGTGGGAGGGGATGGGTGGGGGGCTTTCCTTTGCATCCTCGTCTGTCACGTAAATTATTTAAATCCCACAACAATTAAAGCTGAAATCTGTTATCAGCGTCCTCCGTTAGAGGCCTTGTGTTTCTACCTCGCTGCCTCGATACGACGTGCTCCTGAAGCCCCACCAGCGCCACCGCCAACATGTCTGGGCTCAGTGTGAGTCCCGGTAAAGATCACAAGCGCTGAATCTTAAACACACATCACAGCAGAACAAAGGAGGAACAGCACACGGCTTTTAGCCACGAGGACTCGTACAGTCAAACGTCTTCATCACAGGAACATATGTGTGCCTTGAAAGGACGTTAACATGCCTTAAGATGCATAAAGGCTTTAATTTGTAATTTTTTTTTTTGCTCAGCCTAATAGACGAGCACATAGTGATTTCTGTTTGGTATCAGAGCTCCATATTCAGACTTGATTTCCCTGTTTGTTTTTTTAAATCTCGCCTCTACATTCCCTTCTTCCTGAGCAAATACTCCTCTGTTGATGATTCTTCCATTCTTTACATTTCATCTCTCTCCACCACCCTTCATCCACTTATTTTTTATTGCAACATCAAACTGGCCATTAGAGCAGCCTCATCCTTTGAAGGTGAGTGCTTTTGTGTTAGAGGTTTGATGCTGATGTAACAGCTTGAGAAAAACCTTTCACCTCCTCTGTAACTTTGAAAGATTATATTTTTTATTGAATTACTTTTTTTTTTTTTTACCATAGGCTTCTGCAAATGAATAAAGTACGATCCACATTTATAAAGATGTGTAAAATATTAAATAGATTTTTATTGCAGCAGGTCGAGCTCATAGTGACAATTTAGCAAATTTGAATCGCTTGAGTGCATTTATCCACAGGACAAAATATAATACGAAAAACATGTTTTCCAAATCAAACCAGATGAAACTTATTGTTATCCTTAACAATTTTCTATTAAAAAACAAAACACAAATGTGCAGGATTTTGCTATACTGGATCCACACAGTGACCGGCCTTAACACTAGAGGTCGACCGACATTTTGGGCCGATATTTGCATTTTTTTCTTGTGTCAGCATTGGCCGATATGTGCGTGCGTTTGCAGATCCATTGGCACACTCAGGTTCAGATTGTTAATTTTTCTTTATATGTATTTTTTTGTTGTATTGCTGCTTACAAATATTCTCAGGAAGCTTTGTTTGCACTACAAACACCTCTTGCTGCTACATAAAGTGCACAAACCTTGGTGTTAAGTTTGTTTTATTGTTATATACTTAAATGTTCTACATTGTTTGTTATCCATTGTTAATGTTTTGTTCGTTTTGTTAATAAATCTTTCTTTTTTGTTTAAATTGAGACTTGTGTAACATTTTTTATGATCGTGTACTTTTTATCATGTAAACGGGGGAAGGAAAAGTAATATCAGCTTCAAGAATCTGCCCCCAAAAATCCACAGCACATATCGAGGATCGGTAAGACTGATGTCAAAATAATCGATATCAGCAACAAAAAACGATTTCTTTCGATCTCTACTTAACACAGTCTGCTTGTTTAAACTGAATGATTACCACCCTTGGCAGGTTAACTTAAATGAAAAGCAACTATTATGAAGTATGATTACCTACCTTAAATATAATCCAACTTCACAATGAAGAGGCAAATAATATATTCAAGCTTAAAAAAAACTATACTGTCACCAAATTAGTGCTGAAAGAAGCATTTTGTTTTGCTGTGATTTAAAACGATTATTTGTCTGAGAGGCTCTTCCAGAGATTCTGGTCCGGCACTAAAAAGGGCTCCATCCTCTCTGCTTTTGGACCTGACTCTGTTGTCCATTAAAAATAGAAATTGTGCCAAAGCTTAGATAAAAAAAGTTGCTGCATTTTTGATAACCTGCAGGCACCAAATTAATGAAAGATCAACATAAACATGGAAAGATTCACTCTGATTCCAAATAAGATGTGATAAAGGAGTGAATTGCTGCCTTAAAGTTGTTCATTTGCATTTAGGCCTTGAATTCACAAACCGATTAAAAAAAAACTCATCCTGAAAGCAAATCTGTTCAGCATCTAAAAAGGATAACCAGAAATCAGACCAGGGTTCTGGGTGAAGTTTATTTCTCCTGTAAATGCAGTTCATCGATGACTTTCTGATGATGTTTATTTCCAGCTGCAGAAAACCATAGATCGCCTGTAGCGGTCTGGGAGGGAGACTCAGGCTTTTTCTTGGCTGCAGGTTTTTATAGTTTCTCAACCCTGACTTGGTATCATGCAATCAGGGAGCTGCAGGGCACATATACCACCGTTAACAATGCAGGTTACTTCAGGTCACTAACAAGGATCAGCAACCTTGACAACCTTGACTCTCACATCTCCCAGACGATTCAGAAAAATTGAATACATATACAAAAGAAAGGACAAATCCTGATTACTATGCTGCATTTTTTTAGCGGGTGTGTGTGAGAGCAGTGAAGCTCATTCATCTCTGTCTCAGGTTGGACCTGCGGGGTGGATGTCCACTGGGACTCTTTGGTCCGGCTCTGCTGAGAAAGCGCTCACACAGTCCAATTTCTACTTATTTATGCCACTCTCTTCTCTCTCTCCTACACCCTCTCAGTTTATTTCCTGCCTCTTTCTCATCCTGCGTTTTCTGCTTCCTTTCCTACTCACTGACCTTGGTTTGTCCCCCTTTCCTCTGAGAGACACACGCACCACATTCTTTGCCTTTTCTGAACGCCTGAACTCTTACATTTTTTTTATGTAGGTTTTGTTATCTGGAAATAGTGCTGTCTCTTCCTGCGGGTCACAATTAGGCATGCTGATGCTCTTTACTGCCAAGAATACAGTTGTACTTTAAAACATGATTATGCCTGAGTAACAGAGCAATGCATTTGTACATTTATCGTTTTTGTCTTCACTTCTCTGTTCGCAGTGATCTCCTGTCGTCAGGGTACGAGGAGAGGCATTTATCGGAGAACGGGAAGATTGTCGTCACCAGTGTAAGATAAAACAAGTCATTCACGCTAGATTAATGTGCAGCCGGGATGTGAGCCACAACGATTACAGCTCAAACTTTTCTCTGCATATCATCACTGGAATGGGGATGAAAGTTATTATATGGAGAGTGATTTCAATTATTTTCTAAGTTTACCTGCCCATTCTTTTTAAATGTCATTTGAAAGGCAATGATCCAAATGTTTACCTTGTTTATCAGTGTCCCTTCCCGCATACCAGGGCCAGTCAGAAGTTTACATACACTCATCGCCATTATATAAGGTTAATAGTCATTTTGGGCTTTCAGTGATGCATCTGAACCATTGATGACACACCAACCAATGAAATTTAAATGTAAGATGTTGGTACACATTTGAATTTAACATGGATACTTACTCAAATGTTTACATCCACTACAACTAATATTTGAATGAATGTCCCTTAAAGTGCAGAGAAACTGAAGGCCTTTTGTAGCCCTCAACAAAGACTTGGCATTATTCTTGCTGGATATTTGACCGCTTAATGGACACAGCTTAATGCTGTGTCCTGTTATAGCACCCAGTTGTGTTAAGATTTCAATCATATTACCCAAACGTTCACATCACATAAAAGGAAATTGGTTTGGATCTTTTGAAACAAACCCGGGACGCCCAATGCCGAGTCCTGCCATGAAGTGGAAGATACTGGAACATTAGGGCCTCTGTCCACATTGAAGTATGCAGCCCTGAAAAGGAGACAAAGAAAGATGTGCTTGTTCCATACTGACAACTTCAAGACGTCAAACAGTTTTTCAAAATAAAAATTGAGTTATTTTGAGAAGCGTTGATTTGACAAAAGATGTTGACGAGTGAAGGTGAGGACGGGGTAGGACCTTAGGACACTGTACCAACTATTAAGCTTGGTGGGGTTAACATCATGATTGGGGGCTTGATTGCCCCTGTCATGATGTGACTGGTATATAACAAAAAATGGATATAATAATGCAGAAGTCCATGTTTTGTGTGTCTACTCCATCTTCTGCTAAATGTTTTTCCTGTTAAAAGGGAGTCTTTCCTTTCCCCTGTCGCCGCATGCATGCTCAGTATGCGGGTGTGTTTGGATTAGATAAAATCTATATTAAAATTAAACATGTGTACCAAATATTTGCTGAAGTTGTTGCCTGTATAATCATCACACCCTGGCTTTCAAACTTTGTTACACTGACGCATTTGGCAACTGATCCATGGAAAGTATTTGCCCTTTCAAAAAATACACGACAGCTACTCATGCTACTTATGTCTATCAATATAACAAGGAAACTTCTGCCAGCCCCATCAATCGATACGCCCAATGAACCATGCTGAAGCAAATAAATCAGCAGAAGCCTGTCAGAAAAGGAGCTCTTCTTCCAAAAATAATGTGTGTCTCTGGTTGGCAGTCACACATCTGGTTGCTGTCACAACAAACCATTTATCAAAACAAGAAAATGTCCCTAATATGTCCTGAGAAAAAAAATATTTTCATGAGTGTGTGAACGGTGAATTTCTAGAAATCATTGGCTGCGGCCTGAACCTTCAGACACTCTGAAACCAGATTAAGATTGCTGTAATAATCCTCTGAAATCTACACAGCTCAGTTACAGGACACCCACTCAGGAGTTATGTGACACCACACTGTAAGTGGGCGAGGATTTATAATGCTCGGGATTTCCTCGGCTAAGCAGCAGATTAGTGGTTGTATCAGATGTTTTAGAGAAAATTACCCAAATTAACACGCCACGGCCTGTACAATATGGTCACCAGTGATTATGACAGTCATTACAAAGCAGTGAATTAATTTACATTGTTGATGAATGTCCAGAGGAGCAATCCATCTGTGGATGTCTACTGTCTGTGTTTTCTTTGGAAAAGGTGCTGCTTAACGTTCAAGTACAGTTTTAAATGTCTGCTTTCAAGGAGGTTAATTCAAGACAAGCCCTCTGTGTTTGTGTAAAGGTCAAAGTGTCTACAGCTGCTGCTTTGATGAATTTAGGCCAGGATCTGTTCTGCTTGTGTAGTACATCCAATAATAGACACGGTACCATCCTTTTAAATGTAGAGCTGGGTGTCCACAGGTTGGGTTTAATGTGGTTAGTCACTGACGGATCATGGATAATTGATCCTGGCACAAGACGTTTTGCAAAACTTTTACTTTTAGTCTCATCAAGCAGAATATTGTATCTGTTTTGTTACACAGGAAGTGGTAAAAACTTTCCTTTTTTGGTAATTTGTAGATCATTTGTTAATCACGTTATTATTTTTATTCAGTTTATAATATAGAGAGGATGTTCATGAAAATGCAAGTATCAGAATCTGCTACAAAACATTGAACTCTTTAGAAAATTAATGGAAGTGATTTTTTTATTAGTATTAACACAATTAATCATTATTGTATTACTGGATACAGGATTTTGTCATGATAAAATAAGTATTACATCATTCTTTATTATTAGGATTATTATTATATTTACTGTAATATTATTAACTAAAACTACTATTGCATTAAAACAGACTTTAATTAAAAAGCGAAACCATCACACAGAAAAGTCAATAGAAAACACAAACACCACAGACGCTAAAAACAAGGCCCTAAACTAATTAAAATAGTGACTTATACTTTTAGCATTACCAATTTATGTGGGGAAAATTCATGTAATTTAATTAAAAAATTGCCTCATCCTGTTCATTATGCGGTTATAAGACTTACTTTTGCTTCCTAAAGCTTCTCTTCTTCAGTTTTATCTTGTGACTCGACACTTTTTTTGTCTAGAGAAACATGTGAGGCGCACACATCCACGTATAAAACATGTCTCATAGATTATTTAAATCTATGTAGAGTACCCTGAGTGTTTCTTCATTAATTTGGCATTTGGAAGTTTCAGTAGGGAAATTACGTATTGAATGCATCAACAATTCTTTTTTTAGTAAATGCTTATATTACTAATGGTGCTATCAACATGATAGGCTTGTTATCTATTCAGGATAACAAGCCAAATAATCCATACATACAAAGAAATCAACACAAATGAGTTCTATGATAAAATTATTGTATAAAGTGAAATAGTATACCGAGAACTAAAGGTACACCTGCGTCAGTGCAAATGCATTTTTAATATGGTTAAGGTTTCAATACATTTTCAATACTGATGTCTCATAATGAGTCAAAGCAAAAAAGCTCTTAAGATTTTCACAACCTTGTTGTTGCAAGTCGTACTGATGGCATTGGCTACAGGCAGCTTTATGAAACTGAATATTCCTCTGAGCGCTGGTGGGGTCCTAATCCATAATTTCAACATAAACGAGCTACAACCAAGTTCTCTTCTCAAGATTTCTCTTAAGAGTTGAAAATAAATTAGAAGAGTTGTCCAAGAGACGAGGCCCACTCACGGAGAGAAAAGCGTAGGACTAGATTCTGCATGCAGACATCTTCAGCATAACCCAAAAAAGGCTTTAACACATTTAATCAATTTCAGTTAACATGTTCAGTACTTTTCCCTGATGCATAATCCATTTATCCAGACATTGGCCTTATACTGCTTTATTCATTGAAAAAATCCAAACAAATCTCCAGGCAGTTCTATACTTTAGTTTCTGCTTTTCTAAGTTTTAAAACATAACATCAAATAAATAAGAAAAAAAGATTTACTGCTGACCAAACTAGAAAATAAATCTCACATTTTTAGTTATTTTTCATGATGGAAGCATGTAAAAAGTACTGATCTCTGGCCTTAAAACCCAAATATGTACCGACACATGATTTGTGTTTCATTACACCCTTAATGTGTGCATGAATTGGTTTTTTACAAACATCAAGTGAGAATTTCATGTCCACTAGGAATATTTTTCAAAGGGCGACGAATTCTTCAGTCGTAAAATAGGTGCACCAAATATAGTAGCTCGTCTCTCTACCAAGCTACTATTAAGTAAAGGCCAACAGTGCCACACAATCTTGGAAAAACAGAGGAATATATGAATGGCCTTGGAAGATACTTGTTTTTCACGCTGTAAATGAAGCCAAATTACCTGGTGAAAGTACTGCTGCTGTTTGATGGTTTCTGCTTGTCACTGTTCAGTTTCTGTCGCTGGCAACCCTTTTTTTAAAAGGTCCATATAATGTTAATTGTATGGATTTTAATAAAGTTTCCATACAAAACATTTGAAAGGGATTGATCCACTGAGGCACAACTGCTGGATTGGTGGTAGAAAAAATGCCACATAAAGCGTAAAAACTGCACGCATGCCAAACAAACGTGTTTCTTGTTTTATTGTATATCTAGTTTTATTACCCACAATCAGCACCATAATTGTTTATCAGGTGTCCAACCTTAAATAGATCTTTAGTTTTACATCTTATGTGACTACTGCTTGGTGGACAGAGGGTATCCCAGACTTGACCAGTTTTGCAACACAAACACACACACACACACACACACACACACACACACACACACACACACACACACACACACACACACACACACACACACACACACACAGGAAAGCGTGCTCCTGGAGAATGTAGCTACAGCTCTGGGTTTTGGTTTCTCTTTCCTTAGATGGGAAATGGAGCATACGGTTCAGTGCGGCAGCGAGAGGAGAGACTCTGGGATAGTGGAGCACAGCATCACTTATAAATAGCTCGCTCTGTTTTTTTAGATTTTGCACACAGTTTCTGTGCCTTCAGCCAACCTCCTTCCTCTTCATCCGCAGCTTTAGGTTCATCTTAATGACTTTCAGACCTTCTTTTTTCATGTATGTTAATTTTAATGTTCTGTCTATATGTACTGTATGTGGTTCCTTCTTGTTTCTATAAAGTATTGCTTTAATTTTGCACGCCTCAGTCACGTTATTGATGATATGGTGAGAAGCAGTTCCCTGCTTGTTTTCCTTTATCAGTGTAATTGGCACTAAATGAAGGGGAACAAGAAAGGCAATCAGCCTCAGCACCACAAACAAAGCTGCAACTCCTACAGCTAATTGAACTAAATATATGCAGATGACCTCCTCCGTCTCTAATTCCCAATCAATTATCCTCATGAGGACTTCTTTATTAACACGTTTATTCTTGTGGCCTGTTTGTAACCCACATGTATTTTATGATTTTCTCACGTGAAGATGTTAAAGACTTTCAAATCCTTAATGTCTGTATAAGCAACTCGTGTGTTTCATGCGTTGTCCTCTATTACCTCTGGGGCAATGAGGGTTACTCTAGGTTTTTCAATAGTTAAAATGCTGTAAGTCAGCGGGTCCCGAAGTGGGGGTTGGACCTCCTGAGGGGTCGCGAGATGATTTAATGCTGAAGTGCTAAAAAGATTTTGTATTTTCTTCTTTGTGAAATAGATACCAAAGTATAGCATTACGAGATGCTCCACATTCCTCGTTTTACCACAGGGGGAAGGCTTGTAAAAATACTAGTTCTTATAATGGTTCTTATAAAAATACGACTTTATTCTTGTAATATTATGACTTTATTCTCGTAATCTCCAAAATAAAAAAAAGAATAAAAAAAGGATACAAAAAAAGGAAAGAAGAAATCCCACCCACCAAAAAGGGGTTGCCATTCTCTGGCACTGTTATTTTGGGGGTTGCAGGGTGAACATTTTAGGAACCCCTGCTGTAAGTTCTGATAAAAAAATAATACCCCTATTTTTACTACAACATGTAACTGTCCAGTTCTTTAGAGAACAGTTCTCTTCTTCTCCTCCTCAATTTTCCAGATCATTTCCAGATCATTTGCAGACACCCCTTCCCTTACATGATGCTTCTCATTGTGGACGGATTTAAAACGGTTTAGCTGTATTAAGCTGGAAACCTGCACAGACTCCTGGTCTCAAACATCTGGAAAGCTTTGAAATGCTGATTAGAGGAAGTTGTAGGGTGATGATCGTTCCCAAGTTTCCACTCACACGTTTTGTTTACAAATGCTTACATCCTCATTCCTCCCACAAACCTATGCAAGGTGTGGATGGGGGGGGGGGGGGGCAAGAGGCCTGGATAGGGCAGAACATCTGCTGGTGTCCACAGCATTAGACTTTAGAGCAGTAATTGATCCTCTGATAAAAGCTTCCTGTCTAATGGCTGGTAGGCAGCAAGAAATGGAGCAGCAGGAGGCCAGAGGAGCACTTAGACACTTAGACATCATACTCATCTGCAGACAATAAGTATATGTTTATGCTCCTCAACACACACACACACACACACACATTCACACAGACACAGACTGCAGGAAAAAAAACTTGCTGATCGAGATGGAAAACACTTTACAGGCGAGCAGTCGTGAAGGTCCATACTTTGGAGAAGCTGGAGCGGATAGTTTGTCATCCCACAGATGGGATCATGTGAAAGTGTTCAGGCTGAAGTACAGCACAGGCACAAACCATCACAACACCATGTTTACACTTACGTGTATTGGAAATCTGCGATTGATCACTCTGCACTCTCTGCCTGAAGGAACATGGTAACAGATGTAGTATTTTGCTGTCAAAGATTTTAAGAGGAGCCGGGGCTCTGAATATAACCGGACTGTGTTTTGCTCGCAGGGAGGAGAGCACTGCTACTACCAGGGGAAGGTTAGAGACGCACCTCACTCCTTTGTGGCCCTCTCGACCTGTCACGGATTGCAGTGAGTACAAACACGCTGTGGATGTAACTTTTTTTTCCCAGCGAATGTTGCTCCCTCTGTGTGTTCAGGTTCAGGTCTTCCTGCCTCATCAGCCCAATGTAATTAGTTTTAGCCAGCCTTCCCTGTCTGTCTGCATTTTGTGCTACAAGGGTTATCATGCGCACTTTTTCCTCTCTTCTTTTCCCTCGACTATTCCTCCTGTCACACACTTCAGGCACGGATGGACTCAGAAACAGAGCAGTTGGTACGGTTAGGTGGTATTTATTGGCTACTCTTGGTCAGGCAGGCAAGGGTCAGATCCGTGGCGTCAGTCAGGGTTTTGGGCTATCCAGGAATCAGTCGTCGGGCAGGCAGGAGGTCGTCACCAGGGAGTCCAAGGCAGTGGGCGAGGGTTCAGGAAATCGGACGAGACTGGACAAGGGAGAGAAACAGGCAGGTTAGGAGAGGGAACAAACTAGGCTAGTCAAAGCTTGACGTTTTAACGGACAGATGGCCTGAAAGTGTTTACCACTAGGGGTTAGACAACAATCTGACGCCGAACAGGTGGAGGCTCCGCCCTTATATAGGACCCACTGCTGATCAGAGGACGACCTGCAGGTGTGAGGGTCACAGCAGCTGATGTGACAGGTCCCCCTCTCCAAGGCGCCCGGTGGCGTCTTGTCCGCTTGTGGAAGTCCTGAATGAGCTGAGGGTCTAGGATGGCGGAACGGGGTTCCCAGCTGCGTTCCTCTGGACCGTAACCCTCCCAGTCCACCAGGTACTGGAAACCCCGTCCACGACGGCGAACATCCAATAACCGTCGCACCGTGTAGGCAGGGGCGTCATCAACGATCCTGGGGGGTGGGGGTCGCTTGGCAGGAGGAGATAAGGGACTGGACACGACAGGTTTTATTTGGGAGACATGAAAAGATGGGTGGATCCTCATCGTCCTGGGGAGGTTAAGGCGAACGGTTACGGGGTTAATGATCCGGTCTATAGTGAAGGGTCCAACAAACCTGGGTGTGAGTTTTTTGGAAGTGTCTTTTAGTGGCAAGTTCCTAGTGGACAACCAGACCTCCTGTCCAGGTTGGTAATCAGGGGCTGGGAGTCTGTGACGATTGGCGAGGCGGCTGTTTCTTTCTGCAGTTCTGGAGAGGGCTGCCCGTGTCCTTCGCCAGACCCTGTGACACCTACGAAGATGATGCTGAACTGAGGGGACAGCGAGTTCTCGCTCTTGAGAGGGAAATAGAGGGGGTTGATAGCCCAATGATGCTTCGAACGGTGACACACCTGTAGCAGAGCTGGTGAGAGAGTTGTGGGCATATTCTACCCATGGTAGGTATTGGCACCAAGAAGTCGGTTTGTCCAAGATGATGCAACGGAGGGCTGCCTCTAGGTCCTGGTTCACCCTCTCCGTCTGGCCGTTGGTTTGTGGGTGGAAACCTGAAGAGAGGCTAACTGTGGCTCCTATAGCCTTGCAGAAGGCTCGCCACACCCTGGAGGTGAACTGAGGTCCTCTGTCTGAAACTATGTCCAGTGGGATGCCGTGGAGCCGGATCACATGTAGAACCAGGAGGTCAGCAGTCTCAGCTGCAGTGGGCAACTTGGGAAGGGCGACGAAGTGTGCAGCTTTGGAAAAACGGTCTACTATGGTTAGAATGACTGAGTTACCTTGGGAGAGAGGGAGACCAGTGACAAAGTCCAATGAGATGTGGGACCAGGGTCTGCTTGGGGTAGGAAGAGGCTGCAGGTAACCGGAGGGTGGTTTGTTGCTGGACTTCCCACGACTGCAGACTGTACAGGAAGAAACAAATTTACTGGTGTCCTGAGTCATTGATGACCACCAGAAGTGCCTCTTTAAGAGGAAAATAGTTCGTTGTACCCCAGGGTGGCAGGCAAACTTGGAGGAGTGGACCCATTGCAAAACCTCAGACCGAACCTTTTCAGGAACGAATAGTCGGTCAGTGGGACAGTCTGTGGGAGTGGGCTGTTCCAGTTGAGCCTGCCTCACCAACTGTTCGATCTCCCAGGAGAGGTTAGCCACCACAATAGAGGTAGGCAGGATGGGCTCAGGTTCCTCTCTGAGTGAATCGGGGTCGAACTGACGAGACAGAGCGTCAGGTTTGGCGTTTTTAGAGCCTGGTCTGAAGGTGAGAGTGAAGTTAAAACGGGAGAAAAACAAGGACCAACGGGCATGACGGGGTGTTAGCCTTTTAGCAGATTGTATATAAGACAGATTCTTGTGGTCTGTCCAGACTAGAAAAGGTTGTGTGGAACCTTCCAGCCAATGACGCCATTCTTCCAGGGCTAGTTTGACAGCTAACAGCTCGCGGTCCCCCACACTATAATTGCGTTCGGCCTCAGTTAGCTGTTTGGAAAAGAAGGCACAGGGCAATAACTGTTGTGCGGGATTGTGGGACTGGGACAGAACTGCTCCTACCCCGGTCTCTGAGGCATCCACCTCAACAACGAATTGCTTACAGGGATCTGGCTGGATGAGGACTGGTGGAGAGGTGAACAATAGTTTTAATGCCTTGAAGGCTGCAGCTGCCTCAGGTGACCACACAAAAGGCTGTTTGACAGATGTGAGTTTGGTTAGTGGTTGTGTGACGAGACTGTAGTTCTTGATAAATTTACGGTAAAAATTGGCAAAACCCAGGAAACGCTGAAGGTGTTTGCGGGTTCTGGGTTCTGGCCACTCCACCACTGCTCTGGTCTTGGCTGGGTCTGATTTAATTTGTCCTTCTCCAATAATAAAACCCAGGAAATGCACTGTGGGACAATGAAAGTCGCATTTCTCAGCCTTGACATACAGTTTGTTCTCCAGCAGTCGTTGGAGGACTTGCCTAACGTGACTGACGTGTTCCTCCTTGGTCTTGGAGAAGATCAATATGTCGTCTAAGTAGACGAACACAAAATGGTTGAGGAAGTCCCTTAGCACGTCATTAACTAGAGCCTGGAAGACAGCTGGGGCATTAGTTAGACCAAACGGCATCACCAAATACTCAAAATGCCCTACAGGAGTCTTGAAAGCGGTCTTCCATTCGTCCCCATCACGGATGCGAACCAAATAATATGCATTACGCAAGTCTAGTTTTGAAAATACAGTTGCACCGTGAAGCAGTTCAAATGCTGAGGACATGAGGGGTAACGGGTACTTGTTCTTAATGGTAATGTCATTTAAGCCCCTGTAGTCGATACAAGGGCGTAAGGTGCCATCTTTCTTGCTAACAAAAAAGAACCCTGCCCCCAAAGGGGATGATGAGCGGCGAATTAGACCGGCCGCCAGGGATTCATTTATGTAATTCTCCAGAGCCTCGAGTTCCAGTTTAGAGAGATGGTAGAGGCGACTGGAGGGAAGTGGAGCATTTGGGAGGAGGTCAATGGAGCAATCATATGGTCTATGTGGGGGCAGTGACCGGGCTTGAGTCTTACTAAAAACATCCGCAAGATTATGATATTCAGAAGGGACCTGTGACAAATCCGGGGGTTCTTCAACCTTATTTTTGGAGTCTAACTTGGGCAGGGCAGAGCGAAGACAATTGCTTGAACAAAACAGACTCCAACTAATTATCCTCCCTGTGGACCAATCAATATGAGGGTTATGGAAGCCCAGCCAGGGGTGTCCCAGCACAACACTAAAATTGGAATTGGGAATAATCTTAAATCTGATTAACTCCCTGTGGTTACCTGAGGTGATTGTCATGACAGGAACCGTCTGATGGGTGACACAAAACAATAGTTTGCCATTTAAACTGTTAGCAGACAATGGGAAACTGAGAGGTTCAATAGGAATATGCAGCTGCTTTGCCAACTCAGAATCAATAAAGTTGTCTTCGGCCCCAGAGTCAATCAAGGCTGCTAGTGAATGGGAGTTAGAGTCAATACATAGTTTAATTTCGACTTGAAGACGACTTGAAGATTGGGGAAACTTACTTTTGCTCATTAGATTCCCCACTTCTAACGAGCTCTGTCTTTTGGCCGCAGTGGACAGCTGACTACTCTGTGGCCGGACTTGCCACAGTAAAGACAGTCACCAGCTTGGAGACGCCTCAGTCTTTCTGCAGCCGATAGATGTGTACCTCCAATCTGCATCGGTTCTTCACCAGGAGGCTCTGGGGTCGGCAGCCGTTCAGGGGGCGAGACAGAGGGGGCGCTGTGGGCCCCGATGACCGGTTGGACTGACCGAAAAACAGGAAGTCGCCCGCTCCGCTCTCGGCGTCTCTCACGCTGCCTGTTATCAAGTCGGATCGACAATGTTATTAGGGAGTTTAGATCGTTAGCCTCCTCTTTGAGGGAGAGTTCATCTTTTAAGGCTTCATTTAAAGCGTCATAATATACTCCTCTGAGAGACTTGTCGTTCCATCCGGATTCAGCGGCCACAGTACGGAACTCTACAGAAAATTCAGCGGCACTTCGGGAGCCTTGGCGGAGCTTTAATAGACGCTTGGACGCGTCTCCAGCATGATCAGGATGATCAAAAACCTGACTAATTTCGGCGGCGAACTGAGCAAAGGTGAGGGTGGTCAGAGGTTTGGCAGAAGAGAAAGCAAGTGCCCATGCAAGAGCCTGGTCCCGCAGCAAGCCCATGACATAATATATTCTTGAGAGGTCTGATGCAAAAGCCGAGGGTTGCTGGCTGAAGACCATTTGGCATTGTAACAGAAAGCCTCGGCACTTGGAGAGCTCACCGGAAAATGGAGGTGGATCCGGAACATATGCTCCACGGGGGTTCACAGAAGGAGCTGCGGCTTGAGGGAAGGCGGAAGGAGGAGCCGGTTGGAGGAGAGGAACCTCGGGGGCTGGAGCCTGGGGAACATCAGGCGCTTGTTGGGCTGGAACAGAGGTAAGCAAAGATGTAAGGTGTGCTACCTGTGCCGTCAATTGAGCGAGTTCCATGTGAATGGTCTGGCTTGCTGTCTCCAGTCCAGTGAGCCTGTGTTCGCTCTGTCCTAATGCTCTCCCATGCCGTGCTATGAGGTCCCTCAGGGATTGGGCTTCTGAGGAGGGAGTAGGCATCTGCTCAGCTGGGTCCATACTGTTTTGGTCAGATTGTCCTGTCACACACTTCAGGCACGGAAGGACTCAGAAACAGAGCAGTTGGTACGGTTAGGTGGTATTTATTGGCTACTCTTGGTCAGGCAGGCAAGGGTCAGATCCGTGGCGTCAGTCAGGGTTTTGGGCTATCCAGGAATCAGTCGTCGGGCAGGCAGGAGGTCGTCACCAGGGAGTCCAAGGCAGTGGGCGAGGGTTCAGGAAATCGGACGAGACTGGACAAGGGAGAGAAACAGGCAGGTTAGGAGAGGGAACAAACTAGGCTAGTCAAAGCTTGACGTTTTAACGGACAGATGGCCTGAAAGTGTTTACCACTAGGGGTTAGACAACAATCTGACGCCGAACAGGTGGAGGCTCCGCCCTTATATAGGACCCACTGCTGATCAGAGGACGACCTGCAGGTGTGAGGGTCACAGCAGCTGATGTGACACCTCCTCTGTTCTTTCTTCCTCCTAATGTATTTTTAGCATTTCTGCTGGAAAGTGGTGCTCTGTTCAAGAGACGAGTCCAAAACGAGGCCTTTTGGGAGGAGTACATGTTGTACTCTAAGTCGGTGTCTGTTTTATTTTCCTCGTACATATATGGTGAATACACAGTGCCGTCCAAAAGGAATGGCACCGCTTGAACCTTTCTGCATTTTGTCTGGGTACCGCCACAAAAATTCAATCGATTTAACAGAGATTTCATGTGAATGACCAACACAAAGCAGCATGTCATTGAAAAGTGGAGGATTTAGGCAATTTGTTAAGGAATAGAAATCTGGAAAGTTAGATGTGCATTTGGGGTGAGCCCCCTTTACTCAGAAATCCCTTTACTAAAATCAAATGCCACCAACTGCTTCAGATCTGATGGGTCAATAGAGTCCACCTGAGTCTAATTTAATCGCAGTATGAATGCAGCTCAGAGCATTAGTGCACGATCAGCATCATGAAAACACAGCAGACAGGACAGGAAGACAGTTGTGGAGATGTTTAAGGCCTGGTTACATCGAAAAACAACATCCCAAAATAAAGAGTACGGCACAACTGAAAAACCTACCAAGGCACGGCCGTCCACCTGAACAAAAAAAGAGGGGAGCGTTAATAGGGGAAGCAATCAAGAGGCTCACGGTAACACTGGAGGATTTGCTCAGATCCACAGCTCAGGTGGAAGAATCTAAAAGTCTTTTTAGAAACCCACTGCCTGGAAGAAAAGCCATGCAAGGTTCTGCTTTAGAAATTAATTGATACAGAAAATGTGGAAGAATTTGATCATATCAGATGAGACCAAAAAGGATCTTTTCTGTGTGTGGCAGAAAACTAACACTGCCTGTCACTGAACACAGCATCCCCACAGGGAAACATGGTGGTGGTAGCATCATGCTGTGGAGATGCTTTTCTTCAGCGTGAACAAGGAAGCTGGTCAGTTGAGAAGTTGTTCAGCTGATGTGAAGATGGATCGAAAGAAAATCTATAGCAGTCATAGATGAAAAGCATTCCCACAGGGAGGGCATGGTAGCAGCAGCATCATGGCGTGTGAGACTTTTCTTCAGCAAGGACAGGGAAACTGGTCAAAATTGATGGAAAGATGGACTTAAATACAGGACAATCCTGGAAGAAAACATATTAGAGGTGATGTAGGTTCACCTTCCAGCAGAATAATGACCTTAAACGTACAGCCAGAGCAACATTCAAATGGTTTAGATCTAAGCATATTCTTATTAGGATGGTCCAGTCAACATTTATCCCTAAAGCCAATTAAAAACGTGAGGTAAGACTTTAAAAATGATAATCACAGACCATCAATCTGACTGAGCTTAAGATATTTTCCAAAGAACAATTAACAAAAAGTGACATCTAGATGTGAACGGCAGGTAGTAACATACCCCAAAGACCTGCAGCTGTGATTTCAGTTTTTTTCTTCAAAACTTCAGATTTCTATCGATAGAAAAAACGTCTTCCGTGTTTTCCTTCCACTTTCAAATTAAATGCCACTTTGTGTTGGTTTATCACAGAAAATACCAATAAATTGTAAAGTTTGTGATTGCATTATGCAAAAACATGGACGCATTTAAGGTGGTGAATGGTTTTTGCAAGGCACTGTAATATTTTTCTGAATGCAATTGATTGGTCGTTTCGAAATCTCCTTAAATGAAAGGTTTGAGATGTCACAAAGAAAATAATGTTTTAATGAAGTCTTTGATAGAACAACAGCAAGTGTTTAACACTGTTCACGCATTTTCACATCGTGGACAGCACACTAATTATCGCCTTCAGTCATCTCCAGAAACATTATGATTCCCTCTCCTGATCTATCAGCGCTTGTTTCCACTCATTGTGTCTCGCTTCATCACTAAGTCAGGGTAAATAAGCCAAAACAACCAGAGCAAACATGTCATTTCAGCTAATTATTGTGAATGGCTGAGGCCTGCTTCCCACCTGCTGATTAGGCTGAGCAGAGTTCGGGCCTGTAGTCATGTCTGCATATTTTATGGGACTCTGGCACAGCAAATTATGTAATGATGCATGCAATGTAATGAAAAGAGGGAGTATGAATTAATCAAATGTAAAAGAGATGAAAGAATACAACAAACGGTGCATATTTAGGACATGCGAGGTTGTAGCATGATAGGAAATCTTTAGCTGTTTTTATAAAAATTAAAACACACACACACACACATATCTATCATCTATCTATCTATCTATCTATCTATCTATCTATCTATCTATCTATCTATCTATTATCTATCTATCTATCTATCTATCTATCTATCTATCTATCTATCTATCTATCTATCTATCTATCTATCTATCTATCTATCTATCTAAAGAATTTGTGTGGGACAGTGAGAGCATTATAGACATTAGAGGGTGTGTGTTTCCTTCGTGCTGAGTCAGGTTTCTATCATCACCCTTCTCTCTCTCTCTCTCTCTCTCTCTCTCTCTCTCTCTCTCTCTCTCTCTCTCTCTCTCTCTCTCTCTCTCTCTGTCTCTCTCTCTCTCTCTCTCTCTAACAAAATCTCATCCTGCATCTTTATAGGCTGTTAGTTGCGCGTGGAGAGAACTGCTTATCCTTTATGCAGACAATGTTGGTCCATCATTGATTCAGGCTTCTGGTAAAGAGCAAACGGACTGAAAGGCGGCCCAGAATAGTAACAGCTTTGATATTATCTCACATTAATTTATTTTTACTTCACAATTGTTTTTTTAATAATTGAATCTAATATGCAGATATTGTACACTATATCTTATCTTCATTATAGTCCTTTAGAAAAACTTAAAGCTACAAGTCAGACTCTTTAGTAAAGTAACTTTATGTCCACTCTGTAATCTAAAGAACAAAGTGCCATGGACAGTCTTCTTATTTGTGTTGTTGTAACTTGTTATGTAATCAGGATCAAATATAGCCTCCCTAAAGCAGACTTCCACACTTTATTGCCTCTGGTGACATCACAAAAGGCTTCAGGCTGGCCGAAGTTTATTTGAGTTCTCCCATTCATATTTTTATTGATTTCTTTTCCTCTTTATACAGAGTTTGATCAAAATCCTTCCTCTTGTGTTTACTTGTATTCTGTGTGACTGTGGAAAAAACCGCTGAGTTGACTCATGGACAGCGAGTGATGAAATGTAAAAATCAAACAGTAATTTAAACATTTGTAGCACTGAAGACATTACATCATTGTCGTTCTTCAGCTACTCCATCCACGGCTGAATTCATCATGGCTTGAATTCATGAGACAAACTTTGGCTCCAAAAAGTAAAATTGGACCTCTGTGAAAATTCAAATGCTTCAGACTCTGTCAAAAGTGTCTCGTTCAGTATATTACTAAGAAATACCATCTAATCAGTTCATTTGCCTACTGTCTTTTTGTTTGTTTTTAAATTTTTTCACTGGACAGTGTCTTCAAATGGACACAGTATATTTATTTCTGAATTATGGTATTAAATCAATATCTATTTTAATATAAGTTGTGAAATATAAATTCTCCCTGGAGTTTTTTTTTAAAATACAGAAAATGTGTTTTGTATGAAAAGTTTATGTAAATACCATGTTTGATGCCATGTTTCAGGAAAGTTTAAAAGATTTTATTTTATACCTGGCGAGTATTTCCTCCCTATTTAAAATGTTTAATTTCACTTGATGCTGAACATATAAACAAATCCTGGGTACAAATCTTAATGTAATTAGAGTCTAGTGTGTGTAGGCTCCTGGTTCAAATGATACAGGCTCAAAAAATATGTGAAATTTTTTTTATTTATAGTGAAAGTTTTATTTATGTGATAACTTTGGTTGACATAATATATGTCTATTAGTTTTAGAGTTTTAATATTAGATATTTACAATGCAAGTAAAAATAGTATGAAAACAAACTAATTAATATTATTAGTTAAGGTATATTACAGAAGTTTTTTTCTCTTTTAAGTGATGTAAAACAAGGTTTAATATACAAGTAAAATGTATTTGTCTGATAAATGTGCATTTAAACTAAACTTAATTTGTGGCTCTGAAAGAAACAATTTTATTATAGTAATTTTATACATTTTATATCCAAAAGATTCTTATAATAATAATAATAATAATAATGATGATGATGATGATGATGATGATGATGATGATGATGATGATAATAGTAATAGTAGTGGTAGTAATAATAACAATAACAAAACAAAAGAAAAATGAAGATGACATGTCCAGGGTTTGCCCCCTTTCTCTTCTTTTAGCACTTATAAATTAAAATTGAAGTATAAAATCCTTTTCTGTACTCCTAAAGGATAAAAAGAGAATTTATTTCAGACTAAACTGTGTACGTGTACGTCAATCAAGCAAATCTAGATTTGCCCACATTTCTTACAAAACTGAGCTACTTCAAAGCAGTAAGAGCCAAACTGTTTACTTATAAAAAAGGCAAAACTCTCAGCAACTATAAAAGAAAAGTAGTTTGAGTAAACACAAACTAATTATTCATCCCATAATTTTTAAGGTTATAATAGACATCTTAAAATGTAACAGTGTGAAGTTAAACGTTACATTTGACCTCATGGTTCCGACTAAATTTAAACCATTGTAAATCTGTTTTCCATGCCTGCGTGTAGTTTCTAATAAGTGCATTGTTGTAGCAGGACAGGTTGTGTTTGTGCTGAAGGGGACGTCTCTCAGCTGGAGGCCAGAAAGGATGAAACGGTGTGAGAGGAACGAGATAGATTGTGCGTCCCTGCAGCGATTTGACCCTCGTGACTTCACAGTTTGACCCAACCAATCCGCTAAAAGCTCCAGATAAAGCTAATTAAAGGCCGACGTCTGTTGGTGAGCACAGCCGCTCATAAGGAAGGGAAGCACAGAGGACCTTCACCCATCAGCTTAATGTCACACAGATTAATCACTTTTCTAAATGGTTTTCTGTTTGCAATGATGATCCTTGTGTGTGCCTGTGTGCTGTTGCTTTATGTGGGAAGGAAAACGGTTTTCTGGCTTAAACTCTGTCAACTGTTTATAGAGTTGGACTCCCTCTCGTTTGTCTCTCTGTGGATATGGTACTCAGTGCTAAATTTTAATGTGGACCAAGAGGAATTTCTGTAAATGTGTTAAATGCATTTTGGTTTTATGGGATATTCTAAACAGCCTTGTATTCTTAGCGAACAGTTTTGACCATGACACTGTGCTTCTTCTGAGTTATTGAAAGTTTTTGGTCCAAATGGGAGAAAAAGATTTGAAACAACTACTCTAAAGATTTATCAGTTCTGGAGGAGAACTTAAATCAACTTAAAGGTTGTTGTTGCTCGTGTGGTTACGGTCCTTGGTTTTGTTATCAGCACATTCTGTGCTGTGAGGAAGTATTTGCCTACTTAAAGTTCACTGTTGTTGCTTTTTCTTTGCCACAATTGGATGTTTCATATTAACGGCATATCAGACAAAGAGAGTCAGGGAGAAGAGAGAAACACGGCTTTTAGACTATTTCATTTATTCAGCCCAAACCTTCTGAGTTTGGGGCCAGGTTTGGAATAAATGCTTAGAAAAAATCAATGCATGGATGTGCCAAAAATTTCTTCAACTGAATAAAAACAAAACGGAAGTAATAATTTTTGGACCAATGGAGGAGCCAAGAGTTAGCACACAGCTTCAGTTGCTCCAGCTAGAACCAGAACCAAACGTGGAGAATCAGCATTTAGTTTTTATGCAACACTAACCTGGAGCAAACTCCCAGGAGACTGTAAAAGTGCTGAAAGCCTGAGTTCCTTTAAATCAAGATTAAAAACCTATTTGTTTAGGATTGCCTTTAAAGGTAAACGTTATTTGACATTTTTTTATTTATATGTCAGCAAATCATTCTGGTTGCATACAAAGTTTTTATGAAATATTATCAGGTCCTGCTCGCACATTAGTTGTTATTTTAATGTTTTATGCCTTGTTTTCTCTCAATTTGTTAATAAATAAAGCCCTTTGTGTATATTTATAATAACAATGGAAGTACGACTCTGCGTATGTGTGCAGGAGGTAAACAAGGAAGCAGCTAATGGCTATTAGCATCTCTCAGCAAATTGTAGAAATATAATCTGTAATGTTTTCCCTTTGTCTCTATAATGTTTTTCTTTCCTCTGTAATGTTTTCTTTTCTTTTTTCTTTTGTTCATGTCCAGCGCTTTGAATCATCTTGTTATCAAAAGGGCTTTATAGATAAATTTGCCTTGCCTTCATTGAGATCTATCAGATTTGATTGTAAAGGTCTAATTGATCTACAGGTAGATATAAATTCAGTTTGTTTAACATTTGCCATAGATCAGTCAGATTGATGTCTGTACTTTAACTAGGCCACCCCTAAAAAAACGTCTTGCAGAATTCATGGTTGCATTGATTTGAATGTTTCCAGGTCGTGAAGCAGCAAAGCAGCTCCAGACTCTCACCCAGTTGGTTTCCTGTTAGTTTCACGCCAGATGTGACAGGACAGAGAGCTCCGTTTTTATCACTTTTTGTCACTTCACTGGATATTTTCCCCATAATTTCTTGGATTATCAAGATCTTTTTAAGAGATATTTTGTGTTTGTTTCTCCCAAGAACTCCACTATAAATGCTATTTCTGTCCAGTGTCTATTTCTTATTGTTGAATCATGAGCAGCGACATTAACTGAGAAATATGAGGCCTGCAGGGATTCAGTTGCTGTTCTGGGCTGTTTTGTGACAACCTTGATGAGTCGTTGCTTTGCTCCTGCAGTAATTTTGGGAGGCTGGCCACTCCCGGTTCATCTCTGTTCCATGTTTTCTCCATTTGTAGGAAATAGCTTGACTGGGTTCATTGGAGTCTGTTCTTGATTTTTATTTTAGATCAGGGCATGAATCTTTGCTTTTTGAGACCTACTTCCTGTTTTCAGACAGGTTTTCATTTATGTTTTTCCACAGATTTCATGGTTATCAGTTGAAATTGACTCCCCTGTTGGAAAGTTGTGGTTAATCACAGTTAATTTATGATTTAACAAAGGAGAGAATTGTATTTTCGAACAGGGCGAGGTTGTTTCTGAGAGCTTTTTTTCACTTGAAAAAGGAAGTTCAGTTCAGTGCAACGATTTGAAAACTGCATTTTGTGCTTACTCAGGTTATCTTTATCTCATGTTAAAATGATGGATGATTTGAGACATTTGAGTGTGACAGAAAATACAAAAACGGAAGAAATCGGTAATGTGGCATTTTTTATATTTCAGAAAATTAACCTAGTTTACAAACAAATATGTTTCTGAAGAAAATGGCGGCATCTGTCCATTATAGAGTGGTTGAAAATGTCTTTATGAGGGGGATCTCACAGGTTTAATTCTTCAAAGTGACCCAGCGGCCCGTTAAACCTATTGAGCAAGCACTGAGATGACGAATCCATTGCACTGACATTAATAATGAATAAAAAAACAGAAACCCGGTATTTCTGCCCTGTCCTCACCCACCTCTTTCTCTTTTTCAGTGGGATGTTTTTTGATGGCAATCACACCTACATGATTGAACCTGGAGAACGGTCCAACAACAGCGTAAGTGCTCTTTAAACCCACGTATGTGCTGTGAAGGTGCTGGAGACGGCTCGGTTCACTCAGGAGTTTTTGGTTTTTTTACTCCTTATTTCCCCCACCCCCAAGTCCAGCTGGGACATAATTGTGCAGCATAAGCAGGTCTGGAGCAGATTTACAGCGACATTTTCAAGTCTACACAACGCTGTTAAAATCCCAGGTTTTTTATGAATGTATAAAATTGGACCATGACAAATCCTCTCAAATCTTACTCCACATATAATGTGACGTTCGTCTTGTACAATCCAACTAAAAAAACAAAACAAATCTAGAGGAATAGCTATGAAAAAATAACCCTTTTGCTAACATGTACAAACCCTTACCTACAAACTAATATTTTGCTGAAGCATCTTTTTATTTAATTTCAGCTTTTAGTCTTCTATGAAATACCCGCTAATATTTGCCTATTATACAAAAGTTCTCCAAATCAATCAGCCTGTGAGGAAATCTTTAGTTCACAGCCCTCTTCAGGTGACCCGGAGATTTCCTGTTGGATTTAGTTCTGGACTTTGATTGAGCCGTTTCAGAGCTTCCATCTTCTATTGGTGAAGCTATTCTTTTGTTGATTTTGACCTGTGCTGTGATCCTGATCTTCACAAGTCAGGAAATCAAAGCAGTTTCTCTGCTTGTAGTTATTAATTCATACCTTTGTGATAGAGCTACTTGAAATTTTTTGATCCTTTTCTATAACTGGGAGTCAGATTCATCTTGAAATGCCAGTTTTCAGTGGTGAAACAGGCATGTGTCGTATAAAATATGTGAAAATATTCTTGCACATTTTGTTGTTATATCTCCATGGAGATGATTGATTTTGGCCTGACAGTTTGGTAAAGCCGTCTGTGTGGTAATGCTGGAGACAAGCAGTGAGGACCAGAGTCTGGATGTCTGCTCCTTGCAGGCATTTTCTCATCCCGGCTGTCTCTTCACTGCTAATTCCCTCTTAGCATCTCCTCTTTTTCACGCTCATTTTCTTTGTCTCTCTGTCTTTCGTGAGTCAGTTTGCTGTCCAACGCTTTCCAACGCACAGATGTAAACAGCCGTTTAACATATAAGCAAGCAGTCCAACATCACTAACCAGGTCAACCACTGTTTCTGGTATAAATTATATTTCCTTATAGGAAATAACTGGTTTTCCAGAGTAATGGAAAACCAGCAGATCCTACAGGCACGGAAGGTGAAATTGAGTCATTATTTACAAACGATGTGTTCAACATAAATGTCTTTCAGTCATTCAGTCTGTGAACAAGCAGGTGCGCAACAGGTGCCTCTTATTTAAGGATGAAGGCAGAATATGTTGTACCTGTTGGTTTTATTGTATTCCTCTCTAAAAAGTAAAGTGTGTCGTTCCAGACGTCGCTCACAACAACTTGTACTTTGATTTACAAGATGGGAAAACATATAAAGATGTGCAAAAATTCAGACATCATAACCAAAACCATATCTCATTCTGGAGTAGATTTCCAGTCGTCCAGAACACAGCAACCCCCAAAAAAGCTTTAAAGGGACAGTGCTTAAGAGTGACTTCCATCTAGCAGTGTGCTAAATGAACTACAAACGACCGAGAAGCTTGCTCTGGTGCCTCGCACGTAATAACTACTATGGAATCCGCAGAGCGTCATAAATGTGCCAATGTATGGTCAAAATACGGCTGAAAGAAAAAGAACGGTCGCCTGCTGGTCTGACGTCTGTGAAGAATAACAGCAGCTGAAAACTATTGCAGCGGAGCTCGTCCAGTGTTGGCTAACAAACTAGCCGTCAATGCCAGGAGGACAGTGTTGTTGCGTTTGTTTCTTACTTATCGGCAAAATAAACTTCCCTGTTATATTGAATGAACTTACCTGTCCAGCAGAAAGCCTGCGTCCGTTTTGAATCCCCCCGTCCCTCATGAATTGTCTCCACCTGGTAAAAGCTGCACTGACATAGACTCCCGTTTTCTCCCGGCTATTACTTCTTTTTCTTTTCTTGGTTACCTTCTCTTCCCTCTTGCTGGAATTACCCTCTGGGATTATTAAAGTATGTCTGATTCTGATTCTGGACGAAGAGTAAGGATGGTCCTCCATTTCAATAGAAAACAGCAGGTTTGTCTTTGCTTGTTTTCTACTCCTGCACTGACAACACATCTTCATTACAAGAGACAGATAGGGAAAATATGTATGGCTGACAGGTTTGTCCCCTTTCAGCTGCTGTAATCAAAAATGCTGACGCAACATGGCAACATGGCAACATAGGTGTGCACCGCCACCTATGTTTTTATCCATCCATCCATCCATTTTCTTACTCGCTTTATCCCTCATGGGGTCACGAGGGGTGCTGGTGCCTATCTCCAGCATATCCTATGTTTTTATAATCGACTAATTCTAAGATATGAGAACGCTTTTTTTTTTTAATGCGATTCTTATTAAAGTTTGGCAGAATACGTATTTATGAAAGCAATACTTGATTTTTGCTAATTAAAAGCTAAATTAGTTACACGCTGTCCCTTTAAAAAAAACAAAAACTATTGAATTTCACTTCTTGTTGTTGAGAAGAAGTGGTGGTTTTTCTTTGAGAAAGCCCTTAGAATAAAGAGCGTAATGTTTTAAATTACAATAACTGAAGTCCAGTTGTTTTGTTAAATCCAAAAAATGGTTAAAAATATGAAAACCACTGAACCTTTCTTTTTAGATCTGCTATGTCCAGCAGGTGTTTTTTTAACCTTTGGTGAAAACTTACTTCCATTTTGTCCCTCCTTCCTTTCTGGTGTCCTTCCTTCATTTCTTCTCTTTGTGTCCTTCCACCCTCCCTTCCTCCCTCCCTCCCTCCCTCATAACTGTAAAGATATCTGTCATGAAATAGCTGTCATGAAATCCATCATCCGAGTCATCCTCCACCAGAAGCTCACCCAGCTCACATTGCCGGCCTCCATCTGTCAGTGGATCACCAGCTTCCTGACTGGCCGGCAGCAGCAGGGGAGGATGGGGAGCATTTTCTCCAGCACAAGAACCACCAGCACCACCCATGGGTGTGTTCTCCCCCCCCCCCCTCCTCTCCTCTCTGTACACAAATAACTGCACCTCAGTCTCCATACAGACAGAAGGTGGATTTTCTGGACCACTGGTACGGCCAGAACAGCCTGAATCTAAACCTGTTCAAGATAGTCGACATGATGGTAGATTTCTGGGGAACTTGAACCCCCCACCATCCTCGACAGCCCTGTGTCAGCTGTGGATTCATTTTTGGTTCTTAAGAACCATCCTCTCTCGGTATCTGAGCTGGTCATGTTCATCAGAAGTCTCAGTTGAGGCTTTACTTCCTTAGACAGCCCGTGTAGTACAACCTACCAGAGGAGCTGCTGGTCATCTTCTACACAGCTATCATTCAATCTGCCCTGTGTTCATCCATCACTGTGTGGTTTGACTCCTCCACAAAACCAGACAGATCCAGTTCATCGGGGCTGACCTTTCCTCCATTCAGGACTTGCACAGGTCACTCTTTTAGGGATGAAGATGTTCACATCCTGGATAGAGAGGAGCGCTGCTTTGACAGGGGAGAAAAGGCAGCCATTTTTGTCCAATTGTCCCCCTTTTACAATGCTGTTATTGCAAGCCTTTACTCAACCCCCCTGGGAACAATAAGTTGCCATCAGAGCACTTTGGAGCCTGACGGTCCTCTTTGGCATGTGAGCGACCAGCTTTGATTGTCACACTTAAACTTGTTTATCCACTATGCAAAGGCACAGCTTCTAAGGCTGAGTTTACCTACAACTCTACAGACTGAAGAAGTCTCTTGGAGAGGAGATGAAACATTTCAACAAAGCAGAACCCATCCAGAGGGACCTATCCAGTTGTGTAAGTTCAGGAAAAGGGAAGCTAACACCTCTGCAGACCGCACACATCCTGCACACAAACCATTTGTGTAGTTTTGGGCTCTGCCTGCTTCCTCACTCTCCTCCCTCTGCAACTTGAATTTGTGGGATCCAGATAATTTTGAACGCCTTAGTGTGAGTAGATATTTCCAGCGGTCTTTGCCTGCCTTGGCTGTTTGGACCAAGTTCCTGTCTCTGGATTTCCCTGTCTCGTCTTGCCTCGCACCACATCGGGTCTCTGATTTTCCGGACACAAGCCCTCCGGACCTGTCAGCCTTCACCGTGTATGACCCTAGCCACGGATTCAGGGTCCCGTCTCCGGCCTCAGCCCTTTCTGCCTTGCCAGACTCTAGCGGAGGTTTTTACCTGCCTGCACCAAGGTTTTTGTTTAAATGTTTTAATAAACGTTTTAAAATGCGAGCTCGTGTCCAGCTTGAATTTTTCTTCCCTTTCATTAAAAATAAATGGCTTTACATACACACGTACATGCCATTCCTTTTATCTTTTATTTCCTCTAAAGTTTATGTAACTAACCTTAATCTTTGTGTGCAGTGAGGGCTTGAAAGCAAAGTCAATAAAGCAGATTCTTCGGATTCTTTTAAACATACTGCATTTATTCTGAACGCTGCTGCCCTGTCAGTCTGATTTGGTTGCACAGTTCTGCTAGTTTTACATTAAACAAACTTCCTCGTTATCAGTCAGTAACGGCGATGAATTCAAACCCTGTTGGCCATGGGATGCACTCCTTACTGCGTCTGTTCCACAAATAGAAAAGCACATTTAAACAAAACCTCAGTAGGACCGAAGGACACAGTCAGCATGAGTCCAGCTAACCATATGGTAAATCCTTCTGGCCTTCTACCACCAAGGCAGAAAAAGTTACACACCACGTCTTCATAAAAGGTCCTAGAAAAGACCTTCAACTCAACTCAGCTCAACTCAATTTCTCTTTACAAGCACACTACAATATTTAGTAATTTACAAACTTATGGTCCCCAAGCTGGAGAACAGCATGTTCCCATACAGGCACAACATGGAAGATGCATTTTGGATTTTATGAGTGTCTGTCTGTTGGATTGTTTGTAGGAGTGGAGGTTCAACTTTAACTTTCACATCCAGAAAGCACCACATGTTCTCTCCTTCAGCTTTTAAATCATTTATATTTGTCACCCTTCCATCCCCATGTTTACAGCGCTGGTGAAATCTAAAAAGCTCCTCCTGTAAGACTGTAATGGGAATTGTGATAAACCAAATGTGGTTTGTTGTAATTTGTTGTATTGTTTTTACTTTTTTATTTTATTTTACATTATATTGGTTTAATTGCTTAAATGTTTTTTTTATTAATGGTGTTTGGATTTATTATTTGTGTTTGTATTAGGATTTTTTTACACTAAATAAAAACAAATCATGTATTTAACAAATTTACCAAAAAAAGCAAAAACTGACATCTAACCTGTCTGCAGTCCAATAAATCAATGAGGTAATGTTCGTTTAAGCTGATAGGGATACATAGTGCTTTTCAAACAGTCATAAACCTTTCACTTCACTTGTTGTTCCACTACAGCCACAAAGTACAATATGTTTCATTTTGATTGCAATTTTATGTAACAGACCAACACAATGTGGTAGATAATTGTGAACTGGAATTTTTTTGGGCTGTGCCTCTACTAACTTTACACATATGGGGACTGAGATTTTTGCCCTTTCTGCTTTGCCAAACATCTGAATCTTAGTCGGATTAGAGAGAGTCAGTGAACACAGCAATCTTTAAAGGGGCCTAGTACCGTATTCTGACCATAAACAAATTTATATATATTCATCTTCAAATAAAACAAAATACATCAAGTGTCCGTCCTGATAGTGTTTACTTGTCCTTTTTGAGCATGAACAGAAGTTTGCAGGGTGCGGTCCAGCAGATGTAAACGCCGTTGTGCCATCTGCCAGCAGTAGCATCAAACTATCAGAAAGCAAGATGGCGACAATTGAAGCAGCTACTGTAGGTCAGTAGACCGTCCTGCTGATGTATTTTTTTTATACATCAGCAAACATCAGCATCATTTTATGCATCGTAACCCCTCTAATATGCTGATGTTGATCTTATTTTTCAATTAGTTTATTGAACATTTAAATTTTTGACTCTAACATTCTAATTCCTTCATTAAACACGTAAAAAGGTTCACAAAATGTATTATGAGGTGCTGAAGTTCCTCCGTGTGAGCCGCGTCCGGTTGTTTGTTACTGCAAGGTTACTACAGCAAGCAGAGCTAATCATCCCTGATCCATAAACGCTTCACATATTTAATTAAAAATCAGTGTGGTGAAAACCACCCTGGCAGTATTTATTATTTTTGTTATTTTTATTCTTTTAGTTTTACTTTATTGCATTGCTGTGGTTCTTAGTAATGGTCTTTATCTTGCATGTTGATCTGAGAATAAGGAAGAAGCAAACAGGAGGCAAAATGGGAGGGTGATGATTTTAAAGGAGTGTACTGATGGTCGATAGCAGTTTTTTTTTTGAAGGGGGAGGTTGATATACAATTTCTATGAGGACAAGCTGTAAATCATAGTGATGCTGCTGACAGGATGAAAACAAAGAGAGAAGGGCTTCCCTATGACCCGGGGCCATGTTCATGTAACTCCACCAGCTCCGGTTCATTCACACATTCACTGGCGGTGTGAATGAAAAGCACGTTATCTCTCACTGCTTTTGTATTCATGAGCCCACGGCCTGTGTTTGAGGTGCTGTCTCCCGTGGCAACCAAGACCCCGCCCCCTCGTCTCCTTACGCCAGCATATGAAAGCCATCTGTGCCGACCCCTAATCTCCACCGTTTACAGCCGCCATGCTGAGTCTATATGCGGTGTGTATCTTTTTGAACTGGGATTATTGGCTCCAGAGGATGATCTGAGGGACAAAGAGTAAGACAGTAAACTAGAGCATTAAATTCAGATGCTACTGCTCTGATAATGAGGTTCAGGGCTGTTTGGGCGCTACAAACAGCACAAAAGGCGTACCTCTATGCCTATTTTTAATTCGACTGAAAATAAATTAACTCTAAACCCTGAAATGAGGAGGAACTACAAGTTTTGGCTTCTCTGTGTTCATTTAGCTGATAAATCTGGATGAAAAGATGTAAAACTAGAGTTCCAGAAGCTGTAGTTTTACACACTGCTGATAAAATAATTATTTTTCAGCAGTGTCTATGGTTTTTGGTTGAGTGGGGGAATGGGGAAGAATGGGGGGATGGGATACATGTCAAGATGAATTTATGTGTGCCAGGACAAAAGCATTTCCTCTATCGCTTTGTTATAAGAGTTTTATTTGCGTATTGTGTGTTACTGCTTTTTATTGTACCCTTAAAAAAAATTATATTCAATAGCTATTTGTTTTCAAGAGATAAATCTTGTTTTGGTATGGTAAAACAAACTATTTTAAGGTTTCTCCATACATTTGTTTGACTTAGTGGGCGGAAATTTCAGATTCTTCTCCATTTTTACGTAATTATTTTTTCTAGGTTCCCCCCTCAGGAGAACTTACACTTACACAAAAAAAAGCTACAAAAACCATAGAAGCATTTTTGTTCATTTTGAAAGCTAAAGGTTTCTATCAGCCCTAATCAGAACTACAAAGCTTGTATTCATAAAAATAATAAATTGTGCATTTTTTTCATCAACTTCCCTAATTTTTTCAGTAAAACAAACAATAAAAAATGAGATGCATAATTCGAATCCCTGGGGGTGTTTAGAGTGTGCGGCTCAGTGGGAGGGGGGCGGGAGGAGGCGTGTACCCTGGCCAGGTCGCCTGTCCATCAGAGGGCAACAAACACGTAAAGCTTCAAGGTTCAGTTTCAGCTCAGTCACTGGAAGAAATGAGAGCAAACTCTCCAGTGTGGCTAAAATCCCAAACTTTACCCTGGAGGTGGACAGATTACTTGGAGAAGCAGCTGTTTTCATCTCTGTTTTGTTAAAACTCCGATCAGCAGATTACGACAACTATCCCTTTAATGGACTACATGGAAAATATTTTTTTCCTTGAACCTCTAGCATGAGCGGTCAAATACTTGAAATGCGGCTTTACTATCGTTTTCAAACAAAGACAAAATGATTATGAAGTAATTTTGTAATGAGTTGTGTTGTTGGGGGGGAGAGGAGTTTCTCAGTCATTTCTGATGAATTTTAGAGCATAATCAAACATCCAAAAGTGTGTTTTCTGATTTATTTAAAACAAAAAACTTGACAGTGTAGAAAAAAAAAGACAACTGCCTTATTGACCTGAATGTTGCAGAATATAATTCAAACAATTAAAAATGTTGATCAGCGCTTAATATGCAAAGCATACAAAAGGCAACAAAGTTACATTTGGCTTCCACACTTGGTCCGCTCAGACATTTCTGTCTGTTTATGACACAAATGTTCAGTTTCACAGAGTTCATCTAATATTTTCACTTGCAAAGGCAGATTTAGCACAAATTAGCATTTAGCTTGAGAGGTGATTTTGACACAGAAGGCCACACAATAAAAATAAAAATACCAGTGAACAAAAAGCAGAGTAAACGGGTACAGTATTCATATTATTAGTGCATTAAAAGCAGCTGCTCTTCACAGTGAAACGGTGACATTAACTTGTTAGGAAGAAAAAAACAACACAAACCGATCAATCACTTGACAGAAAACAAGGTAAAGTAGATGCTAGTCAGTGTTAATGTTCAGTAGTGATAACAGAGACCTCCGCAACAGTCAACGGACTTTGAGAGGAAGGTGACAGTGAAAAATAGATTTAATGTGCAGGTCAACAGGGTGGATTTGGCTGACTGGTTCCCTTTCACCATAAGATTATTTAGCGGTCATACCCAGCTGGAAAAACCAGTGCAACATGTAGATGACGAGTCTGCTAGGAACTGGCTTTTTATTTTGGTGGAAATAAGTGGATTTCTTCCCTTTCCTTAATACTAAGCTGAATACAGGGCTTTAGGAATCTTCACTCTATATATATATATATATATATTTATAAAATCCTTCATAGCGTAGTGTTGTTTGGCCTGGCTCTCTTCTATTATCTGCCCTACAAGCCTGACCTGCCTGAACAGAGTTTTTAAACTATCTAGAAGCTAAAAATAGCTCTCACATTATTAACTCTCATCAACGGGGTCTATTAGTTTTATACGCACTCTACTTGGTGGAGCCCGACGGGCAGAAGGCTTCAGTGTGTTCTGGTTAGCCTCCTTACTGCTCACTCTGGCTGGGTTAGAACGGGAATGTCGATCTCTATGGCCGACATCCGTGAGCGAGTGGAGTAGCGGTTGCCCGCGTAGCTGGAGGCATATCCCTGCGACGGCGCGTAGCTTTGTGATGGAGCGTAGCTCTGTGATGGAGCGTAGCTTTGTGACTGGGCGTAGCTCTGCGATGGAGCGTAGCTGTAGGTGTGGCTGCCTCCCATCTCTGGGCCGTACCCATCTGCAGCAGAATGCTGGGGCATGTACACCTGAGCAGGAGCGGGGGCCATCACGTTTTGCATGTAGCCCTGCGAAGGCACAAAAGGCTGTGTGTCGATGATTGTGGGGGGGAGCGCCTGTGGGGGGAACGGCTGCGGGCCGTAGACCGGGGAGGGGGGGAATCCGTTGGCAGTAAGAGGCTGGGTGGAGGGAGAGGAAGACATGGGGGTCAGGGGCAACCAGAAGGGTGAAGGCAGCTTCTTACACATGCAGTACCACATGAATGTAAGCAGCGCGGCTAACATGAGTCCTCCAGAGCAGCCTATGGCTATGTAGACAGCGAAGCCGTCGGTGAAGATGTTGTCGTATTTACTGTTCATCTGCTTGGTGTGGAACAGGAACCACACTGAAGGTGCGATGGCGACCGCTCCACCCAGGAACAGGAACGTCCCGGCCACCAGATGGCAACCGGCGCTGTTCACTAGGAACCTGGTGGTCTTCATGTCCGGCTCGGGTTTGTCTGAGCAGCAGCAGGTTTTAAACATCCCAGACAAGGAGAGAAGCAAGGCTAGAGAGCCCAGTATGAGGCCTGCAGGAAGGCAGAACTGCAGGAGCCGCAGATCCAGCGTGTCTACTTTGGAGTACCACTGGAAGAATAAAAATTGCACAATAGTTTAAGGGCTTACATGATGAGATGTATCTTTTAACTATACAAAAAAATAGATTATTAATGTAGGCCAGTCATTTGGACACACATTAGTAATATTAGATTGCTCCGATATTTTTAACTTGAAATATCTATAGTATCCTGGTTTACCAAAGAAATCGTACATTTTGTATAACATGACAAATTAGGGCTGGACGATAATTCAATAACAATATATATCGATCGATAGAAAAAAAAAAAGGTTCAATAACAGTTTTCCTTCCTTTTGCATTCTACCTATCGTGTAGGTTAATATTTCAGTCACTACATCCTCCCAACCAATCACAAATGCAGACCCTGGCACCAAGCTCCGCCCCCTTCAGAGAGCGTGCGTTCTTTTTTCTTTTTTAAAAACTAGTAGTTTTGGTAAAAAGTTGGTGAAATGAAGGGTTGAGTTTGAATTCAGTGTTTGTGTTCTTTATCTAAAAATAGGTCGCTAAGCAACAGCATAAAATGGCCAGGGCTGCACTTAAAATATACGTTTTGAATTTGTTGATAATTATCAATATTGATCAATGTGATTTTTATTTTATCGATCTGCTTTTTTTCTATATCGTCCAGCCTTATGACAAACAATAAAATATGTTAATTTAAAAGAGAACAATCTTTTTCTTTTTTTTTTACTTTTAGTACGCATTTTTTAACCAAGAAAAATATCTGTGAATAATAAGTGTAAAATTTTAGACCTTTTTTAAATAACTTTTATGTATGAACATTTTTTTATTTGTACCGGCAGTATTAATAACAAACCAAAATGGTAAAATAAATAATAATTTTTACTACTAACAATAATGATTATTATTATTATAATAACCATCCCTTCCACTATCATAATACTGTTCTGCATTCATATTCATGGCCTGGTTGTTTTTAAGGCCACAGACATCAGCACAAAAGAAGCTTAAAACATCTAGGAGTACTACCTCTGAGTCATAGTAGTAACATCCAGAGTGTCCGTCCTGTTTCACGCATTTAGCCCACAGCCCGTCGTACACGCTCACGTTCTTGGCGTTGCGGTTGAAGGTGACGAGTCTCGTGATACGCCACTGTGGGATCAGCGCCGCCACGACGATCCCGCCCACGGACACAAAGGCGATGATGAAAGCAAAGGCGTTGGTGGCGTGGATGTCCCGGCATGACATGGCTGGTTTCTGGATGGCTGCTACTGAGGCTGCTGGTTTAGGATAAGCAAACAAAGTCGGGGGGGGGGGGGGGGGGGGGTAGGTCAGGTCAGTTGACGTGAAGCTGAACAACTTCCTTAAAAGAAAAAAGAAAAATCCTGTAGGACAACGTCCTAAAAGTTTATCTGACTGACCCCGTTGCTGCTGAAGTAAGTGTGCCACATGCTGACCTAGCTGTGGGCCGCCCCCTATAACGCAGCTATTCAGCAGCATGCGGCTGACCCAATATCTTCTGTCCCTGAGTGACAATGCTCTCATTTCACTGGCAAACAAAGTGGGAATGACTGTGCGACTGAGACGGCAGGAGGGATGGTGTGTGCGCACAGCGGAGGATTACGTCGACTCCACAGCTAAACAAAAAGCAAACATGAACAAGCTGGAATTCGGTGTGCGACGGCGACACAACCCTGCGTTTATGCCCAGGGCAGCTTTTGTAAAGTAAACAAACAGTGACCGAGAGAACATCTGGGGTTAAATGATGATTATGGTATATATGGCACAGTTCATACAGTTTTATGTATTAATAATCCTTGTAGTTATTATGTTTCACCCATGTAATGAGCTCACGTCTTGTCACAGAAGACCAAAAGTGCAGCCTCAGCCTGGTTTTTACCTTTTAATCCTATATTCAGCTTCAAAACTAAAGCTGGGAGAGGTCTGACAGTAACTGTCAGCTCTGCAGTCATTTCATAATTTCTTTATGAGTCTCCTTCTCATACTTCTCTCTGGATTTACGTTACTTTTCCAACCTAATACTATTAAAGCCGACGTTAATTTAACCACAGTCACTCAAAAGTAGATGAGTTCACTGTAAAAATTTGGTGATTACAAAACTGTTTGAATAAATTGCAATTTGGCAGGTATGCAAAGATATTCTAATAATTTTCATATTTGTCAGTCCAACTGAGTATCCACTGTTTAATGAGGAGATCACATCTAGAAACTCAAATTTGCCTTTTAAATTCCTTTTTCAAAAGCAGTTATGTCTGCTTTTGAGAATATTTTACTTTCATTACATTTTTTATTTATGTAACTTATTTAACTTTTTATTATTTGCTTGTTCTGTTTTTTTATTTTTTGACATTGTGCTTTTACTTTTTTCTCTTCTCAAATGTTTCTTTACTTTTTAATCATATCTTGTGAAGCTCTCTGCACCTTTTGTTTTTAAAAGGTTATGTATGACGTTTATTTCATGCGATTATGTCCCGTTTTCTACTTTCATTATAATTTTTATCATTGTAGCCCTAAAATGTAAAATAAAACTATTGCCAGCTGTATTATTTTACCCTTCAAGCCCTCTAAGGTCTTCTGTTGATATTTGAAGATTAAAACTAAAACTCTAGGTAAGGCACCATAGTTTTATTTTACTTTTGACTATCATTGCTTTTTTATGTTTGTATTTGCCAATCATTTTGCTGCTGATACACTGTACATTTCTTCTCATGAGGAAAAATGTATAGATCATTGTATTTTATTCATTATGGCCTTCACCTTAAGAACAGCCTCCTTGAAGACCTGAGGGGAATGTTTTAAAAGCAAATTTCTGCTTGATACCCCCCCCCCCCCCATACACACAATTTATATTTACTTCTGTTTATCTTATCATAGGTGGGTTTCATTTATGTTTGGTTTCATTGCACGTGTATTTTGATCTTAATGCTTTTATAATCTAGCTTCAAACCAACATTTTATAAATTATATATATATAATTTGGTGTTTTATGTCTATTTTACTTTTGTTTAATGCTCTATAAGTTTATTCTTTCATACTGCCCACATTTTGTGTCTTTATTTATGACCCATCATCTACTTAGTTTCACATTTTGAGGTGCGATTGTTGTTCCTTTAACTCCTATGAAGCGCTTCGTGTTGCATCTGATTGTATGAAACCATCTGATGTTACATGTTGTTTTCTCACCAAGTATAACATCAAGCTTGATCAGCCATCGTCTGCACTCGTTATGGTTACCAGACATGCCGACAGCTTTAACAGCAACAATTAAACAAACAGCAGTTTGTTAAAGTCGATTTTGACAACAAAAAATGATCATAACCGTGTCACAACCAGGCCAGCACTAAATCAGCTGTTATTACGGCCGCCGTACTTAGCTCGACCTATTATCGGGGTTTTCATTCGCTAAAACCTGCTTTTACACGCGTCATTAATAAAGCGAGTTAACTAGTTTGAGATAATAACAGTAGGAAATATGATCAAAGTGCTAATAATCCTTTTCGACAAAGATCCGCGGCCGTTGGACGCTAATTAGCCAGCTAGCCGACGGCTAAAAAAAGTTAGCATTACAGCAGCTACTTGTTGCATCCCCATTATTTATACTGAAACGCAAACCTACGAGTTCAATATAAGTTTAAATACCTTGTGGTTCCAGATATCTGTCGTATAATACAGTCAACGCGGAGCCATTTCTACTCAGTCTCTTTTTACATACTTGAGGACAAACTAATTAGCTGACGCTGAGAGTAAAACCGGATGTAGCGTCGAAACGTCACCCCGGGCGTTTCCGCCCTCCGCTCCGGGTTGACTCACAGGAGCTTGACCCTTTCCTGGATGTCATCTGTGCTGTTTAAAGTCTTTAAATAAAATGTCAAATTAGTGGTGAATTGCACGTTTGTTCGCCATATTTTAAAAGCCAGTGGGTGGTACATATATCTTTTAGTGAATTTATTAATTTTCTCTCTTCATGTCTTTCAGGGAGATCTACACATCCACATGATATACAGATCTGCTGGACCAGAAGAACTGAGTGATCTCTTCGGTGGTAAGTAGATTGAAGTGTGCAGTTGTGGAGTAAAATTATTTGTTTGTGATGTATTTCATTAAACAGAAGGGTCTCCAGGAAATTATTTCAAAAAGGGTATGATCAGATGGGGAGTGCTAAGGGTTTCCCCCCTAAAAGAACCCAAATATAAAGTTTCATATTATTATTTGAACCCTGAAGTGGCTTGTTCTGGATTTATTTCAACGTACGTCTTTTGTAAACAAATGAAAAAAAAAAAAAAATTAGTACAATAAATAAAAAAATTAATAGTTCTTTGGTGGTAACAAATACTTGAAATCTGATTACATAAAAATAATTGTTGCAACTTGATAAAACATGCGATTCAATGACATGTCAAGTTCATATAAATAAAACTTCGAGAGTTGGTTTTTGAGTCCCACCTGACCCCCTTCTTGGTTACAACAATGATGCTAAACACAACAAATTTGTAGAGCGGTTTCTGAAAAATCTTTTTCTTTTCTAGGGGATTTACCAGAGCCACCTTTCCCCAGCCCTCCTTTTCCCGGGTCAAAAGTCGTGCACTGGAGAAAAAAGAGACAGGTATGTATTTGATGCTGGTGTATTTTTTCCCAAAAAATCAATGATTTTGTAGACCTCTACCCACACATCTTGCCGCTGACACAGGTCTTTCTTTTCTATTCTTTCCCGCTTTCTCTGTGCCATAAAGTATTTATCTTATGAACAGAGACTCCTTCTTTTGAACCCACAGATTTCCAGCTGTCTGCAGCTGTTCATATCGCAGCCCTTCAAGCTACTTCTATTTTTTTTCTTCTAAAATACGTAAAATATGGCGCTCTTGTTTGACTTTTGCAATTTCATACTCACTGATTTGTTGTTCCTTTGATGTGGTGCAGGAATCACGAGTGTATTACTAGGTGTATTGTGGTTTTCTTAGATTAACATGCACTGGCTCAGCGGAAGAGAACTGTAAAGCCAGTGTCCGTCTGGTGGAAATGATAAATCTGTTGTCTCCTTGCAGGCTCCACATTTCTCACGCAGCATAGAAGATGAGACCAAATACATAGAGCTTATGGTGATCAATGATCACGTAATGGTAAGTTCCAGCTAATCTATAGTTTTTGTTGCATATTTTCCATGCACTCGTCACGGGCATTAATGTGATAATAATTTGGGGCTTTTAATTATTTTTTTCAACAGTTAATTTTTCAGGGACGCGATCACTGCGTGAATAACTTCAGTAAATAAAAAATAAAACAAAAACAAAAAAGAGGACTGGCTGAACAAATTTAATTTATTCTGGATTTCATTTAGTTCACATAGACTCCAATGATATACACACCCATCCCCACTAATCATTACTTAACTGTTCCCAAGCAAGTTGCGCCTCAACTAAACGCCTTATTTTGTAACCAGCAAGAACCTTTTAAATTAAATCGTAGCCATTGATTTTATGTTAAGTGCACCAGTATCACTAGCTGGATGACACCCCCACATCATGATACTGCTATCACCATGCTTCACAGTTGGTATTCTTAGGTCTGAAAGTCCCACCTTTACTCCTTCGATTGTTCTTCTTGTCTTTGTGGTTAAACAGCTCAGGCAATGTCTCCTTTGACTACGATATTTCTTTCCAGAGGGTATTTGGCTGGTCCTTGTACATAGTTGCATATTTCAATGAGGCTTAAGGAGGTTGATTTTTAAAGTGGGGCCTTCTTTCTTTACTTGTCAGGACAATGGTCTCAAACAGAAATACACCCGTGCTTATACTGAAGTAGCTGTTTGTTAGCGAGCAGCATCTCAGCCACAAGCTCTGTTAGCCATCAGCAGACGTCTTGCTGCATTTGTGACTCTCTCTCTTCTCTCTGGACTCAGTGCAGTTTGTTTAAAGTGGTTGCTTTCTTGGAACAAATTCAGCTTTTAAGTCCATGCATCTTTAATGGCCCTGAGGTCGAGGTTTTGGAAAGGTTATTCCAGAAGCCTTGAAGACGTCCAGCTTTATCCATTCCCAAACCCCAAATACTTATACTAGGAATTTTTTAACAACAAAACTGAGCAAAAACAAAACCCCACTTACTTACCCCAGAGGAGAGATTCATAGAATAAAAACAAACGGTATCTCAGTATAAAAACATGACACACTAAAAATCTGCTTCTTGATAGTTTTTCACATTTACATTTAAAAAAGTTAAGACATTTCTTCTGATCTGTGCTATTCACTGCCAAGTTAGACGTGATAGCAGAAAGCAGCGCTTTGGGACAGCAGATAGAGAATATAATGCAGCACTACGATGGAGACCAGTTAGATTTCGGGAAAAATCTGAGATCCTTTAAAATCTCCTATGCCTAAAGGCAGCTGACCGTGGGTGAACAGGGTTAGCTGTATGGCATCTGAGCAATATGGCACGCACTTCACATAATAAGCAATGCTTTGTTGTCCATTGTACCAAGAGAGCAAGAAAAGGGTTGAAGTCCAGTTTTTTGATCAGTGATCTTTGTCCAGGGTGTTAAAAAAAAACTCCGTTTAGAAATAACTAAAGGACGGGATCTGTAAAAACAAATCTGGATTGAGAGGCCTCATCACTCCCATACCTTTAACAGTGAGGGTCCAAACCCAGGTAGAACTTAGTTAAGGTGGATTGGAACAAGTAAGCTCTGAGAACTACCTTAAAATATATCACAGAATGGCCGCCGCAAAGTAATGTTGAATAGTCTGAAGTAACAACTGAATCCCAAACATCATCTGAGGTGAAAATGGTAAATTTTTTCTTGTATGCAGTTTGGAGCGGGTCCAGATAGTATATCGTAATAAAGGTATATTAGACTTTTGCCTAATGCAGTGAGGCACTGCAAGATTGAAATGTTTCTCTACATGAGCAAAAACCCTGAGGAAGCACTGGATGGCTTGATTAGTACAAAAATGGCTTTGGACTAATCAAGGCAACCATTTTTGGACTAATATATTCTGATTTGGATAATTGTCCATTTGGGACATCCGTTGGTGTCCAGGTTTCCGCAGTTTCACCAAATCTGCCCCCCTCAAATAAAAGGATCTGTGTTAGGATGTTCAGGAGCAACCCAGGAGCCACTAAGCCTCAAGCTTTCACTAAACTGGAAATTGCACAAAGCATCAGCATCCCTGTACACATTGAGGCCAGTTTCACGCGGCGTTAGATCGAGAAAGGTGCCGGCCAAGGAGCAAGCGCCTGCTTCAGAATCGACATTCAAAAAGACGGTACGAAACATTAGGTATGGTGGTGGAAGTGGGATGCTGGGGGTCTCCTGTTTTACTGCAAGTAGTACCGGTGCGTTGCGGAAAGTGGATGAATAATGAGGGAGGACAACCTTGAAATCTTCAACTTAAGCTCAAATCAACAGACAGTAGAAACTTGGACACAAACTAGTGTTCAGACAGAAGAATTATCTCCAAACAAAACGGGGTTTGGATGTGGTGAAGAAGGATACCGCTAAGATTTCACAAATGCTTTCCCAGAGCCCTAACCTCAGGATTGTTGGAAATGTAAGGACTACAAAAAACTATTATTGATCATGAGCCTCCACACATAACCATAATTTGCAGTTTATGATGAAGATTTTTGTTTACTTTTATTGTATAATTTGGTCATCTGGACATATTGATTCCACATTTCGTGGGGTTTACAAAGTAAACAACAACAAACAAAAAAGGTTTCATTATTCAACTGCCTATCTTTATTGAACATAATCATTCACTGTTTTCTGTCAGATAAAGGAACTGCTAAATGTTTACCAATGTGAAAACTCTTTTACTTTTACATTTCAACTTTAAACTGAATTGATTCTAGGTCATTCATCCCTCTTTCATGTGTCTCCCCTCGCTCCTTCTCTGTCTGTCTTTCTTCTCCTTCAGTATAAGAAGCATCGTCTTTCCGTCGGGCACACGAACAACAACGCTAAGACAGTAGTCAATATCGCTGACATGGTAAGAACTGGATCGATCTTCTTCTTGGAAAGCTTGCCACAATCACTTCCAGCTGAAGCTGAGCACACGTTGCACTGATTTATCAATTAACCAACCGTGCCCTGGCCATTTATACTCTCTCCTTTAAAAGGGATTTAAGTAGCCATTAACCCGGGCCAACTATGAGTCGTCAGATTTCTGTGGCTGGGGAGAGCAGCGGCATTCCGACGGTACTGATCCGGGCGCTTTGCTGCAGCCGTGATGCACGTGCTGCGCTACTGAAATCTGACCGCCTGCAGGGTTACATCTGTAAACCGAGAGGCTGGTGAAGCTTGACAAAGGTCACGGTCTTCGTTGTGCCCTTGGAGATGGTTGTATGAAGCACTCTGGGTTCATAAAGGACACATTGATTTCCACCCAGAATGCTACACTGTCCAGATATAGCCTGGATAGTATAGCACATATACCATGCTGCCTTCATTTATTAACAATCGTAAAGACGTGCGAAAAGCTTTAAAATCTTTTATTGCAGATATGTGATCTCACACACAAAAATATCCTGCTTTAAACGTTGATGTTGAGATGTGATTGTTTTTAACGCTGATGTTAATAATTTGTACAAACCCTATTTACCAATAGCACAGCACAATAGACAGACACATACATGATCTGACCTAGATGGTCCAGATTCCTGGATCTGCTCTGATGCAGCCTTCCTTTCAGCTCACCCAGCAGCTTTTCTGTAGGTTCTTGATCTGGGAGATGAGATCGCCAAGGGAAAAGATTGATTTGGTGTCTGTTAGGGCATTTCTGTGGTAATTTGGCCACATGTTCTGGATCATTATCTTACTAAAAGGCCCAGTGACATCACATTTTCAGTCTTGGTCAAAAGTCCCCAGGTATTTACGAAGTCACGCACTTTAATAAGCTGTTAGTTCAGATTTAGCATGTAAACTGAAGAAGTAATAAGGCAAAACATTAGACAAGATGGCAGCTGGAGTAAGCAAAACGGTTGAAGAAACTTAGACTACTACCCAGAGGACCCCAGAGTTCAGAATATCCCATCCCAATGGGATCTAGTGAGTGTTTTATCCATTGCATCTACGCCTATAAATAAAGCAGCATTACTCTTGATCGCAGATACATGTTACCAACAATCAGTACTTAAGCATTACACGTTACTGATGTTTCATGTCCAGATAGAAATGTTCTCCCCTGTCAGAGCAGCCTTCCTCTTAAACAGAAGCTCCTTACCTTCTGATAAAACAAGCAATGCTGGTTCTTACATTAGCTGACATTAATATTGTAATCATGTCAACCCCAACAAAGGCTCTTAGGGCATTTGGATGAAGCCCACATCATCACAGATCTTCCACTGTACATAACAAAGAACTTAAGGTGCTTTCTAACATATTCATCAATGATTTTATGTCAGATCTACCAAAAGCTTTTGTTCCTTAAATTTTAGCCAACTGCGCACATTAGGTAGAGTGCCTTTTCTGGGTCGGGGAGGATGTCCTGCCCCTAGCGGAGGAGTTTAAGTATTTTGGGGTCTTGTTCACAAATAAGGGGAAGATAGAGGGGGGAGATTGACAGACGGATTGGTGCTGTGTCTGCAGTGAAGCGGGCGCTGTACCGGTCTGTTGTGGTGACGAGAGAGCTTTTAGATTTACAGGTCGAGCTATGTTCCCACCCTCATCTATGTTCATGAGATTTGGGTCGTGACCGAAAGAACGAGATCTTGAATACAAGCGGCCAAAAGGAGTTTTCTCAGCAGGGTGTCTGGGCTCTCCCTAGATAGGGTGAGTAGCTCGGTCATCCGGAGAGGACTCGGAGTAGAGCCATTGCTTCTCCACATCCAGAGGAGCCAGTTGAGGTGGCTCGGGCATCTGGTTAGGATGCCTCCTGGACGCCTCCCTGGTGAGGTATTCCAGGCACATCCCACCGGGAGGAGGCCCAGGGGAAGACCCAGGACACGCTGGAGGGACTATGTTTTTCTCGGCTGGCCTGGGAACGTCTTGGGATTCCCCCGGAGGAGCTGGCCCAAGTGGCCGGGGAGAGGGACGTCTGGGCCTCCCTACTGAAGCTGTTACCCCCGCGACTCGATCGCAGATAAGCAGGAGAAGATGGATGGATGGATGGATGGATGGACACATTGATGTTTACCATCCAGCTCACTGCTAGGGTCCAAGAACAAGTTGGGTTCTGATCTAGCCTTGTGGACAGTGGCTAAAAGAGACGGGTCTTTTATGTCACAACATATTTATATGCCAAGGAATCAGAAAGTCGTGGTTTACCAAGTCAGTAAAATATAACTCAGAAAAAAATATTAATTTAATTGTAATGGATATTTTGGGCTACCATTAACTGTCCCTTTGATGATTTAAATTTATTCACGATTATTAAAAAAAATAAATCAGTTGTGTTTTTACTGTCAAACAGATACTAAGTTAATTAGAATATAAGTCATACAATACAATGCATTCGTGCCAGACTTTTTACAAAGTCCTGCTCAGGGATGCCAATGAATCTAGCCAGGACTATGGAAATGTACCAACAGTAAGCAGCAGAGGTCTTTTGATAGTTTACTACCTGCTATTTTTTATATTGTTGATTCCCCCAATGTTTACATTTGGAGAGCAGCACAGGCTGGGTGCAACCTCTGTTGCAGATGGTTTTACAAGTGTTCATATTATCTGCTTGTTTCTAAATTAATGCACTGAGAGGACAGGATGACCAGGATCAGTGGGGAAAAATGCTTCTTATGTTACACTTTTGCCATTGTCCTTTCAATGAAAAGCTTTTGATCTTCTCCGGTGTTTGCTTTAATAAAACAAAAATCTTCGGAGACCTCACAGGCACAAGCATTAATATTTGCCTCCGCCGTCAGACAGTTACCTTTGTTGACTGTCTGGTCTCCTGTGATGTGCTGCTGTCTGGCGGCAGGATTACAGCGGCGCTTTGACCGCTGTCATGATGAGCAGCTGGGGGTGGTAATGGGTATGAAGCACGTCTGTCAGCTGTGATGCTGATCTGGTCTCATCACTCTCCGTGTTCTTTGGCGTCCTCCATCACACGCCGACTTTGAGGACGAAGCTTTGTGACTGTCAGAGGCTGACCGTTTAACCTCACGACAATTAAAACTCACTCCAACCCGCCTCGCTCAGATTTTCAGGGAACAGCTCAACACCCGGATCGTGCTCGTCGCAATGGAGACCTGGTCGGTGGACAACAAGTTCAACATCGATGACAACCCCATGGTGACGCTCAAGGAGTTCATGAAGTACAGGAAGGACTTCATCAAGGAGAAATGTGACTCTGTTCACCTCTTTTCGTGAGTCTGCTGATTTAAAAGAGGACTTTTTTTTTGAGTGACGCTTTATTTAGTTAAACTCGAGCTTTTCATTGCAGAGGGAATCAGTTTCACAGCGGCTGGGGGGCAGCCTCCTATATGGGAGGAGTTTGCTCTCTCACTAAAGGAGGGGGAGTTAATGAGGTGAGACTTAACCACTCAATGAAACGAGACATTTAGGCACGAACGAAAAAATTACCTTTGAACATTTTCACATTTCATCACATTACAACCAACAACGTCAATATTTTTATAGTAATTTTTGTGGTAGACGAATGCAAAACTCCATTAGTGTGAAGTAGACCAAAAAAAAACTTTCTTGATGCATTTTTTCCTTAACACTAATTTTCTCCTTCTTAATCTTCCTTTCTCTTCCTGCTGCTGCGTCTTCTTTCTGTCTGGACCAGTACGGTAAAACCAATGAGATGGCCATCACCTTGGCTCAGTCTTTGGGTCAGAACATCGGCATTTTCTCCGACAAGAAGAGGATCCTCAATGGTATGCAGAGAAATCTTTCTGAGGTTTTTGTTAATTTCTTTAAACCAAAAGTCAAAGCCATATTCTGCATTTTTTTAAGGCGAATGTAAGTGTGATGATCGATGGGCAGGCTGTATCATGGATGACATTGGGTAAGTTAGAATAAATGTTGTTTCTCATTTTTCGTCTCTATGTTGTGATTCCTCACAGATCACTATTGACTCAAAGGTCATCGCAGTTTTCAATAAACCTGGTCACTTTTTGTTGTTTTAATTTGTATTTGTTTTTGGTGTTTGGTTATTGTCGACATATTCATATAGTGCATTATTGTCTGTTGTAGTTCTGTAATATACCACTAGATGTCAGTCCAGATGTATTTATAGTGTTCGTTTTTATCAGCTGAGGACGTAAAAAATGTATCTAAAAGCCTTCTAGCTAAGATAGCAAAATTGTAAATAATTAATCATTGTGTGTTTTGTGTTGTCAGTTTTCATGCTCAAACCCAGATGCTGTCTTGAAGTGTGTTTTTGTGCTGTAAAAGCTTGCTTTGCGTATGGATATGTGTATGCATTTTTTGTCTTAGTCAGTGTATACCCCTCTTTTAAATAAATTTTGCGTTTCCCTTCTGTCCTGATAGGCACAGCAGGTGAGCAGAAGCGTGCTCTATCATTGCTTGTGCCGTGTATATTTACTTTGCTGCGTTTTTTTTGGGGGGGGGGGGGTTTAAATCACCACAGCCTTTCCCATCTCATCCAGCACCACGGCCACCGCGGCCACAGCTTCTGTTTTTATTTAGACCAGTGGTGTCCAAACCTTTTGCCAAAATTGTCATGTTGCAAATATTCTAGGCCCACAAAACTTGTATCTGTTAAATTAAGATGAATTTATTGAGTTAGTTATTTTAACAGCTCAAATAAACAAAACATAATCTTTCAATGAAAGAAACAAAGTAGTCTTGTTGACGACAAAGGGTCTATAAATCCTTGTACTTTGCTGTATTAAAACAAATGTGCACAATGTCCCGCATTTGTTTTGTATTTTCTATTTTTCTAGTCTAGAAAAGGTTTGTAGTGTAGCGTATATCTTGTTAAACACTGTATATAGACACATTTAATTTTTGGATGCTGCAAAGACTGCCTTTGAATACTTTGTGTTGTACCTAACGTTTTCCAAATTTAAAAGATTTTAATTTGCCTTCTTTTTTTTTAAAGACCTTGCATCCAGAAAGTTTATATCTGCATTAACCACCTGCCCTTAAGGGCCAAGTTTGTACCATTTTGTAACTATGGTTGTGGGCCACAGACTCCTTCCAAGCAGTAGCGGTTCTTTCATGAACTAAGCCTCTCCTTCTGCCACCCCCAAAACCGATCAAAATGCAGGAAGTGAGTTTAAACAGCAATTTTTCATGACCTTGCTGACAGATAAGTTACTTATTTTTATCTGACGCTAGTGTGCCCCCTTTGTAATGCCGTCCTGGGCAGATGCCCATTTGGGCCATCAAAAACTGCCTCTGCTTCCAAGGACCACAAGTGGCTGTCAGCCTGCACTTTGGACACCCCTGATTTAGACTATATGAACAAATACGGCTCAATGATCTGCTGTATTTCTCATACTTCCTCTGAATATTGCACATTTAGATAATTGGTATTCTTTAGTTTTCAGTCAATGTCACTGGCTGATCAACGAGAAAATCTTTGTTTCCGTTTTCTTCTCATTTAAAGGTGTCTGCCCCCTCCTGGGACAAGTTACGACTAGCCATTACTTTTGTCCACATCTAACCGATTGATACAGTCTGCAATGTCATTCTCATCTTTTGTCAATGTTAAATCAGCTCATTTCAGTGTGACGATAATTCACGTCCTTAACATACATCCTCTAGCTCCTGCTCTACCTCTTTATCAAAATAAACCCTGAGGTCCCATGGCAGAGGACAGGTGCTCATTGCTGCCTGTCACCTGTGAATGGACCACGACACAATTTGAATCTCTAAAGTCAAGTAAATGGTATTTCAGACATCTGTACTCAATGAACCGCTTGTTTTTTTTTATCTCGTAGTATCTGCATGCCTGATCTAGTTAACCTGAATAATGCTGTTTCCACAGGGCGCAACTGCTGTGTGCATGAGCACGCGTCTAGCTAGCTGGATAAATCCTCCGTTTAACAGCGAATTATCATGTCTTTATGAAAGCTCTGTGAATGTTAACAACAGGTTAAGTCAGCTTGGTAAAAGGAAGAAAAAAAAACATTCATTGTCTGTGGTCATCAAGACTGAGTTAGCATTTAGGAATGTGTATGTTTTAACTTATCGTAGTTTTTCACTTCCGGTCCGATTTTAATAAAAAACAATGAATGTTGGTTTGAAGAAATCAGGACAAAATACAATAAGATCTACTGCAACCAGCTGCCTTTAGAAGTGACCTAATTAGTAAATAGAGTCCAAGTGTGTGTGCAATTTAATTTAACTATTTTACAGCTGTTCTGTGAAAGCATCAGAGGTTTATTAGAGAAGATTAGAGAACAAAAAGCACCGTGAAGAGGAATAAACACAGCAGACTGACCAAGGATGAAGTAGTGGGAAATTTCAAAGCAGTGTTAGAATCTGGTCTGAGCTGATGGGAATATGGATGGATCTAAATACAGGGCAGTGCAGGAAGAATGCTGCAACTGCAACAGACTTTACCTTCCAGAGGAACCCTAAACTTACAGCCAGAGACGCGATAGGATGGTTGTTATGAAGGCCCAATTATGTATTAGAATGAGTTAGGCAAAGTCCAGACCTGAATCACAGTGAGAATCTGTTGGAATAGCTGAAAATTGTTTCCCTATCCAATCTGACAGAGTTTAAGCTATTCTGCAAAGAACAGTGGGATGAATCTTAGTATCTCTGGATGTGCTAAGCTGGTAAAGACGTAACCCAAAATACAAAGTACTGACTCAGTTTGCAGTAGAGGTGAAGCAAAATAAGAAAAGTACAACTGTTCTATGTTTTATCCAGTTGTGGATGATGGTTCTCGGAGGTTTACTGGACTCCCAAACCCTTAGAAATGGGTTTGTAACTCCAGTCTGACAGATTTCAATGACTAGTTACACATTGGCTGTTTATTTGTTTAGATTAGGGCAGCATTTGTGATTTTTCAGATCGCTTAGCCCACTTCAGGTTGTCAGACAGGTTCTATTTAAGTATATTCACGATTCAGTTCTGGCAGTAATCAGATGTGGGTGTCCATTTCTAGAATCCTTTGTGGCCATAGATCAGTTGGTTATACGGTCACTGGTTCAGACTTAATTGTAAATTGGATAAATAAAAAGATTCATAATTTCCCTCTCACTCACACTAATCATGAACATGCTGAAATCTCCTCTGAACTGTAAGTTCACGAGATTATTTGGATTTGGATGTACTTTAGAAAATAACACCAGTGTGGAAGAAAAAAAACGTTTGTTTTAAGACTGCATTAAAACAAGATTCTTCAGTTTCAGACTTTTTTCTGTTTGTGTTTCTTTGGAGAAAACCCTCTCTGTCAGTAAAATCCATGTATGCTCCTTGGGTTCTGTTCCTGATGGCCTCTTAACAAGTTGTCTGTGTGTTTTTTTAACAGTTTCTACTTACCTAAGAGGTTTTCTGATTGTAACGTGGAAGAGTACCACAACTTTCTGAACAGTGGGGGAGGAGCCTGCCTCTTTAACAAACCTCTGAAGGTAAATACCGCTCTCACGCACAAACTGTAAATCTATACACGATCACATTTCCAACGACGCTCTAATTGTGAGTGAAAATCTAAGGATGAAGCGATGTTGTAGGAGATGCTAAAAGGACATCCCTGTGAGCTTTCAAGAAGAAACAATGAGGACGAGTTGATTTTAATCTTTCTTTTAGCATTGATTTAATGTATTTTCTGGATTTCAAGTTTATGTTTAAAGAATCAGAGAATTGAAAGAAATTTCTGAGAGAGCGAGTGTGCGGAAACATAACATCAAAGGAAACACTGTTGTAGGCTTCAAGGCACCGCAAATGACCAGTTTCAGCGCACTGTTTCCACAGATTCATATGAACCTGGTCTGATTTAAAATGGGCTGAGGTGGCCTTATTCTACAAGAGTTAACAGAAAAAAACACTTCTTGTTTCAGATAATCTGTGCTTGTTTAGCTATAGGTATCTTATGCAGTAATGACAAAAGTGCCTCTGAAAGTTTGCAAATGTTTACCAAATGTTGCTTAAAGGAGAATTTATGCAACAAATATGTCCAAATCTGTCTCCACCCATCCATTCCATCCAATCATCTTCTTCAGGTCGATCAAGATCAGGCCGTGGAGCTAACAGGTCCAGGAGAGAAACCTCTCTCCACGTTGACCTCTCCAGCTCACTCTGCTGGATCTCAAGACAGCCACAGTAATAGATAATGGTCCATCCAAAGAGTACTGGGTCTCCCACCAAGTCTCCTCTGATTTGAGGGTACCTGGGAAACCTCTAAGTACCTTGGTCACCCCCCCCCCCCTGACTCTTTTTGATGTGCAGGGGTTCATTACCGTATCTCAAGGCTGAGCCCAGGGACCTTGTAGAGAAAACCCACTTTAGCTGTGATCTCATTCTGAGATCACGGAGATCATTTCTGCTGAAATGTGCTGTACAAATAAACTTGACTTGAATTATGATCCATATCTCATGATTAAAGATGAGATTTGGGACTTACATCGACTACGTTAGTGAAGAGCTTTGAATTTCTGTTAAGCTTTTTAGCACAAAGGACCACAGCAACTCTGACGTTGCTGCAAATAAAGCCATGAACCACCAGTCCATCCTTCCACCATTCATGATGAAGGACAACAGAAAACTTGACCTTCTCTGCTTTGAAAGAGATTCTCAGGTGAACCTGGGTGTGAAAAAACACCATCCTAATGTGTTGTACGGGTTTGAGTGCCCCTTTCATCCTGACGGCTATTTAAGCCAGAGCTTTGCCCTGGTGTTGGGTCTTCCATGTCAACCTGGCTTTAGGGGAGGGGTCAGACTTGATGGTGGTCAAACAACTGAATCAGCAAACTACATCTTCTTTTGATGGTTCACCTCTGTGCAGGTAGGGCTGTAAGGGTTGGGTGCTGTGGGAGCAAGATGGCAGGCAAGGACAAGAGGGTGTCATAATCATGCAAATTAGAAAAGCAAAAAAAAAAAATTCTTTTTGTATGTTATCTTAAAATATTCACTTGAATATAAGGTTTCAGTTGGTTTTGAATCACTGCTTTTAGTTTTAATCTCCATTTCATGGAGTGTCCAGCGTGAATTAATATACACTTTTCTTCTTGCGGCCTTCTGCTCAGCTGCTGGACCCCCCAGAATGTGGTAACGGGTTTGTGGAACCGGGAGAAGAGTGTGACTGTGGCAGTCCAGCGGTGAGTGCAACCACTGTTGAACAATTTCAAGAAAACCAGCAAAACTGTATATACCTCATGCATCTTTTCCTACTTTTGGCACCTTCTTTTGATCGTTGAGCCGATGTGACACATGAATTTCTCCACTGTGAGATCAATAAAGTCTATCTTATCTTATCTTAAAATAGTGCTGTGCAGACATATTGTAAAATAGAAAGGACGCCATGCTGTTCTGGTATGGGTGATCCGAAGCACAGGACTGTAATTATCTGCAGACTTGAAAACAGAGTTAGTACATACAACGTTACCCTACTTGGAGGTGCCTTCTGCAGAGCAGGTAAACCTCTTTTGTTCAAGCAGTATCTAAGCTTTCAGAGAAGTTGATGACCTTACAGTATGCAGCTGTATCTATATTTCTACAAAATCTATCAAGTCAAAGCGGTTTATTTGTTCCACAAAATTTGTTAAATGTGAGCTGCAAATCTCTTTGTGGTGGCTCATTAGATCACTGACCTTCAGTATGACAACATTCCTGAAGTTTTCAGTAACATCCACAGCCAAAACATTTGGCTGAATCCAAACTTGTATAAAGGTTGGAGTTAAACAGACAACTCTGAAGAGTGGAAACATGATCCAACTAAAGGTGTATATATATATATATATATATATATATATATAAACTTTAATTTCAGCTCATTCTTACTACACAGAGAAGTCGGATTTATCACTCCAGAGAACACGTCTACATTGTCCCAGAGTTCACTGGCATCAGTTGTTTTGCACTTGGTAGTGAAAAGTTTAGCTACAGCTGTTCCATTGCAAAAAGGGAACAAAAAGTAAGTAAAATGTTTTTGAAACATGTGTATTTGTCATTGAATTGAGCAGGTAAATAGGATTATCTGCCAATGGAATGAGTATTTGACCCCTAAAATAAGATAATTAGATATACTGCACTTAAAATCAGATAATGGAGATGAGTTTTTCCTATTTTAAGTGCGAAAATCTATTTCTATTGGCAGATAATTTAAACTTACCTGCTCAAATCAAGGACGTTTACACCCATTTTAAGAAGATTTTACTTACTTTTTGTTCTCTTTATGCAGTGGTGTGGGAAGCCATTCCATGAAGCTCACTCTGCGCTGTTTATGAGCTAATCTGAAGATCACACAGTTGGTTATTTCTGCATAATGTTCTCTTTTGTAATTTAATGTGGCCTACCACTTCATGGCATTCTTACTATTGTTCCCAGTTGCCCCATTTAAAAAAAATAATATGACCAACAACTGAGCGTGAAGTTTTTGGGTGTTTGCAGTTTATGTCAAGGCATAAACTGCAAACGGGCATCCTAGCTTATCATGGCGCCCTACAGGAATTCACTGAGTTGTTGACTGCAACTTATTCTGCAGAAGCAATTGCAGAAGCAATGTGCAGGCTTGTCTTGAAGACCTGGATTCATTATTTTTAAAAGATTTTCAGTACTTTTGTAAATGCTTGCATAGAATCCAGCCCTCTACTCCACGGTTTGCATAAAGCAGGGAGAGAGAAACCCACAAAACCACATGCTGTCTAAAATCATGAGCAAAAGCAGCTAATCTGACTGGATAAAAAGCAGTCAGATCTCTGTTCAAAGTAGTTGCATGACATAAGAAATGACTGTGAATCAAAAGATAGTATTCAGATGGTTTGCTGTTGTACTTTCAGGAATGTGCCAGGGAGGGAGAGAACTGCTGCAAGAACTGCACCCTGACCAAAGGGTCCAACTGTAGCAACGGGCTGTGCTGCAGAAACTGTCAGGTATAAAGCAAGACGCGCTGCACCTTTCGATGTTTCTTGTGTGTCAGAAAGGCTTTTTTTTTTTTCTTATTAGAACCAAAGTGACTGTAGAGAGAATCACAAAGTTGGCTTTCTGTCACTTTTCTTTACTCTGATTCAGCGGCTACTAATAAAGCTGTTTGTAGATGCCTAAATTCTGTTTAAGTACATTAAGATGTGGAGCATAGTGTAATTCACGTTTTTATGGTGATTTAAGTTAAGATAAAAAAGGACTATTTACAAGTTAAAATATATTTGCAAGATGAGAAGTTAAAATGTTAAAAATTCTTAGGCATAAGGATTGGTGATATTGGAGACTAAACTAAAGCCCTTTAGCAAATTTGCATATTTAGGCAAGGCAAGGCAAGGCAAGGCAAATTTATTTATATAGCACAATTCAGTACAAGACAATACAAAGTGCTTTACATGATTAAGATATAGCAAAATAATAAAATGTAGATAGAAAATAGAATAAAAGCAAGTAGGGATAGAATGTAGTAACAAAAAAGAACATTAAAAACAGTAAAACTGTTTAACTAGAACAGTCAAAGGCAATTTTAAACAAATGCGTTTTTAATCTTGATTTAAAGGAACTCAGGCTTTCAGCACTTTTACAGTTTTCTGGAAGTTTGTTCCAGATAAGTGGAGCATAGGAACTAAATGCTGCTTCTCCTTGTTTAGTTCTGGTTCTACGTATGCAGAGAAGGCTGGAGCCAGAAGACCTTAGTGGTCTGGATGGTTTATACACTGATAACAAGTCTGTGATGTATTTAGGTGCTAAGCCATTTAGGGATTTATAGACTAACAGAAGTATTTTAAAGTCTATTCTCTGAGATACAGGGAGCTAGTGTAAGGACTTTAGAACTGGGGTGATGTGCTCTACTTTCTTAGTCTTATTGAGGACGCGGGCAGCAGCGTTCTGAATCAGCTGCAGCTGTCTGATCCACTTTTTAGGCAACCCTGTGAAAACACCGTTGCAGTAATCAATTCTACTAAAAATAAACGCATGGATTAGTTTTTCCAGATCCTTCTGAGACATTAGTCCTTTAATCCTGGAAATGTTCTTCAGGTGATAGAAAGTCGACCTTGTAACTGTCTTGCTTTTGGAGGTTCAGGTCTGAGTCCATCACTACTCCCTAGGGTGACCACCTGTCCCGCGTAGCGCGTGCGCGCACAGCGTTAGAAGCCCAATTCATGCGTCCCGCAAATTGAGACAGTGTCACGCATAATCAATGCTTTCTCAAAAAAAAAGTTGGTCGCTCTATCCACCTTATTTTCGAACGCGGAAGTAACTATGGCCACAGCTTCAAACTATTCATGACTGAGAGGATGACATGAAGAAGTGCCTCATATAACGTACGAGGACATTTTAACCTGTTTCGTGTCGTCACTTGGTGCGGGCAGTGCGACTTTACCGAGGCGAACCTCCGCAGTGAAAAAGTTTGATCGGTGTTAATAAATATCAACAAGGATAACCTGGTATTCATGGAGGCTGTTGGCCGTTCAAGCCAAAACTAGTCCGACGTTCACGCTGCTGGATCCTGACTGCATCAACCGGCTCTACCGAGACGGCCGAAGCGCTCTGGTGCTGCGGCTCCAGGAGAAGCCTTCAGTCATGCCGCTGCGACCTTATGGAAGGTAGGCTGATGAATGGTCTGATTCAGAGACATACTGCCTGTTGGCTCGTTGTGATTAGATTGCTGGTCAGTTAATTTTGTAATGTTTTGGATTAAACTGATGTTATAAGTGGACATCTAAACATTCTGCCCACTTCATGTTTTGGCTTGAAAAGGTTTGAGTCCTAAAGGTGACCCCAAAGTCCTAAAAGTGTCCCCAGAACACTGAACAGTTTTTTTTTTCCTGCGCCTGCCTTTACCAACATCCAAGTTCACCATCCTTCCTCCCTCTTCTCGTTCTGTGAACCTCTGGAGTCGTGAGTTAAGACTTTTTTACAGTTCCTGTGGTGTAGAGCAACTACAATTCCTGTTAATCCTTTAATTTTAAATTATAATTTATTTAAAGTGAATAAATTGTAATGAAAAATAAACAAAATTAAATAGCTAAAGTAAATCGGAATTGGAAGTGCATCTGTTCATTGAATGTTCAACGTATTATGAATCTTTATTTAGAAAGAAATACACATTGGTTGGCCTATTCCTGAGCATACATCAGCAATTACACATGTTTATGGGAATAGGGCATTATTAATATACCATGTAAGGTGGTATGTGCTAGAAATGTGTAAACCACTATCAGTGAGTCTGCCCGTGAGGTGGGGGCACCGCCGCGCCAAGCAGTGTCCCACTTTGTCCCTCAGAAACATACCCCTTGTCCCCCCTTGGGCTTATTAGCAGGTGGTCACCCTACTACTCCCAGATTTCGGGCCTGATCAGTGGTTCCTAGCTGAAGTAGCTGAAGCTGTGTGCTAACCTTCGATCTCTCCTCTATTGGTCCAAATATTATTACTTCTGTTTTGTTTTTATTCAATTGAAGAAAATGTTGGCACATCCACGTATTGATTTCTTCAAGGCATTTACTCAGTGCTTGAACTGGTTTATAGTCACCTGGTGACATGGTGATGTAGAGCTGTGTGTCGTCTGCATAGTTATGGTAGCTGATGTTGTTGTTTTTTATTATCTGAGCTAGAGGGAGCATGTAGATATTGAAAAGGAGGGGACCCAGGATGGACCCTTGGGGAACCCCACATGTAATTTTTGTCGTCTGGGATGTAAAGTTACCTACTGACACAAAAAAGTCCCTGTCCTTTAAGTAGGATTTAAACCAGTGAAGTGCTGTACCAGAGAGGCCGACCCAGTTTTCCAGACGGTCTAACAGAATGGAGTGATCGACAGTATCAAATGCTGCACTGAGGTCCAATAGAACCAGCACGGTGGTTCACGGTGGTTCTTACTCTCTAATTGATCATTAGAGAGGAAGAATGTTTTGGGAGTGGTTATCGCTTCAAAAAGTTAAGCAGATCAGTTTTTTGACCTTGTTCACATTGCTCATCTTATTCTTTTACTGCTTTTTTATTTTTGGTGGATATTTCATATATGTATCATTTAAAATTTTGAAGTAAATGGTTGAACCTAACTGAGAGGATCCAGTTTTTTTGTTTGTTTGTTTTTTTTTGCCATCAGGTGGATTACAGCGGGGGAAAGGTAAGGAGCCCACAAAGGGACATGGAGAAAAAAGTGGATCCCGACTTACTTTTGCGAGATCCTGCAAATGTTTTGCGAGATCTCGCAAAAACTCCCGATTGACGTTTTTTGGTGAAAGAACTGTATTTGTGGAGTTTCTGCAAACTACAGTCTCCAGGAGAGACATGGAGGATGATTTACAATGTTTCCTACGGTCCACATACGTCCCAGAAAAGGACATTTGCATTTTGAGACAAGGTAGACAATATTGTGAAAAAAAACACTGCTGATAAAGATCCACTCAGTGAACAACCGCCTTCCACACAGGACACGATGTGCGCGGTGCTGCTCTCTGAAATTATTTTCAACGACATGTGGCGCCCCAAAGGCGCAAAAGCTCTGCGCCGAGCAAAGTGACATATACACGCGCGGCCAATAGAAACTGGGCCAAACTGGTCCATCCGACCGTCAGCCGGAAAGACCAGGAAGCAAAATTGGGCAATATTCCCTGAACTGTGATACAAGTTTGAGGTCGTATCACTGGAACCAGAGCTCTTCAACAAGCTCCCTGGACCTGAGGGTCTTGTGCACCCACAACCTCTTCCTCCTTGCTGCTCTATCCCTCCTCACTAGCAGAGCTTGCTTCTTAGCACGGGACAGATGCATATTTGCTGCTGACAACAAAACAAATGACCGCCAATCCAGCCCCGAACAGCCAGCGCACTGAGTGCAGTAGCAGTGCGCAGCGCTGAGCCAGCATCGGTGCTGCGCTGAACCCCGCGGCGAGCTGGAGTTTTTGCAAGATCTCGCAAAAATAAGTCAGGATCTCACAAAACATTTGCAGGATCTCACAAAAGTATGTCGGGATACATTTTTTCTCCTCCATGTCCCCTGAGGAGCTCCGTAGAAAGGAGAACGTCAAGCTTATGGCTTCATTAATTTAGAACCGACACTGTTATTTCAGTAACAATGCTAATTTAAAACTTCAGACTCCCACAGCATTTTTAATCTGAGAGTTTTTTTAATGTATGTTAAACTAAGCAGAGAAATTAAATGTTTGGATATCTCTCAGGTACCTGCTGCCCAAACACAAGATCACTTGCTGTCTGTTCAAGCTGTATGGTTTTCGGTTGCAGATGGAGCTCATGGGAGTTTTGTGTCGAGATGCGGTGAATGACTGTGACATACCAGAACAGTGCACAGGAAACTCCAGCCAGGTGAGCATTAACCTTCATGGGGCTGTTTCTTTGGAGCAGCGGCAATACATCTCTTCAATAGTCCATTACGCATTACTGTTTCTTTTTGTTTTGTTCCAGTGTCCACCAAATGTGCACAAGATGGATGGTTACACTTGTGAAAAAGATCAAGTAAGGCATTTGATTCATTTATAAGACTCAATGGAATTTGACTTGTACTTGAGCTTTGGCAACTTTTCTTGTCTCTCTCTGCAGGGTCGCTGCTTCAATGGAAGATGCAAAACCAAAGACAGACAGTGCAAGTACATTTGGGGAGAAAGTAAGTGTGCAGTTGTGGCATGGCTCATAAAATATCGAGGCCTTTTGCAAAAGTCTTCCAGTGCCATGAAATTTTCCATCTGTAGTCACGTTACAAACACAGAGTTCTTTCTATGTTATTGGGATTTCATGTTAGAGACCAGAACAAAGTTGTGCATAACTGTGAAGTGGAAGGAAGATGATAAAACAAATCAGAATCTGAAAACGGTGCCATGTACAATACAATCAGAGGCAACCAACTGCCTTCAAAAGCCACCTTATTAGTGAATTACCTGTGTGTAATTTAATCTCAGTATATATGGATTGGTTCTGTGAAGGTTTCAGGAGCTTGTTAGAGATCTTCAGCAAACAAACAAAGTTGTGGAGAAGTTTAAAGCAGAGATAGGTTATACAACAATATAAGGTTTGAACATCTCACTGGCCAGTCCATCGTCTGAGATTTGAAGGAGTATGGTAAAACTGTAAATCTACCAAGACATGGCCAAGACATTAGAGATCCACAACTGAGGTAGGAGAATCTGTCAACAGCATTACTAGCACTATTAGTATGTTTACACTTAGAAAACAATTGAACAATGAAAGAGCAGCATAACTTACAGGTGAAGCCTTTACATCAGCAAATATAGGGAAGCTGGTAAGTTGATGGAAGGATGAATGGAGTTAAATATAAAGCATTTCTCTGAGAAAACCTGTAAGAAGCAGCCAAAGAACTGAGAAAAAAACCTTAAACATTCATCCAGAATTCAAATGGACTTCTGAAGAAAATTGTTTGCTGTGGTATAAAAGGGACTAAATTAGCCACACTATTGAGATTTTACTTTGTAAGATCTTTTTAAATGCAATGTATCAGTTACCTTCCATTTTATAACTGTGCACTACTTTGTGTGGGTATATTGTGTAAAATCCGACTAAAATACAGTACATTTTATGTGTATAACTTAAAATTTAAGGGCTAAATTTAAGTGGGATTAATACATTTCTGGGCCACTTTACAGAATGTGCTGGCACAAAGAATTAGAGTTGGTCGAGTTTTACACACTGTCTGCTTTTAATGTCTCCACCAGAGGCAACAGCAGCTGACAAGTTCTGCTACGAAAAGCTCAACATTGAGGGGACAGAAAAAGGAAACTGTGGGAAGGAAAAAGACACCTGGATCCAGTGCAACAAGCGGTAAGCGTCCCCTTTCTGTGATTTAAACTTTTGTTGTGAGAGTTTTCTCTCTCAGTTTATCCAGGTGTGCTCCTTTGTATTTCAGAGATGTTCACTGCGGCTACCTGCTGTGCTCAAACATCTCACCTGCCCCGCGGCTCGGGGAGCTGCAGGGAGGACTCAGCTCCTTCTCAGTCGCTCAACACGGTGCCTCCCTGGACTGCAGGTGTGCAACAAATCAACACAGCTAAGAGACTGACTCTACTCAGCTTCATTTCTATAATACTTTAAAATGCAACTCAGTTTGCTTTAAATGGTAAATGGACTGAACTTATATAGCACTTTTCCAGTCATGCTGACCATCCAAAGCGCTGTACACTATAGCCACATTCACCCAGTCGCTCTCACTAACACGCACACATTTATACACCGAGACGCAGGTCGGTAGGAAACTAGGGGTTAAGTGCCTTGCCCAGGAGCACATCGACATGTGGCAAGGGGAAGCTGGAATCGAGCCCACAACCTTGTGATTGCAAGACGACTACTCAACCCATCAAGCTACAGTCGCCCACACTGACCCTAAAAAGCTAATAATTTAAAATATAACAAAATAAAAACAATAAAAACAAGAACATGATAAAACAAGTAATATAGAGTGCAGATACATAAAAACTAACAATAAATCCTCAAAACCCAACATCTCAAAATGGGTTAAAAGCCAGAGAGAGAGACAGAGAGAGACAGAAATAAAATCTGTTTTAATATAAGATTTAAAAACAGACAGTGTGTCGGCCTGCCTAATATAAGAAAGTAATTGATTCTATAGTTTCGGAGCCATGTCAGAGAAAGCACGATCACCTCTCCACACCCTCTTTGTCTTCGCATCGACTAAAAAAAACTGATCCACCAACCTGAGCGAGCAACAGGAAGGGTCCGGATGAAGTAGGTCTGACAGATACTGAGGGGCAGCGCTGTAAAGGCATTTAAAAGCAAATCAAAGAATTTTAAAATCAACCAGAAAACAAACCAGTAGTGAATGAGTTGCTTATAAAGCAGCAGAAAGGTGCTTTTGTTCTTTTGGTACCAGTCTAAAGAGGAGCTGTTGTATTTTTGACTAGTTATAATTGAGCCACTAAAGGTTTTTTAAGATCAGTGAAAGTACATTGCACTAATCCAAATAAGTTGTAATAAATGACGTTGTGCTTAACTTTGGCCAGCTGCCTGAGTTGGAAGAAGCTGGACCTAACCACAGATTTTAATCTGAGCGTGAAAGTTAAGATCATTGTCCAGTCTTACACCCAGGTCTGTAGGGTGGACCACCAAGGTCAACACTGATGTTAGAGACGCCACTGGGCCCAAATAACATGACATCAATCTTTTTATAGTTCAAGTGTAAGAAATGTATCAACAACACAGATAATTGACCCCAATGGCAGTAGGTAAAGGGAGAAGAATAGGGGGCCAAGAATAAAGCCTTGAGACACTCCACATGAGAGAGGTGCCCCACGGGACTAAGAGTTTCCAACACAAACACGGAAAATCTCCCTGTTAGAAAAGACCAAAGCCAATCTAGAGCAATGCCCTTGATACCGACCCAGGTCACTAGACGGGAATGGAGGATCTGATGGTCCACTGTATCGAAGACAGCTGTTAGACCCAGCAGAACCAAAACAACACAGGGACCAGCGCCCACGGCTAGAACAACCTCAATAAAAACACTCAGCAGTGCCGACTAAGTACTTTGGCTCTGGATTTGAACAGCCCAAACACCTTGTTCTTAACCAAGAAAGAGCTCAACGGATGATAAACACGTTTCTGCTGAATCTTGGAGGGAAAGGGAGTTTAGAAATTGGCCAAAAATTAGAGAGTACAGCCTAAGCCAGTCTTTAACACCGATGAAGTGTTCTGTCGTCAAGCTACGCCTAATGTTTTTTAAACACATCTGTGTACTCTCTGTGGGGAACGTATTGTTGCATCCTTCTACTGTTAAACACACATTTATTTATCACACATGTATCCAGAACGGAAAGTAGCAACACCTGTAACACGTTTCAGCTCAGTGTTTCTCTCTGTGGTGTTCCCCGCTCAGTGGCGCACACGTGCTGATTGACGGAGACACAGACCTGGGATACGTCGAGGACGGGACGGCCTGCGGGACGGACAGCATCTGTTTGGATCACAAGTGTTTGCCGATTGAACAGTTCAATTTCAGTACCTGCCCCGGAACCACAGACAAGACCATCTGCTCCGGACACGGAGTACGCCACAATTCTCCTGCACAAACCTGCGGCCATTCATTTGACACTGCATGCTGAATGTTCTGGAGTACTTCCATTAAACTATAAACCTGCAAGTTTTTCAATGAGCTTCCTCCTCGCAGGTGTGCAGCAACGAGCTGAGGTGTGTGTGCGACCTGGGCTGGACAGGAGACGACTGTTACTCCAGGTCCCCGTTCAGTCTTGTGGTGGGACCAGCTGCTCCTGTTTCAGGTACAGCATATAGTCCTGCGTACAGCCAACCAGCTCATGTCTCTCCTTGCTGATTTCTCTTTTATCTGCAAGTCATATCTGTAGCCATTCCTAATCTCCACCAGTTTTACTACTGTCCCTTTCTTTCACGATTACAAATTCACTTTAAGCTACATGTCAAGTCGCTGCACCGTGCGTGTCACTCTTTTTTTGTCATTATTTTCTCGCTCGTGTTTTGTCGACAGACTGATCTCTTTGACGGATTGCCTCGAGGTCAGAGTTTGAGTTTCTTTTTTGACTGTTTGTTCTGTTTCTGTTTTCATTTTCTGATGGTTTTCCTCGCTCATCCCATTCCGAGTTCTCTGTAGTTGTGACATTTACTTTATAAAGTAAAGTTTATCACACGAATAGGAAGCTGAACCGTGTTACTTGTCCTGAAAAAAGTGCTGAAGTAGAAGGGCTTTTTCGGCTTATTCTCCCTTCTCTTTCTTTCAAACTTTCCCCGCTGTATCTCTTGTGTTCTGTTGTGTCCTTCTGCTTTGTTTGATGGTTTGTTTCCCCTCAAAATGATCAGATTGCTCACAGGACCACAAGACTAACCCAATCAATTAGCACATATTTGGCTCCCCACTCTCATCTTCTCTTCCTCTGTCTTCCTCAGGTATCACCAGCACCAACATCATCATCAGTGCCATCACTGGCTCCATCCTCTTTCTCGCTCTCATACTGGCAGTCACAGCCTGGTGCTACAAGTGAGTGTCCACACAGCCCTAAAGAGCGATGCCTAGATGCTGCTAAAAGATGAGCAGAAACCAGGATTATGTTCTCTTCACAGGAGCTACAAAAAGAGGCGATATGTTGAGTCCGAGGTTCACAGAAGATTCTGCCGGTTTGCTGCTTTTCGCTCTTGTATTTTATTTTATTTTTGTCTTATGATATAAAATGCACCACAATGCTAAGGAATGCTTGAATATGAGCTCTTGAAGGGCAAATTCAGCAAATTAAGGTAACCTATTTCTAGACTTTTTGGTTTAAAAGTAGAGTATGCAGTCTTGCTGGAAATTTCCCCAAGTCCCTTTTTGAATAACTGCTGATGCACACGACAGTCTTACCTTGCTCGTCCGCTCCTTTTTTCCATTTTTCACAGGTGGAACAATATATCTCAAAAGGTTTCCGAAACCGTTTTAGGTTATGATTAGGATTACATCTTTAGTTTTTGTTATTGGAACCAGATTCGTCAATGACATAAATAACAGTACCAGCTAGGGTAGCTTTTTGCTGTTTTCTAATCGATGATGATGGTATGCCATGAAAAATGTGTTTCCTGTAGTTCAGTTGCACAAATAGATGAGAGAATATATATATATATAAAATTAAAACATATTTTCTCAAGTATTAATTAAGTACATATTTCCAAATAAATTAAACTTAACAAGAAAATCTACAAGAAAACTTTTTTTCAGACAGCTTTTAAATTTATGAAAGAAGCTTATTGTTTACTAATGTATAATGCATTACAAGACAGCCATAGAAAAAGAATTATGTATTTTATCAGAGTCCTCACTTAGTCATAAATAAACTCTGGTGGTAGTTTTGTTGTGTTAATTTATATTGCGTCTAAAGATATTACCTTGGTATTTCCAGACAAATTCCCCCCGGTGACTATGTCACCAAACCCGGGGATGCAGATTCATTTTACAGCGACATGCCTCCAGGCGTCAGCACCAACTCCGGATGCAGCTCCAAGAAGAGGTCAGCCTGCCTGTCCCACCTGCAGATTTGCACGCTGTCCTTCACTCCATCCTTCCCATCCATTTCTCAGAACATCTCAGTGTTTGGCTTCAGGTGTGCCATTTCATCATCCCTCATTCATTTGCTGGTTTCCAACTGTGTAAATTTGTTGCATTTTTTTTAAATAACTGATGGAGCTGTCGCTCATAATATGTCTTCATATTATGCTTTTTCGAGCACCATGGCTTTTATATAAGTAAATTTTTATTTAATTTTAAAAGCTAAACAAAATGTCAAAACAGGGGAACCTTTTGGCATTAAAGAACTGAGTCATTCATGATGCTGTATACTCACTTCTTCACTTCCTGTTTCATCCACGGCTCTGGATGTTTACATATCATGCTAACAGTCGCCTACATTTCCTCTTGTTTTCAAAAGTCACACTAGACTCAGAAAATGTTGAAGGAAATCTTTTAAAACGTTTTATTTGTGGTGTGTTTGCGTAGATCTAATGGCCTGTCTCACTCATGGAGCGAGAGGATTCCAGATGCCAAACACATCACCGACATCTGTGAAAATGGGAGACCACGAAGCAACTCGTGGCAAGGTGACGCACTGATACGCTGAAGCAGATGTGCTGCCTGAACGTAGAAATTATAATAATATGATTAAAGACAGCCATTCACTCTCTGCTTTGACTATTGCTGTGAATATTATTTACAGTATAACTATTGTTCATGAATGTGAAATTAAACCTTTTCAGGAGCCAGATTTATCAGTATCAAAGAAAACTTATGCCGCTTGAATATAATTTTCACCTCTGCCCTACTACTTATATTTTCTATTTTACTGGAAACAAACACAAAGTTCTTACTCTAACTTTCTTTCCAGGAAACCTGAGTGGTAATCGGAAGAAGCTGAAAGGGAAGAAGTTCAGGGCTCGCTCCAACTCCACAGAGTGAGTTCACCTCAGTGCCACTGTGTGGCATAAATTTTTTTTTTTTTTTTTTTAAATAGGAGAAACGATCAAGTAATATTTTACATTGGAACCTTTTTATGTCAACAAATCTAACAACAAAAAAATTTATTTCACTAGTCATTTTTACTGAAGAGGTGCTTCAGTAAAATATTTAGAAATGAATGGATTTGGTTTAAAAAAGACGGTTAGGGGTTAGATTAAAAAAGAAAAGACCAAATGTATTATTTTAAAGCTAAAAATCATTAGAGCTGAAAATGAGCTTTTCTATTGGTTTTTATATCAGAAAAGCAATTTACAAACATAGTTTTCTGACAGAGAAAGTGCATTTGTCTAAAATGGCCAGTGTTCCACCATATATGGATGATGTCTTATCTGGAACTGCAGATGATTGATTGTTTTCTTAACAGAAATACCTTTTTAAAGGTGGAGACATGGCTGCTTATTAGCACCAAAATGAATGGAGTAAGCAGTAGATTTTCAAAGTTTACCAAAAGATCCCCAGTGAAAAGTGAGATCTGCGAAAGTGAAGAATGAATAGAATAGAATAGAAATAGCTTTGTTGTCCCACACAACAAAGCTGTGGGAAAATTTGTGCCTGACAGTGGCAAAAACAAGTAGAAGACGCAAGACTTACACACAAGATTAAATAATATGAAATGAACAAAATTAAAAAAATTTTGCTGTACAGCAGCAGAGAAAGAACATATCAGAAAGTAAAGATACTGTGCAATAATAAATAAGGCATATTCAGATAAATATGTTAAATGTTAAAGTTAAAAGAAAGATAAACAGCAGCCAATTTACAAAACGATTTTTTTTTAAACTGTGCGTAAGAGGATTGCAAATGGGTCTTTTTTCTTTTTGGGTTCTCTGTCAGAAAATGTCAGCAAATGACGTTTTTAAACCGGCTCGGCTCCTCTCTGCTCGGTTTTACTCTGCGCGGTTTGTGTTTCGACTTGCCCAGAAAAGCTTGGAAGAGGGAACCGCCTCCTGGGAGTGGTTTTAGTCCCTGTCTCCCCGCCCCACGCCCTGTTTGCAACATTCAACTTGAAAGAAATCAGCGAGAAATGGTAAAAAATAAAAATAAACCATTATAAATACACAAAGACATAAGTAAAAAAAATAATAATACAAATAGCGTTTGTATAATTGTATATGCAAGACTGTCTTGGATGTTTTTAAAGAGAATATAATCCAGCAGGATAAATATCAGGATCACACATCAACTTTAACTAATAATAAAATATAGCACAGCTTCAGAGAGGGAGAAGAAGAGAGGGCAGATGAAGGCTGTCTGACTTGCTCCAAAGTTTGCCTCACGAAGTTAAAATTTACAGCTGTATTAAATTTTGCCTCAGCCATGGCGGGAGCGGCGAGAATAGCGCAAAAGATTTTTCATCACTTTCCAGTTTTTCCAGACTTTCATGGAGCTAAACCTTCTAATTTTTTCACGTCGAAACTCCGCTAATATCAGTATCCTGGTGACACAGTTTTTCAGAGAAAAGGGAATGCTGGTGTAAACAAAAGTATGTTGGAGTAACAATGCCGGTCAGAAGAGGAGTAGCAATTACTTCTATCCGAATTCTGCCAGAATAATAACGCTTTTAAATCCCTTGGTACGCTTTTTCACTCCTGCTCTCTGACATTGTTTCTTCTGACCTCAATCTCCTCATCAGGTACATCTCCACATAAATCTTTACCTTATTCATTTATATTCAAGCTAAAGACTTTGATATCACTACTTGCTTCTTAGGGGGTTGTTATATTAAGTGTTCATCAAGTGTATTATTTCAGAGTCGCATCACACTTTGGGAACCTTCAGCTACATTCCCAGCTGCCTTGAGTGAGCTTTCATTGAACGCAAATAGAAAGAAAACGTTTTACATATATGCCCTTTAAGTAAATTTTAGGCAACTTCTGTTGTTCAACTAAGCATTTTTTTCTCTCTAATCTTGAAGAAATGTTTCATAATTTTAGGCTGAAAACTAACTCAGGTGCTGCTTTCTAGAGAAAAAGTTTATTAGTGTTTGAACAAGTCTGATGTGATGTCTGACAACCCAAAAAGTTGTTTATTATGCATCAGGTTTGTTGGCAATTAAAAAAAGATCATAACCTCTGTCTTTTGCTTAAATTAAAGTATATTGGCAGAAAACATTTGCATTTAACAAAAGATGCAGAGGTCACATTGTTCTCATTAGAGTGAATTCTTTAACTGGCTTTTTTGGCTGTACTGCATCTTTTAATCCCAAAACGTTGGTCTGAGCCTGTGAATTAATTAAATATCAATGTTTGTTGACTGTGAATCAACAATATTCAGTGTGCATCGACTGCCTCTCTGTCTGCCACGTTAGCTTCTGTGTTTCTTTTTATCACTTAATTAAGATCTTTTTTGCACATGAGGCAGCCTGTAGTGCATCAGCAGTCATTCTGAGCATGTTGCTGATTGGCTGAGAAGCTGGCTGCTTGGAATGACATGACCAAAACGAAGCCGCGCCTGTAACCCGCAACACTGTTTGTTTGTTTGTTTGTTTGTGATTGCTGTGTTCATTCGAAACCACATGCAGGTCTGTCCACTATCTTCACCGTTCTTCGATGCAGCTCAAGCTCTATCTTTGCTCCGCTCTCCTGAAATACTTCCTCTGTCCTCCCTCTTTTGCTCACTTGTAGAGATATTCAATTCCTTCTTTCCTTATCTCTCTTCTCCCCCTCCTTGTGTTCGTTCCCCACCCTTCCCCACCTCCTCCCCACAGGTATTTAACCCCTCGCAACAAAACAGAGTTTTATGATGTAACTAAATGGGTAGAAGATGTGAATAAAAACACTCAAGGACCTTTCCTTAGGTATTAATTCAGATTATGTCCCCTACCTCACACGCTTGTCTAAAGTTCCTTCACTTTTCATTTGATTTCTGGTTTGAATCGAGGAAAATTTTGTGCCAATTTGGTCTTATTCCCTCCCCCTACGGTTCTAAGAGAAACTGAGAAAAAGAAACTGGCATGTTGCTATGTGGAGTTCTTAAAAAGGAAACACAATTCAACAGAGCGGACAGAGATTAGTTCCCCGTTTAAACAGCTCCCTTTTTAATTCGCAGACTATTATTTTGCTTCACTGCCATTCACAAATGAAAACTAAACATATAAGAGCAACATTAAAGTTATTTTCCTCCTAATTTTCCTTATTCCCTTCTTTGCTCCCTTTCTTCCCCCCAGTCTCTTGTTACCTCTGCATGTTCAGTGTTGTTCTCTCAGTAAGTGTTGGTGGCCCCGCCCCGCCCCGCCCCGCCCCGCCCCGCTCCAGCTGACTTCTCATGCACCAGGTCGATGTCGGGGCTCGGCCGAACCCTTTCAGCCTGCAGCCCTGGCATCATCTCCGTGCTGTCGTGACCAAGTCAACTCTCTGATTGTGTCTGAGGTCTATAGATGGCTGCGAGTTTTACCACTGCTAACGATCAAATGACAAGCACTGGAATCTATAGACCTTCACCGCGTCCAGACGCTCACTCTTCACCCTCCCTGTTTTACAACAACCAGAGAAGGACACCCACAAAACGAACAGAGTGAAATGGAGCCTGGGTACACATGGCAGAAGGCAAAACGTATCTTTTCCATGTAGTTGTAATAAAAGAATGCATCTTTTTTTCTTTGAAAAAAAAGTGTCCAAAATGTTTGTTTACTATGTTGTGGATAATGGTCTGCCCCTGTTACAGGTTTTCTTTTCTGTTTTTACTAGTTTTAGATCATCTGAAACATTTATGATGACATATAATAAATACAAAATGCAGTTTTCAAAAGATTGGTTAATTTATTAAGGGTAGAAAAATCTATCCAAGCCAACCAGGCTCTATCTGAAAAGGTTATTGCCCCCTAAACCTTATTTTTCCAAACCTTGGCGGTTGCGTCTATGTTGCTATGGAGGAATTTGGGCCAATTTGCAGAATTGGTTTAATTCAGCCATACTGTGGGTTTTTTCAAGGATGATTGGCTTGTCTAAAGTCAAGTCACTACATCTCAAAAGGATTCAAGTCTAGACTTTGACTAGGCCATTCCAGAACCTTGTTTTTGGAGTAATTCAGAGGTACCTGCATAACCCAAGCTATATGTGGTCGAGCCTTTTCTTTTGGGATTTTGTGGTAGAGAGCAGAGTTCGAGGCTCCATCTATAACAACAAGTCATCCAAGTCTTGAAGCGAAGCAGCCCCAGACCATCACACTACCATCACCGTGTATGACATTCTCATAAAATTAAACTTTCTTTTTAACCCGGATGGAAGAGCGTTCACATACACCCTTTTGTAGCAATTCCAGCTGTAAGTGGCTGAGGATCAGTCTCTATAAGCTTGCGGCTCACCACATCCTGCCACTGGGATGTTTGCCCATTCCTTAAAGCAAAACAGCTCCAGCTTCTCTAGGTTGAGGGATTTTTGCTTGAGAACAACAGTCTTCAAGTTTAGCCACAGATTCTCAATTGCATTGAGGTCTGGACTTTGACTAGGCCATTCAACATATCTGCAGATTCTTCTTCAACCACTCAGGTGTAGCTTTAACAGTGTGCTTCGGGTCATTATCCTGCTGGAAGGTGGACCTCCGTCCCAGTTTCAGATCATAGGCAGACATCCCTGTATTTAGCACGGTCCATCTTTCCCTCGACCCGGACCAGTTTCCCAGTCCCTGCTGCTGAAAAACATCCCCACTGCCACCACCATGTTTCACTGTGGTGTTCTAAATCTGGGGAGTCAGCCGCCCACGTGCCTTTTGGCAAACTTAAGCCATGCCTTCTTATTTTTCAGAACTAAGTAATGTCTTTTTTCTGGCCACTCTTCCATAAAGGCTTATTGAGGTCCTATGCACAGCTCCTCCAGTCTCTGCTGTGGAGCTCTGCAGCTCCTCCAGTCTCTGCTGTGGAGCTCTGCAGCTCCTCCAGGGATAACGTTGTTCTCTGCTGCTTCTCTGATTAATGCCCTCCTTGTCCGGCCAAGGGGTGAATACTTTTGCAAGGCACTGTTTTAGTGTAAAAATCCCTATGTGGGACAGGCCGCTGTGTTTATTTTGGTCCCGACTCTATAACGGATGCTGTTCTTGCCTTATTGTTGACTTATGAAGACTTGTGTTAAAAATGTTCTAGTTTCTCTTGTGACCCAGTGGGTGAGTCTTTGATGAAGTCATTTTGGTAGGTTGGCCACTGCTGTGCAGGTTCTGCATTGCTCTATGGTTTACCCATCTGTAGGTAATCTCTCACTGTTCTTTGATGGAGTCCCAAAGAAACGGCTTTGTAACCATTTCCAGACGTACAGATGTTTCTCATCTGTCCTTGAATCTTTTTTTTTAGATTGGAGCATGATTTTTTGCTTTTATTATATAATATGTTATAATATATGATGTACCAATTATATTAATGATTATATGCTAATATTTAACCTACCTTATGCTGTCATACAGGTTCTGTTAAAGTGATTTCTTGAGTTTAAGATTTTTCCCTTAATAAATGAAAGGATTTAAAAACTCCTTTATGTTCTATGACCATTTAAAAAAAACTTGAAGAAATCTGTACATGGCAAATAGTTTTCCACAACTCTCCATTTAAGTGGTCTTCAAATATGATAATTTCTTTATGCTACGTATTAAGGTGAAAGCCTCTGGAATCCACCAGCTCCACTCTCTCTGGTTCTTTTGTGAATCCGGGACATTTCGACCGTCGCGCTGCAGGTGGTTCCTGTGTACAAGCTGCTGCACATGGGACAGTCTCCCTGTCTTCCTTTGTTCCTACCACAGTGGTGCTTTAAAAATCATGACAACCTTTTGGTAATTTCTGCATACAGATGAATTGAATCATCACTGGATTCAGATGTCCTAAAAGTAGCCAAATCATTTAATGAAGTTATATCAATTAATTGTCCCGTTCTTCTGGATTCTGGTGCGTCCTTGTATTTCAGTAAGTAATCGTTGTTCAGTCCTGCACATAAACAGAGTAACTTTGTAACTTTGGGATGTTAGTGGATTTCCCTGATTTAACCGTTCAGGCGCTTCTATAACTAAAATATTAAACTAAAGTCTGGATAAGGACATGAGCATTTCACAACATTAACTTGATTAGATTCAAAAGTGCTGCTGTTTCTTCAAATGCAGTTTACTGACACATGATATTTCCCTCTGTAACGCCAACCCATCCTGGGATCATCAAGCGATTATTTAGTTATTTAATTTAAGTTGGTCGACACCAAAGGCAAAAAATATGCCTTTGTCTCATAGCAGATTTTACATCTTTCATCCTAACAAATGCGCAATACACCAAATGAGGGTGCATCATAAACAAAATATAGATGTTACGGGATTGGGAAGAAGAAATGTGCTCAATTTCTAATAATTTTTACTTGTGTAAAAAGAATAAAAACATTTTAGATGCAGAAAACATGTGGCAACATGAAAAAAAGATTCACAGCAGCTTAAAGATCAGCATACCTTTGCTACTGCGTGATGCATAACGCAGGATATGATTGGTTTGATGCTACTTTGTGGAAAATGCAAAAATCTGATGATGATTTTGGTCATATTTATACAGAAACAATGACATTTAATAAAATAAACCTTTTAAGCACCACTGTATACTATTGATTCCCAGCTTCGGTCTGGTCTGCGGTCAAAATTGCCTCCAGCATTCCTCTGACTGATCCAGTCTATCAGCTGGACAGGAGCTGATAGACTGTTTCCTGTTTCATCAAATAATATCTCCTCCTAATCTCCCTGGCCGTGTTTTCGCGCTCTTGAGCCGCCGCTTTTGAACTCTGAAGCCTGTTTGTCGCAGAAGACGGCAGCTGGGAACCGCTGTGCACGGAGGTCGCTCTGAAAAGCTAAGCCCTGTTTGCTTTTCTTTACGCTTCTCATGAGCAGCGGCTTCAACTTTTAAGAGCAACTTCTGTCCTGATGAAGGTGAAGCTGAGTTACTGACGCAGCTAAAGAAGGATGTTGCCCAAAGTCACAGATCTAACATTAGCTCAACGTTTTCTGTCTAACCTCATTTTGCCATCTGTGTCTTTGGTCAACATGTTCCTGAAGCAGCTATAAAGGGAGGACGCAATAAGCCTAATGGTGTCACCTTCTCTTTTTTTCCTCAGGACGCTATCCCCTGCCAAGTCCCCTACTTCGTCTACAGGATCCATTGCATCCAGCAGAAGATACCCTTACCCCATGCCGCCACTGCCGGACGACCAGAGGAAAGCCAACAGGCAGAGTGCCAGGGTGAGCATCCCACAGCTTACACCATTCTAACCCCAGACTGTAACATTTAGAAAGGTTAAAAAACATTTAATAGGGAATCCGATTGTGACATCGTGCTGAAGCACTTCTCCATGTTTGGGGTTAGCCTGGCCACAACCCACATGTGGGACTGTGGCAGATCTAGGCTGCAATGTCAGATAAAGTGTAAGTTGTTTGTGCGCTGAGGGAAATATCCCAGCATTAACAAAAGGGACATAGTCAGTTAGATGCCATAGACAGGGAAAAAAAAAGCATGGAAACTATTTAAACCCTCAGTGAGAATCATTATTAAGCTAGGCTGGTGTTTTCCTGTCCGTTAGATATTATTAGACATATTAAAAAATAAAAAAATAAAACTCTATTCAGCTATGCACTGTTTCATTGATTTTTCTGCAGTGCTGCGTTAATTTAGACCCGAGTTATAAATATCCATTATTGTATTTATAATAATTTATATTTTGTGGGTTTAATCTAGTCTTTAAATACGTGTTTGCACTTGTTATCAGAGTACTTGTTTTTCTCAATTGTTTCTTGTTCATGAGGCGCCCTGTAACTTACATTTCAAAAGGTGCTCTATAAAGTTATTATTATTATTACTAATGCAGATGTTTGTCTCTTTCTCTCCTGTTTGCCTCCCTCCCTTGCTCTCTTTCCAGCTGTGGGAAACATCAATATAACTGACTTTGCAGAGAGATCCTAAAAGAGATAAACATTTCTCCTTTTCTACAAATGGAAAACAGAAAACAAAAAAACAAAAAACAAAATTGACTCTGAAGCTCCTACAGAGAGAGAAAGAGACAGAGAGTGAGACCCCTAAATAGAAAAAGGATGCGGACAGGAGTCCGTCGGAGTTAGGGTGTACAAATATGTTCGAGGCGGTCTCTGCAAGATGACGCAGGGAAACGAGCCTCCTGGAGCTCCGCCCGAGCTGTTCGTTTTTGTTGCAAGCATCATAAATCAGACTGGACCCCCACCCCCACCTCTCATAGCCCAGCTCTTGTCACCGTCTCTTCGGACACCCTGACCCACCCTAAGGCATCGGAGCTCCTGTTTGAAGGAAGCAGAGGAGGCAGGAAGAAGCCAATGCATCACTCTTGAGTCTAAACCGACTGATTTTGGCAGGATGCGTTTGAATCGAAAGTGCCCTGCTGCGTGCATGAGAGAAGCCCTGTTCATCAGCTACATCGTCCTGGGATAAAGAAGACAAGAGCAGCGGCCTGACCTGAAAGGAAAGCACACATCTGCATTAAAACCAACCCACGTGTCGCCTGTTATGTTTCACGTCATGAACCAATCCTGCGCTCCTTTTCTTCTTCTTCTTCTACCCCCAAAATTTGCTGAAGTGTGTGTAAATATGTACAGTAAAATACACACAGAGTAAGCGTGTGCTTTTATTTTGAAAGACAAAAGCATAGAGTAAACTCATCTCATGGTTTTTGCTGTAGACAAGAGGCCGACGTCTGTAGAGGAATATAAAGACCCTGCATTGTTCTGTCAGGGTTCCCTTTTTTTTTGTCTTTCTGGGAGCTCTTCGTCGCTTTATCCATCAGCAACAGAATGTGTCTTTTTTTACGTCATCCTGGCGTTATTTTCTTCTAATCTCTGTGATAAACCTCCAGCTGATTGTGACACACTGGGAGCGTTACTTTAGACGGTTCTGGACAAGTATTATTTTAGCATAATTAAGATAGTTTTCCGTGCCATTTCCCCTTTTTGAGGTATAAATGGACTCGGATGTGTTTGCTGTAGTTTATAGAGGTCCCACTTATCACTCATGTTGTTTTTGGAAATGTAACCCCCCCCCCCGATCGTGCGAGGGAATGTGCTGCCCCCTTTTTCACAGGAAGCCCCTCACTTCACGTCACTTGAATGTGAGACAAAGAGACGAATGTGGTCGGCCGAACTCGGAAAGGACTTTCATGTGTGTGTTTCGGATTTAGCCGTGAGGGTTCGAGACGTTTCAGCCTTTGTAAATGATTAACTATTGCTGTACAGTGCTTGCTGTTTGAGCTTGTGAAGACCAATGGCATGGCAGTTCTATATCGAACCTTAAGTTATATCTGTGGTTGGCTAACTGTGAGGCCAGAACAGGGAGAACGAGCATGTCACTGAAAGTCTTTAACCCTGCTCCATTTGTCTTAATGAGGTTTGTGTCCCGCCGCCGCTCAGCAGCGGGGCGTCAGAGTAAAGTCGCGTTTCTGTCGCACCTGTGCAGCTATTTAGGGTGGATGTCTTGGTGCCTGCTTCCCAACAGCAAGTCCTTTGTACAGTTGCGACTCGTTGCTCTACCTTGCGTAGAAGCCGTCCTCTTAAAGCTCTGGGTTTGTCATTTTACTAGTGTTTCTGTTCCTCTTTAACGTGCGTAGTTCATGTATGCCGTATTAGATCTGTATAGGTGAACCCATCCTCACAATGTTGAACTAATAATGCCTCTATCATCTTGTTTTTTTAAGTATCTTTTCAACGTTCATCTTTCTGTCAGCATTACAGGGTTCCTACAAATGTTCCCTTTCAAAATTTCCGAGTCTTGCAGGCTCGTAATCCTAGATCAGCAGTTTTTATTCTGGACATTTAAGTTTAACAGGCTGACCTATAGTCCCATAAAAACAAGGATTTGTCTTTTAAGCTTCTGTTTTTTTGACACGCTAAAACATTTCAGCTCAACCATATTTTAACTTGACAGAAACATAATCAGAGTAAATAAAAAGTGCAGCTTTAAAATAGCAATTAAACCATCCTGGTTCTATTTGAGAAAGTAATTACCCCCTTAATTTAATAATTTGTTGTGCCCCCCAATAACTGCCAACCAGTTTTTGTGATAATTGGCACCCAGTCTTTAACATCACTGCAGGGGAGTTATAATTAAACATGGGACCAAGTTGGTTTGGATAGCTTTTTTCCCCTGAATAAATAAAATCATCATTTGAAAACATTTGCATTTACTCATTTATATTTATCCATATTAACTTTATCTAAAAGGTGACAAAAACGTAAATATGTAAAGGGGATTTTCTTTAAGAACCAGCAGGTTTAGAGGCTAAAATAGCAGTGAAATTTTTAATTTCTAAACAAACGTTATAATCCGTAACTCAAAGATCAAAACCGCCAGTCAGTTGGACGATAGCTTGAGTTGTGATTTGGCAAATCTTGGATGAAATTAAAGTAAAATTTAAACATACATTTATTCTTCAAAAGGTTAAGATTTCCCCATCTTCTATTTTTCCTACACTTGTCCAGACAAGGAAAATAACATTCCTATTCCCAACTTTTCAGACTGTAGGAACCCTGGCATTATGTACAGCAACAATTCAACCGGTAATTAAGTGCTTTGTTGTAAAATTTGTTTTCTTGGCTCTAGAGTTTTGCTCCTCTCACTTTTCCTGAGGCGAGCATCATTTTTAGAGCTGCCGAGTAACGTTTTAACACGACAACACTGTGTTAATGAAGACATCCGTTCTGGTGTCCTGGACTTTGCACTGCACAACCCTCGGAGCTCCGTCTGTGAGGGACGGGACCATGCAGGCTGCAGAGGCATCTGCTTCAAACATGTCTGTGGATTCAGCCTGCACACACAGCTGGACTGAGCGACCCGACCAGGACACAGTGTCCACCCCTCCAGACGAGCTGTGGACTCCGTCTCTGGCCGGAAACTTTGAATGTATTTGCGTACTCGACCAGACCAACTACTTCGGTGTGCTCCTGTCCGGCCAGACCGGTCGGCCCTCGGCTCCAGGAACACTGCAGTTGTTCTTTTTTTTTATTAGCATTATTTTTACCTGTGTGCTGTACAGACTATTGATGCAAAAATCAGCCCACTTATTTTTTCCCCCCCTCCTTATTAAGTATTGTAATATATTTAATACAAAATAAAACTTTCATTCAAACACAAACCTAAGTTTATTGAGTTAGAATCAATCAAACACTACTAACCCTCAATAACAGTATTTCCACATATTCCCTGAAACATTTTGGATGCGGTATGTTGGGACATTATCAAAGCATTTAAAGTGCACACAATAATGACTTTGATCATAATCTTTGTGAGCCTTTGGCTGAAGCAGAAACAATGTTCTTCATTTCATGTAGACGGCGCTGCTTTGCACCAGAAAGTCAGAGGAAGCGGCTCAACGTTCCAGACTTGTAGACAACGATTCCTCCATCGACACTGAACAGTTTTTGTTTCTCAGGTGTTCCTTGACAGATAAATCTTCCCACCACACTTTGTTTTAGCTGACAGAACTCATTGTGTCCTGCCGACGCCGCTTGACTTGAGATTTTGTCCACAGTTTCTCACAAATGTTCATGAAGTTGGCGCCTCAGTGCTTGCAGCTTTTCCTGGTGCACGGTGCTCATTTCCATGGCGGCGTGCTCGTCCAGGGAGAGCCGAATGCAGCTCTTCACACGGTCGACACCGAACCCGGTGAGGACGGAAACGGGCATCACGTGTCTGAATGTTATGAAGTTATTCGGGATCATATCATCTGGCAGCAAATGTGTGAACGCTGTGGATGGAGGAGAAGAACAGGCAAATCTAAAGTGACAATACACCATCAGCTTCGCCATTTTTGATGTAAGCTGTTTGCTTTACAGGCAAAACTTCCAATAACTTTACAACTGGATCACAAAAAAAGTAAGACTAATAGGAATCTATACATATATTCTAGCCACAAAAAAAATCAAACACTTTGTACAAAAGTCTTTGTTTTTCAGTGGACGCCCTAATAAAATACTTTAAATATCAGTAGTTGTGGTCTTATGGCGACTTACAATATGCATCTTTGCCACTAGATGTCAGTACATCCTTAAACCTGCTCCAACACATGCATTCAGTCAGATTAACTGTTCAGGACCTGAAGGATAACTGTATTGAGCTATTTAGATTTACATTTAAGCTACATGTTTAACAAACCCTGTTGAATACTCAAACTAAATTACCCTCTGGGTTTTGCAGTTGCTCTTTCAGTTCTTCCAGTTTGTCCTCAGCGTCAGGCAGGTCCATTTTGTTTACCGCCAGTAACGCAGGCTTTGACACGAGCTCCTCCTTGTACAACTCCAGCTCCTTCAGCGAGAGGTGATAGAGACGTGAAACTAGGTTTCCAGTTCCGCAGAATATACAGCAAAGAATTAGTCAAGGTTCCTACAAAGTTTCTTTTGTCATTTTTGTGGGACCAGCAGCCTTTATTGCAAGTAGGCTGACAGAAGGGGGACTGAGAGAGGGGGAAGACATGCAGCAAAGGTCCACGGGCCAGAGTCAAACCTGGGACTGCTGTGTCGAGGACTTAAGGGCCCCCCACACAGAACGTGGTGTGCGCTGCGCTTGCCGCGGGGTTCAGCACCGCGCCAATGCTGGCTCAGCTCTGCACGCTGCTGCTGGGCTGGCGTCATTCTTTTTGTTGTCAGCAGTAAATATGGATCTGTCCTGTACTAAGAAGCAAGCTATGCTAGTGAGGAGAAAACAAGCAGCTAGGAGGAAGAGGCTGTGGATGCACGAGACCCTCAGGTCCATGGAGCTTGTTAAATAGCTCTGTTTATTCTTCCCCATTTTGCTTCCTGGTTTTTCTGGCTTCCATATATTGGTCGCACACGCTAACCCTGCGCCACCGGCAAGCCCTCCTGCACGGGTTTCACTTCAAACGTTCAGATTTTTCCAGATTCGGATGTTTTGAAAGTATAAATACCAAACTTCACTGGGAATTTACTGCAAGTATTTCTACAGAGTTATCAAACCAGCAAAAAACATGATAGACGGACTAACAGACGGATGGATGGATGGTGGGGCACAGATACAACTTTTAGGAAATACCCATATAAACCAAGGAAAAACAAATTCCAGACTCTTAATATTATGTGTGAACCCTAATAAACATTTATGACATGGTAACAGTAAAAGTGGGATTTCCATGAAAATAATCCACACATCTCGCAGCAATAAACTCACCTTGGTGAGAAGCTGCACAGCTTCGAAGGCAGATCTGAACGGTGTTTTACTGGCCAGCTGGAAACCAGTAACATCCACCTGCAGGAAAACAGAACACCCCAAAACTAAACCAAGGCTGACGTATTTATCTGGAAGGTTATTTTTGCTGCTACGAACCACAAAAAGCAGTTGCTTGGTCCTTTCTACGTGCTTCAGGAACTTGTGCCCCATGCCTCTGTTCATGTGAGCCCCCTCAATCAGTCCCGGCAGATCCGCAAGTGAGATCTGCCAAAATAAAAACAATTGATGAGGGGAAACTCAAAAACATACAATAGGCATCGGTGAGAATTCACATACTTGCTTGTAATCTGGATACATTAGCTTGCCGATCTCTGGCCTCAAAGTTGTGACTGAAAGACAAAGAACTTTAGAAGAAAAAAAAAGCAAAAGACGTTGGATTTACTGAGCTTGTAATTGCTATATTCTTACAAGCATAGCTGGCAATCTGAGGAGTGGCGTTAGACAAGGCTGTGAGGAGAGATGACTTTCCTGCATTTGGGAACCTGATGGCAATTTAACAAGAGGATAATTCGGCATTAAAGTCTCAGCCAAAATACAGTAAATGGTAAAACAATTCAAGACTTTTGCTTCATTTTTTTTGTCACGCTACAACTAAAAACTTGTATTTTGTACCATTTATTCTACTAAGATCTCTTGTGTTAGACCGAACAAAAAGTAGCTCATAATTGTGAATGAGAAGCTCTCCTGATGAACCACCTCCACCACATAAAGTCTTTAGCCACCTCTAACAGACGGATAACAGAAGCGGTGCCCTGCATTTAGCTTAGTACATCATCAGCATGCCCACATTGTGCTGAGGCATAACCACGCCGTCCAGATTTTCCATTGTAAATACATTAGAAATTGTTGCTGTAATGAAACACAGAGTTCAAGGGGTGTGAGGCACAATAAACTTGCTCACGTGAGTTTCTACTCACCCTACAAGGCCCAGGTCAGCGATGAGTTTGAGGTCCAGTCGTATTTGCTTGGCCTGGCCTTTCTTGGGCTCAAAGGCAGAGTAGGGAGTGCCTCCACATCCTCCTTTTGCCACCAGCACACGATCACCCTCTGCGTTCAATTCCCCTTTTGGAAGAAGGGATGAGAAAAACGTCTTTTTGCAAAAGAAACACTTCCTATGAATTTAAACTACTGACATAAAACATACCAAGTACTCTGCCATCGTCATCGGTGACAGTTATACCAACAGGTGCCGGGATTTCCTCGTCTTTTCCTCTTTCTCCCTTTAGAGCTCGGACACTGAAGTAAAAAAGATGTAATACTTCTGATCAACAAAACCATTCATTGATGTCTGATAGGTGAAATGCGTGTATTTAAGTGATTGCCATGATTTAAAGTGAGGTTGTGTTTGCAGACAACGACCTGCTGTTGCCTCCTGTTCCACCTCGGAACCGTTTCAGTGGGTATTTGTCCTTGATCCTCTTTAAAGTCATGTTCTTTGTCGCCACCACCCAAACATCTCCACCGTTTCCTCCATGTCCTCCAAGGCGGGGCAGAGCCATCCCGCCGGGGCCTCCACGTACATACAGGCGGAGATTGTCCAAAAAGTTTCCATACTGTATAGGTATGTAAAATAAATATATTTGAAATAATCCCCCCAAAAAAATCCCTTCATGGTTCATCACCAGCATTGCCTAAAGTACCTGTAAACCCACTTGATATTAAACTGCTGAGAACTGTGGTGGTTAGAGTAGGGCTGTCACCAAAATCAATAAATCAATTAATAGCGCGATACATTTAAATCACATGATCGCATAAAATATGCTCGATAATTTGCGGGAGAACGTGCGGGACAGTGGATCCTGAGGACCAGGGTTGAAGACCCCTGATCTAAACCATAACAAAAAGCAAATGAAAGACGTGTGCAATGCATTTTTCATTGATTTTATGTGATTGACCGTCACAAAGCATAACAGGGAGTGAGTGATAGATTGTCATATTGCAAGTATTTTTTTCAACCAAAAATAACCATGTGCCTTCAAAAACGTTGCCGCAGTATTGGGTTAGTATGGTGACTAAGCTACTAAATGTGCAAACTAGGCTATAGACTCTATAGGTTGCAGGATGTCTCCTGCCCAAAGACTTGCAGCTGTAAGTGAAAGGTGGTTCAACAAAGCGCAGTGGGGCTGAATACAAATGCATCAGGACATGTATAACCTTCCCTCCATTTCACAATTATGTGTTGGTCTGTTACATGAAATCCCAAATGTTCCTGCCTTTTTTCTCTGGTGAAAAAAAAAAATCAAGAGCTGAATACTTTTGCACTGAAAGCGTTGCAAGGCGCTGCAAAGGAGAGTGTTACAAAGTAGTTTTCTTGAAATACTGCAGTCCAAATATTGTGCAAGAAAAATAAAAAATATAAATTAGCTGCCAGAAGAATTGAATAATCCGAAATCATGAAATACATTTTTTTGCTTGAATGATTTTTTCCTCCATAACAACAAATAAATTAAATAGAATGTTTTCAAACGTGTGAGAAACTGTTTGATTTTGCATCCTGCATTCTTTTATTAAAAGTCTCCGACTGTTAGCTAGTCTGCTAAAGTCAAATGGTTTAAAACAACACCGATAAGTCATTTTGCATACATGACGCTTTTATTTACCTTGCGGAGGCAAATTCTACTGATGTGGACCATTCTCTGAGACGTTTATGTCTGCTTATCCTGTTTATCGCCACTGCTAGCTGTTAGCTGACATGTGTTTTCAGGTCGTGTGAAGGCAGCCGGAAGTGATTGATCCTCTCTTCTGATTGGATGATGAGGGGAAGAGGCGGGACCTCATGGAATGAACGGTTTCCATTCGCTGCTGTGACAGCTGCGTCTATCGCAGACAAAACATGGCGTTTGTTTTGTTTTTTTGTTTTTCAGAAAATTATATACAGGGAGCCATTTAACCAAACTTTGTACATTTATTCTTTTACCTGGCTGAAGCTCCGATAAAGATCACATTATTCATGTTTCTGGAACCATCGCAATAAGCCTGTCATTAAAAGAAACAACAGCAACATACAGGGTTTATAGAAAAAAAAACTATGTTTTTGTTTGTCTATTACTATTATACGATAGCCAAATATACTATTTGTATGACTTTATGCAAACATGTTATTTATTGTTTGTATTTCTCTTAGGCAGGGCTGAAAATTAAAAGTCAAAGTAAATTGCCAAGTACTGATATTCTGATAATACTGATAAGCAAACAAAATTTTAGGATTTTTAAAAGTGTAGGGAACAAGAAAGATGATATGTTGTATAAATATTGTAATATCCTAAATGTGTTCAAAAAGCGAATTGCAATGCATCATATGACAAAAACCTTCAGGAACATCAAACATTTCTTCTAAAGAAATAAGCATTCATTAAGTCGATATAAACATTGTCTTGCCTCAGTTTAGTCTCTATGGGGGAAATGTATAAATGTACCTTTTTGTGTGGGGAAAAAACATGGAGCAATAAAAATGTGCAAACGATTCAAGCTATGACCATAAACATGTTATATAGCGTTCACGTGTAATGTGATGTTGTCGGGAGAATATGCTTCAGCTGGGCAGTTCGTGTTTTATTTTCTTTGAAAAGGTGATCTAAGTCAATAAGTTTATCACCCCCACCCAAAAAAAAGTCATGTTATAATCACAAAATTGGGGTTATTGGGATTTCAAAGACCAAGACACACAGTAGCTCATAATTGCAAAGAATGAAAATGGTGCCTTTCAACACTACAGCTGAAAATCTGAAAAGTGTGGCGTAATTAGCTTCCCTTGAGTCAATACTTCATACAACCTCTTCACCGTCGCTGCTAGTCATCTAAAGACTTTCGTTGTTGCAAAAGAGTCAAAGCGCAGACTGCATATGGCAACAGCAAGTCTCTCCACAGATTCTTAACTGCATTGCTTGGTCATTCAAATGCACATTTGATCTGAACCATTTTATTTTAGCTCCGGCCTGTATGTTAGTCATCCTGCTGGAAGGTGAACCTTTGCCCCAGTCTATTTGTTTTTGCCTATCACAAAAAAAAAAAAAAATCACGACAAGCGTGGTGATGTTCAAGGGGCGTGAATACTTTAGGAAGGCATAGTGTACTTTGCCATGTTTTTGTGAGCAAAGGCTGCTCGCTGAGCAGCAGCGTCGGCGGCGCTGTGAAGATGCTGAGATGCTCTGATCTCGCTCCGTGAACGCGCTGGCGCCGCGCACGCCGAGGTGCGCATGTGGCCGCGGAGGAGCAGACGCATCACCCGGCTTGTCTCTTTAAAACTCTCCGCTGTCGGGACTCTGACAAAACCTAACGCTCCGTTTAAACTTTGGGGCTGAGCAGACCTGCACACACCGGGTCTGGTCGGATTCAACCGCACCGACATAGGTGAGCGTGTATGTGTGTGTGTGTGTGTGTGTGTGTGTGTGTGTGTGTGTGTGTGTGTGTGTGTGTGTGTGTGTGTGTGTGTGTGCGTGCGTGTGTGTGTGCGCGCCTGCATGATGTCGAGGGAGAGGTTTGCCTCATTATCTCATTCCAGAGACCCCAGACAGCAATAGATCCTCCCACCGGTCCGTGTCTATTTATACGGTTGGAAAGTGCTGCCGTGGGTCGTGATAACTGGACGCACCTGAGTGAGGACAGAGAGATAAATCACAGCACGGTAAGATCGAGCGCCTGGTTCCGGGTAGAGAGTAGGGGATGCATGTGAGCTTGACCTAAATTATGCAACGATGGGAACGTAGTGGCTGCAGCATGTGCTCCTTGTCGGACCTAAGGCTGCGCAGAGTCCGGTGGAGCAGAAGGAGGGGTGAGCCTGTTACGGCGAGGATGCTGTGGATGAAATGCTGCATCAGTTACTTCATCCGGTCGGGGGTGATGCAGCAGCATCCATATTAATATATGCTATGTTCCTGGTTCGGATTTAGTCTGCTTTAGTAACTCTCCCTCTGGGATGGGGCAATCTAATGGCCTATTAGAAGAAAATTATCGTTTTAGAACATGTTTCATACACGAATTTCTGGAGTAGCTCTCATGCTTTGTTCTTTATTGAAACACACATGTTTGAGTTATTTTCACTATAATTTGCTAGAATATAGTATAGTATTCTGGGAAGTGCTGCAAAGTAATAAGTGGATGAGCAACTACAGCATGAAAAGCAAAAATAAAAAAGGGCATATCTTTAACAAGAGTCACACTTTTTCACTCAGCAGTTGTTGTCCCATACACATTTAAACCATTCTTACCCAAGGATTCTATTTTTATCAGAATTGTATTATATTTTTACCAAACCTGCATGAAGGCAATATTTTCTAATATATTAGGTAGATTTCCTGCCTACAAGTGTCCTTCTAGTGATGTAACATTTGGAAACACATGCACATGATGCATGGAAATCAGCTGTTGCATCATTTCCGGTTTATTTTGGGCATAGGTATTTGATGATCTGAAAAAATCATCTGAAAAAAAGATGTGTAAGCGGGACAAACAGCACTGTAAATGAAAAATGGAATGAAGAAGCTGATCAAGACTTATTTACAATCTGATATATATATATATATATATATATATATATATATATATATATATATATATATATATATATATTCAAATAATGGTTTTATTCAAACCAAACTGGTATGTGAATGTAATTGTACTTAAACCTAACATCACCCTTGGTGGCAACAGCTGCCATCAAGGGTTTGTGATAACAAGTAATAATTCTTTTACATCGTTGTGGAGGACATGTGACCCATTTTTCTTTGCAGAATTGTTTCATTTCAGTCACATAAGAGACATTTCCAGCATATATGGCCTGTTGTGGCTCACACCGCAGCATCCCAACTGGATTCCAGTACAGGATTTGACTAGGCCATTCCAAAACCTTTGTTTTCTTGGGGGGGGGGGGGGGGTTAATTGATGGTGCACTTTGGACCATCGTCCTGCTGCATAATGCAGGAGGAAGCTTAAGATCACAAACTGGTGGCCGGAGATTCTCCTTCAAGATTTTCTGGTGGATAGTAGAGTGAAGGGCTCTGTCAATTACATAAATTTGCAGTGCTTGTCGTTTTGGGTTCCTTTCAAGTGATTTCTTGATACTGCAGATCTGGAAAGTAATCAGGTTTGGTCGTAGCTACATTTTAAGGGGACATTAAATCCTTCCTTTTCACATTTAAATCCTTCAGTAGTGGTTTATCTAAAGTGGAATTGCAATACTTTGAACAGGAGAAAAAGAGGTTCTGTGGTGCAACAATTATGAGGAATTCAGACCAGAGGTGCATCTGAGAGCAACTCGTCGGTGTGGTCTCTTTAAATGCAAAGGAGGAACTTCAGACCCCACCCCCCTCCAGGTTACAGAGCATTCCACTCCACCCTGTTTGGCCATCTTTGTATTATGCTGGAGGACGTTGCAATAAACAGTGAATCTACAAGTGGACATTTTCACAAGTGAAAATGTCCACTTGTAGATATTCACCGTTGTAGATTCACCGTCCTTCAGCTTGGACTACAAAATTGTGGTGAGAAATGAAAATAGCAGATTTACAAAATTAGTTACCAGAAGTCTAAGACCTTGTTTAGCAGCTCCACAGCAAATACTGTGACATTATTGTGCAAAAAGATCTAGAGAACAGAGAAAACTGAACGGCTTGGAAAATATGACTCAGAATATAATATGTGCACAGCTCTTGGAGACACCACATTCAATTCTTCTGCACTCCTACTCTCCAAGTCCACAACATAATGTATATAAGGGCTAAAAAAGTGGATTTTGCATCATATGTCCCCTTTAATTCATTTGTTTTACAAAACATAGGGTAGTTGCTTTTTCACATGGGCGCTGGGTTGATTTGGATTTTTTTAATACCTTAAATAATGATCATTTGAAAACTGTGGTTTGTATTTACTTTGAATATATGTCTGATATTAAAAATTGTTACATGAAAAATGTGTGTGACAAAAAAACAAAAATAAAGTATATCCACTGGGAATCCACTGACCCTAAAAGAGAGAAAGCTTTCAGAGATTTTCAAATTAGAGAGGGACAAGTAAATATCAGTGTCACCCTGCTAATCGGAGGCGAGATACGTTTTCAACAGGCCAGGTAATGTGTTTGTTTGAAAAATGTATACAAGCAAACACAGACAGCCGGTTGATGTACAGACACAGGCCAGACAATAGGAAGGAGTTACTGAGAGGTATGTACACAGAGACAGACATCCTACTGGCTACATGTAGACAAGAGTTTTCAGATTGTAAGACATCACAGATAGTGTTTGGGTAAATTTTTGGTGAGATTATCTTTGAGTGGTCTGTCAGCATGCCAGGACCACATTCTCACCCAGCAAAGACATAAACAGCCCGAGTGGGATTAGGGCCCAGTCGGACAAGTGATCAGGGGGGATTTGCTGCCCGGCGGGCACACAATGGCACTGTTTCGTAACGCACCAGTCACACTGCGCATGCTCGCGACAGACCCAGGCCCACGTTTATCTCATGAGAACACCCTTTTGTTTTGGGAGCAGTGGCGGGGTTAATAGAGGCTAGCCTCGCCACAGGCCATGAGTGAAGAGACAGGGGGTGTGTGTGGGCGTCAACGAACAGCAGTGAGAAAACCAGGGGGCACGTTGTGTTTTGGCGGGGTGTCTCCACGTGTCTGAAATCCCAGACAGACAGGGCGGGTCACTGATGTGTGTGGAAGCACAATGCCACAGATGAATAAAGGTTTTTTTTCCCCCCTCTCCCTCAGTGTGTATGTTTCTGAGTCAGCTGGTGATGGTGGAAAGAGACAGGATCTAAGATAACAACAACATTGGTGGACAAAGAAAGCTAGCCAGTTCAAACCTGTTGAAATAATCTGACCCACAAGAGAGACAAAAGCACGAATGAGACTGTGCCTTTAGTTTAATGTTTCATGGATCAGTCCAGAAATATCTGGAACCTTTTTTGTGTTTTCCCTCAGCGCCGTCTCTGGCCCAGGCTGCAGCCATGCCTCTTCTGGAAGAGACCACTCTGCCTCAAGAGCACCCGCCTACCTTCCCTGTGGTCATTATCGGTAAAATATATTGCTTACCTTTATCAGGTCAAACTTGTTTTTCCTCTTTTGGTCTTAATTGTATCCGGGTACTCAGATTTTCTAATCATTTGTTTGCAGGAAATGGTCCATCAGGCATTTGTCTGTCCTACCTGTTAAGTGGATACAAGCCCTACCTGGACACTGCAACTGTTCACCCTAACCCGATTCTCTACAGGAAGCTGCAGGAGGCCAAGCATCTCCCCATCACTGAACAGGTAGAGAAACGTTTTTGTTCACCCATAAGCTCTTCTATACATGTACCTCAGGTGTGAGGGCAGACTGTACTTTTTCAAGGATATGGAATACTTGAGCGAAGGTCTCGAGGGTCGGTCAAGGAATCCCGTGGCCGTGCTATTTGATACACTACTACACCCCAATGCTGACTTTGGCTACGAGTTCCCACCAGTCCTCAAGTGGAGAAAGGACAAGAATCAACAAATACCACATCTGGTTCTGGGAAAGGGAACACCTGGGGGTGCTTGGCATGTAAGTCAATGCTGCAAAAGCTTTCAAAGTATTTGGGTTTTGTGTCAACAAATTGTTTCGCTTTGATCACACTGTTGGTTGCCTCTTCTCAGGCAATGGAAGGCTCCATGTTGACTGTTAGTCTTGGCATCTGGATGGAGCTTCCTGGAGTCAACTACAGAGATTTAACCAATGGGCAACGAAGGTAAAAAGAGCCTGAAGCAATAGAGATGGATCACGCTTTAGTTTCATTGTGTACTCGTGTTCTCATTGTCCACCTCTTCTTCTTTAGGGATGTAACTAGTGACAGAGCTACCCCAGAGGAGATATCATCTTACTACAAAGACTATGTGAAGCTAAAGGGTCTGCAAAAGAATTTTGTTGACAACACTTATGTGACCTCTGTTCAGAAACTTTTCCGGGGGAATGAGTTAGATGGTCTGGAAAATGGGCAAAATGATCAAAGGATGGTTGAAGGTGGGAATGGGCGCTTTGAGGAGAATGGCAAAGAGTGTGAGAACAATGGAGGAGGAGGAGGCACTCTCTGGGAAGTCCGAGGTTATCGGCAGGTACAGAGTGACACTCATGTCCCGTTCTCCCTGTTTGCTGAGAACGTTGTCCTGGCCACTGGTGCATCCGATTCTCCAGTCCGATTAGGTGTAGAGGGGGAAGATCTACCTTTTGTATTCCACAGCATCTCAGACCTGGGCTTGGCTGTAAGCCAGGGCAAACTGGATGTGAACTCTGATCCGGTTTTAGTTGTAGGTGCTGGTTTAAGTGCTGCCGACGCAGTTCTGTGTGCATGTAATAGCAACATTAGAGTGCTGCATGCTTTCCGGAAGAACATTGACAACCAAGACCTCATCTTTAAGCAACTTCCCAAGACCCTGTACCCAGAATACCACAAAGTGTACAACATGATGTCTTCCCAGACCTGTACCAATGTGGCTTCCTCGTCCTCCTCCAACAGACCCCAGGCAGTTAGCATTGCCACTTCAGTATGTGCCAAGATGTGCCCTAAACCCCAGTTTTCTGCAGGGAGCACTACTGTAGATTCTGGCATCACCCTTTTCCCCGATTACACCAGTTTCCCCGAACACTGTGTGATCTCATTCCAGTCTGACATGAAGTGTCTGCTACAAGGGGACAACTCTCTTAAAGCGTTCAAGATCTCAATGGCCCTGATCTTGATCGGGACCAACCCCAACTTGTTCTTCCTTAAAGATCAGGGCCAGTACCTGGGACAGGATCCGACCAGACCGATCTCCTGCAAGCAGAACCCCATCGACACCAACCCTTACACCTTTGAGTGCACCAAGGAGCCAGGGCTGTTTGCCATGGGCCCGTTGGTGGGAGACAATTTTGTTCGATTTCTGAAGGGCGGCGCTTTAGGCATCGCCTCCTGCCTGCTGAAAAGACTCAAGAAGAGAGACAAGCTTATAAGCAATGGGGTGAAGAACTTCATTTAAAAAGATTCAGGTAAACATAAGAGTCTGGTCTTAACGCACAGGTTTCATGGAGAAAAAGACTGGTAAAACCCGCTTTTTAAATCTACTTTGATCATTGATGCAGTGTTTTATCATCTAAGCTTATAGGTTTTATATGTTCATGAAGCCAAAAAGACAGTGGATGTACACTAGTTTGTCTGACTTAATATGAAGTTTCAGTTGGTTCAGGATAATGTGTGCCAATTGTTTATAGCTGATCTGTCATCTTATAATAATACTGGACCTAGTTTTAATCAGGGTTATTTCTCTATTCTCAGTGTGTCTTTAGGCAGTTTACTAACAACAAGTTAACATTCAAAGCAAAGAACTTTAGATGATATATATCCTGAAAGCTGGTACCTGTAGACATGTAATCGATAGCTGCTACACTGACATGCGTCCCATTTACAAAAACATATCAAGTAACACTCATGGGTGGTATCTGCACCATAACACAGACAACAGATGAACAACATCCAACCCAACAGGTTAGGGTCTAAAAGAGGTCTTAAGGGCTCTGATTATTGAAGCTTTTCTGTTTTTATTCCAGTGGATTCTCATTTTAGCTTCTGATGTAATTAAAGCCAGTTTAGCAAAATTAGTTTGGTGATATTACAACTCAAAATGCTTTCTATGCAAATGCAATGCCTTGCAAAACTATTCAGAACCCTTGAAATTCCTCGCATTTGTCACACAACTTGAAACCTGAATGTATTATATTTTGGATTTTATGTAAAAGATCAACATAGTTGAGGAACAGTGGAAATCCAGTTTTCAAAAAAGTCTATAAGTGTAGCCTGCATATATATTCAGACCTCTTTATTCACATACCTCTAAACAGAATACAGTCCAAACAATTTTCTTCAGAAATCGCCCAACTATTGAAAACCATAAATGAATCTTAGTATAAGTACAACTTTTCAATGAAGGCCTTTGAGGTTTGCTAGAGAACATTCGTGAACAAACGGCATATTGAAGACCAAGGATTCTAGGAGCTAGGTCAAGGAGAAAGGTGTAGAGAAGTTTAAAGCAGGGCTAGGTTACAAAATAATGTCTCAAGCTTTGTATATTGCACAGACCAACATTCAATTTCATCTGAAAAAAAGATTTTCACAAAAATCTGAAAAGTGGGGCGTGTGTTTGGATTCAGCTCTCCTAAAATAAGACCGTCAACATGCATATGGCGGGAGAGAGGGAGTTCCAATATCAGAAAAGTAAACAGAATTTTTTTTTTGTAAATATGAATACATACATTTTACAAAAGAGGATAGGACCAGTGCAATTAATAATTTAATCAATTGATATGTGTTTATTTATTTATAGATGTTAATATTTTTTATATCAAACAGCTGTTCACAAAGAATAATTTGGACAAGCTGGTATAGCAAAACTACTGGCGCATTTCAAATCTTCCATTTATCAGTAAAGTTATTGAAAAAGCTGTTTGTTTTGCATTCCACTCATCTAGGACATTAGTTTTATTCAATTTAACAAGTTTAGACCTCAGCCTCTAATTTTGTACTTTTTTTTTTTTTTTTACAAATAATTTTATTATAACAGATAAAATCTATCATTGCAATATGTAATAAAGTTTCCTAAGAATGTGAAACAACGCACATTTTTTTTTTTTTTAATATACCATTCATGGGAAACGTTTGTTACTTATTCTGATTTAAGCTGCAGTAAACGGTAAAATACTTCATCCGGTGCCAAAAAAGTGATTTGGTGGCTGTCATGATACAGCTTCCTTTCATTCTTACCTTTTCATATTCTGTGGTCATTTTTTCCCAACACACTAGGAAGCTGTATTGGGTACACCTCAGTAAATTAGAACATTGTCAAAAGTTTATTTCGGTAATTCAGTTGAAGAGGTAAAACACAGAGTGGTATACTTCAAATTTTTACTTCTGTTAATTGTGATGATCATGGCTAACAGCTGAGAAAACACAAAATAATACAGAAACGTTATGCCACACAGTCAAGGGAAAAAATGTTGACTTGATATCTGTCCAGCAGAAAGTCACTGGAAGGCTCAAGGAGGGTAAGCCACAGAAGTTCATTATCAAAGCTGAGTGGAAGGAAAAAGTGGGAGTAGACAAAGGTCCACAAGCAGCAACAAAAAACAAAACCCATTCAACTTTGAGGAATAGCCACAAATTTAGGACTGCTGGTGGTCGAGAGCCACGACGCATTAAATCCTGGACCAGAGGAAGCCCCAGGAGAAAACTAACTGGAATGTTAATCAGTGGTCCAAAGTCCTCTTTTCAGATGAAAACAATTTAGCATTTTATTTGGATATCAGTCTCACAGTCTTGAGGAAGAGTGGAGTGCCACTGAATCCATGTTGGTTGAAGTCCAATGTGAAGTTTCCAGTCAGCGATTGGGGTGCCATGTCATCAGCAGGTGTTGGTCCACTGGGTTTTGTGAAGTCCTCAGTCAACGCCGCCATCTTTCAGATTTTAGAGCACTTGAAGCCATCTTCTGCTGACAAGCTTTATGGAGATGCTCCTTTAATTTTCCAGCAGTACTTGATACCCGGCTGCACTGCCGAAGGCACCAAAGCCTTCTTTTGTGAGCACGGCGACCCATGGAGGATCAGAACCCAACAATGTGGATGAGGTGAACGCCGCTATTAAAGCAACCTGGGCTCCAATTACACCTCGGGCCAATCACCTACATGCCACGCCGCACTGATGCAGTAAAAGTATTCAACTTGGATTTACACATCCACATTAAAAATACTTATTTTATTGGGGTTTGTGTAATAATCCAATTTTCTCAGAACCTGTATCTTGGGTTTTCATCAGCTATAGCTAAAAATGATCAGAAATAATTGCTTGAAATATACCACCTTCTCTGGAATGAATCCATTAAATAAATCAGTTTCATGTTTTGAATTGAATTACTGAAATATACCAACTTTTAGTTGATATAGTGATGTGTTGAGATGCACCTGTACAAACTACACTGCACACCTCTCCTGTTTTCTTTCCTCTGATGTGACATTTTAGACCTAATATAGGGTCCACCTCTGCCCCTCACCCATTAAATATCCATCTTTGTAGTCAGTTTACTTTTTCCACTAACACATTAATGTTTGTTTGTTTTTGTAACCAAAAAGCTGCCTAGTGCCGATGTTAGCAGTGTTAACTGTTATTTTCAGCTAAGTTATATAACTCAGTGCTTTCTTTTGCTGCGTTTTGTTCCAATATTTAATAATTAAATGCATGTAAGTCGGCATGAGACATTGCCTGGCAGCGGCTGCTGAAGAGAGTGAGTGGAGGACAGAAGATGTGGGAAGAGTTCTGCTGGAGGATGTAACCGCACAGGGACCAGCAGACAAAAATATAAGGCTAAAGAATACAGCTGAGACATACTGGTTTTTGCATGACCTTTTTTTATTATTATTATTATTTTGTGTTAATATGTGAACTTGATACATTAGCACAAATGTGCATGAAAAAGGTCAAATAACTCCTAAAATATTTTCCTTCTAAATTTCAAGCCAGTTTTCTAACACTCTCGGCCACCGTGAAGCCAATCTGACAATGAAAAAGCTTTCATTACTGTACAATTCCTACCAAATGCTGACTTGTTTCCTAACTTTAACAAAGCACTTTCCCTTAAAAATAAAGACTGATGTGCACAGAATGGCCAAGCGTTGTTTGCTTGGCAACAAAACTACTTATCTGAGCTGTTTCAAAAATGGAAAAAGTGCCTGAAGGGTTTAGCTTGCTGGAGATAGCTCAAAAAAAGATAAGAAAGTCACACTTGAATCTTTGCTCAAGTCCCAGGTTCTCCTGAAACTGGGTAAAGCGAATGAGAAGATGCTGTCAACGTGTAGGACCTCTCATACAACTGAAGGATTTTTTTTATGTTTTGTATTGATTGTTTTTTATCATTGACAAATAAAAAAAATGACAAAAATCCCGGAAACGTGAGTCTCCTTCGTGACATTGCTAGCTGTCAGTGACATCTTTAGAGGCGCGCTGGAACAAGCAGGAAGAACAGAAAACAGCTAAAATATAAACATTATGCATTACGCTTTCTTGCAGGAGTCATTTTAGACAGATCTTCACAGACTTGGGAAAGAGAAACTGTCCTCCGAGTGCGAAAGGATGGAGGTATTTCATCTTCTCTTGGTCAGTTTAGAGGGATTGTACCTGAAAAACACACAGAGACGAGGAGAAAAGGACTCAAACATCTGTCCACGTCAGGATGGGCTTTTAACATTCCTCCTGTATCACCGATCAATGAGCTCAGTGGCGTTTTGAAACAATAAAAAACAGCCCAAACGAAGCGCAGTAAAACACAGATGATGTTTGAACAGCGCAGAACAAACAAGCTTCCTATAAAACGGCGTCTGGAAACTTGTTTTGAGTCCCTCTCTCCAAGAAAAAAAGCTGGACTACTTTCTTAGCAGCAGAGTCTGCTTCCGTGTTATGTATGAGTGGCCGAGCATGACTCAAGTGATCAAACACCTCAGCCCTGACACGCAGGCAAAAAAAAAAAACGATCTCAGTCCGTCTCTATTCTGCTTAGTCAAAGAAAACAAGGCAGCGCCGGCTTACGTCACCGCCGTTGCCCTGACAACCACGGTGACGAGGGACCTTCTGATTGGCTCGAGGTGAAGCTGGTCGAACAAACCCCTAATTATCAGTTCGATGTTTTTAAAGCATGATCATGACGACAGAGAGAAATGCCTATTTTTAAGAGCAACTATGATTAAATTAATGAACTCAGCACTCGCCTCACTTACTGACTCCTCTGGTGAGGCTGCGGAGAAATCCTGAAAATATATTTCAAATTTATTGCAGGAGAGAAATGTCTTAAAATTGTGAAAATCCAACCTTTATTTGCGTATTTTCATTACGTGGATGAAAAAAAAAAAACTGCTGTTAATACTTTGTGGCGCCGCCTTCTGCTAATAGCACCATGCTCTGTCTTTGCTAACATACTTAACAAGGTTGAAGCATGCAGGGGGAGGGGGGGGTCTCTGACAAGTCCTGGTTCCTTTTTTATGCTCCCAACTCTTCAGCTCACCCAGCAGGCTTAGGATCTGAGGACTGACATCACCATGGAAAAGGTTGATCGCATCCCCAGTGAACAATTTCAGCGAAAACGTTTGATGCGGCAAAATGTTGTGGATATTTATCGCGCTGAACGATCCAGTGACAGCCCACGTTCGGTTTTCTGGCAGAGGCCACTGGAGTTTTGATCAAAAGTCCGGGCACTTCAAGGTGTTTACGCCGCCGTGCAATCTAACAAGGAACCAGAGATCCTCCACTGTGCTTCACAGCAGACACAAGGTTTTCTACCTATTCATACTTTTCGGTAGTGTTTGTTACTGAAAAGATCAACCCAAGTGTCCTTTGAGCAACCGGTTGGCAAGTGGATAGCAACTGCTGGTTTTTTATGGAGATTTGGTGATCCCAAGATGTCCGTCTTTGCTGCAAGCTTTGGAAACGTCTTGCGCTCCTTACCATCCTCCTCACCGCATATGGAGGCAAGATAAACTTAGTTCCTCGCCCAGCCTGGTTTGTCACAGTTTCTGTACGATAGATATGAGCAAGTCTGAGCGAGACGCCCTTTCGGAACTGATGAAGCTCACACATCTGTCCTATTTCAATGGCATGAGCTCTTGTCTTCCTCACTTTTGTAGAGTGGCTTAAAGATTTGAGCCTCAGTTTCACATTGCATTTGTGCCCCAGAGAAATACTGAGAGGTTTCTAGACTCTGTTCAATACATATAATATGCATTTATTTTAAATTAACTGCTAAAATTATTCCACTTGTGATTTATTTTTTAATGTGAGATTTTTCCGCCCACACTGAGAAAATGAAAGGGTGGATTTTCCCCATTTACTTTAGAACGAGATTATGCTGCAGCAGTAAAGGATTTAGAGATTTCAATGCTTTTTACCGGGGTGCCAATAAACGTGGCGGGTGCTGCTCATAACTCTTACAATGTTATGTCTGGAAACTGTGAGAGGATAACGTTACGTCACATCACCATCTACCAAGAAATGAGGTCCAGTTCCTCACCTGAACAGATCGTCTCCCATCGTTTCGTCCCTCCTGGTCAGACGCTCCTCCTGTGAGGATATCATTTACGATCAAGGACCCTCCATCATTGAAAAGACAGAAACAACCAAACAAACAGGAGGGAGCTCAGTACCTCAGCCGCGTCTTTCAGCCATTCGTCCAGATCAGAGTTCTTTCCCCTGTTGTGAACCAGCAGATCGGCTCCACCAATGACGTGTGGGAAGTCCTCCGCACCTGGAAGGCGTTTCTGTCGCAAAACATGCAGGGGTATTCAAATTAACTATACTGAAAAATGACATTTATAATAAAATATACTGAAACATTGAAATTCATACAACAGAGGCTGGAAATTATATCCCTTTCAAATAGAAAAATATATTTATTCAAAAGCATTTTCCTTGAAGGTTTACCCTGTTAAGTATCAATGTGGTTACTTTACAATTATTTACTGCCTTGTCTTGGTCTATCACATAAATAAAATACTTCTCACGGCGTGTGAATACTTTTTGGACTCCACCCGGTTGGTGGTCTGATTTAATCAAATCTGATTCCAATTTAAATCTGCCTGTCTGGTTTTGTTTAACAGAAAAAATGTTGTGACTTTCAATATTCATGGCATATAATTACAAACTCAGCCTTTAGGAAATAGACTTCATTGTCTGACCTTCCGGAAACATTTGAAGTTCTTGACGTGTCCGTTCTCGTGGGACGGTTTCGGTTTGCGTTTTGCAGGGGCGGTGACGGTGAGAGACCTAAACTCCACCATCAGCAGCTGCTTGGGAAGGTCTTCATCGATCTTTGAATCCTACAAAACATAAAAAAATTAAAAAAAACTCAGAAGGGATCTAATAAACATTCCTTATAACAAGCATTTATAATGTAAATTTCTGTACAAATACAAACTCCAAGTGATTGTTAAAAAGTTTAATTATGGTCACATATCCCACTGTAACCCACCTGTTGTAATAGCTTTATGCACTGCAAAACTTATTTTACTCTTAAATTGGTTCTATATTTAAAGTCACATGATAAAATGCACCAAGAAACTGGCTGTGGATCTCAACTGGTTGATTTTCATTTAATTTCATTTGAGTCGGTGAACACATTGAACTGAACACTCTTCTTTGTAGACACCGCTACTGAGTAAAGATGAAGACTCAAAGTTTACTGAGCATCGGAAAGATGAAGGTGCTTAAATGAAGTCAGAGGAAGCACAAAAAGCCAAGAGGCTACTTAAAGGGTAGCTCACCCCCAAAATCAACTATATTTTGCTAATTAACTGTATACATGGGAGCTTTATAGTTCTCTCTACATATCCTGGTCATTATGTTGACAATTTACTGAACATTTTCCTGCATTTGTGTCTAAAGGGCCCAGTGTGGCGCTCTCCTAAGGTTCAACAACTGTCTTGCATTGAATTTAGAATCAGTATTGCTGTTGGCTCAAAAGATTTTGTGACGTCGGCAAGAAGAACTGATGTCGGCAGCTCTGCCGCTGTGGGGTATAAAAGCGGCTCCGTCTCGTTCGCCTCCGCAGGGAGTTGGAGTTTGAGCGGCGAGTTTTGCATTCCTATGGATTTTCAGGTTAGTGATTTATTAGCTTAGCATTCAGTTTTTTTAGCTTTTTATATTAACCATCAGTCATATGAGGTCAAATTTGCCTACGTCAGAACCTATTCAGTAAATACTTCTTCCATCTCCCGCTTTGCATATTAACGTTTTTTTTTCAAAAGAAAAAAAAAAACAAAAAACACCTCAACCGAGCTTAAAAACCGTTTTGCAAAACTGAGGAAGTTATTTTACATTTTGCCGTTTCCATCAATGTTTTCTAATGCGATACTAAAATATGTGCATAAAAAAACATGGATGGAAACACGGCTACTGAGACAGCTTTGTGGATACTGCAAAGAGTGTGAGAGAGAGAGTGTGAGAGAGAGAGAGAGAGAGAGAGAGAGAGAGAGAGAGAGAGAGAGAGAGAGACTTTCTGCAGATAACAGGAAGGATGCACCAAAGTTGCCGTTGTATCCCTTTGATCTTTAACACACAGGATTTGCAGCCTTATGGAAATCTAAGAGGTTTTCTTTGTTTAAGAATTTGCAAAAATAGTTCTGCTCATAGAAATAATTAGTAAATACCCAAAGCAGGAAGTCTGTTCTTATGTCTTATTAGATTCTAGTTCTTATGGAGAAATGGGAAACAGCTAAATCCAGTATCAACAGGACAAGGCTTTATGAAATCCAGAGATTGTAAATGAATCAGAAATCTGATTGGTGCATTTCTAGGAAAGTTGCATTAAATTGAGCAAATTTTTTGAAAATAACCACTTTTTTCCTGAGAAAAACAAGCTCGCGTGTTTGCAACCATTTTCTTGCTGGTTGTTGTTTTCTGTGAGATTTGATGTTTCAGGAGGAGCACCAACAAAATCTGAGTTTTTTCTCCAGAGAACTTACTTGCGCCTCCTCCTTGATCTTTACAGGTTTAACAGATGCTTTGGTCTCCTCCGCTGGCTGGGGAATATCTACTTGGAGTAGTTCTACATCCTGCAGGAACAGGAAAAGGAAACAAAGGTGGATGTGAAACGGTAAACTGAAGCCACTTTATATCCGGTTTTCTGCCTGTAAAACTGTCTTCACCTCAATAAAAGACGCTTCATCCTCTTCAAAAGCCTGTCTCTCTTCAGCTGCACTGGCAGCAGACTTTTTAGGAGGTTTACTGGGGTGGTGATAAGGTGTAGGGCTGTCTGTGTGATGAACCCGCTCCGTCTTAATGGATTGCTCTCTGTGGTTCTGTTGGGGACGTTCCTTTTCCAAGCCCCAATCAGGCCTCTGTCCCACTCTGTCACTTTGATCTAGGTGGACGCGCTGCCTTTTAGCCGAAGACTCAACATTGAGCGAACCTTGTTTCTGTTTGGCCAAACCGTGCACCGTTAGCTGCTCTTTCTGGCCGTGGCCACTTGGGAGCTCGTCGTCGAGGCAGTCCATATCCATGGACATAATGGACTCGAGTTCATCCAGCTTTATCTCCTCCTGCGTCTCCTTCCTCTTTCTGCTCCGCGTTTCCTCTGAGAGAACCTGTGACTGCCCTGCGACCAAATCCTCCGCCGATTCCAGTGGAGTCTCGGACACAGCTGGAGGTCCCTCGAGCGTGAGCGTTTCTTTACAACCTCTGGGTGAGTTTGTGTCCTGCGATGTGACGGTCGACTCAGGAGCCGGCCGCTTTGGTGCCGACATGACAGGCGAGGAGTCTTCCTCTAAAGGTCTTAACGACACAGAGAGGAAACAGAATGATGGGTGGGGTAAAAGCTAAAAGCTAAAAGAAAATACTCAAAACATAATTACAGATCAAAGTAGTTTCTGTAATCCAAGTTTAGAGCCTATTTTAACTGTGCGCTATAATCGCTTCGTCTTTAAAAATTAAGTTTAGTATCTGAAGATTGACTGTGAGAATAAAAATTAAGATGTTTCCCAAACAGGTGATTCTGCTCTGTGTCCTAAGAACTATAATCATCACAATCCTAGGATCATTTAAGGAAGAACAAAAGGATATCTGTGCTGATCATTTGACGAACTTGAACAGAAAATGTCTCATGAACTGCTGCTCGGTGTTTTACTACGACACAAAATAGATTTTAATGGGTACATGTGCAAAATACACTTTTACAGCCCTTTCACAACAAAATCTATTATTGTGTTGTGTACTTGAAGTCTCTATGAGTGCAGAAAAGTTGAATGTAGTCTCTCCAGGAGCTGCGTAGATATCTTTATATTCATTTTGGGTCATATTTTTCAATACGTTCAGTTTTCTCTTTTCTCTATTGTCTTTTATGAACAACAATGTCACAGTATTTGTTGCAGATTTGTTAAACAAGGTCACAGACTTCTGGCTCACCAATTTCACGAATCCGCCACCTTTACCTTTTTTCGCTGCAATTTTGTAGTCCAAGTCTAAGGATGCTGAAGATGCAAGTGGATAAGAACATGTTTGGTTGTTGGGTGTATTAACCCTCACGATTCATTACACTGTCCACTAGAAAAATGTCCAAAATGGAACGCTCTGCAAACGGGGTGTGAAGTGACTCTTTTAGATTTAAAGGGACCGCACCGCACCAAAATGAGTAAAGGGGTAAAAGGGTGGCTGTGGGGGTAAATTAAATGAGGAATTCAGACCAAAGCATTGCAGTTCCGCTTCATATAGGCTGAAACCGAATGATTTACATGTGAAAAGCCATTAAAAGGCATGACATGTCCCCTTTAAAGTCATCATGAACTGCTGGTCTCCAAAAAGCTGTCTGTAATCGCTGTACCTGATCCAAAAGTTTCTAATGTTTCCTGTCTGTCTTTGCTGATGCCAGTGAAAAGAGTGTCTGTTTTAACCTAAATAATGCTTTTCTATATTTAGCATCTCTGTTTAAAAAAAAAAAAAATCTATCAGATGATCACCTTTTCTTGTTGACCGGCTGAAAGAAGTTGGTCAAAGTCGACTGTTTCTGTGGGGAGGTTTGTGCAGAAGTTCTCGGTTTCTGAGGGGACTGTTTATGAAGGAATGTCCTGCTGCCGCCATTGGTCCAGGGAGCAGACGGCGGGGGTCTTAAGTTGCTATTCCCTAAACCTGAAACAGCGAAAAGCCTAGTTTTAGATAATAGTTGTTGCAGTGTTGTCCCTGAGAGGGGGCATTCAGGTAAAGAAAGCAAGTAAGCTTAAGAAGGAGAAGAGTGGGCATAAGAAGGATGCTGAGTTTCAAATAATAAGAAAAAAAAGGATTTCTTTAGAAATAAATAGAAAATATGATCAACACTTTTTACTGTGATATTTCATAATGCACATAAAAAACAAACTAAGATGTTACAAAAGTTAGATGGACTGAGCTTATGTACTGCAGTCATACCGATCGCTCAAAGCACATCGTACTAGAGCCACATCCACCCCATCACAACGCACACAATACACCGATACGCAGATCGGTAGGCAACTAGGGGTTAAGTGCCTTGCCAAAAAGCACATCGACATGTGGCAGGAGCAAGCTGGAGTGAAACCCAGAACTCGTCATACATAGCAGTCACACATTTACCGTATTTTTCGGATTATAAGGCACACCGTGAATGTACGTATCTATGTGTGTCTTTGTCCACATATAAGACGTACCGGATTATAAGGCGCACCATCAATTTTTGAGAAGATTTAAGGATTTTAAGCGCGCTTTATAGTCCTAAAAATCCGGTAAACAAACGCTTAAACAAAAGCAAATGTTTGAAATCTAGATATGCCAGGGGTATGAATAATTCTGGGCTTTACTGTAACATCTGTGAAAAGGACACAGCTGTAAACCTTTCTTGATGCTACCTTTTAGTTTGGGGTCAGGTTTCCTTCTCTGCGAGCCTGCGTTGCCGGCAGCGCTGAGCGATGAGCTCACTGTGTCCTCCACGATGGACTGGGTGGTCGTTTTCTCAGTGACGAGTTCAGTTTCAGGCAACTTAGCGGCGCTCTGGTTCTGCTTCTTCTCGGGAGTTTCTCCCACAGCTGCAACTCCGGTCACATGGCAAACCGCCATCCTGACAACAGCAAAATGTAATTCATCTGTGCCTACGTTTAATTTTAATGCTGCACAATATGCTGAATCACAATCTCACCATGTGTGGTATATATATATATATATATATATATATATATATATATATATATATATATATATATATATATATATATAGCAGCCTCTGATATTTCAGGTAAGATGCATTTAAACTCTGCTTGCTAAGAATGTATTTGTCTTCTTGTATTGATCTTGGGGACCGAGATATTAATGTCAGAACGTGTGAGTTGATGATGAGTGTCACCTTCCCGACATTAACCGTCCCCTTTTCAATGTTACGTTTCCCTAACATCGTTCAGGTCTAGCTCGTACCTTTGCGACGTCTCGGTGTTGACTGCATAGGCCGTGATGTTCTGAGATGCTGCAGGAAGCACAGTTTCATCCACCGTCGCGCTTTGTGACAGCGAAGCACTTGGGATCCTCGGTTTTACTGTTGGTGCAGGATCTAAAACACAAAGATTTAACACAGACAAAATCATATAAAGCGGGGGAAAAGAATAGTAATGCTGCGTTAAGACCAAACTCCTTTTGAGCATCAAAAACGCATCAACTCAAGATGTTTGTGCACGAAATTTCGTTCTGTATGCACTCTGTACATACAAAATGACAAATAAAGTTGTCTAAGTCTTAAAGTCAGACGAGCTGTCTAGAGCCTCAAGGCTCTGACGGCACGTCTGACAAAGTGAGGAGAGGACATACTCTGTTCCTTTCCTCTGCCGGACTCTTTGTGAAATTGTGGATGAAATCGAGAGAGTGGCTTGGCTTTATTTACTGAATAATATAATCTGTGCCGCGTCTGAATTCACAAATAATTCAGAGGCATTTTAAGTTTGGTGAGCTTCACCACCTACTGCAGGAGCTGCGCTCTGATGAGGGTCGCTTTCAGCGCTAATTATGTCCCAACCGAGCCCAGTGTGACAACCTGCTGAGCGGCATCGGTGCCCACCTGGACAACTACAGGCGCCCCATTTCAGCTGAAGAGCGTCTCTCCATCTGTCTGAGGTTAGTGGGCATCATTCAGGAGGCTTGATGTCAACATTTATCAGTGGTAAGTAAAATAGGAAAATCCCCCCACTACGGCACATAGAGTCTCTCTAATTGGTAGACGCTCCTAGTCCAGCTGCAAAAGTTCAGATTTTCCAACTCTCGCGTCGGCCGCTCTAGAGGCGCCTAACGTGGCGTCAAACCAAATGGGCAGCACGAAACACGGCGAAAGCTTCAAAACGCGCAGTGCAAGATGACACGTGACGCGCTGCCAGACGTCTTGAAGCCCCCTGAGTCGCCTCCGCCAAAGACTTGGCAAATAAAACCAATGCCGCTGAAGCTCAAAAAGCGTTTGGTCTGAACGCAGCATAAGATATGTTAAATATTTTCCTTGTGATCACCCACCGAAGTCTGTGATCAGAAAGGATGGATTGCAGTACTTGTCACAGGATGCATAGATGGCAGCCAGACCAATCTCCGACTCTGTGATGAGTCGAAGGCCTTTCCTGTGTTTGTGGTCAAAGAAAAAGAAAAAAAAAAAAGAGAAAACATTTGTAAAAACTCACAATCGTTACAACAGACTTTATGCGTCTTTCATTTAGAGACACAGAACGGGTTGGAACCTGTGGATGATGTTCTTCACCGAGTTTGCCCACTCTGTGGCTGAAGCAGGGAGCAGACTTTGGGAGCTGCCTGTAGTGACCTCGACCACGCAGCTGTGAGGAGACTCCAGCAGGTGGCGGGGGAGGGAGCCCTCCTCCAGCAGCTGACTCCTGCCTCCTCCGAAACTCACTGCTGCGCTGAGGCGCTTCAGCTGCACACAGGAGAGGAGGGCTCCACGTTACCAGCAACCGTACCTACCATTGGTTATTATAAATATATTTTTATTTCTTAATGCTTCCTGAACTAGAGTGGATTTTGTGAGTGAGTTTTTTTTTTTTGTCTGTTCTACAACTAGTCCAGCTTCCTGGCAAGATGCTTTAAAAAGCTCACCCCACAGGACGTGGACGGGGAACCATCCACCGCAGCTCACCAGCGCCCTCTCCAGCAGAAATATATATTAAAGTTCTGCGCTGCAGGACGAACCCCTTTTATAGCTCTCAATATTTGTCACTAATTTGGACATTTTCTCCCACAATAAACAACAAAATTTCAGTCATTTTCTCAAATTCATAAATCTGGATGGCACATTGGCCAAAACCGCCCGTTCACACCTGTAGCCCACCCAGGTGAAACAAACTATGTGCAACAAAGGCTGAACTCACCGGTTGTCCAAGTAAAAAAAAAAAAAAAAGAGAAGGAAAAACACGTTGCATAAAGTAAACCACTTCCCCTTTTTGCTCCACTGATTCAAATTGTTACTGTGAAAAAAAGAATGAGGGTGATGGATGTGCTCTAATAATATCAATAATTGAAAGTAGTAAACTCTTCAGGCACCTCTCATTAGCTACGTTTGCATGCACAAAATTTAACGACTGGATTAAAATCTATTTGGATTAAATAATGGGATTGTACAGTTGATATGGGCACACAATCAATTAACCCGATCCTAATGTGCGTCTATATGCACCTGACTTTATTCTGAATAGAACCACTCTGACGTGTGCAGTTATCAAATTCCCCTAAAAAAAAAAAAAAAAAAAAAAAAAAAAAACACACACAGAAGAAGTATTTCCATTTTTGCTAAACAACAAAAAAAGCAAACAAAGCAGTATTATACGAGTTTGTTTGTCTCCCAAGCGCCCAAGCTGGACTCACACGATGTTCTACTTATGGTTGAAACGTTACTGAATAAATAACTTTGAGCTCTTTAATTTTTTCAAACAGAAAGGTTGTATCAGGGGCGTCACGTTTACGCCGGGCGCACATGATCACCCGGGGCAGTTTATCACATTTGGAATAACTTGAGCCTGACTAGCGTTTATACGCACATTGATCAGATTATCAATCGGCATAAACCCCCCCCTCTCTCATTCGGATTACAATTTCATTCCAATTGAGCTTAATCCGATCATCATATTCCGATTTTTATTCTGATCAGCCCTTTATTCCAATTACTTTAGTCCATGTAAGTGTAGCTATTTTCTATACTTTGCCTCTGATGAGCCAGAAGTTTCATTAACTTTTTAAATTGATGTTGATAAATATTTCTTCAGGCTTCTCTGAATGTCTTGACTGCTTTTCACTCTTTTTCAGACCAGTAGGTGACAATTTATGTTAGTCAGTTCTGTCCTATGAATGGAAAGGCCCTAAAATCAGCAGCTAAACCCCTAAAATATTTACAAATACAAGACCACTCAGCAAAGAACCAATTCAAAATGAGATCTTTCAGTAATTTGCTACCATCAACCTGTCCCTATGATGATTGTTTTCCATGTTAACCTAAATCTACAACAAATCCCAAAGGTATCGGTTTAACAGAATTAAAATTTAAGACCTAACTAAGAAATTAAAACTTTGCTGAATCTTGTTTTAAAAGACACGACTTTCAGATACTGTATATGGGGCTGGGTGTCTTAACAGTTCTCACCTACATAAGACCAACAACCAGAAAAGGTGTTCAAATAGTTAAGGAGCAAATTTATGTGGGAAATTGCACAATTGGCAAATAAAACAGTAGTGGTCAAATGCAATTAAAAGTTGTTCCCTATGATGTTTTCCTAAGCAGCAACGCAGCTTTTAGCGGCTTTTGCAAAGAATATCTCTAACAAAAGACGAAGACACAAACCTGTTTGTTTGTGAGGAAAACGAAGGTCTTTCCAGTAAAAAGCTGTTTCCGAACCGGTGTCGTTGCAAGTTTAACGTCCTCTTTATTCAAGCTGGGCTCGTCGATCTCTGGGATATAACTTACAAAACCAACAACGGCCAATTTAATTACATTCGGGGAAGTTACATAAATCTCAACTGAAAGGGGCTTTGCTGTTACCGTTCTGCTTTGGGAGGGGCGGATTTTTGCTGAACGGCGCTGCTCAGCTCTGTGAAGTACTCCGGCTTCACGATGGGGCGGCAACACAGGAGAGCAGAGATCGTCTGAGAAGACGAGGAGGAAAGAGCTTCAGCACACGGCTGGAAACAAAACGGGTGAAAACAGGGAAAAGACAGCGGGTCGGACCTTTATGGTGACTTTAACGGTTGGCATGGCCAGGTGGGTGCAGTCCTGAGTCCAGGCGTTGACCAGTTTCCCGCCCAGAGCTGAGAGGGCCTGAGAGAGCCACGTCTTGCCTGCAACGTCCAAACACGACGAACACACCACTGGCTTCTCCAGAAACACCACACTGAGGCAGAAACAGACACTGAAAAGCGTTAAACGCGGCTCAACTGGACGTTATTAGTTGGCGCTGGAATCTCTTTTCCTTTTACGCACGTGAATTTGCTGTGAAAAACCCCGAATGTAACATTGTCCCCCGATGACAGCTCAACAGGCGCCGTTAGCTGCTGACTGTTGACAAAGGTGCCGTATTTGGATGTGTCTTTTAGTGTCAGGGTCTAAGAGCAAAGAAGAAGAAGAAAAAAAGAGCAAGCAGTTCAACACATGGGTCAAACACAGTTAGTCTCTTAGCTGGAGTACATGGAGATACTTTTCAGAAGACTGATATTTCTGTATTAAACAGTCTTTTTCTTATTGGTCTTGTGTAATATTCAGATTCTCTGAGAAACAGAATATTGGGTTTCATTAGTTGTAAACCAAAAATGATTAAAATAAAGTAGGAATAACCACTTATAAATATACTGCTCTGAGTGTAAAGTATTTATGTAAGTTTAATATTTGAACTGAATCACTGAAATAACTAAACAGTCTAATTCACTGTGATGCACATGCAGGAGAGTAAACCTTTAGCTGTTAGTGGTGGTGTCGCCCTTTTAAGGGACAGCAGCTCCACCTATCGTTTGGAAGCATAACAACATGAAAACGTTTCCAAACTGTACCAACTCACTTAATATTCCCATGTAAAAATGCAACTAAGTGGAAACTGAGAATTAACATCTAATCCTCACATAAAAATTAAAATGTTTCACAGTAAAATAGAAAAAAGAAAACAATTGTCTATCAAACGTTGATTTATCATTTTTGATCCGATCCCAATTCCTGTTTGAATCAGGATGCAAAAAAAAAAAAATAAAACACACGCAAAAAACAAATAAAACAAACCACCATGGTTCAGCTGCTGTTTGCATTCATGCTGCTTGTTTTATTTCTTCCAGAGAACAATTTGAATGAATGGCTGGCCTGCTGCCATAAAGTTAAAGATGAGATCCTGCAAGGGCCTGTAGAGTTAGTTACAACTATATCTAGCATTAGTCAGATGTTGCTGCAGAAAAACAACTAATGTTTGCAGTGAAGAACTTTGCAGATGATGATGGCTTAATAATATTAAGGATTAAAACTACCTCTGCCCAGAATACCCAAAACGTCTTGCCACACAAACAAGAACTTAACTGTGTGACACTTCTTCAGTGTTTAAGGACATCTGAGCTATTTTCCCCTGCAAATAACTAAAAAAAACCCTCTGTTGAATCCAAGATAAATCTATCTTATTAATTCTCTGCATGCACAGTTTTACACCATAGGCATGGGTCCATATGCAACAAGCTGAATATGGTTTATTTATATGCAAACTGATCATGCACAACATCCTAAATAACTTACACACAAGCCTTCGTGATTGTTTTGTTCATGCAATGTCCTCTTTGTCTCACCTGGTCAGTCACAGTGAGCTGAGCATGAGACCTGCTGATGGACTGGTCACCGGGGAGAGGGAGGTCACAGTTCTTACGACCAACGGTGTACTCTCTGCCAGGGAGGAGATAGTACGTCTCCCCTGTAAGGGAACAAACAGCAGCTTAAAACCTGATAATAATAATAATAATAATAATAATAATAATAATAATAATAATAAACCTATTTAACTGTTTCAGCTATGTAATTTCCAGAACTGGTCAGTATGCAAAAAAAAAAAAAAAAAAAATACTCATTAAATCACAATATTTTCATTGACAATCCCATTTCCATGTGTTTTGCATAACAGCCCTGACTGGTGACAGGAGACTAAAAACCTGTTGCCGTTTTTCTCTTACCAATGAAGCGAAACTGAAAGCACCACCAGCGAACAGTAACCCTGCTGCCGAGTGAAGAAGTCTCAAAGCTAGCCGTGCTCAGTATCACCGAGGTGTTTTAAAAAGGAAATCTGAGGAAGCGCAGAGGTGTAAGGAGCCATTTAAAAAGGAAACTGCGGGTTCTATGAGACACAGACACACTCTGGCTGCAAGAGAGTGCAAAACTTAAAGCGAGTAACAGGAAGGCTGAACAGAGTACAGCAGTGTAGTCCTCTTCTGTGCATTTACGCTTTAAACCTGTGTCTTCTAGAACCCGCTGGACCAAAGCTGTGGATTACAAAACACCTCCATGACTCAGTGCAGAGGCAGAGGAGCTCTTTCTCCTGCAGATTTACTGTTTCACTGATTTACTTTTTCCCCTTTCACTGTACAGTACAGCAGCTCATATACGTGTCCCAGGTGAACACGTTCACGCTTCACACCTTGCAGCACTGTTAAGACGTGGCTGATATGCTAACTTTCATGATTGGACTTTGTCCTGTAGTCAATTATTTCCTTTCACACCGACCACGGATAATGCAGTCACACTGACAGCCTTTTTTCTGTTACTTCTATAGTTTATGCTCATTTTCCAGTCAGCTCTTTTATTCTGCCATTTCTATATAAGCACAGTTTTTAAATATATACATATTTTATATCATATACAGCACTTACTACATTAGTAGATAAAAAACAACAACATCCAAACTGTCAGAAAAGCTTAACTCTACTTCCAATCTGGAGTGAAGTCGAAAAACAGGTTTTGTCTTTAAAGATTCCTAATGGGGCAAAGTCTTAAATGGTTAGCCATGACAAGACTATATTCTATAAATGTTAAAATAAAAGAAGCTATGAGGATCTAAAAAAAACAACCTGCTTCAGCATAAAAACAGCTTGAGCTAGATAAATCCATCTCATTGTTTAACATCAGTGATTTAAAGCGGCACCGTTTTGACCCAAGTGTTAGCTTAATTTGAGATGTATTAAATGTTTTTTCAGGTTAATATACAGCACTTGGCGCATACCGATGCTCCATGCAGGTTGCCCTTCTCAAAAAACTTGCTTTTACAACTTGAGAGGGGTCGGATCAGTCGCTGAATGACCCTGAGCTCAGACTGCCGTAATAACAAAACAAATATGACAACTGATCAGATCATTTTTGGCTCTCTGATGTAGGATTTAATCTAGAGGGGTGAATTTGGCCTTTTCTTTACAAGTAACTCCATGACTTCCCACTCTGCTGGTCCAAAGTGGTCTGCTATCTGATATCAGGGGAACTAAACCTGGAAGCTTCAGGTCTAGCGCCCCCTATTGCCTAAAAGTTACATGGTTCTGCAGACTTGGGCTCAATCCGAATAGCGAAAGCACTTCAGCGGTCGCCATGATAAGTGCTGTCCGAAAACTGCAGTCAGTAAGGAAGGACATAGGAAAAGGAGCCTGTATGCTCCCTCCCGCGGCTAGTTTTGCCTAGGAACCCTGTGACGTCCCTTACTGGCGCTAAGAACCCTTAAGGTATCCCACAAACCTTTGCGTGACATGACGTTTCAGCACAGCCACCTCACGGAAATCAACAAAAAGGTCAGAAGAGAAGAGAGAGCGTGCACTTCGTAGTTCATTTTCAGTAGGCTGTAGGCCCGGATTTGACTCGAATCATCCATGTGCGTTTCCATCACGTAATGACGTCGGAGTTAAAGGCTGTCCGAAATCGGCACAGCAGTCTGAAGCTCCTTTACTATCCATAATAGAGTTCTTACTGCTAGAAGCTATTATTAAGGGTATTTGGAGGGAGCCTCAGGATGCATCTGAAATGTTCTAATTATAGCTCCGAAGCACCAGTAAGGAATATTGCTAGCTCCATATGCTAAATGAACTGTGATAGGAATCATACAAGCTCCTTTTCCTACCTCCTTCCTTACTGACTGCACTATTCAGACAGCACTTATTGCAAACACTGACTCACTTCTGCTTTGGCTAAAGAGTCCTTACAAATTAGACCTTTTTTGGATGCGGCCTCAGTCCACCGGTTAAAACTGTGGTCAGACTACCTCAAGAAAAAAAATTCCCTAATATACTAATGTTACCCAACAAAAATCAAAGCCCCCACACCATAAGATCACACTGTGCAGTGCTCAGAGAAATTACATAAAACCACAAACTTTTAATCTTAGTCCGTACAGGTCTTAATTGGCATGATACATTTCAAAGTGTGCAGCAGTATAATTAGAAAAATAAACTAAGAAAGCATGGTGTAGTTAGGAGAGATTTTCCAAAAAGAATATGGAAGCATGGTTCAGGATTGCCAAGCTGACTTTAATGAACCACGAGACCTCTGAGGGAAAATGTTTATTTGGACTGAAAAACAAAAGTAGGTACATTTCGTAGGATTCTACGGTGATCTTGGGTGATTACACACTGCATCTCAGCGCAAAGGCCTAATGGCAACTCTCAAATACAGTATTGGGGTGGAGTACTAATTTGGACTTATTTTTCCAACCACAGGACCTTGGACTGCTCTGCCAAAATATCATTCCATGTTTATCTATATGACACTTTAAGAAACGACACATGGTCGATCAAAGTGCTGAACAACTAAAATACAAGAGAAAAACATACAATACAAAGAAAAAAAAAATCACATGCAATACATAGATAATCTAGAATCAAATGAGTCAAAGGTCTTCTGTGTGACAGCTGAAGACTATATGCTCTTTGATATTTAGTTTTTATACACAAACCTATGCTGCTCATGTTTAGGAAGTAATGAAAATGTGTGTAACTACATTAGATCTCGGTCCAAAAAGTCACCAGCAGCCTTGCAGGCTGAGCTTTTCACGGCTCAGCGCACTTCAGTAGTTGCAATAAATACCCCCCATCAGTGTGCCTGCAAAGTTTAAAGCTTTTAGGCCAAACTTTGGCCCGTTAGCCCGCAGCTAGCTTTAAACAAAAAGTCGGTCATGAAGAAGAAAGTTACCTCCGGGGTGCAGAGGAGTCAGAGCCCACATGTTGCAGCCTTTCCTTCACTGCAAATTAATTGCAACCAGCAAAAAAGCACAGGGAAAACATTTTTTTAAGATCAACAAATCCTCATCACGAGGAACACAGTCCGCGCCCTGCTGCCGTCATCTTCATGCGACGCGTTACTTTCAAAATAAAAGATCAGATGGAAGACATCATAAAAATAAACATAAAAAGCTAGAAGTGAGAGGTCCTCTGTTTATATATTATCATTGGTGTCGTATGAACGTTTTCAGAAAGACATTTCTAAAGACAAATATAATACCGTGATTTGTTAAGTTAAATGTTTATATAAAAATAACCCATTAAAATGAGGGTTTTGCTTTTAGGAAACCTTTTTTAAAAATTCTGTCCAATGTGTTGCATGAAATAATACAATAATGAAAGGTTTGGAAAAATATGCTGAAAAGTTTCCTGAATCTCATCTGAAATCAGTGTGTTTGTGTATTTAGGTCTGCATACCTTGGCGGCTAACACTGATCATGACTTCATTCATCATCACATCATCACAACCACGAGTTAAAATATGTAGCGTTGGTTTGTTAAAATTAATCATGTAAAATAAAATAAAAATTAAATAAAAGAAATATAGAAATAAATCCTTTTTAATGAAGCAATTTGCTCAATGGTTCAATGAAAAGGATATGCATGGCATTTACACTACTATAGAAGGAAAATGTATACGAAGATTTTCTTGAATAACAGTAATTGAAGTACAAAAACTATTAATGCACCCAAGCTGATATGAGAAGCAACTGAATACCAATGAATCCATCATTCCTTTATTTGTGTTATATTGGTTTCTGTGGCACGTATTTTTGAGAAGTCGTGCTAAAATAAAATTATATGGTTTCATTAAACAAATAGTTAATAAATAGATACATAATCTATGAGGTGCAAATAAAAAACAAACAAACAAACAACATTTTCTTTTATTGTTGTTTGGTCAAAACCATTTTCTAAAAGGATGTGCATTTTTCTTTCTGCAGTCGGGTGAAATTAGGATAATAAACAATACAACAAACTAAACAAAATTCACAAGGCTAAATAATGGCAATAAATATAACACATACATATTGTATCAGCATCTAGTTTTATTAATGGCTCTAATTTTAAATAATGCTTTAAACAAAGTAGGAAAATCTTTAACTATTGTCAACAGATGCACAACAAAAATATCACTCACAGTGGTTAAAAAGGAAAATCATAACTCTACATATATCTTCTCTTTGCTATATTCCAATAAGCCTCACTTCTTTTTTCTTTTGCCAGAATGGCTTAACTCAGAATAAAGGATCATTGTCAGACTTCCAAGGCTGTCCAGATGTTTTGAGACGGCCTTGTCCCCAGAGGCAGGGTAATTTGTGATTCACTCTCATCACAGCAATACTGGTGCAAGAATCCGGTTTACGAATGATCTCGCACCATTCTGGATAGTCGATGGGCTTAGTGGCTCTGCAGGAAGGAAGAAAGTTTAATTACAACTAGGACATCAAATTCAAAAGTACAGAGTCCATTTTTTTTTTTTTTTTTGCAGTTACACAAGAACACCAACTCACAGGTCACAGCATCCGACTCCGAAAGGCTCCATGCACACACACTGGTAGCAGTCGCTGGTTATCCAGCTCTCCCCAATCCCATACTCCTGACCCATGTGTTCACAGCTTGCTGATGAGGACACAGAAAGAGCCCTTTACCTGAACAGAACTGTAATATTTCCTAAATATTTTTTTTAAACAGGTGATACATAAATAACCAACCCACAATAATTTTCAGCTTTGAAAGCACCACTTATCAGGATTAAGTTTTTTTTTTAGTTGATTATGTGGCATATGTTGCAGGTAACAATTATAGCTTGGATTTCAATCTGCAGAAAAATAAATAAGCATAGGAGTTCTAGTTGTACATATCATTAAAAAATAAGAACAATACAACTGTATGTAAACATTTAGCACCACATATAATAATAGGTTGAAGAACATGCTTTTTGGAGGACATGCATCTAGCGAACATGTTTAAAATTTTTTTTACCTTTAGTATTAAAGAAGCATTCACCGCTGTTATACACAGAGAAACAGGGCAGAGTGGCTCCCAGGAGCAACAGTGAAGCCAAGAGTACTCCCATTGTGTTCGCCATTTCTGGGGAATAGCTTTGCAAAGGTTAATAAAAAGGAAGAAAACCACTGAAAACATTACTGTCCAATCAAAGGTACAAACCTGGGTCAATTTTCCAGCACTACTGTTTGAAACTCTCTTCAGCCCTTACGGTGTTTTCAGTCGGTTCTTCTCTTTCGTTTGCTCTTCGTTTCGTTCACCGTCGAGCTGCATTCATCTTCACCCCTCTTATCTTTTTCTTGTCTTTTTAAATGTCTGCACCTCCTCTTTGATGCCACAGCTGAACTGATGCACTTTCTCCCTTTGGTCTCAGACATTTATACTGCGCCGCCACAGACTCATCAACCCCCCCACTCATGTGTTACCTTCTTCTATCTCCACACAAACACGGAGACGTAAACACCCAAGCATTATGTTCGTCATTGCTTCTCCCCTCCTGAGCATACAGTGTGCGGCCTTTCAGATAACGTTTGTCTCAATGGATCCCGTCTGACCCCATCTGTTCCTGCGCTGTTTACATCATCCATAGGACAGTCAGCCAATAGCTGATTGTTCAAGCTAATGAGCTGGGTTTGTGTGTACAGGAAGGTAAACATCAACCTTTGACCTCCGGCGCAAAATAAAACGTATACAAGCAAGCTTTTTCCTTCTAAAATGTTTAAATGGATCCAAGTAAAAGTTTGGATTTCATTTTTTTCTCTTTGTCAAATCACTGAGGCGTTTTATTCAGTTAGTTAATGAATTAAATAATGAATCTGGTTAATGAATCATTATCTACCTAATATGAGTTGGTTTCATTTGATTACGTATTACTATAAATAGTCCAAGCTGTGCGTCCATGTAGGGTTTGAGAAATACAGTGACGTATGAGGGTTTCTTGGTTTAATGTGAGGCTGATTTACGCGTTTGTGTTTTTTTTTTTTGTACTGCTATATTTGAACTAAGCACACTGAGTCCTTCAATAGGGTCTGTGGAAATGCAACAGCAAATACACAGAAACACTGATTTATTTATTCCTGCCTGAAGACTTAGAGACTGGATTCATCTTTGTGAATCCAGGCCTAAATAACTTGGGTAGATTCTCATTAGACCATTTCTGTAAACATGAACGCAGATAACGGATTCACCAATGCAATCATCAGATGATATACCACTCCCTCCACAGTTGTTGCTGTTTTTACAACTGTTGTTGCTTTTGTTGCTGTTTTTACAAAACCACCACTGCTAAAATGTCTTGCAAAATAAATAGAACTAATGTATTTTTGTAATTTATGATGAATTTTGTGAGTTGATCACTTTTCTAACTGAAGAAATAACCCATGGTGCTCTGTTTTTTAGTTTTTGTAAAATTATGACATGACCCAGAGGCCCTTTACTTTCAGAAACTCTTCAAGATGGGAAAATCAGGAGGACATTTGCATAAGGCAGATGTGTGTTGATCTGCATAAGGCAGGAAGAAGAAATAACTAGTCACCTAAATGTAACCATATCCATGGTCTGAACAATAGTTAAAAGTTTAAAACAACTAGAACTGTAGAAAAACAAGGCTGGACAAGGATCCAAGTTAATCTTGGAGTAATCAAGAAGGTAACCAAGGCCAGGGGAAAAAATGTCCCAAAGCGCAGTGTTAGAGCATTTCAACAAGGGTAAAACTCTAAGATACCTTGCCTCTCCTAAGGTTTACGATTCAACAATAATAACAAAAGAGACCAGGAAAAATTGTCAGAGTTCAAAGGTGAACCCTCCTCCTGGCCAAAAATAAATAAATAAAAAACAAAAGGAAACCATCTTGATGATCCCCAAGACTTTTGGGAAAATATACTATCACATCTGTTGTAAAACTAACACAGCATTTCAAAACAAGAACATAGTTCTGACATTTGAACACGGTTGTGTGATGGTCTGGGGTTGCTTTGCTACTGCAGGACAATCAGCTGTAATGGATGGAGGAACCATGAGTTCTATAACCTGGCAAGTCAGATTGTTAATGTGAAGCGCTCTATGTTCTGCACATTATTAATCTGGGTCTGCTCCCATCGAATCCCTTCAGGGAAAAGAGGGACATTCAGCAGAACTTTCCAAGCTTATTGGGCAAAGCAACACCTAGTGCCCACCTAAGGTTAGCTTTAGCCGATCACGGTATCAAAAGAAAAAAACAGGTGCCATGAGAAACCACGGCAGATTACGCTAGTTAAAGCACTTCTTGCTGTTCTTCTTTTAAATTAGAAATTGTGGAGTCGTACAAAACAGATGTGATAGCAGCAGCTCCGCATGCATCCTCCTGTGCTGGTATGTTTATGCTGGTTCGGCTGTGGGCTCAGCAGCTCTTGCTTTCGTCACAGCTGGTACGTCCCGCCTTAAACCACAATACTGCAACGTGATTGGCTCGAACCATTTTTGGTTCAGGCCCGAACAATTGAGACGGGAGCGGGAAGAAATGGATTCTCGTGTGTTTGTGAACGCACAAATACAGCAAGAATTCAGCTTGCAGGCAAGGTCATGAGTTCTGCTCTTTACCTGAAAATCCAGAAGAAGAATAGTTTGCCATCACTGTGTGACTTTAAAGCCCAAGTGTGTAAGATGTTCACACTGGTGCACTATTCTAGTGGCACCATCTAGAGGTGTCATTTGTAATGAATTACAAACAACTTTGCCATAATAGGTACTACGGAAGCCTCGGAGTATAATAAGTGTGACAATGTAAACATGTCCGATATCCCTCCTCATACTGTACATGCATACCCTTCATCAGGGAGAGAGAGGTGAACAAAACGACCTGTTTCTGCTGGGAGGACAAATGCTGGATTACTCTGCTCTGTTTCTAACATAACCCTAAAAATAAACTTCACCGGTTGTATTAAATTAACTTACCTGTCCAGCAGAAAGCCTGCAACTTTTGCATCAGTTCTGAGTCCGTGCTCCCTCAGAATTATCTCCACTCCACCAGGTAATAAGAGCTACGCCAATATAGACTCTCGTGTTTTCCTGGTTACTACTTTTCCTCCATTTCAACAGAAAACGGCAAATAAAATGAGCTACAACCGTCTTTGCTAGTTTTTTACTCCTCCACCACCGACAGCGCATCTTCATATAGAAGACAGATAGACAAAAACACGTGAAGCTAACACGTTTGTCCCCTTTTGGCTTCTGAAATCAGAAATAGTGACGCAATATGGCACCTCCCAGGGGATTCACCGACACCTATGTATTTATGAACTACTAATTCTAAGTTATGAGAATGCATTCATTCTTGATGTGAAGTTATTCTATTTATTTATAAAAGCAATACTGGATTTTTGCAAATTAAAAGCCAAATTAGTTACACACTGTCCCTTTAAGCCGAAGCCACTTGAGCTTTGCAGCAGGACAATGAACCAAAGCACACGGGCAAGTCCACATCTGAATGGCTCCAACTGATGTGGCCTGAACTGAAAGAAGCTATTATTGCTTGAAAACCATCCAGTGTGGCTCTGTGGTTTAGGTCTCAGGTTCAGCCTTTTTCTATGAGTTTGTATGTTTGTTTTCCTGTATGGATGCAAGAATGTTCTTTAAGTGAGGAAAAAAATAAACGTATTTGATTATCAATCTGTAAACAGACCATGGAAGTTATTTTGTTTGTGTGTGTGTGCTGTGAGATGTACAGCACCTCTCATCTGTTGACAACTATGGCCTGTTTCATGTGATCAATGAAGACTTTGAGTAACAGAATCACCAAACAGTTCAAGGAAAAATAAGAAAATATCCGACCATGTTTTGGGGCAGGTAAGTACCTCTTTGAATCATAATGCACAAATGCAGTGCATAATTTTAGCGATGTCAAACTCAAAGTATCTTTATTAGTCTCTCTTGGGAGAAATGTACCTTGGATACAAGGATATCCAAGGTACATCTTATACTACATCTTCAGTCTCCCGTCATGTGTGCTTTGATACCTAGTTTTGAAATACTGTGGTGCCGCGGTGGCACTTGCATAAATCCCGAGGATAAAGGACCTCACCATGTATTGTGCTTTTAATGTTTGTCTCAGTCTAATGTGATGCTAGCTTTTTTGTGTTTCACGAATATCATAAAAAGTCGTTGAGTCTTAAATCTTTGTTCAGTGGAACAATCCAGTTTAGGATTGATCACTTTGAATCTAGAACTTGAGATAATTAAATGTGCTCCAGATTATTTCAGAAGGGTGTGAATCAGCCCTTTAATGTAGGGGCAACTAAGGTGTCACAGACCACCAAGACTTCACAGAAAAGTTTCCTTACATTGCACTGTGCAAAGCATGAGGGAAGAATGCTGGTCATTGACTGAACATATGTATATATATATTCACTGATTTAATATTATATTCAATTATATTTTACAAGTGTCAACAACAAATGGAGATATTTCAATCAAAATAGATTGATCTATGGTTATCTGTTGAGTGAACTAAATTAAGTACGTGACATGAAATTGTAGGTCTACCATTGATTAATCTGCAGCACAGAGGCTGGCCATATACATGGTCTCATTCAAAAACCATTAGAGGAAACATATCTTTATTGGACGTTATATCCTTTTCACAAATTTCATTTTGCAACAAAATATCAAAATACAAGAGATAACATTTATTTAAATGAATGCATTTGATTCATACAGTACATTTGAGGGGTAGTGAAAAAAAAAAAACATGCATGAGAATATGGAGGAAATATGTTTGTAGCGGTTTTAGATCAAAGTGAAAGCTGACTGATGCAGCACCAAGATCATAGTTAAACAATGACGTCAACCTGGTGGTCTGATGCACACTGCTATAGTAGTCTGAAAATTGTGGCTCACCTCTTTTTTCCTGCCCCCCCCCATAATCTGGTGCACTCAACATTTATTTGAGGTAGCTGGCTGCAAATACCATGTCTCTGCAGATCCTTTCTACAAACGTTACTTAGTGAAGTTACATAAACACAAATTGTCCCCAGTGGTTTATTCTTGTTTGCTGTTCAAGTCATTTTACTTTTAAAAAAAGACACAAAAAAACAAAACAGTCATCATAATTGTTCATCATCTCATTTGATTAGAAATCACATTATTCCTCACATCAGGTCCCTCGGGCTTATTAGGATGATATTAATAATGCTTCCCTTACGTATAGACGCTTACATAATAAAATGCCCTTTGAAAAACAGAACTGAATCGGAGGGCTGTGGTTTTATTACAGCCAAAACCCAAAAGACATTTTATCATTATATAAGAGAATCTGATAAAATTTTAAAATTAGTAACTGAGGCATGTCATCCTCCATTTGATCGCTGAAGCAATAAAATGAGTCATGCATGTAAAGAAGGAAATAAATCACGCATCCTGCTTTTGTTTGAGCTATGCAGAGAGCGAATGCTTAATCCCTAAAAGAAAAACAATAAAACAAGTAAATGAAGAATAACTAGGTGATTACACAGTGAGACTGCTGTCAATACATGTCAGCGTAAAGGACTGATCCTTTTCTGCTGCAATAGGACAAAGGCCAATATCTGCTCAGTGTGTTTATAGTTTGTTATCTTAAGAACCAGGATCACAGCTGTTTGCTCATCAAGCAGGATCTCCCTGTCCACCTGCAGAATACAGTGTCACTGCTGTAGACCGCATGTGGGTTTTTGGGTGTGTATGTTTGAGAACAAGAATGAAAAACAGTTAAACTATGAAACTTGAAATGCTGGCTCATTTTCTTTGTCTTCCATTTGAACCTTTTCAAACATCAATTATTAACACAGACTTGGTACTAGTAATTCACACATTTATTTCCAACTATAAATCGTTGCTCTCACAATGATATTGCGGACAAGTTCACCATCCTTTTACCTGAGCGGCCTCTCTTCACCAGACCAGAAGTCAGTGCCAGACTCTGTAGGAATATGTCTGATATTTAGTTGATACGATGAAGCACAAGAACAACCGAATATCAAACATATCACACAGCCTCTGGCGTATCAGTGGTAGGTCCAGCAGGCTGGAAAGCTCTGCTGAGAACGAGATAAAACACATAATTAGGCAACAGAAACAAAAGACAGCAATGGTTTCGGACTGAATGCAATGGACCTGAACAACCGGTTCTGTGGAGAAATGACAAAGGGTCAGCCTTCAGGGCTCTGGGCCTCTAACGCTGGGAGTCAGAGACCCTGCTGACATTTCAGATCATCGTTTGCTTGCTTCGGGGAGCGCAGGGTTGAATGTCTCTCCAGCATCATGCACAAACATGAAATGATGATACTTACCTAGTCCCTTTATCCAAACATGTTGTTTTGGTTTCAGTAGCATTTAATATTTAAAAGAATAATTTCAGAAAATCAAAAAATGTAAAGGTTAATCTTAAGGTTGGCTCAAAAAGTTCAAAAACGAGAAGTGTCTCGCTGATTTTGGAGTTTACATGCCTTACATTGGTACAACGGCATGTATTTATACCCCTTTTTTGAGTTGGGGGGGTGGGGTGGACACCAATAATCACCCTTTCGGGACTATACAAACTCACGCTGATGTAATTAGACATATATTGATCAGCTGTTGTGGCCTGCAGCCTTTCCTCCACGCATTAGCCTGATCAATACATGTGATTTTCATGCTACCGTGAGCACGCTCACTCAGTACACACACGTACGCATTCAAACATGTACACAGATGAAAGCATAACCACAGTCAAATGACTTTCAGTTTTTTTGCCTGTAGGGAGGACAAATGCCAAGCATGATGGTCACTTCACTTTTAAAAGGATGAGCAACTAAACGTAGCGGCAAATGGGACACACCTGATGTTTAATCAACTGTCTTCAGAAGTCACATAATTAGTAAAAAAAAAGAGCTCACTTAACTTTCACTTATTCTTAATTTTAATAAAGTTATGTGCAGGTTTCAGGGGCCTTTAATGTTATTTAACAAATAGATTATTGAACATAGCAGGCAGGTCAGAGGAGGAGACATCAAACACGTGGCGACGGTGCTCTGGTTAGATGAGACCGTCCCCACAGTGAAACATGGTAGTGGCAGCATCAGTATGTGGGGATGCTTTTTAGATGGGAAGATGGATGAAGTTAAATAATCCTGGAGCAAAACTAGCGGAATGCGGAAAAAGACTTGAGACCAGGGCAGTCGTTTGACTTCCTGCAGGACAATGGCCATAAGCAAACACCTAGAGCTACTCTAAGTAGTTTAGACGAAAGGAAAATGTCTGTGCTGGAATGGACCGGTCAAAGACCAGACCCAAATCCAATGACTTAAAATCTATGCTCACAGATGCTCTCCATCCAATCTGACCGAGCTTGAGGCATTTTTAAAAAAATAAAGAATAGCCTAAAATGTCCTTCTCTAGAAGTGCAAAGCTGATGGAGACATACCACCAAGAACTCTTGGCTCCAGCTCAAATAGAGCTGATTTTTTTTTTTTTACAAAGGATTAACTCATTGGGGTTGAACACAATGTGTGCCAGACAATACTTCCTGTTTGACAGCCTCACATAAGCACATAAAATATTTAGAGATTTGTGCTTGTATTGCGCAAAAAAGTTGAAAACAAACAAAGTTGTATGAAAGGAGATTTCAAAGGATATTATGGTTATAGATGGTTGTTTTTGATTAACTGCGGAAAATAGTTTGATAAATTACAAAATTTCTTTTAACGCTTTAAATTATGGGTTGATTATTGTTTTACATACATGATGCTTATACAAGGTTTATGATATCTGGGGAGAATCACCATAAACTCTGAGGTTGCAGTGTCCTTTGTTTTCAGTCAATTTGAGCCCTTGAACATAAATAGTGGTTGTGTGTCGGCATATGGTTGGACTCTCACGTGTTAAATCAGTATCCGCTGCCAGATGCCTGCCAATAAAAACACAGTACTTTTCACCTCTACATATATAGCCGGTCATGACTGTGTTTGCCAGTTAATAATGGATGAAATTTAAAATCAGCTATAAGAAAATTACCATGTAGGATTGGATTAATAGAGCTTTCCACTTTAAACTCCCTGAGTACAGAAAGAAAAAATATTGCCATTTCTCCACTTTAAGATTTCCAGCAGTAAAACTAATGGACTAGGAAAAGTTTTGCATTTTTTGTATTTCAAAGAAATCAAACTTCTCATTTATGAACAGCACAGACATCAGTCAGGCTGACTGATCCTCTGACATCACCTCACCACCCTCTCCTGCTATGACCTTGCCAGCCTATTGGGGCGTGATGATGGTTCCCTGATCTCTGATCGCCTAATCGTGAGCCTCGGGGGTGGGGGGGTCATTATAATCGGCAAAAGATGGAGGGCAGAGTGAAACATAATGGAACAGTGCAGGAATCAGCAAAATAGTGCATACCCTTTAGACGGCAAATACAGTGCTCTGCAAAGGCATTCATATGCATTTTGCCAAATGCAAACATCAGTTTATTTTACTGAGATTTTGTGGGATATATCAACACAAAGCAGTGAACAATGTTGAAAGAAGGGTAAGAAAAATAATTCAGGGCTTTTTAAAATTGAGATTTATGAAAAACGCTATATTCTTGTTCTTTCACCCGGCAGTTATTCACTACTTTGAGTTAATCTATCACAACAAAAGCCAATAAAATACAATGAAGTTTGTAGTTGTATTATGAGAAAGGAGATCAAAGAGTATGAGCTCTTTTGCAAGGTGCTTTAATAATACAGACATTAACATACTGTGAAACCTTAATGAATCAAGGACTTTAGAAGATAATACATTTTGTCAGGTACATCGGTACATCCCAAGTTTTAATGAAGTGACGTGCCTTTAATCTTGATAAATGTTTACAATTAAACATCGGAAGATCATTGAGAAAATAATTTTTGAATATGTTCAAGATACATTTATTTATGTGGTTGAAATCAACAAGAGGGATCATACTTCTCCAATTTTAGCTTCCCTTCATTGGCTTCCTGTTAAATCAAGAATAGAATTTAAAATTCTTCTTCTAACGTATAAAGCCCTTAATAATCAAGCTCCATCATATATCAGAGCTCTGATTACCCCGTATGTTCCTAACAGCACTTTGCTCTCAGACTGCAGGTCTGCTGGTGGTTCCTAGAGTCTCTAAAAGTAGAATGGGAGGCAGATCCCTTAGCTGTCAGGCTCCTCTCCTGTGGAACCAACTCCCAGTTTTGGTCCATGAGGCAGACACCCTGTCTACTTTTAAGACTAATTTTAAAACTTTCCTTTTTGACAAAGCTTATAGTTAGAGTGGCTTATGTTACCCTGACCTACCTCTATAGTTATGCTGCTATAGGCTTAGGCTACTGGAGGACATCAGGGCCTATTTTTCTTACTCTACTGAGTTCTACTGTTCTCCAGTTTTGCATTGCATTACATTGAAATGACTGTCGTCATTTCAGCTTTTAACTTTTTGCTCTCTCTCTTTTATCTTCATAGTAGGGAAACCTGGTCTGACGTTCTGTTAGCTGTGACATCATCCAGGGAAGACAGATCATCCACTATTACCATATAATGTATAACAGATTACTGGATCAATGTGTGCTTCTGTGCTTGTTTGTCTCTCTTGTTGTGTCTCTGCTCTGTCTTCTGTAACCCCCAGTCGGTCGAGGCAGATGACCTTTCATACTGAGCCCGGTTCTGCTGGAGGTTTTTCCTTCCCGTTAATGAGGAGTTTATCTTTCCACTGTCGCTTCATGCTTGCTCAGTATGAGGGATTGCTGCAAAGCCATGTACAATGCAGACGACTCTCCCTGTGGCTCTACGCTTCCCCAGGAGTGAATGCTGCTTGTCGGGACTTTGATGCAATCAACTGGTTCAATTATATAGGACATTTTTGACCAATCTGTATAATGTGACCCAATCTGTATAATATGATTTAATTTGACTTTGTAAAGTGCCTTGAGATGACATGTTTCATGAAATGGCGCTATATAAATAAAATTGAATTGAATTGAATTGAAAGTGTGTTTGTTGGTAACACAAGCTGACAAAAGTTAAATGGTGCACAAGACCCAACACAGAGCTCAAAAAGCCGCATATCATGCCTCAAACAAAAGACATTTAAGATCAAATAAGAAACAGTCTCTAACATCCATCAGTCTGGAAAGGGTTACAAAATTCCTCCTGTGGGAATCCAGTGAACCATAGTGAGAGTTATCATTCACAAAATAGAGAAAACATGAATCAGTAGAGATTACTGTATTGACAGCTCCTCCAGGATGTTAAAACAAACCCAGAACAACATCCAAAGCTCTGCAGGCCTCACTTGTCACAGTTAAGGTCACTGTTCATGCTTCGATCTGTAAAAACTGCACAACCAATGCTGGCTGAAAGAACACAAAGACTCATCCTAGCAACAGCAAGTCCACCACTGAGTGGCTAAATTAACTAAAATGAAGGTTTAGGATTGGCCTAGTCAAAGTCATTTAATCCAATTGAGATGCTGTGACTTGACCTTAAAGATGTATGCCAAGATTAAAAAACTTTCCAATGTGTCTGAATGAAAACAAATCTGAAAATAGAAGTGGACAAAAACAAAAAGAGAATAAAAAACATTTTTAATCTGTATACCTAAAATACATTTGAGATTACTCTGCAATAAATAGGACCTCATATAAGAAACATGAACATAATATAAAAGGCTGTTTTTTTTTTAATGTACACAAAGTCAAGGCTGTTTTTTTTTTAAATGTACACAAAGTCAAGTAAAAAGAAAGACTTGTTTTTGTGCTATTTCTTAAACCCAATGCAATCAGGTTTATTTCCTCTACTTTTAATATCTGTATAGATTTGTTTTAGTAAGAATTGGTTATTAGTGTAACCTCCTAAAAACACTGAAACACTTATGTTCATACAGACACAGCAAAAAGACAATGTTTTATTCATCTATTCAAAACTAATATCTAAATTGCGATAATGATACTCTAAGATCAGCCTGTGCACAAACTGAGTTAACGCTTTAACAGAAAACGCAAATATGATCAGGAGTGACAAACATTTTCAGTCATCTGATTGGTCAGCAATCCTGTCCTTCCCTCTTTCTCTCTTTCTCTCTCTCTCTCTCTCTCTCTCTCTCTCTCTCTCTCTCTCTCTCTATTTCTTTGTTACACACACTCACATAACGTGCCTGAGGCAGACTCAGAGAGAGAGGCTGGCAATGTTAACAGTGATTATTCCATAACTATCTGTGTGCTTTCAGAATTGAAGGTGAAGGAGTTATCCAATAGAAGGGAAAATACACATCTGAAGCCCGAAATGAAGGACTGAAACTAAAGGCCAACACTAAAAGCATGACATAAACCAGTCGAGCAGACCCAAGCAGAAAGGTGACACAGTGGAACTGAGTGCTGAAAACTGAGAACAGATGATCTGCCTTGTTCTTTTTCTTCCTGCCTCTGTAATTTGCCTTTTGCTGCCGTCCTTCGAATTTACATGAAGTCAAATATCAAGCAAATACAAAACAACTTAGCTTTTGTGTGTATTTCTGTGTGTCTCGATGTTCTATGGGACATAGAGCAGTGCTGTTCTTCTTTTTGTGGTTGTGGACATGCATTAATCATTAGCTGCACAACCAAGATTCAGGTTTAACAGGTATTTCACAACCAGCTGCCTGTTAAACACACCTTTCTTACAGTGAAAGTGTGCAGTTAATGCATGTTGAGGACGGCAGCAACTGTACCATCAGTGCAGCAGGGTGAATAATTAAGAGGCTTCTGGTGTTCTTGGGTTGTTGTGCAGTACATACTGTATTTTGGGACTGTTAAGATGAATTTTTGTTTGATTTTGATGTAGTTTACAAAAGGTAGTAGGCTAACAGTGGGTGATATCCAGATATTGCTTTTGTAAGTTCAAAGATCCCTTGAAAAATAATAGTTTCTTCAGTGGCCTTGGGATGCCTCACCCAAACAGGAACGTGTAGATAAGCTTGAAGGGCAGCATTTTTTCTTCTTCCCCAAATAACCAAAGGCACTCAAAGCACAACTCTGTAAGGACTAAACAACACCCTGCAACAGTTAATACAGAGGAGAATTCAGAGATATTTAAAGCTATCTTCCTCAACAACTTGAACCAAATTAGGTAGTAATTATAGTTCAGCTGTTAGCATACTTATTTTAATAACCATGAGCATTTTTTCCAAAACCAATCTTCTTCTTTCACATATTCTTCTGTTACTGCCTATTCCAGATTGTTATATATGCTATCAAATTAAAAGAATAAAGTATTTTTAAGATTAAGTGATTCATCATGTTATGCTAACAAAGGCATAGCTAGCTTAGCTGTGCTAAACAAGAGTTCTCCTTTCCAAAGTGGCAAGTAATTATTTTATTATCCCTTTATGTTGTTAAAGTTCGCTTTAATAATTCTAAAAAATATTCTAATGGCTGTTTATTGCACAAGTGAAAATATATCCTCAGAGAATGTTGTAATTTAAACCCACAGTAGAACAGGTAAACACCAAAAACTTAATTAGTTTCAATTACTTTCGGAAGATGGGTTCTTTGAAATAAATGTTTCCATTTTTCTTTTCAAACCTATGGTTATGTATGTTGTCCATTCTTTGAGAAATAAAGCATCTTAAAATGTATTTATTTATTGTCTGTACTTGCAAAGACATTGCTAGCCTAGCCATTGATGGGTTACCTTAGCAAAAATAGCTTATATCTATCTTTTGGGTTTCTGTGGAATAAATGTTCTCTGTCAAGCAATTCCAAGTCTTATTATCCGTATTCCAAGTCTATGATCACATGCATGTCCATTCATTAACTTTGGAGTCATTTTGAAATGTGTTATGTCACACTATGCTATAGTAAAGACATCACCCACCTAGCTATGATGAACAAGAGTACTCCAAGTAATATTCACTGAATGCTTTACCCTCAATTTTACTGTTGATAGATTATTATAAGCTTTATTTGTAATTTTATGATATAATGAAATTTAAAGTACTTGAAATGATACCACTTAGAGATAGTTAATCTTCATTAAAACCACTGTAGAAACACTGCACTCGCTGTCAAGTTTAAAATAATTTTAAGTTATGGCTTTATTATTTCATTAACAGACATTTCATGTTAACAGACATTGCTGGCCTGGATGATGCAGATCAAGATCAACTGCAATGTCTACAGCATGGCATATTGTTTTATAAACCAACCCTGCTTTAATTTTTTCCACAACTTTAGCTGTTGTCTGCAGGATTACTTGGTCATTATCATGCTGTTTGTTCACTCATATTCTCTAACAAATCTCTGAAAGCTTCACAGAATTGCTGAATTTATGTTGAGATTAGATCACCCACACATAAACTGAATTATTAACTTGGGGGCTGCTAAAACCAGTTGCTTGTACTAGATTTTATTCAGAGGTGTAAATAGGTTGAATGTAAATGCACACCACACTTTTCAGATTTATATTTATAAAAAAAAAAAAAAAAAAAAAGTCATTTTTCTTCGGCTTCACAATTAACTACTTTGCATTGGTTCATGACATAAACTCTCAAAAGGTTTCAGATATGTGACAAATAAAAGAAAAAAAGTGATGTGAATAATTTTGCAAAGCACTGTAAATGCCAGCACTTTGCTATTATATTCCTGTGGGGGAAAAAAGAAACCAAAATACCTAATTCCTTCAATAAATTATTTCTTTTTAGTTGTGCAGTGTGAGTTTAGTTCATGGACACAACTGTAGGATTAATGAAGAAGAGAGAATATGGAAAGTTCTTCACATCCATAAACCATTTGAAAAAAACTATCATATAAAAGCTGTTCGGGATTAAATTACCACAAACACATTTCACTAAATAAAACCTGTGCAAAACAATCCCTGCACCGTAATATGTTTTTATTTTCCATTTAGCTACAAAAAAGGATCTATAAAATTCTTAAGAACATTGATCTTAGAAGACCTACCTCCACAACATGTAACATTTAACGTCCAGACATATATAACGTAATAAGACCGGGACATTTGGTAAACAAGGGATGTAACAAATGGAGTTCCCTGATGGAGAATTGGTCTCAGACCAACAGGGACAAAAAAATAATTTTTTAATTTACAGGATTTTTATTGAACTTGATGTTAGGTGTTAAAGCACAACACCACTGACGTTTTTAGTTGCATTTAGGTTCCTGTGGCCGATTGGATTCACTGTTTAACTTTCCGCACTGTTGCGCTGACCATTTTAAAGCTACAACCTTAAAATAAGCATAAATAATACACTTTTCATAAATATCAAGAAACTAAAGACCAAATCCACATGTATCCCGTTTTCTTGGATAGGCTTAATGTCAACAGCAACATTGTTGCCTAGCTAAAATGAAAACCAGGATATTCTTGTTCCTGTGAACAGACCTGTTGACCATCCGATGTAGAGTAGAAAATGATGGTAGTGCATATTTTTATTTCAGGGCATCTGTCTTTATATCCTCTTATTTTCTAGTGGGGTTTGTCTTTTGCTCCTCTTGTTTGGGGTTCTCTCCCTTTTCACCTATGGTTTGGGAGCCTCGGCCTTTGCCTCCTCTTGCTTGGGCGGCTCAGGCTTTGCCTCCTCTTTCTTGGGCGGCTCAGGCTTTGCCTCCTCTTTCTTGGGCGGCTCAGGCTTTGCCTCCTCTTGCTTGGGCGGCTCAGGCTTTGCCTCCTCTTGCTTGGGCGGCTCAGGCTTTGCCTCCTCTTGCTTGGGCGGCTCAGGCTTTGGCTCCTCCTTCTTGGGCGGCTCAGGCTTCGGCTCCTCCTTCTTGGGTGGCTCAGGCTTCGGCTCCTCTTTCTTGGGCGGCTCAGGCTTTGGCTCTTCTTTAATGCCACACATAGTCCTTGATGAAAAAAGTACAACAGTAAACCTGCTATAAAAACTTTATTTTTGTTAGATTATTCTGCAAATGTAACCAAAGCAAAGAGATGAGTTTACTTTATTGGGTCTGGTGTTTCTTTCAAGAAGTTGCAGACTGGGCTTTTTTCTGTCATCTGCTTTTTCAGTCGATCCAATTCTGCTTTCCACTCAGCCGTCTCCTTCTCAGTTTCCGCTGTAAGTGTTATATCAATGAAAACTTGAAATATGTTGCTAATAAAAACAGTTAGGGGTTACAGCAAACACAAGTGCTTAATCCTGTTTCCAACACGTAGACTTGTGAGATGTTGTTTACCTTTAAGGTTTTTCTGGTTTGTCTCTGCCGCTGCCAACTGGTCTGTGCCAGATTTCTGCCAATGAGTAAGACGATTTAAACAATTTGCTTCTCCATATATTGTACTAATTAGATGATATCATTATATTTCCAACAGCTTTGCACAGACATTTATAGAAATCAAAGTAGGACTTCCATCACACTTATGTAATGAAAACCACAGTTTATCTCATGGAAACAGGGGATGCTGCTCAGCAGATAACGAAAGAGCTGATTTCATAATTTGAAACAAGAATACAAACTTTTACCACAGTACTATAGGTACAGGTTTAGTTATGTTGCCGTTTGATTTAACTTGCTGGGTTGCAGTCATTCATCACGCTGCGAGAATAGGTCGAGCCTGATTTTCTGGTTGGTGCTGATAAAAGATTAAACGAGCCACATGGCATTCCTCAACAAGGTGACGTGTCTCCACCAAACCTTTTTACCCAGTTTTTCAGGTGTAAAAATAAAATTCAAGTATGAAATCAAGAAGAGAATTGTGTATGATGGTATCATGAAAATATTGTGATGCTACTACTCCCAAAGCAACAGGTTGTTTGCTGTGACTGACAGCTAACAACTGTTGAAGTGGGGGAAGATGTATAAACAAATGAGAAAAAAAATCTATATAAAAGGATTTTTATTAGATATATAAGAAAATATTTTGGCAACATAGTAGAATATTTGTGTAACTTTTATGTGACAGATTTTTTTAATCAATAATAATAATAATAATCATAGTCTATCAGCTTCCCAATAGCCTCATACTGGCTTCGGATATGTGTGTTTTAATTGGATGCGTCAGATTTATCCATTAAGTGATGGCGCTGATTTTATGAAACCAACTATAATCACCTGGGAATCTTGGCAGCCAGCTAAATCCTGAGTCGACTTCTCAGCTTTGGTCTGTACCACCTTCATTTCGTCCTCCATCGTCTTTAACGCGCTTTGAGCCTTTTCCAGCTCGATGTGCTTCTCCGCCTGCTCGTTGTGGTACTCCTGGAGAACATCGCTGGTCACCCGCATCTTGATGTCCTGGAACCGGCTGCGCTTTTCCTCCTTCTCGTGCTCCTTCCTGCGTATCTTCATGAACCCCACCAAAATCACAGACGTCAGCAACGTCAGGGGAAGCACAAGTTGCACCTTCATCCTGTGCAAGAACCGAAAACCGTCTTGTTTTATGTCCTTAAGTTATGATTTATGGTGTCAAAAGATTCTTCCTACAGGTGTCCGGGTCTTTACTCTCCATGCGCCATCAGAGAGCTCCTCGGCTTGAATGTAAAAGCTCCACGTCACCACGGTTACGCCTCCTCTCTGCGCATCGTTGGCAAATTGAAGCCAATGGATCGATCACCTGCGGCCGATTCACCTGGGCTTTCTTTGCTCAACTGCTTGGATCGGAATTGTACAGGCGGAAAGGAACGCCCCCTTCCTGGATCTCTTTTAAAAGAGGAACAGGTTGCTCCACCTGTTGTCTCCTGGTAACACGTCAAACTTGGGACCTTTGCCTTGCCTCTTAAAGTCATAGTTCAGAACTTTTGAATTAAGGTTCTGTTAAACACTTTTAAGGAGTTAAATATTATATATCTTTTCTGCAACAGAAAACTCTCACTTCTTTAGTATTTACTATAAATCCAGATTAGTTGGACCTGGAGCTCGAAGCTACTCTTGAGATTAACCTTTAGTGCATTTAAAAAATAAAAATGTGCATGTCATACCCTATTTTTCTCTTAGCACATGGTTGCTACTTTTGTGTGATGCAAGATCTGTGGGACAGCTGAGACTCAGAATTATCTGTATTGCCGCTCAGATAATCAAATACATATCTGGATGAGATGTGTAATATGTAAAATGGCTCAGAAAAGGCGCAGAAACAAAATCAAGATTGTATTTTTTTTTTAGCAGACTTACAACAACTCTTTTCCCAGACCCCAGAAACAGGAACAGTTTGCGGTGTGGGTGGGAGGTGTCTTTGATGACATTCTGGGATCAGTTCAGGCAGTGTCTCTGTTCATGGAGTGGCCAAATGTTTGTCCAACCTCCATGCACTCAGGACAGATTTTAGACTGCCACAGGCTGAAAAAACTTTTGCTGCATCCAAAAAGCTCTTAAGTATGGACTCTTCAGCTAAAGCGGAAGTGCGTCAGTGTCCACCATGATAAGTGCTGTCCGAATAGTGCAGTCAGTAAGGAGGGAGGTAGGAAAAGCTGCCTGTATGCAGCTTCCTTTCATAGTTTCTTTAGCCTAAAAAACTCTATTCATAAAATTAAAACAATGAAATAAATATAACAAAATCATCGCCATCGTTAGCTCTGTTTAAGAAGCCAATAACAAGCAATTGGACCGGTTACTGTTCTGTATGAGTTTACACACCTTCATATGTTTTGGTTTGAGTAATGGAAACGTTTAGCCGTTCACTACATTTGTCTAACTTGCATTTTTTGTTGTACCTTTTCGGAAGGCTGTAGGCCTGGATTTGACTCGCATCATCCATGCACGTTTTGGTCGCGTAATGACGTTTGAGTTAAAAGCTGTCCGAAATCGGCATAGCACTCCGGAGCTCCTTTTCTACCCACGATAGAGTTCTTAATGTTGACTTCATGAAAGGTCAAGGAACAGGAGCTAGCAGCTATAATTAGAACATTTTGGATGCAGCCTTTGGGATCTATTGAATCTTCTTCTGTAAGCTTCTTATTAGACTCATTAGCCCCAGTGATGTTTAGGTTGGAATTGCATCCACCCTAAAATCTGATAATCGCTCTCAGGCATAGGACAGATGCATGACAGGACACTGTCAGGGGGGCCTGTCAGATTTCAGCAGGGGCCAACACACACGAGGCCCTGCCCCTGCTGGGATTGGAGGACGTGATGTCCAGATATTGTTTTTCTGTTGTCCTCACCAGCCTCTGTAGTACCTTCCTGTCAGATTCATCGCAGGCTCCCAACCAGATAGGGAGCCCCTGAAGGTGCTGAAAACTGATAAACCTTCCTCATCCGGGCCAAGAAGTTCATATGCTGCAGGGCTTTTTTTTGCCAGAGCTTTGGTGTGATGGGTCCAGGCCAGAGGAAGCCTTACAGCTTACAGGAGACCACTTCAAAATAAATAAATAATGCTGTGTTCACTTAAACAACCTGTAATATTTAACTTTTTGCACCACTTTATTGTTATGTCAGAGCATATGTGGCCAGAGATAGCCTACTTTACATGTTCTCTTCCCAGTACTTTGAATTTGCACAGCCTCCAATCTTAATTTTCTCATTTAAAAGGACTTCTCTACAAACAACCATTCAATGCAGACATGATACAATTTTAAAGGTTCATTGAATAGCCTTTATAGCTGTTATAAGAGGTAGAACCCTTTGTCTTGGCCCCACTTGAACTAGGCAAGGCGAGTTTATTTGTATGGCACATTTCAGTAACAAGACAATTCAAAATGCTATGCATGAACAGAGCATAAGAGGAAAAAAAACACTCGGAGGAAAGTACATTGCAGTGGAATAGCAGCAGTAGGTCAAGATAAGTTGATCTGACAACTTAATCTAACTATATTTCAGTGAACAACAACAATTTGAACTGAACATCAAAGGAAATTCTAAACAAATAGGTTTTTAATCTTGATTTAAAGGAACTCTGGGTTTCAGCACTTTACAGTCTTCTGGGAGTTTGTTCCAGATAAGTGGAGTATAAGAACTAAATGCGGCTTCTCTGTGTTTGGTTCTGGTTTGCAGAGTAGACTTGAGTCAGACGACCTGAGTGGTCTGGAGGGGTTGATACACGGATAACAAGTGATGTATTTAGGTGCTAAGTCATTCAGTGATTTATACACTAACAGAAGTATTTTAAAGTCTGTTCTCTGAGATACAGGGAGCCAGTGTAAGGACTTTGGAACCGGGGCCATGTGGTCTATACTTTCTTAAGTGTAACCTCTAATCTCTGGACCGGGAAACTTTGATTTTTATACTAAATGATTAGGCTAAGAGAGTAATTTAATGCTGGCAAGATGTCACTTGTTTAGAACCTTAACAGAATTTCACTTTAAAATTTCTGAATATCCCTTACGGGAATACACATAATTTGCTTTCTCATGTTTTATTTTAACATCGCCAAGAAGTTTTCTGAACTTTTAACAGATAGACGTACGATTGGCAGAATGATTTAGATAGCTAATGTCCCTGCATACTATCTCATTTAAATATCAATTAACCACATACATTTTCCTACATTGTGCGTCATGATTTTTAAAGTCTAACACCAACTCGCGTTTGGGAGACAGTCGCTGGTAAATGTGCAGGTAGTGATGTATATGTACACAGGGTCAATCGTGTCTTTTTTTAGAGCCCGTAGAAGTCACCAGGAAGCAGGTGGATCGACACGCCCAGCTTGTTCGGCAGGTATAGCCGGTGTTGTCACCACCTTGTGTCGGCTGATCCACGGGAGAGAACTGGAGACATTTTTACCGAGATGAACGAGTGACAACCGGCGGTCTACACACCACAGCAGACGCCCCCGCCTCCCATTATTTATTTTTAAATCGACCATCGATCGAGTAAAAAAAAAACTAAATAACAAAGGATGAAGCTGGTGATTTTTTTCGTCGCCGTCAGCGTGGCGGTCATGGTAGCGATGATTTTCCAGACTCTGCGCCAGGAGCTGAGCCTGCGTAACCTGAGGGTCCGCATGGTGGAGAGCTCTGCGGAAGTCAAGAGGAGAGAAGACTCCATCATGGACATGAAAAGTAAAATCCAGGAGCTCAAGTCCTCGGTGGAGGTCGCCAACCAGAAGCTAGAGGACCTGAAGAAGGAGAAAGCAGAGAAAGAGAAGGCGATGAAGGAGGCTGAGACGAGTCTGGGGACCTGCAACACGGAGAAGGTAAGGCACACACATAAAGTTTTAAACGCTCCAGGGGTGGAGGCGTTGCTGGCTGAATTGTGCCATGCGTAACTGGCTGAACTTTTCCTCAAAGAACTACATTCCGATATAAAATGGCCTTTCTTCACAAATTGCAAACAGGTCTCTTAACTCTCAAGCTGTGGTTTAAAGAATCGCTCGATCATGTCTGAGGATTTACGCTTTCAGTAAACAAGATTTCTTCCACATGTTACACTGTGCAGAACGCGTGGGGAGGCCAAATCCGCAGGGAATGATCGCTCATAAAAGCAACAGAGAAGTAATTTGGCATCCAACCTTATGATTATATTTCCCCTTCCAGTGCTTATTTAAATGCCCCCCTGGGCCATGTCACTCATTTCCAAACCCCACACTCGATATAGGTTCGTGAGGTGTTGTTTGTGTGAACCCAAGCGTCAAGTATGCAAAAATATTCAATTAGATGTATGTATGTATGTATGTATGTATGTATGTATGTATGTATGTATGTATGTATGTATGTATGTATGTATGTATGTTTTTCATAATGTGTTATATTGCATGTGCCCATCTTCATGTTCACTGCTAACAAATGCTTTTGTTTTCAAAATTGCTAGGGAAACACTGAAAAGAAGAAGACAGAGCTGGAAGAATCCATAAATAAACTCAAAAGTAAGTGCAGACAGGAATACTGTCACAGTATACTAACACTGCAGCCAGTGTGTGTAAGTAAATAAGGCAGATTGTCTGTTTCCTGGTGACACTCTATAAACCCATATGATACTGTATTAGTCACTCTCTTCAAACCTCTTTTTTCAACATATATCATATCAAACCTTTTATCAAACATCTAATTCACAAGTTCCACAATTTTCAGCTGATCATGAAGCAGAGAAGAACAAGGCTCAGGAGGAGATTGGGAGCTTGAAACAACAGATCTTGGATAGAGACAAAGCAATTTGTGCCTATGCAAATATGGAAAAGGAGGAGGCACGGTAAGATGTGTGATGCAAAGATATACTGGTCATGGTCTCATCAAAGAGAGCCTTATTTTGTCAGATCCTGATTTGTTTCTTGTTGTCTTTTTGGTTTTGTAGGAAACTGTGTGGAAAATCTGGTGCAGCAGCACAATAAAATCAACTCCCAATTGATGTTGGCTGAATGTTTCCACAAAGAAATGCATCTAAAAAGAACCATTTGAGTTTTATATTTCTTTGGTATTTTTTTTAAATGAAATATTAATAATTGTTATACACATTAATTTACAGGCCAAGTGGAGCTGACTCTTGGAATGGGAAAATAGTTTTTTTTCATATTTTTATATAAAAATTCTGCTTTATTGACACAATTGTTTTGGTTGGAGCTTGTTAAGCTTCATGTTTGTGCTTTTTGTCTCTGTAACAGACATTATAACATGTTTGTTTATCAAGGCAGTCACAGATATTTGTGTCCATTATGTTTAATCTTTTCTGGTGTGCTGAGAAGGTTGGCCTTCTTGATTTAGAGGACCCAGAAGCACTATTTACACTGCGAGATCATCATAAAATTTAGTTATGTTTGCAAATATTTGAAACATGACCAAAGCCACAACATTAAAAATGGTTATATAATATCATGACCCTGATAAGCTGAGTAGCTTGGTCTTTTGACTCTCCCTGGTGGACAATTTAAGATTTTCTTTTATGATGGCAAAACTAATTAGCGTAGTTTTCTTTGCACTTATATGTTTCTCATATAGGTAAAGGTTTAAATTATGTAAAAATCTGTAAAAAAAAAACAGATGCCTTCCTCCTTTTGGGGGGGGGGTGTCATAAATTTTGAGAACACTGGACCATTTTTATTTGGTTTTGATTTTGTTTATTTTAAAGTAGTTCATAACTACTATATTTAATTTGTAGTTTCCTGTGACATACCGAGTCAGCGGTTGGTGAAAAGTGTTGGAAAGGCTGCGTTCTAAAAGCAGTGATTCTTTATTTACATAAAGTTGTTTTTGATCTCTGAAATTAGAGTGATGTTTTTATTATTTTTCTCACATTGATGTGTGCCTTTTGTTCTAAGTTCTAACCTTTTGTTTTTGTCCCCCCCCCCCCCCCCAAATGTTTTTAGGGGGGGACCCCATCATACAGCCATACCTATAAAATGTTGTTGGTGTTATTTTACCAGTTCAGATGCTTAAGCGTCTATAAACGACAGATGGCTTCTAAAACATAACACAACTCAATTGAACTGTCAACACAAAAATGGCGGATGCATTACCATCTCTGTAATTACTTTTGTAAAATAATTTAAGAAGATAGTCAAACAACAAGGGCAACTTTTCTTTTTTTTTATTCCTCCATGTTATTTTATTTTACCTTGTGAATGGCGAGTACGTGCAAAGAAGACCGGGCTTTATAAAAAATATGACTACTATGTTTTTGCGATTTTTATTTTTAAAAGGCAGAGAAACTGCGCACCGCTCTGTTCAGAAGACAACCCGCTGGTTGCTATGACAAAGTCGGTGTTTACAGGAAGCCGTTTTCAGCCTGTACAGCCAATCCTGATGCAAGTTTCAAAACATGTGACACGCAGTTAACGCCTCGGCTTGTGACGTTGGTCAGTGGTGCCGGTCCACCGGAAGTTGACGGACGCTGCACATCACGGTGACACATGAAAGTCACCGGTAGAACCATAGACATAATATTCTATGGTTAGAACAGTGTCAGAATTTCCCGGGTTCGTTGAATTAAGAAAAATGTCTGAACTAGTTTCAGGAAAGAGTTTCAGCAGCTCGGATTTTAGTGAAGCGGCAGAACTTCGCTTACAAAACGTCTGAAAGCCGTTTTGAAACAAGCGTGGAGCGCCGGTATTACGCCAGCCTTGTGGGTACAGTGTCATCCCCTTGTTGTTTGTTTTTGTTTTGCGTTTGGACTGAGCTTTAGCTGCTCAGAGATGGCACGAAACGTCGGACGAATTTTCAGCGGATTTCGTTGCAGCGGTTCTCTCCCGTTCGGGAAAACGCAGCTGAAGACACGATGTCCCAGGCTTTTGCTGAGGACCACGCCGGAGCGGACCGTGGTGGTAAGAGCCGCACTAAACTGCTTATTTGGGCTGAATGACGATGTGGACGCCATGCTGTTCTCTCTGGTTCCAGGGGCTTCCAGCTGATGTGACTGTACTGTCCCCTCATAGGAATAACAGACAGACAGAGCTAACTCAGGGAAGCTCGCCAATGCATCGCAACGTATTTGTATATATTTTAATAAATGCGCTTCCGCTATGGCAGATAAGGACTAGTATTGTAGAGTTCCCCCCCCCCCCATCATGATTTTATCACGTTGTAACCACTTGTGTGTTGAAGCCAACTCAGGGTAGGGCATCATTTTGAAGTGGAAGACAAATTTCACATGTATTCGATCTTCCTATCAACTTTGATCAGCTTTGCCTGTCCCTGCGGAGAAAGGGTCGCAGCACCATGACGCTGCCGCCACCGTGTTCCACCGTGGCGATGGTTCAGGGTGATGTTAGGTATCGGCAGTCCACCACAAATGGCATTCTGCAGGAATAGGCCAATAGATAAATAAATGAATCAGCGTTGGAGTCTCTCGACCAGAGCACCTTCTTCCGTCCGTTTCCTGTGTCATGACTTCTGGCAAACAGGACTTTTTTATGGCTTCCTTTGGACAACGGTTTTCTTCTCGCAGCTCTTCCGTACAGGAGCGATTCATGAAGTTGTCCGGTCAGCAGATTGTGCAGCTCCTCTGGATGTACCATTTGTATTTTTGGTTGCTTTTTGATTAAAGCCCAGCCTGCCAGTTCAGGTGGATGACCGTGTCTTGGGAGGTTTGTTGTTTTGCCGTACTCTTTCCATTTTGAATGATAAATTGAACAATGTTCTGCCTACCCTCCTTTAAACTTTATCTCCGATCCACCTGAAGTGTTCTTCAGTCCTCCTGGTGCTTTTTGTTCACTAATGTTCTCTAATAAACCTCTGAGATCTCCACAGAATAGCTTCTGCACGTTTACTGAAATTTAATTAGACAGATTTACCATTTATGTGACTTGCCAAGCGGCTGCAGTGGGATACCAGAGTACAGGAGGCCAAATAAAGAGCATCTGCAGCAGTACACTGCTTCTAAAAGGAGCTTCTCTTCTTATCTAGGCACCAAGTCTTCAGTCTAGGTTCCTTCCAAAAGAAAATGGGTCACAGATCACGCCAAACCGCAGAGTGGCATATTTACAATTTTCCGTCAAAGCAATACTTGAATGCCTTTGTGAATAAATGAATACAAGCAAAATGAGGGCAGCACACAGCACATTTTTCAGGTTTTTCTTTGTATATTTTTGAAAATCATGCATTGTTTTCTGTCCACTTCACAATTATTCACTACTTTTTCTTGGTCTTTCCCATAAAATCCCAGCAATATATGTTTTAGTGTCTTACGGGAAAAATGTCAAAAAATAAGGTGTCGACACACTTTGCAGGGCACTGTATCTAGGGTCAAAATGATTGGAAATGTTAGATTTATAGCTCTCAACGTCCAAATAAAATATGCACTCTTATGAATGTTGCATTTCCAAATTTCTCTCTTTCTCTCAGCAGTTTGTGACCTAAGTGACTGGGTTCTAGATTTACACTTTTAGGACTCAGTGATGCTTTCTAAAGAGCCGTAATTTATTTTAATGTTCAGCAGGCTCTGCAATCAATTTTTTCCCACAAACCTCGAGACTTCAGCCTGCCCAACTCCTCGTGGGGGGAAGAGATGATGCGGCTGTATAACCATTATAACAGCCAGAGCGAGGAGGCGACAGAAGGACAGGAGGACCAGGGGGAGCAGTGGACGAGGCTGCCCAGCTACAATCGGTCTCTGAAGTATGCAACAGGTAACAATACTAACTGGGCCGCTTTGTTTAGAGGGTAGAACTAGTTGGGTGATGTGAACAGCTTAAGAAAGATAATCTGCAACAGATACGTCTGCTGTTGGGTATTGGGGGGCCGTCACCTCCAAGCAGCTGTTGTGAGAATGCTCCAGAGAAAGACACCGTTGACATGGACTTAGCTGAAAAAAAAGGGGCTTTTATTTCAACCAGGCCAATAAAAAAAAAAAAAAAAACGGGTCTATGTACAAATGGAGAGGGATCAAATTGTTAAAGAATCCTCTGACAACAGCCTCTCTTTATAGGCATATCGAGAGCATGCACACAGTTTTCATATATTTGGCATTCCCCAACATATGGCTTTAACTTTTTTTAAGTACAGTTTTTTTCCACACTTTCTTTAAGTCACGAAGTCAAGAAAATGGCTACCCCCATAGACAATAAGAGCAATAATTAATCTGTACAGTACTTCCACCTTTACTGTGTAAAAAGGTATATAATTATTTCAAATTTTAATGTATTGTAGCATAATCTCCCACTCAAATGTTTATATAGAAAAAAAACTCTACCTTTAATTTTAATATATTAAGTTGCGGAATAATCCAGCAATAGGAAATGCCTAATTTTAACTAAAGCAGCAATCCCATAGTTCCAGCACTTGGGCCAATTCTTTAAAAACATCTGTGTAACTGAGGCATTTTAAATTTGAGCTTTTGCTTTTCTCAGTTGATCAGATGTACAGGATCTTTTATCTGGTAATCAAGAACTTCTTGTTTTCTTCGAGTTAACCACTCCTCAAAACAGGTCGAACGAGAGCCGTTCATGTTAGGCAAACGTGTTGATCTGCATAAGTAAGGACACAGCTGCTTATCTGAACTTTCCCATATATAAAATCAGAGCAGTAATGTAAAAGTAAAAAAAAAAAACTTGAACTGTCACAAACGAGTCCGATCGAGGACCCAGGTTTGTCTTGTCACCATTCAGTGGGAAAGTAAGGAAGGTTAAAAAAAGACAACGCCAAAGTTCACTGCAGCAAAGCGTGGCACCTTTGGGTCAACAGGTTTCCATGAGAACAATGTTTTTGGGTCTTTTGTGAAAACCTTCACCAAGCTTTTCCAGAACTTTTTGAGAGGCTGTCGTTCACTACGAAAACACATCCTAATGCAGATTTAACTGCAGATGAAGCCATTTGATTGTGATTTCTCATTCAAGTCTCTTACGTGTACCAGAATTATAATGCACATATGTTTCATGGTAATCATACAAAGTTATTCTGTGTGTTTGTCTTGTGTCCTGTCAGGGGGAGTGTATCTCAGCAAGATAATCCAGTCAAAAGCTCGTCTTTTTACCAGGAACATCAGGGACCCCGGAGCCGCGTTTGAGTACGTTCTCTTTTTCAGACGAGACAAGCAGAGGTGTGTGTGCATCTTCCAAGCTGGACACCTGCTGGAGGGGCCACCAGGGTGAGCTAGTGTTCACTCCTCACTATGATTATGTATGAATGTCGATATGTTTTTTTCTTTTTTCGTGACTATTTGTCATATTTAGAATAGTTTCATTGCCTTTTATAGCCTCTGTCTAAAGAAAATGTTTACCATGTTTATTCCTACCTTTATTTAAAGGGTTTTCAGTCTAAAACATTTTAAAAAATAAAAGTAAAAAGCATCTCCCAGTGGGGAAGTTTTAAAGCTTCAAACGTCATAAACGATAATAAATGTCTAAAAGACAGCGTGTGTGTTTCCAGACATGTCCACGGGGGGGCAATAGCCACCATGATTGATACGGTTACAGGAACTCATGCCTCTCTGCTTTCTGCACCGGTTATGACCGCCAACCTTAACATCAACTACCGCAGGTAAAAGCAACAAATGTTTGAATGTAGCATAAGCAGTTAATTGTTGTTTAAACCTGTCCCACTGTTTTGGTGCAGATATACGGACTTACCTTTGCCTGAAACGTCGCAAAGCTTCATAACATGATAGATAGATAGATAGATAGGTAGATAGATAGATTTGTTTTACTGCAGAATAATAATCCTCTACTGAAAACTAAAGGAAAACAAAGTTTGATTTGAGTACATTTATTCAGTGGGACAATATAATAATCCAACATTAGTAAATAATTGTTTTGAACAAAATTACAGTTGGCACAATTATTGGGGCCTACTTTTATTTCTTAACCCTTAGCCGGTAGGATATCAGCTGGTCTTTTGCTACATCATTTTGCCAGGGTTGCTGCAACCAGACGCGGGTATATATTAAAAGTTTTACTGAGCATATTCTGTCTAGATATTCCAGTGTCCTGGCCCCTCTTTGATGCTGTCCTCCCTTCAGCTCGTCTCATAAGTTTTCTAGTCTGGGGGCTGAGATGGTCATGGAAAAGTAAAGTCGATTTTTTTTTTTTGCTTGGTGAACTGTTTCGGATCTGTGTTGATTTGGGTCCTGGGTCATTGTTCTGTCGAAAGACTGACACGATGACCCGTGTTTAGTTTTCCAGCAGAGTCTTCCAGATTGCTCTTTAAATCTCTGGAGTCCACGATGCCAGGCACTCCAACCATGTTCCCCATCTCTACTGTATGAGAAACGGGTCCACAGCAGGACAGGTCCTCCACTATACCTAACAGATGGATTTTGGTGCTTTCCCACAGATTCAAATCCCAGTAGAGTTTTAGTAAATTAAAGAGATTCATGTTTGTGATGTTAGAGCCCAGAATGCCTCTTAAACCACCAGTGGGTGTGTGGATAGTGTTCAATGGTTGTTATGGAAATGCCGTGGCCCATACAGGAGGTGCCGCTCTTTGCTGCAGTTCTCTAGAAAAGAGCTTTGGAGATTCTTTTATCATCCTTCTCGCTCTGCATGTTGGAAAGATCAACACTGGTCCCGGTCCAGCCTTGGTTGTCCCAGTTCCAGTTGTTTTTAAATGTTTTAATTATTGCTCGTGTAGATCTTGACAAGTTCTGTGGCCTAGCTCTGACGTCCTGTTTGACGTAACAGGAAGTTGTGAATTTAGGGGTGCCAAAACTGTGGTACTGGTGATATTGAGAGTTTATTTTAAGGTTGTTGACATGCTGATCAGGTGGGCCAGTATATGTAGTCTGTTAGCCTTAACAAACCGTTCTCTTGTCTGTAGCCCCATCCCACTAGGAAGCACTGTGCTGATTGAGTCTACTATGGACAAGGAGGAAGGCAAAAAAACGTTTCTTTCCTGTAGAGTGACCAGCACGGACGGCTCCAAACTGCACACAGAGGCAGCAGGTAACTTCCCTCAGTGTCACTCTCATTTTAGTCCTGCTACCTTCTGTATTGTCACCTTACTTCTCGATTTTTCTCCTTGCAGCACTGTTTGTGTCAATCAATGTCAGCCACCTGCTGCGAGGGTGACACCAACACGCCAGGCTGGGATCAAGTACAGAGGCCATAACAAACGCGTGTGTGTGTGTTTGAATGTGAGAAAAATCTCATTAGTTTGGATTATGGACATAATTTCCAGGTCATCTTGAAAAAACCTCACTAAATACCACATTGTATTATAGTCTAATGTCACTACCAACAGTCTCAACTTGAATACCTTTGTCTAGTGGTACTAATATAAAAACATTACATATCCGAACGGTATTTATTGAACACATTTTAAAGTGTTTTTAGTATATTTATGACTTTTAGAGATACACAGGGGCCTTAAAGTTTGGGGTTATTAGATTTCCTGTCTCCAGGAACAAAGCCTCATGTATGATTACTGTTTTCATTACACAAAGAAAAGATTATAGATGTAAAAGAAAAGAGAAAGCTTGTTGTCGGATTTATGCGGTTTTTTAAAGACCAAATATTTAATATATGAAGTATTTATCATTTTATGTGCTGAGGCGATTGCAACAAAGCCTCTTTATTTAAAAGCATATCTGTACCGGCGGTAACTGGAAATAGAAACAAAAGCCGGGGTTTAGGAAGAAAGGATGATGATAGCTTTTAAATGTTATCACCTTTCTAATAAGCGAGAGTTTCGTGCTCTTTGTATTACACCTCTGACACGTTTATTTTTTTCGAGCTTTGGTTGTCAGGTGTGGGTTGTTAGCTGTTACTCCACCGTGTGGTGGCTGTGGTTGGTTTTGAATGTGAAATGTTTCTCGCCATGAGAATATCACAACCTAGTCATGAAGAGACGAGCCCTTCAAAAACAGGTTTGTCTCGTCGGCCGACGCCGCTCTCTCGCTGGCACTTTGAGCGTGTGTACGCATATAGAAACGAGTGTGGCGTGTCGCATTGAGCGGTAAAAAATGGCGACGTCCACATCACAGACAGATGGGCTGCGCTGGCATACACTGCCGACCACGAAGTTAAAGCTTCTCGTTCACAGTTGGTTTCTTTGCTTTAGTGCCATGACCATGTTTGAAAGGGGCACAGTAGATATTTATGTTCCACATCATGTCTGTTTTGTTCTTTATGTAACATGGAAGAAAACAGAGGCCCCTGTTGGCATTATGGGGTGGACGAATGATTTAAAAAAAATAATAAAAATACACACTGTATTAAAGTAAATAATCCAGATCCACTAAATGTATTTTTGTGAGTTATTTCCCTGCCCATCTGACACCGCTGTCATTCAGCCATGTGGCCATGTAGACGAAGCCTTTTTTTTTTTGTTTCCTAAATGATTTTCCTGGTCCAGTCAGAGATTCACATGCAGTCATTTTCCATGAAGGTCATATTAATTTGGAGATTTTAATGGTGAATCTCACGCTGTCCTTTCTCTAGCTGGAGATGATGCCAAAAAACCGATAGTTAATGGTCTTTCTAAAAGAATAATGAACGTGGGTTCAAAATTGTCCATTCAAGTTCAAATGTATGTAGTTGAAAGCACATATTTATATAAACGGCTTAAAATGACACATACATTTTTTTTCCTCATGGTCGGACATTAAACAAGACAAAACTTTCCCTGTTTTAATTGAGTTAGGCTAGCCAAAACCAAAATTACTTCAACTTGCAACAAGCTAGATCGATGACAGATGAAACGTTTTATTACATTTATTACTCCTACATATAGTAGTTTACACCAAGATTTCTATGCTTTAACAATTTGGGAGCGTCCAGATGATGCCATGGCTTGTAGGCTTCTGATTCACAAAATTGGAGTTAAATGGAGGCCGTCCTGTATATATATTGTAAGGCAACACCTCAAACACGCTGCTACCTTAGGTGACATCCTGGGGCAATGAAATCAACCGAGATATCGGGAAAAGAATCGTGACCCTTCGCTAGTCCAGTTCATCCTTGGGCAGCTGATATCCTGGCACGGACCAAGCTGTTAAGGATAGCCCACAAATGTCCAGACACTTGACGTTAGTCTTCACTTTTCTTTCCGAAACCATGTGGGATGTTTGATGGAGACCATTGTTCAGAGATGAGAACAGTTAAGTAGCAGGTATATGTATATATCTGAGCTTAAATGTATTGTTTTGATCCTGTGTGGGTCAAAACTATACGTTTTAGAGACGGTTCACATGAAAATGTGAACTGTCTCTAAATGGAGACAGCCCACGTAAAAATGCATGCTTGTGCATGCAAGTCAATGAATTTAAAGTCATCCCACCCTAAAAAAAGAGACTTTCAAACCTATAATTGAAATCTCAAAATTACATTTTTGCCCTTTGATGAATGATTTGCGTATTTTAAATGGAATGACTACCTATTAGAGTTTTTTTTTTTTTAAAGTTACATTAAACTGAAAGCACTACACTCTACTTTAGTAAATAATTGTAACAGCCATAGCAGCCTCTAACTCTATTTAACGTCAATTTTTCCGCATGTTGGTCTCCTGTGTGGTTTCTGTTTCTGCATGTACAGGCCTGGTAAGTCTTCTGAGGGCCCCTCACATCTTTAACCTCGCTGAAGCATGCATATGGATGGAAATGCTGCCTAGTTTTCAAACTCTTTCTAATGCATGAAAGTGCAGGACAAATAAACACAATCTCCCACCCCCCTCCAGTCTCATGTGGTCAAGTCTGGTTTAAAGGAAGCGGATGAAGGGCGGCTGTTTTCCACTTTCAGTTAAACCACCTGCAGCTCGCTCTGTCCACTGAAGCGCTTCAGGCCCATCAGTCTTTTAATGTGGAAGAGTTCCATTTCACAATCTTTCGCCACTGCCAGCTTTTACTTCAATCAAGTTGGCTTTCTGCAGGAGGGCCATTACTCATCTGAAGGAAAGCTGCAAGCTTTGTTTTACAGGTGGCTATAGAGGGAAGTCAGAAGCAGTAGCCATTTGGAAGTTGCAGTTTCATTAACGACTTTTCCAAAATTAGAAAATAGCAAAATAAAACTTTTGCAAGGTTCTTTTACTGGGGAATGCTTCCAAAGCCCTTTACACTTTTTTAAATCACTGTCAACTGCAATAAATGTACATGGGTGGATCTAAAGAAATTAAGCAAATACCAGTATCTATCTATCTATCTATCTATCTATCTATCTATCTATCTATCTATCTATCTATCTATCTATCTATCTATCTATCTATCTATCTATCTATCTATCTATCTATCTATCTATCTATCTATCTATCTATCTATCTATCTTCATATTTAATAAATTAGAATATAGGTTTCATTGTTATTAAAAGTACTTTTTAAAAATAACCTTTAAGCCAGTGTTAAACATACCCCCCTCCCCCCACAGCATTTTCCATGATTGTTTTGCCTGTTCCTCAAGGCTAAACCACTCCAGCTTCTTCATGTTCATGGTTTTCATTGAGAACAGCAATCTTCAAATCTAACCACAGATTCCCAATTGGATTGAGGTCTGGACTTTAACTAGGCCATTCCAACATTTAACAGTGTGCTTCGGGTCATTGTCCTGTTGGAAGGTGAACCTCCGTCCCAGTCTTAAATCACAGGCAGACTGTATTTTTCAGTGATGGTATCAAGGCGTTGGTTTTTTGTTCCTGTAAAACATTATTGGTTTGTTTTGTTGTTCTTTTTATAGCTCTCTTTGCAGATGTAGAAGCAGACTCCAAGGATGTTATGTTGCTCTCTCTTTTTCCTCTCTGTTTTCCCCCTTTCTCCTGTTTACCATGTTGTCTCAACTTTTTCTATTCTTTTTTTTCTTCTACCTTCCCATTTTTGTGTCTATTCAACATGAAATAGTCCCAGAATAAAATCTAATAAAGCTTTTTGCATATATAAATCAGGCAGAGCACTATGGCGAAAGCAGTAATGCTCCACTTGAAAGTAAAATCTGTTGGGCTCTCTTTAGCATTAAGACAACAATTCTTAATGCTACTCTGCGAGACCGGACACATTATTATTATTATTATTAAATCACAGGTAGACTGACAAACCCAGACCAGTTTCCCAGTCCCTGCTGCTGAAAAATTCCCCCACCGCATGATACTGCCCCCACCATGTTTCACTGTGGAGATGGTGTTCACACAGTTTTTGTTTTTTTGGAAAATGTTTCAACACCTTTCCAGGAGTCTTTAATTCTGGAGCCTCGCACTTGAGTAACCTGTGGTTGGAGCACTGCTGTTTTAAAGCACATTGAGGGCCATCTTCTTCTCAGGCGTATTCCAAGTCAGATATAAATCAATGACCCACCAGTTGCACTTGAACAACTATAGGTTGTTCATGTGCGAGCCACCAGAACTGACATAGACTTGAATCTCGAAAGGTTTTTAGAAAAACTGAACAAAAGTCTATTTGCGTCCAATTTAAGAAGACTGTTTAAAGACGTTTTAAGATTTCCTGTGTTGGCCCCTCTTGGGCGCCCTGCTTTGGGGGTCTGGGGTTATGGGTCCCCCGGCGCCTGCCTCGGTGCTCGGGGGAGGCGGGCCTTTGGTTCTTCACAACCACTATTGAGCATTTTTCTTCTGGATAAATTTCACATACACAAGTGCACTCTCACGTACACCCACAGGTGCTGGGTTCCAGGTACTAAGTGTTCACTTATATACAGAAAGGACATAATTTATTTATTTATTTATTTACTTTCTTTTCTCAGCTATCACATTATACATGTCAGTTTAAATAATAATACATATAATTTAGTAATGGTATCAAGGTGTTACTTTATGGTATCTGTTATACTATATCCGTTGGTTGTGCTGTTCTTTTTACATCTCTCTTTCCAGGTGATGAAGCAGACTGAAGACGTTTTATCATTCTTACTCTTTTATCTCTCATTTCTTTCACCTCTTCTCTTTCTTTTTTTTCTCTTCTTGTTCTTCCTTTACTCTCCTACTTTCCCATTGTAGTGTCCACATAATTTGAAATACTCCCCGCAGGAATCACAATAAAACTATTTACATGCATAAATCAAGCGGAGCACTATGGCGAAAGCTGATTGCTCCACTTGAGAAAGAAAAATCTGTCGAGCTCTATTTGGCATTAAGACATCAATTCTTATTGCCACATAGCTAGACAGGACACTGGAAAAAAAAGAAGAAGACTGTTTAAAGATGCCATAGGCATGCACCTTCTTATTTTAATACTAAAAAATGTTTTTTTTTTCTTGCCACTCTTCCCTAAAGCTTAGCTCCATGGAGTGTACAGCATATTGTGGTCCTATGGACAGATCGTCCAGTCTCTGCTGTGGAGCTCTGTAACTCCATCAGGGTTGGATGGGATACCATGTGCTTTCCATTTGAAGATGATGGATTTGATGGTGCTCCAGGGAAACATCAAAGATTATTTTTTTTTTTTTACATTTCATACAACCTTGTCCCTGACTTGTTTGGAGAGCTCCTTGCTCCTCATGGTGTGATGCCTCTTGGGCCTTTCGGAAAAGGTGTGTTTACTTTGGCATATCACGTGACACAGGCGAAGTTTTGTAGTCACTAATCATACGACTTGTGAAGGATAATTGGCTGCACTGGAACTTAATAATATATATATCTATATGTATATATATATATATATATATATATATATATATATATATATATATATATATATATATATATATATATAGATCACTTCTCCCTGTCATGATGCAGCCTGAAGGCTGCACTCTGAGCATTTCCTGACTCCTTCTCCTCCAGTGCAGCCCTGATTAGGCACACCTGTCAGACTGCAATTAACCATGGACTCGCTCCACCTGCTCGCCCTGCTATAAAACTCACCCCAGTTTGTTCCTCCTCGCCGGCTCGTATTCAGTCAGTCCATCACTACGCCTGTCTGTTCCAGTCCTCACGTCTTGCTCCCCGTCTGTTCAGTAAAGTACCTGTCCGCTGCGCTGCTGGATTCTGCTCCGTTGTTTCCGTCTTCATGGTCTCTGGTTTCACTCCCGGTTCTGCAGCAGCCCAGCTCATTCGAATCCTGGTTATCATCTCCGCTCCATTCCCATCAGCCAGCTCCTGCACCCTACAACTCCGCCTGGCAACTGACTCTGGTTCTTCATCATCCTCTGTTGCAATAAACTCTCAAGATCAGCTCGGTGTGTGTGTGCTGTGTCCAGGTTCATCCAAAGACAAATCATGACACTCCCACTTTTATTTTGTGCAGATCCATTACATAAATCAAGATTAGAAAGCTTTATTAGTTGGAATGTAACAAAGATGGGTAAAATGCCCAGGGGTGTGAATACTTTTGCAAGGCACTGTATAATGGTGAGGTCTTATTATTGTGCAGTGATAAACCAAGGATCTGCTTCCTTGAGCATTTATCTCTTTATCGAAATGTTTTCCTAACCTGTCAAGCTAAATAAACTATCAAACTCGGGTCAACAAACAATAAATATCATAACGAGTGTCAATATAGAGCCTGAAAGAAACAGATTATAATGGAAGGGAATAAAATCAAGAAATACAACATTTCTGCATACTCAGTTATCTTTTTTTCTTATACTTCTACAGGTCTTGAATTATTGCTTTTAAAGAGTATTTCCAGACTACGGTGGAACCATGATGTTTATTTCATATTTTAAACTCACTGCCTGAGCGTTAATGTTTTTCTGGTTGGTTTTGTCTCTCTCTTTTTTTTTAATCTCACTGTGACTAAAAGATACAATTTTATTCTACTGCATTGAGCTGAAACGACCAAGCACTAGAGAAGTGAAGCAGTGAACTGACTTAAACCCTGCAGATTTTCCTCGGGAGCCATTCCTGATCCTATAGAAGAAAGAAGCATTCATTTTGGACTGCCTGTCTCCCCAGTGTACAGGAGGAGGTTTTGCAACCTAAAGTAAAAGTTACAATAACGCACAGTCAACATTTTCAGACATTCAGATCCAGCTCAAGCTGGAGCTGCTCTCAGCATTAGTCTGGACCCTGCGTAAGCACCGTGTCTCACAGAAACATCTGATCATGTAAACCGAGAACACATATTGATTATTCATCGTTTTCTTTGTGTCTTTCTGGTCCGTTGTAAAAAGCAGGGATTAGATACCGTCGATAAAGTGAATCCCTGCAAAGGCCCACCTCAGGTTCACCACACCTGATTCCTGCAAAAACAAACAAAAAGAAAAACAGGTATGCATTTTTATGAAGCATATGTTTCCATTTCTGCATATAACTTTAAGGGAGCAGGCCTCTTTGAGTGCCGTGTCTCCAGGTTTTTATTTTGTCAATTGGACTTTGTGGCTGCAACATGGGATTATATTTCTCAGCCGGGCACTTCAAAGCAAACCTGATCTGCTGGCGTTACGTAACAGCCGGTGACATAACTCTCTCCAGGCCGGCCTGGGACGGCCGGGGCGCGCAGGAGGGGGTGGGGGTGAGTGCAGCGGGGCTTGTGAAGCCACGGCCCGGCCTGGTCCAGCTGCACTCTGCGCTGCTGCTGCCGCTGCTGCTGCTGCCACGGGGGTGAGAGCAATTATTTCACAACAGCCGCACATAGCAGGAGGAGGAGTTGCACGGCTAGAGACCAAAAAGGAGACTAAAGGAGAATTATGGTTGTGTTTTGGGACCTGTGAGGCCAGAGAGAGGAGAGATGGCAGTGCACGTTTTTAAATGCCTGCGCCGGCCCGGGCGCTAGAGCAGCCAACAGGTAGCATGGCGTCTGTTACCTTACTTTACAGCTCAAATAGAGGAAAGTGGAGTTCGGGACGGGCTCTCTTTGGCTCACTTCTGTTGTTTGCTTGTGGCTGTGTGGGTGAGAGGTGAGAGCAAGAGTGTGTAGGCCCATCCAGCGCCGCGACAAGAGCATTATGGAATATGAGGAGCCAGACTTTCTACCTGCAGACACCCCCAGGAAAAGAGGTAAGACGGATTTGAATCCAGCACCAGGGCCGGCCCGAGGTACAAGCAAAGTTTCGGGCTGCTTAGTGCCCCCTGCTGGCCCCAAGAAAGAGAAAGGGTTTTCTCAGAAGACATACTGACTGCTGCTGCACCAACACAGACCGATGCATCTCAATAAATTATATCATCGCAACAGTAGTTTCTTCCAGTAAATCAAGGCGAGTACCGAAATGTATGCTTTTACAGATTCATTACGCTGAGCGACATTTCAAGAGTTTATTTCTGTCTTTTTAATGATTATGGCTCACACCTTACGGAAATAAAAAAATAATTACGGTACTTTCTCAGGAAAATGCAGTTGACTAGTTGAAAAAGTATTTGAAAGCAGAAATCTTGTATTATTGCCATATCGCGGCCTACACACACGATCATCACTAGTGACCAGACTGGGCAACTGGGCAGATACTGAACTCGTCTACCAGGGTAAGCCACAAAAGGGGCACTGATGAAGAAATTGGCCATTCACAGAGTAAATAGAAGCACGCTAATGGAAAGCTGAGTGGAAGGAAGAAGTGAGGAAGTTAAAGACGCATCAGTAACAGAGGATTGTGAAGCAAAGCCTGTTTAAGAATTTGTGGGAGATTCAGAAGATGTGGACAGCGATGTAGCCAGGATATGGACTACAACTGTCATGTTTCTTGTGTTAAGCTACACTAGAACCAGACAAAAACACCAGAAATGTCTTACGTGGTCCAAGAAGGAAAAGGACTGGACTATTGCTCTCTGAGCCTACAGTCATTTCAGCAGAAATTAAATGTTCCATTTTATTCACAAATCAAGTTTTCTAAGTCTAGAGGTAGAGAAGAAAGGCAGCACACCTAAGTTGCTTAAGGTTCAGATCGAATCTTTGATTTATGGAGCCAAGTTATCTACTGGTGTTGGTCCACTGGGTTTTGTCAAGTTCAAGTCCATTTTTGAGCACTTTATGCTTCTCTCTGCAGACAAGTTTTATCAAGGTGCTTATTTTGTTTTCTAGCGCTATTTGGCACCTGCCCACACTTCTTATAGTACCAAAGCCTGGGTACGGTGGGAGGTGACCCCAGTAATGTTGTATTCATTTGAGTTTGAGTGTTGTGTGTGAGGGCGGGGGGCTGGCTAAAGTGTGGTTTACCAGCCACATGCGGCTTTTCTCTCCATCCCGCGCGGCTCACAATAACTTTACTGGTCTGTCGAGGTTTTCTTTTTAACTGCAGATAGTAGAGCGTTTTATTTTAGAAAATAATGTGAGTCCCCATAGTAAAACATAGATGTATCCACAGAAATGGCTGATTCTTGGCTAAATGCTCATATAAACCACTACAAACACCATTCAAACTATAATCAGTTGAATAGATAAGCAAACAAAACCCAGAAATGCCTCCATATCTAAGTCCCAGGTGACTGCTTTACAACTGTTGTAACCCCACAGAGCGTCTGAGCTGAACCCAATGATCTCATAGACTGCCAAAGTATTAAATGTGTCCCCACTGATGCTCTTCAGTCAGGGATTTACCTCTTCCCACTCACGTCTGTATTTCTGCGACGATTTTCGCTTTGGAGCGCGAGACAGACAGGTGTGTAGTGTTCATCTCTAGACAACTGAAAGCAGCGCAGGTGAGGTGGTCCTGCTTAAATCCTGCCACAAATCAATTCAATTCAATTTTATTTATATAGCGCCAATTCATAATACATGTCATCTCAAGGCACTTTACAAAGTCAAATTCAATCAAATCAGACAGATGGGTCAAAAGGTTTCCTATCTAAGGAAACCCAGTAGATTGCATCAAGTCTTGCCAGGCAGCATTCACTCCTCCTGAAAGAGCGTAGAGCCACAGGGGACAGTCGTCTGCATTGTTCATGGCTTTGCAGCAATCCCTCATAATGAGCATGCATGAAGCGACAGTGGAGAGGAAAACTCCCCTTTAACGGGAAAGAACCTTCAGCAGAACCAGGCTCAGTGTGAACGGTCATCTGCCTCGACCTACTGGGGGTTAGAGAAGACAGACACAAAAAGCACAGAAGCCCACATTGACATAGGAGTACTTTCTGTTACATGGTAATAGTGGATGATCTGTCCACCCCCCCCCCCCTCCCGATGATGTCACAGCTAACAGAACGCCAGACCAGGTGTTCCTACTATGAAGAAAAAAGAGAGAGAGCAAAAAGTTAAAAGCTGAAATGACAACAGTCATTTCAATGCAATGCAATGCAAAACTGGAGAACAGTAGAAATCAGTAGAGTAAGAAAAATAGGCCCTGATGTCCTCCAGTAGCCTAAGCCTATAGCAGCATAACTATAGAGGTAGCTCAGGGTAACATGAGCCACTCTAACTATAAGCTTTGTAGAAAAGGAAAGTTTTAAGCTTAGTCTTAAAAGTAGACAGGGTGTCTGCTTTGGTTCCACAGGAGAGGAGCCTGATAACTAAAGGATCTGCCTCCCATTCTACTTTTAGAGACTCTAGGAACCACCAGCAGACCTGCAGTCTGAGAGCGAAGTGCTCTGTTAGGAACATACGGGGTAATCAGAGCTCTGATATATGATGGAGCTTGATTATTAAGGGCTTTATACCTTAGAAGAAGAATTTTAAATTCTATTCTACAATTCTATTAATTTTGTTCATATTAGACTTAATGTTGATATATGTGTGACAAACATGTTTATCTGACATCAGTATATGGAACAAATCCCATATCACTTAAAAAAGGATGCAACATTAACCAAGTAAAGGATGATTCCATATTTTACGGGACAGGTGACAACCCTACAGCTGACTGCACAAACATTGGGGGGAGAAACTGTCCTGTTGGGAAATTTTGACTTACTTTTTGTTTCTTTGTTGGGAATCTTTTGATGTAAATTGTGTCTGAGGGATTAGAGGTTGCACACACGTCATTTATACTAGTAAAGCAAAGTTAAGTAGATTTGTTTCTTTGTTTAGTTGAGCAGTCATTTAACATGACCTTGGGCTCATTTAAGGCCACGTAAAAGCAAAAGCAAGTTATATCAGTGGGACTGACCCCTGCCCAGTTTTCAGCTGCCATTCAGTTTATTTATGCTTGGAGAAAGCAACGCGAGATGTTGTTGGTAACCAGGAAAACATGGAGTGGCGTTATCCTATCAATCAAGTGGAACGGATTCTGTCAGGAAGCAAAAGAAACAGCGCAAGGGCCGTCATATTTTGGTAAATGTAGCTTTCAAAAGTGGAGGGGACACAACTCCTTCACACAGAATTGTTGCGACACTTATGCACGAACCGTGTACGGAGGCCTCTGTCTCAACTAAGTTGTCAGGGGTTTGAGTGATGACCTGAAATCTTTCCCGCCTGTCAATCCCCTTCTCTCTTCACCCCTTTCCTGTCTGGCAACTACAAATAAAGGCCTCTAGAGCCAAAAAATTAAACAAATGAAAGTTCCAAAACCTGGAACCTGCAAAATCTCTTTTTGCAGGTGTGACACAAGCTTTTCATTTGGGTTTTCCTTAGTTCTAATCCATAACCATCCAAATTAACAGAAATATTTGTTCTAAAATATTTCATTCTGTGTAATGAACATTCTGACTTCAATGATTTTCTAATTAATTGAGATCACCTAGTATTGATGAAAACCTCCATATACGACAGATTCATATTTTTGAGCTGATTTAACCATTTCTGCTGCTTGTGTCTAAGAGGGGAAACCTTTTCTGTCCACTGTACCTGTTTTCGCACAGATCAACAAGTAATAGTGTTTTCCCTAGATGTCTTTATGGTTTGATAATTCATTAAGAGTTAGAAAGTATCAAAGCTGGTGTGCCCTGAGCAGTATATGCTGCGGTGTTGTTTGTGGGTTTACTTTTTAATTTTGATCATATGTTTTTCAAAAGTGCAGAGGTGAAAACCTATTAGCCAATAAAACAACAATTAATAGTTGCTGTTTTAATTTAACCATAAAACATATTTTTTCTGTTATTATTCTCTCCTCCTGCAGAACTGTTATATTTATTACAAATAAACAACAGAGGAAATCTATATGGACACCAAATATTGAAAGAATATGAATGTTTAAAATGAGCCATTTATCCCAACTCCTGCTTATTTAATAAATGATGTAACCTGACCAGCATCATTAATTTAAGGCTCACTAGTTAACTGTTAGGCAAATTCTGCAAGATGGAAAAATTATCAAGCGTTTTTCAAATTGTAATCCAGCTTGTAGTTTACAATAGATTAATTTCCATTACCAAGAGGTAGTTGAGAACACAGCCTAAAGTTACAGATGAGTGATGACGTCACGCTTGTAGCGCTGAACTTGCTACATTAAAGCATGACAAATTAGCCACCTAACACAAAAATAGAGATTGCAAAGTCTGGTTCAACTTTAAGTTCATAAAATGCAAATTTAAACAGTGACGTATCCAGTGAGGAGGAGGAAGTCAAAAGAAATGTAGTCCATATGATATCTGCTCCAGTTCTGACCAGCATTGTTACTCTGATGTCCAACAGAGTAGCAGCGATTGTGCAAGTCTCACTTTTCTCTGCTACTTTAACTGTGCTGCAGAACAGTAGTAACAACATTATTCTCAACTCCCTTTGTCAAAGACAGATTCTGCAAGTTGGTCTGCAGTTACTTTTAACACATGTTTGGCTTTAAAAGAACCTGTTGCAGATGAAGCTAATTATTTTGGCTAAACATGCAGGATCATTTGGAGAGAGAGGTGCTTGATTCAAGGTGTTCTGCAGACATTTTGAACCTGCGGCAAACAGTGTTTCCAGCAGAGAGGCAGTTTTTGATGGGAAATTAAAAATCTGCCCTCCCTACATGTGTTGACTTCCACTAAGCTCATCCATGTTTCCTGCATGTTTTATCTTTGAAGCAAAAGTGCCAGTGACTGGACTCGTATCCATTCAACCTATTCCCTTTTAAAAAGTTTTTTCATGAAAACGATCTGTTCTGTGATTTCTATGAGGGTTCACATGGAAATTATTTCATCATGAATAAACGATAATGCCTCCCTGTCTGGGTTTGACTCAAAAGGTTCTTTTTCAAAAAGGTGCGTTAAAATTACTTGTATTCTTTAGAAAACAAGGGAAGGGGTGATTTAAAACAAAATAAAAAGACTTTTAGGGTTTCTGGCTCTAAAATACGTACAATGTTTTCTAAATGGATTTGGGAACATAAATCTAATTGTACTCCAGGCCTCATACAACATTGGGCTGGTTCGGTCCGGCACATTACTAAACTACCTTTAATTTCACAGCAGGGAAAATAAATGTAATTGAACTTTTAGTTTGCATTATAAGTGGCTGGCTTTCTCTCATAGACCCATGCTAGTATTTCCCAGCATGCCATGCTGCGTGCCCGCTCCAACACACTCTTTATCTCACCTTTCTGTCACTCCTCTCTGTCATCAGTCTTTACCCCGTTAACCCTCCTCATCCCATTCATTGGGAAGCAGTAAGATGCTCTGAGTGGGTAAGAATGGCACTAAGACGAAGTAATCCACTGGGATTAACCCTTATTTTTGCTTCTTCTTGTGGCCAATGCCTTTCTATTCTAAGCACCCTCCTGCTCTAATCAAACTATTGGCTACCATGGGAGATAAGACAGCTTGTCCTTCTGCTACAGAAAACTGCTGCAAATCTTTTGCTAAACTCTCGAGGCAAGGTGACAGTTTCTCAACGTCTACAAGGATAATCTTTCATCAATGCAAAGTGCACAATGCAGAGGAAGACACTTATGTCTTTGCAAAGCAGCATTAAGTAGCATCTGATTTATTTCACCAAGTGCAGAATGATGACAGTTTAATAGAGCTGCAGTAAGAGTTCTACATTCGAATTTAACTTAATTATAGTAAAAAAATTAAAAGCACTTTAATTCAACAAGTTAAGGCATACGCAAGGATGTTTAGACCTTGCTGTTAGCAGTCTCAGTCTAGACCTTAACTGTGTTGTTTCCAGACAAATTTGCTCGTTTAAGGATTAACGAAAGTTTTTTTTCACCATAATTTATACAATACCATTTTTTTTGTTTTTATCTAAAGAGGATACGCAGGATCAAAACTAGTGAATAAAAGTATGGGATGGTAAATAGCAATAAGAAAAGTGACAATAAATAGCAAAATAAATAGGCAGGTGGATGCAATGAAAGTAGCAGCAGCAGCAGGCTACCCACACCCATATGTTGGAAAGTATATTTTTATTATTATTATTATTATTAAGTACGAATATTTCAGTTTAGATACTTGCCAATTCTAAGAACCAACGCTGAATATTTAATAAATTGGTACTTATAGATCACAAATAACTTAATATCATTGATCACTGAAAACAACTGACCATCAAGGGTGATGAATTCGGTTCGACCGTCAGTTATCTTCTCTCCTTTTTCTTTTGGAGGGTCAGTAAACAACCTCTTCGTGTATAGCACCACTGCCTGGTATAGGGTGGTGTCTAGCCTTTGAGTTGCAGTGTAGCCCAGCCTAGGAGGAAAATTGGTATCGGTTCAGAGTATCGGGTGCCCTTAACTCTGGTATCGGAATTGATACTGATACCAGTATCGGGACACCACTAATTATTTATTCATTTATTATTATTATTATTATTGTTACTGTTATTCATGTTATACAAGTGATTTTAGAAAGATCTATATAGAAAGATCTGCTCTATTTATAAGTCTGTTTTTGTATAGGCATGCAGATATGATTTCATGTTTGCTGTGTGTGATCTGAAGTATCATCCATCCATTACCTCCATCCGCTTATCCGTGCGGGGTTACCGGGGGCTGGTGCCTACGTCCAGCAGTCATTGGGCGAGAGGTGGGGTTTATCCTGGACAGGTCGCCAGTCCATCACATGGACACACAGGACAAGCAATCATGGCTACACACACTCTCACACCTAAGGGCAATTTAGAGAGACCAGTTAACCTAACATGTTTTTGAACTGTAGGAGGAAGCCAGAGTACCTGGAGAGAACCCACGCATGCACAGGGAGAATTATGCAAACTCCATGAGGAAAGACCAGGTCAGGACCCAGGATTTTCTTACTGCAAAGCAACAGTGCTACCAACTGTGCCAGTGTGCAGGTCATCTGAAGTATCATTATATAAAAATCCTGCTGTAATAATTTGGATGCTAATCAGGAGGAACAATTGTAAAAATATCTAAACGAAAAGGCTAAGCTTTTGAAAGCTGACTTTCCTTTACCGTTATGCTGAATTATTTGTATTTTTACAGTCTCACCAGAAGGTGTTTACATCCATTGCTGTGTGTTTTTTGTTTTTTCACAATACGTATTTATTGATTGATGTGGTCATCATCAGACAAGATCTGAGGTGCACACTGGACAGGTCACCTGTCCATCACAGAGCAACCCAGAGACAAAGGACAGAAAACAACAAAACACACACACCAAAACCTGATGAATATTTAGATGGACTAGTTTACCTTTCATGCATATTTTTGGACTGTGCATGCACGGCAAGACCATGCAAACTCCATGCAGGAAGGCCCTGGTCAGGATTTGATGCCAGAAAACTTTTTGCTCAATGCCAACAACTTCCCCACTGTGCTACCATATTCTAACTGCAGCTTGTATGGGAGCCCACATGTTGTAAATTCAGTGGACTTGATATGAATTGTAATGCAACAGGCTCCTGTATAAAAGGTTTCACAAACAAATGCATATAAGAGCAGAAAATAAGCAATGCAGGTAAATTAATTGTCTTTAGACCTCCAAGACGAGATCGAGTCAGAATATAAGGCAGTGTACAAAGAAAAACTGTACCAGCATTGAATGTTACAAAAACAGTTTGTGTTTGAAACACCAGGACCCTCCCAAGATCGTCTAGTCTAAAAAAGATTTAAAGATGTTTCATTAAAATGCTATTTAGTCAAGGAGGGCCTGTGTGTCTGTATCTATTGTACGGTTTGTTGTGTAGCAATGTGTGAATGTATGTATATGTGAAAAATATTATAATGCCACTTGTAACTTAACAATGAGCCTTTTTATTAACAGTTAATAGTTAATAAGTTATACGTGAGGCTGAACCTCAAGCTGTTATGCTGTGATTAGTGTGAAATTCATTATAGATGTTATAATATTTCTCTGTTTCTTTTACTCTTTTTACTCTATTATTTTCCAACCATGTTCTAAATTAACTAATAAAATATGTAATAAATGGAAGATAAATTTGGCTAACTGATTAGGCTGGGCAATCAGGGAAGGGCCTTGGTCAGAGAGGTGACTGAGAACAATGGTCCCCGGGGCTCCTGTGTTCCCATGTGGATAAAGAACCAGCCAGAAGGTCAACCAGCTTCAAGTCACTGCTTATGACCTGGCCATCAGCATCTCTACTGTGAAGCATAGTGGTGGCACCATCATGCTGTGGAGATGTTTATGTGGGTGATAAACAGGGTGACTGCTTGGCATAGTGGACTGATGACAGTAGGCAAATATAGGGAGATTCTTTAAAGGGGGCATATTATAGTTTCTATGTCTTCCTTTTCACGTTTAAATCATTCAGCTGTGGTCTACATAAGGTGGAACTGCAAAGCTTTGGTCTGAACTCCTCGTAAATTTACCATATTTCCCCCTATTACCCGTCTTCTGAGGTGTGTTTGACACCAACTCGTTTTGGTGTCTCTTTAAATCTAAAGGAGGCACTTCACACCGCATCCCCTCCAGGTGGCACAATATTCCTCTCTGTCCCGTTCGGCCATTTTTGTAGTATCCTGGGGGGTCGGTGTAATGAACAACCAAGCATTTTCACTTATCCACTTGTAGCTCCAGCATCCTTCAGCTTGGACTACAAAATTGCAGCGAAAAAGTAAAAACGGAGGGTTCACGAAATTGGTTAGCTGGAGGTCCATGACCTTGTTTAGCAGCTCCGCAGCAAATACTGTGACGTAATTGTTCAAAAAATGTAATAGAGAACAGAGAAAATTGAACGGCTTGAAAAATATGACCCAACCAGAACATAAATATATCTATGCATCACCTGGAGAGACTAAATTCAAATTTTCTGCACTTCTAGAGAGTCCAAGTACACAACAAAATGTATTTAAGGGCTAAAACGACACGTCCTCCTTTAAGAACACCTCTTTCAGAGCGCTCTGGAGCTCATACTAAGCAACTTGATGATGACACGAAGCGCACAATCAAGACAACAAAGGAGCCACAGCATGGATTTAAATCTAATTGAGCATTTCTGGAAAGACCTAAAAATGGCTCTCTACTCATTATACCCATCCAACCTGACTGAGCTTGAGGAGATCTGCAGAGAAGCAAGGCAGAAACCCCCCAGAGAGAGCTTGAAGAGAGATACTAAAGAAATACATATTAGCCTGTAATTTCAGCAAAAAGGGCTTCAAAAAACCTTAATACATCTGAATACTTGTTTTTAACTTATGTCTAAATGAAAGTTTGCTTAAACATTTGCAAACAAAAATGTCTGTTATGGACTTGTTTGTGCAAAAAGGTAACCAAACATAAGTCAAATTTTCTTGAAATTTGTGTATTTGTCCTTGATTTGAGCAGGCAAGGTTAAATGATCTGTCAATGGAATCATATTTTAGGGGTCAAGATACTCATTCCATTGGCAGATAATCTTATTTACCTGCTCAAATAAAGGACAAATGCACTCATTTCAAGAAAACTTTATTTACTTTTAGTTCTGTTTTTGCAGTGTAGATGTTTTAGGAACTACTCAAATCAGTTTCAAATGTCACAACGTGTTAAAAGTCAAGGGGTGTGCATACTTTCTGATGGCGCTCTGTATGGCCTTTCATGCTGAAGGAAAAAAAAAACAGAAGCATGTTTTCTGCTCTGTAGGTAGACTCTTGATTTGCATCAGTTTTGCTGTGCAACCAAACGTCGCCTCAGCCCGAATGGTTCCGTTTAGGGCTTGTTTGTAGACGACAAAAGACCAAATATGATCACATTTTCGAGCAGCTGGAGGCAGAGCTGAAGCTGAGATGCCGTTATGCAACACACACGCTGTTAAGTAAAAGTGGAAAAAGACAGTTTTAACAAGAGCAGAGCTACTTAGCAGGAAACGAAATGTTAAAACTGGATGTTAATGGGCTTAAGGATTTGGAGTAAAACAGCATCAGCTTACTTATCAGGTCCAGGAACTGGTTTATTCAGGCTGAAGCGAGGAGTCGCTGTGTTCGTGCTGCTCGTGTTCAGTTTCATACTGCTGAGCTGGCTCTTCTTGGGGTGATGAGTTGATTGGGCTTTGTGGCCGTTGTGGGTGTCTTCTCCTATTTCTTAAGCACGTATGTCATTGTCGTCGCTCTGTTCAGAAATTAATTCATGGTGCCGGCACTGCCTGTCCGCCGTGGATCTGATCCTCCTCATTGGTCCATCGGGCGTTTGTAAATCTAGGATTGGTTTCTCTTGTTGCAGCAGTAAGACGCCGAAGCATCCGGTTGCTGCTCTGCTTAAAGGTTGCAGCTTTAAAGAGACTTTTTCAAGATATAATACACTTCAGAGCTTTTCTTGAAATTAGACCATCGTTAAACCAACTCATGAATGAGTTTGGTCTATTTCATAAAAGAGAAAATCGTATTACTGATATTATTTTAGAATCTTACTTCTTTTGCTACTTTTTAAAGTATTTAAAATAATTATTTTTTTAAGAATTCATCTTAATTCGGCTGCCAGCCTAAAACATATAAAAAAAATTTAACAGCATTTCCCTGAGTTCATCACTTCTGAGCTGCACGTCTGAACTTAAAAAGCCCGATTAGCTCCAAGGACATAGAGTTAATGCCGCTTGTTGGTCAACAATCCACTTAAATCCTCGTCCACAACTAAGTTATCCTCATCTGGCCCCTATATATTTGCAATCATTGCCAATTTCTATTGTTGCTGTTTAATTTGACTGCAATTTAATCTATTTTTTCATGTAATCTAAAATAAAAACGATTAGTTTTATACCGCTGAGCCGGCTGTTTTTGGGGTGATGAGTTTATTGGCTTTCTTTTTTTGTCCTTTTAGATCCTAACATGTTTATAATATTCAAAGATGTGTTTTTAATTCAGGCAATGTGGTCAGGCTCCTCTCCGGGCTCAGTGGTCTCTCCAGTGCTGTTATGTAATGCAGCAACTGTCACTTCAGCGTCGAGCCTCGATGTCAGAGCGCAGACAAGACGCTGAAAATTTGACTGATGAGTTTCGCAGTTGTTTGCTGTCCTGCACTAAGGGGCGGCTTAATGGCCACCCTGACAGCTGGGTGTGGCTGAATGCTTCCATGTTTTGTCACCTGTAGCTTATACAGATACACTTCTTCTTTTTAAAAGAAAGGTTCATCTTGAATGCACAAAAGCAAAAGCGGTAATCTCATTTTTTTTGCTGTTTTATTCATTTGGGCAATTAAAGCTCAGTGGGTAAAGTAGTTGCCTTGCAATTGGAAGGTTGTGGGTTTGGTTCCAGCTTCTTGCTGTCTCATGTTGATGTGCCCCATGGCAAGGCACTTAACCCTCAAATTGCCTACTCGTGTATCAGTATATGAGTGCAAGTGCCATTGGGTGAATGTGGCTTGACTTTAAAGTGCTTTGAGTGGTCAGTATGACTCCATTGATTATTTCTTTAGTTAATTAATTGATTAAAAAAATGCTACATGATATTGTTGAATGATGGAATAAAAACTGACCCAATCTTAAGAAACATGCGTCAGTAAAAGTGATAAACAGGCACTATATCCTTGAGGGTATGAAACGTTTTTTTTAACCCTATTTCTTACGGTTGTTTACCTTGCACTAAACTATCCCTTTAAAGCCCCTGCTTAGTTCGCCTTGTCGTGTTTTTCAAATTTTCCGTGCGTGCGTGCACTGCTCTGCTTTCATTCCATACTTTCTGCTTATGAAGCAAAACTGATTTGATGAGGGCAAAAAAAACACAAAACAAAACAAAAAAACAGAGGAAACCACAGAGGACCTGAAGTGGCGCCAGACAAAGGCCGGCAAACTCTGCGCCTTCCATTGATACTTATCTGCTTTGCCTTTAAACATCTCTCTTTCTCTCTCTCTCTCTCTCTCACTGACACACACACACACACACACACACTGATGTGTACGACTCCAGAAATAAACTCTTTGGTTCAGAACCGACCCTCTCTCACACCTACTGCAACACAGACTCTCACAACTGCGGTCAAACAGGCAGACGAAAAAGGAGGACCAGTTGCTTCACAGACACCCACCTTCCTCTGCCTTTATCGCTCTGCTGTGTAAATGCACTGAAGTGTCACACAGAGACACCAACGTAAAAAGGAATCTGCTAATTTAACCACTTTTACCAAGGCTTCTTATCTGTCCAGGTTGTGCACTAGAAGGGGAACATTTTTTAACACCTACTGTGTTCTGCAAATCTTTCATCCAAACTGTCATTTAGGGGTGTGGACTTTATTTCGCCTTAATATGTGCAGCAGAGTTGTTTTCCGTCATACGTCTGTGTTATTTCATTCTCGGGATGTTACATGTGTTCAATTCAAGGGCTGGCATGTTTATTTGATCATGGAAGAGGATGTTGGCATTCTGTATTTAGACATCTCAGCAGTTGGCAGTAAGCTGTCCTTCCCCTCATCACAGTTAATCTTGCTGCAGTGCAGGTTTCAGTGGCAGATGCATTTGGATTGCTCACACAGTGAAAACCAGCCCCCAGGTGCTCTAAGTACAGAAGCTGAGACATTAGAAATACATTTTCACCTTCAAATGATGAGATAGTGATTCATTTATATCATCATCTCCAGCTGACAGCTCATTTTGTCTCGATAACTTTAATTTTGTCTTTATCTCTAGGTAACTAATTTTGTGACGACGGTTTAATCATGCCGTAACGCTGACTTAACTTCTTTGTGATAATGGTTTGTAGTTATCTTGTGATATCTAATGTCAATGACATTAATTCAAGATGATTATTTCTGAGACAGTCGTTCTACTATATCTGTGTCTCATAGTACCTAATTTTTGTGATGTTTATTCAGTTTATTCATTTTGAATAAAGTCAATCTGTGACGACCATTTAACTTAGTCATTACGTCAAGATTAGTATTTTTGTGAAAAGAGTTTAATAATGTAAGAAGATGAGGTGCTTTGACAAGAATTTCCTCACGTTATCTTGACATAATAAGTCAATAAACTCATTATCTAGAAATAAAAGCTTTGTGTCGACATTTTAAATCTATCGCATCCTTTTGTCTGAAAACAGCCTAATTTTGTCTTTAACTCAATATATTTAATTTGGTACAGTCATGTAGTTGTCATTATCTTGACATAGATCATTTTATAATAGACATTTATTATGTCATTGACTCAAGATGACTCAAGAAGTGACATTTGTTCAATTTTGTCATTGTTTCGAGAAAACACATTTTGGTATAAACAACCTATTTTCTGATTGCCCTTTAATTGTGTCGTCACCTTGAGCTATATCTTTTTGTCGTTACTATTTAAGCCGGTAATTAATTTTGTGACAACTGCTTAATTATTTCATTATACCCGGATACATTATTTTATCAGTAGCTTGGCATAAATCAGCTTACAATAACAGTTTAATTATCTTGCAATAGCAAAGTTGTTTTTTTTCCAGATAGAGTTAAAAAATGTGGCAATTAAATTTCAATCAAAGGCTATAAATTATTTTTACACTTTGCAACTGTAGACGGAGCGCTATTACCATAAGAACTGCCCATTCTTGGCATGCCATGATTATCTTGTGATCTTTAGCAAACAATGCTCCTTTTCTCAAGATAGAAAGATAAGCAAACCTCTTTTTGGTTTTGTTGAGATAACAGAACAGTCAACTACTGCACTTGAGAGAGTCACAGAAAAAAATAAATACTGCTGTTATTGGGGTTTTGTGTCCAAAACTTGTTAAGTGAAATCTTCATGAGAGTTTTGATGTTAGTGTTGGCAAATGTATGATCTGGGTTTGATGGTTACAACTCTATATTTTTTTTGTAACTAACTTTGTCTTACTGCTGTGTCAGCAGGTTAGCGGTGTTTGCATAGGTTTATAGTTTTTTACGTTTGATCAGTAGCTTTAATGTCCATTGAGACTATCTGCAACACATGTTGGATTTTTTTTTTTTTTTAATTACTGTGTATTGAGCTAAATAACGTTTTCGTTCTTCCTCAGGAGGCGCCGTGTCCAAGAAGACTCATTTGAGTAAGTCGTCGGCGCTCAAACTGTCTTTGATCACATGATGTGTGTGTGTGTGTGTGTGTGTGTGTGTGTGTGTGTGCCTGCGTATGGTAATGACATTGCTCATGTTTGTGCTAGATATTTGTGCATGCACTGCGGTTAACTCCATAGTTTGTGAACATGCAACTTTGCACCTGTACAGAAAACACAAAACACACACTCACATACATATTGGTGTCGCTGGGGTTGGGCTATTAGCAAACACGTTGAGGGTTGTGTGTGTGTGTGTGTGTGTGTGTGTGTGTGTGTGTGTTGCACCTGTGTTGCCCCCCTCGCTCTCTCATGTACAAACACGCATACCTACACGCACACACCAACTACTCCGGTATCCGAACACAGGCGACAGCGATAACATCTCGTCTTTTTTTAACTCTTTTGGTTTAACACTTTCTGCCACAACTTTAGCACACCTGGCCGTGTTATCAAGTGTGGGATGCTCTGCATAACAAAGTTTTGGTATTAATTGGTGTGCTGATAAACATGGTGAGGCTGAACGGTGATGAATTCACCTACCATTGCTTTGGGAAGGTTAATAAAAACTGAACCCAGACTGGGGGGAGTTTTTATTTTCGTTTCTTTTTTTAGGTTTAAAGCGTTGGTGTCCCTTTTATTGATCTTTCAGCAGCTTCAGGTGGAGAAATAAATGACAAAGAAATGCACAGAGAAAGCAGGGGTGGATTATTTACCTAAATAATACTAATGTGGTTTTAGAATTGAAATATTTTGTTTTCTAGCTTTAAGCATTAGAACTTACCCCTGAGGCACGTCAAAGATACTGTGCATATAGATATTCAAATTTAAGAAGCTTATGAATTATTTTGTTAGAAAATGGGATATTTTTGTAAACGGCTTCAAGTATTGATTTGCTGCATGTTTTGCATCGCTGTCTGTAACATAAAGGATTAGTACCAAAGCTTTTAATTAAAACATTGCTTTGTTTGTGATATTACCCGTCGTTTTAATGATTTATCGCATATGTGCTGCAGACAAACTAGAACGGATGTATTTTCTGTTTTACTAATCATCTTGTGGCAAATTGCATACAGCAAAACAGACAGAAAACACGTCTCCCTTGTGTGTTTGTAACATATATATGTTACAAACACATTAAAATGATTGGTAGTATAAGACATGCTGCGTTTTCAGCCCCCCTCGCTAATTTCTGCAGGACCCTCTTGCCTTTCCTAAGTTTTACACACCCGTGTTAATGTGTCTGGTTTTTGTGAAGAAAATAACGAGAGGGAAGATAAGCTACAAAAACAATTGAGTGTGCATACCCTTACACAATCACCTTTTGATTCAAAAACAGCATTCTGTCTTCTTGTGTTGCCGTCTTAACAGTATAACACATCTCTGCTTGTCTCTGTTTGCCTGCTCTATACTTACAAATGTTCCCAGAATGCCTCAGATTGTGAGGACATCTCTTGTCCACAGCCCTCTTCAGGAAATCCCACAGCTTTTTATTTAGTTAGTTATGAACTCTGGTTTCAGAACTTTCATTTTCTTTCTGTGAAGCCATTCTTTTATTTATTTTTTATCTTCCAGTAATGCCGAACAATAATATCCAGCTTCATCTCGAGCTTTCTAGCAGACACCTAAAGGTCTCGGCTTAAAACTGTCTGGTATTTGTAACTGTTTATAAATCTATTTACCTTGATACAAACCAAGGCTCCATCTCAAGAAACGGAAAACCAGAGCATGACACAGCCACCACCAAACTCACTTATGATGTTGTTTTGATGAAACGAAGCCTTGTGTTTTGTGCCAAACATCCCGTTTGAAATCGTGGCCCAAAGAAATGACGCTTGGTTTCCGACGATAAAACATTTCTCCACAAGGTTTTGTGTGATGGTAACCAAACCAGGATGTTTTGTCTTAAAGTAAACCAAACTCAACTTCAACAATAAGCCTACAAAGCATGTCTCCTAACACAACCAGTACTTGTCAGGAATACCTGCAGCTTCTTTAATGCTTTCTCTAATTGCTGTTCACTGTTTTCACTTTATAAATAATGTTATTTATACCTTATTGATACCTTTGCAAGATCACATTTGATCCTTTGTAACCTGTCTGCAAACTATGGCTTCAGCTAATCAGAGCAGAGAACCATATGTGAGGATATTCCTGCTAGGGCAACTAAAGTTTATCCCACGTTAGTCAAAACAAATGGGGCCGTGCAATAGAATTTAAGGTGGATTAAAGGTTGCACCAAACAAACTTTGTGTCTAAGGATGTACACACTTATGCAACGAAGTTATTGAACACCTTTTATTAAACAGATTTGTTTTTTTTTCAGTCAACTTTCAGTCAAAAAGGTGACCGAAAACATATATGTATATATATATATATATATATATATATATATATATATATATATATATATATATATACTACGGCTTGGCAAGTTAACGCGTTAATTTCGCGTTAATTCATTAGACTATTAACGGCGATATTTACTTTAACGCGCATTAACGCATGTTGCTCACATGCTTTTATTTTGTGAAGGTCTGTTGCTGCGGTGTAGGGGTTTAAATCAGAACAGTAGGTGGCGATAATGCGCCAATAACCTCGCTGTCAGCCCAGCCTCGGATTCAAAGAGGAAGAAAGGTGCTGGCCGGAAAAAAGCAAAGCTGACATGGGGAAGGCGGTGTTTCCCGCAGGAATTTGCTTAGGCGAGGCGGTGAGTTGGCGAACGGAACAAGTTTTGTGCGGAGCGGAGCGGGGTCTGCATCGACGCTGTCGGTGAAGTCGCTTCTCGCTTCAAAGCATCCATGTGTTTTTGCCTGTTTTTCCCCTACCATTCACTATATGCACGCGAGAAAGCAACAACAAAAAAACGCGTGTTAACGTCAAATAAACATGCAAGCATATCGAGTTAGCAAGCATTTCAGTTTAAAGTTCTTCCAGCAACGAATATGACAGAAACAAGTTAGTTGTAACCACTGCCAAGTTAAACTTTGGTCCCTGCGGTTACCTCAGAAATTGCGTGTTTTTGGTAGATTTCTTCCCCATAAAGAGAATTCCCTGTCAGTGGCAATAAGCTTTAATTTATTATTATTGCTATTTTTTGTTTTACATGTTTAAGTTGAGCTTTACACTAAATATGTGTTATTGATAAGTGCTACAAATGTTACAACACTTTTGTTCATATGGCAGCAGAACATTAAAATAAAAGTGCTCTTTACACTACTTTTGAATTCATTCTTGGAGTTTGTAAATACAATGCGATTAATCATGATTAATCAGGCAAATTATGCGATTAATCGCGATTAAATATTTTAATCGTTGCCCAGCCCTAATATATACACAATTGAAAATTGATGCATAAACTTACCTTCAGATCGGCAAACTAAGTTGAAATCTCTGGAGTTAAAAGGAGCAAACATGCTGCATTAGGATATACACAACTCCAAAATTCATAACTTAATAGCAAAGTAAGAACTTTAAACATAATTTGCATGATAGCAATTATAACAATAATTTAAAAAAATGCTGTTTCTGCAACTTGCAGGTTTTGGCTACATCTTTCAGTGACTCCTGCTGATTAAGTTATTTTTCCCATGGAGCGTCTGAAAGGCGGTAGACATTATGAGGCATTTCTTCTTTTCATGTGTGTTATAGCGTGAGGGGGTGCAGGATAACAACAAAGGTATGAGGAAAAAAGTACCTTGAGAAAAAGTCAGGGCAGGGGACAGTCCCCCCCTGTTCTTTGTCTTATGTCTCTCTCTCTCTCCCTCTCTCTCTCTCTTACTCTCTCTCTCCTTTCTCTCTCTCACTCTCACACACACACGCACACATACACACACACACACAGACACACACGAAGAGAAGGAAGGTGAGGCGGCGACTGTCACTCAAAAGTCTGAATATGTGTGCTGAAGCTGCAGTGAGAACCTGACCCAGCTCTCTGAAGGACGAACAGAACAGAATAAAAGAAAGAAGACAGATTAGAATATATAGTTTACAAAAAAAAAAAAAAAAAGGTGATAGACACGAATCAGACAAAGTGAGAGGAAAGTAGCTCTTGTGAAAGTGGGACAAACATCTGAGACGAGTGGAGGAGTGAGGATGATGCGAGGTAGGGATGAACTTCTCCGGTCCGTATCTGTGTGTGAGTGTGTGGGCAGCGCAATCAAAGATATTTAATCAACTAAATCGATTAAAGCCGAAGCTTCTTATCGCTTCGAGTGTTTTGGTTTCAAGCAGCAGCGGGGGGGGGGATTTTTTTTGTTCTTTTGAACTTTCACGAAATTCTCGAAATAAGTTTCCTTTCATGCAGACAGACACCTGTCGCAACAAACGGCTCCATCGTGCAACTCCATTAAACGTTTTGTTCAGGTTCTCACTCTTTTGTTCTAATATTGTCATTTTTGACAACTAGCCCTGTTATACTTTTAAACTTTACTCAAGAATTGTTTTGGCCAGCTTGCTTTGGATCCTGTAGAAATTGCTTTTTTAAAATTATTGTTAATTAACTGCTCTCTATGAAGCCTGGTGTTTTGAAACGTAATCGTTCCCTTCAGAGTTCTGCATTGGTTGACTGTTGGCGACTTTCACGCCGATTGATGTGTTTCACTTTTATGCGTTGGTAACATGATTCAGTCTTAGCTCCCTTTGATGGCTTTAAGATTTGAATCATTGCCACGGTTATTTCTTCCCACATGCACTGTACAGCTCACATATGGCATTTCGCACAATACAGAGAGCGATGGTTGAAGGGCGCAGCGAGTAACTGTAACACCACACACTGTTCAGCGTCGCCTATGCATTAAGTTGTAGTAGTGCGCTGACTGAGCCAGGTATTCGTTCAGTATGGAGCAGGCCGGAGCGTGACGTTGTAAGCCTGTTTTGCATTCGCTTCCAGCCGATACAAACCAACGGAAAACAGGATGCAGCCCCGCTGCTGAGCATCAGTTTAAATGGCCTGACTCCGTGCAGACACAGAGGACATGTCGCACAGTCAAAGGGATGATTGAACGAGAAAAATGCAATTTGACAAGGTGACAAACGGAGGAGGAATAATAGGTTTTCCTGTGCAGAGCTGCTTACATGGTTTTGCTGTTGCAACCTGCAAAACATACACACACATTTCCAAACACACACACACACACACACACACACACACACCTTCACAGCTGCTTTTTAGATGGCGGCTAGATGCAGCCCATGTCTCTCCTGCAGCTGCACTGTGGATGCGGCACAACAACTGATGAAGATATTGCTAAATATTCCTGCGTCCCAGCCGCAGCAGGAAAACCTGTTTGCTCCATGAATTTACACACACACACACACACACATACAGGTGTAGTACGGCTCAGTTTGTGTTTTCTGGGGGATCCCTGTGCAGATCTCGGTGCAGTTTCTTTATCAGAAAAAGGATTTCCTTGTTCCTCCCGATGTAGAAAACCTGCACACAGCGCTTCCAAAAGCAGCAGAGGCAGTTTTTTTTTTTGGTTTTCTTCAGATCAAAGCCGACTTCAAAATCGCAGGTGACACATTCCCCCCTAAATATGGTAAATGAAATTCAGCAGTTGAGCTGATTCATACCCACTGCTACCGTCAAAACCCAACTTTTTTCTAACACCCCTGAATTCAGAAAGCACTTCAAAGTCCTACCTGATGCTAACCGGCATTCAGATCGGCTTTGATAATTCACCTTCTCCTCAGATAGGATTATCGCTAATTGTGTTTAAGCAGCTCACAGATGATTGAGTTTTTGCTTTTGTATGACCTCACTTGTTGAAACGTATGCTTCTAACTACCGGTATGTTGAAATACATTTGACGGGATACAATTTGCAATAAAATAGTCGCCTCAAAACATAATTTAGGGTGCTGTTAAATTACCCACCTCTGATATGTGTTGTTTTATATTCAATATTGTTGGCCTTTTTTAACTAAACACAAAATATCTTTCTTTGCCTGTCGTACCTTTTAAATAGACATGAAGCTAATGAACAAAATTAATGATTGTTTCTTTATTTATTGTGAAATAGTTATTCTCTTTTGCAGTGTAAAGCAAACTCATTTGGTAAAATATTTCACATAACATATAACCCTGGGACTTTATATATTTTCCAAATGCATATTCACAAAATGATTAATTATATAAATGTAGCCTTACTTGTGTTATTTTGTTGTTGGAAAATTGATAAACCCTCCTATTTTTCTCCCAGGATATCGTTCATACAGTTAAATTTTATTGCTTTTTAATCCAAGCCATTACATTTTATCCGCACTCGTTTTAGGGTTTTTTCCACGGCTAAAATATAGGGAAGAAATCTTTACAAACTTAAAAGTGTTTAGTTTGGGTTGCAAATAAAGAAATAAAGTGATTCCGGATTGCATTATCTCTCCTTGGGTAAAATATAAAAAGACTGAATTAATATCATATTTGTTTTTTCCCCCCCGACCAGTGATGTTTGTGAGTGAGTTAGCGTTTGCGTGGCTGTTTTGTGTGTATACAAACTTTGTTTGCTGTCTAGCTTGCGTGTGTACCTAAAGTAAGCTTCCGTAAGAGGAAAGCTGAGGTTTCTCCGTCCGTTTACAGTGACTACGGCAGACTGCTGACAAGGTGATTTCAGGCGGGGTGTGTAAAATCAGTAAAGCCTATTTATCTGTTGTTTGTCCGCTAAAACACAAATGAACTCGTGTTATGTTCATTTTATGTCACAGTGGTGCGAAGCCTGTAATAAACTCCTGCTTGTTTTTTTTATTTTTTTTTATTCTGTTGCCCCTCTTTTTGTTTAAAGTATATGTGAACTATTTTCTCACATTTTCCAACCTGATTGATGCGATATAGCTCTCTAAATCAGCCTGAATCAACTTATACCCATTCATGATTTAGTGGTTGTGATTTGTTGCTTTTTAGACTCGAGACTCCACATCTTTGGCCCATTTTCTATCACATAAGAGGATATTGCTAGGTGCAGCCTGACACACATTCAACTGCATAGGCTGCATCTCGGTCAAATAAACATGTAGCCAATAGGAGTTTGAATATAAGGCGGAAATAAGAAATGATATTATAAAAGCGTTCTTGGCTTCTTTTTTTATCAGAATTTCCTCCGTCCGTTTCTCTGCTGTTTGTTGCTTTTGTAGATTTTTACAGCCTGAATTTCACTACTTTAGTTTGCATGGTAGCAACATGTTTAAAATTTAGGTTTAAATGTTTAAATGACAACCTTATAAGATTTGCACAATGCGCTGTGACCTCACTAGATTAACAAAAGTGTTGGAATGAAAACAAGTTATCAAGAAATAATAACTGCAAAAAGGGAAATAGTAAAATTTGCATCAGCTGTTATAATTCAGCTTTTCATTTTTTTTATAACGTTCTATTATCTTCTTCAGCAGGTTTGCTTTCACAAGTTGAAGCAGGTACAGTATTGATATTGCTTAACAGTAATTGAGAGACAGTCAGGGTATCTTGGCTGCATCTTGGTGTACTACGCGGAAGTGTGGGTGGCAGCACTCTTCTGTTTTCACTGACAAATCAGAATTTTTCCATCTCTGAAGATCCACCCAACTCAAGCCTGTTTGCCCCTTAAATGTACCACCTCACACGTGCACATTTAAACGAACTCTTAAAGGATTTAAGTGGGTGTTTTGCTAATGCTAACTGATGTAGTCACAGCGGCTTTCTGCCCGCAGGGCCGCTTCGGTGTCAGCGAAACAAAGCGGAAATGCTGGAAAGCAAAACTGTTCTGTTGACTGAGCTTGTAGACACAGAGCTGGAAATTCAACCGAGATATGAAACTTTGTCATTAAAACAAATTGTAATGGATCACATTTATTTAAAGATTTTATAAAAAACAATATACCCAGAGATGCACAAGTCAGGATTTTTTTGTGGCCTAAACTCATTTTTTCCCTCCAAGTTTGGCCGATTCAGACTTTCTTTCTAAGAACTATAACACAGGCTACCTTATTTGTAAAAGGTTTTTTAAACCCAGCACTTAAATGTAACAAACACTGACCATAAAAGCAGAAAAAAAGAAATTAAATTAAATGCTTTCTGGGATTATCTTCCTTTACTCATCAAAACACATGTCCATAAACCTACATTTTTCATCATATTTTTACACATTTCAAAACAAAGAGTATCAGGGAACATGCTGATTATTTATGCATTTAAACCCTGAAATAAAATCAAGACGCTTCAGTTTTAATCCACTAAAGGAGCAGGAAAAAAATGCAATTTTTATCTGTCTTGGACCTGCCAATCCTGGGTCAGAACCAATGGGTTTCTGTCAAATGACGCATTGATTGATGCGTCATTTTATTTGTTAAATGTTCAAACCAAGAGCAATCAAACTAAATATTTAAATAACTATGAATTAATGATAACATAAAAGAGAAGCAAATGTTGCGTAGTTATTAAAATTATATTTCTTTCAACTACTAATCTTAGAGGTTCCCATTTCTTTTGAGATAAAGCAAACCGTTTAACAACTTTAATAAAACTTTATTCAAAATGAGATTAAAAAACAGGAAAATGAGTGTCTATTCAAATCCAAATTTAAAATCCCGTGCTGATGGGGCGCCCACACAGGCTCAGAACTGAAAGAGGTTTTAGGAAACTATTAAATAAAAGTTAAATAATGTGAAACATTTGAACTAAAGCGTATACAAACACTGAATCACCATGGATATAGTTTTTAGGACTGTTTCAGGTCACTCTCTTCTTGCCTTTATTTAGTCCAGATAAATATTTTAAAATTTAGACTTTTTCAGACCATATTTGCTACATTTGATCAACTTATGCTTGCCTTTTACTTGTCAGAAGGCATCTTTTTTTTTAATTTTTTAGCTTTTTCCACGGTGCCTTGCTAAAGTATTGATACCCTCTAGACTTTTTCACATATTCTTGCATTTAAAGTGCCAAACTGCAATGCATTTTGTTAGGATTTTATGTAATAGAGCACCAGAAAAAGTGGCTAGTTTAGAAGTGGGAAGAAAAAGAGTACATAGTAAAATCCAACACAGCCAATTACTTTCAGAAGTCCACTAATGTAATGCTAAAAAGAGTCCATCTGTGCTTGAGTTAATCTCAGTATAAATACAGCTGTTCTGTGAAGGCCTTGGAGGTAAAACAGTTTTCTGTCGTCCGTCCTCCCTCGCTGACAGAGCGGGTAAGGACAGCATGACAGCCCATGCTAACTCTGGAGGAGATGCAGAGATCCGCAACTCAGGTGGAAGAATCTTTATACGGGAAATTAAATGCTGCTTGCAGTTGAACGCGAACGCCCTGAACCTACATGAAGCATTGCGGCAGCAGCATCTGCCCCTTTTTTTCAGACGGACAGTGAAGCTGGTCAGATGGGGAGACAGATGGAGATGGATGGAGCTAAATACGCAGCAGAAGACTTGAGACTTAGGGGGAAGGTTCATCTTTCAGCAGCACAACAACCAACATGAAGCCAGAGCAACAACTGGATGATTTAAAACATAAGCTACGCAGAAGAACGACCTAAACCTAAATTAAATGGATACGTTTTGGCAATATTGGACGTTTTTGTTCACAGACGCTTTCCGTGCATTCTGACTGAGCAACTTTGAAAAAAAGGAATCTCCAAAAATGTCAGTTTGTAGATTTGTTTTGCTGCAACAAAAAATTTTAAAAGCAGTGTGTCATTTTCATTCCACTTGATGTTGTTCTTGTCTTTCACATAAAATCCCAATAAAACACATTAAAGTTAGGGGTTTTAATCTGACAAAATATGAAAAAGCTTAAATGGTATGTGTACCTTTGCATGGAACTGTAGATTTCCCCATTTGAAACAACAGCGTGCTGCCTTTTTAATGGTACGCTAATAAAAACTGAAATTCTTTTCTCTTTTTTTGTTTCCCCACAATCTCCGCCTTTTGGGGAAACATTGCATTATTTGCAAAACCTGCACTGCACCCGCTCCAGCCAAACCGAGACACAATCTCGCTTTCTATGGTTACCAAACAAATGACAAATGAAAGAGATAAAGGCGTGCAGTAATTTTATCTCGCCACCTCTCTCAAACCTGCGTGCATCAAGAGATGTTGGGTTTGATTGGATTGGGCTGTGGCTGGAGATAAGTAAACGAGTCCCAAAAAGCTCAAAAGCTTAGTTCAGGTTCTTTTCTGATTTTCTTCAATTCTTGCTTGCGTCCTTTGCAGCTTGAGAGCCATCAGAGCAGCGATTGCATGGAAACATGGTGCTGTTTGATTGCGATGTGTTTCTAGGTGTGTGATTGAGTGCGTGAGCTGTGAAAGGTTGTGGGTCACAGTGGATTTCCTGTTGTTTGAGGTTGACAATCAGAACTGAAATAGCAGAAAAAGGCAGAGACCACTGATCTTCTCTCCACATATCCTGCAGCAGCTCTCAGAGAAACTTAGTTAAACTCACGGCTCAGGCTCTTTTCTGCTAAACTAAATGATCCACGTCGGACACGAGCGCCTGGACCTCGAGGTCAATCAGACATCGCTAACACTACGAACTGTATTCTTATCAGTGATGCTTTAATAGCCTCTTCCTTTCCCCACTGTACGTGCTTCCGCTCTGTGTTCAATTGTTATTTAATCTCATCCTCTGAAGCCTTCGGGTGATCCCTGTGGCACCAGATAAAGAGGGCACACACTGACACACTAACACACACTTGCGACAAAGCAACATCTGACACAGTTCTGCACGGGAAACTCAGATACTTTGTGAATAAAAGCAGCATCCACATGCGAGACGCGAGAGCTCGTCTCGCAGAGGGCAGTCACACCTTCGGAGCATGTGTGGAAGGAAGACGGGAGATCACACGAGCAGATAAAAAGGTCTCTGGTGCGCTATGAGTTGTGCCCGCTTCCAGGTTTTGTACAGTAACGCTGGCTGAGCGCCTTGAGGCTCTTTTCCGTCAGAAAACACTAATTTTCAAGAGGGTTTTTCAATCATATCTGCTGGTTTCATAAATCCTTCTGTGACAAAAACCAGGACTGAGCAAAAGACTCAGAAGGGTGTGAAAGTTTACAGAGATCAGGGGCACAGGGGGAGGCGAGAGGGGGATGGACATTACTGGCAGTGATGAATGACAGACTGCATTACTGGCAGTTATCCTTTATGAGCGAGATAGAGAAGAATCAGAAAGTAAAGAAATGACATGAAAGAGGGCCAGTCAGAATGAAAGAGAAGTCAGGCAACCACTTAAAAGGACTTTGAGGTTGACACCTATACGTTCGCCACCTTTCTCCATTTGCAAATATTCCACGTCCTTAGAAGACTCCCCTCTTATTGCATTTGATGTTATTTTGTTCATTATTATTAAGTCAGAAGGTGCTGGAGAGGAAAAAACCTTTGGTTTGCCATGGTCACACAACTGCTGTTTTGATGTTAAAGGGGAAGTACAGCTGAGACAAATGTTCCCACTGCAGAGTTCACCCTTACGTCTGCTTCTTTGGGTGAAAATGTGCAATAAGATGCAACTATTTATTTCAAAGGGGAGAAGCTGTTTTTGGTAAAGAAATCATAGAAAGGTTTCCAATTGGTTTTGTTTTTATAACGGAGACATTTGCTGTTTACTTTTATTTACCAGGGCTGGGTCATGTGGGAAGAACATATGACAATCAAAATGATCATTTTATTGCTTTCTGCTACAAGCATTTAACAAATGGCTCAATCAGTCACACTGTTTACCAACTTTTGTTTCACACAATCAGCATAAAGTACATACCCATTCATGAATTGACGTGCACTCGTTTGGCAAACTCAAAATCCTTATTTTAATTAAAAATAATTAAGGCAATGACTCAAAACTAAATCTTGTCTGTGAAGCGTAAGGAAAACGGATCCGTCTGCACAAGAACCCTCTGCTTTTACAGCTCGTCAATAAGATCTAACGATTCAAAAAACATAACGTGATCATTTCTTCCACCCTTGCTTTTATTGAAAGACGGCATCAAAGTTTGTTTGATTGTAACAGTCTGGAGTCACTCCTACCCATAAAAAAGTGTGTTAATTTTCTTAAATGCTACAAAAGCTCAAATCTGATTTAGTACTCAATATTACTATCATTATTTGTTTTAACTTTTAACTCATACAAACTTAAAACCTGCATAGTCATCTCTAGCTTTAACAAAGCCCCACTATTTTTACAGCGCAAAAGAAAGAGGTTTCCTCAAGGGTTGCATAGTACTCTTAGAGATGTCTCGATACTCTTCATCATCCGCTGTGCTTTCAAACACGAGCTAACCCCCCACATTATTTGCACTAATGAACATCAATTGATGACAAACACTTGCTTCTGCAGCAACAACAGCCTTCGTTGTCTCTGTCTTCCCAGTGATGAAGTCGTGCCTCAGGAAATCTGCAGCATTTATTTGCAGAGTAGATTAAATAAAATATTCATCTCACATTGGTTTGAAGCCCTTAAACCTGTTGAGCCTGTTTACAATTCAATGCACTATCAAGTATGAAAGGGCCTTCATACTTTAAGCCTTGCATTAAAAAACCTTGTAGAGATGATTTCATGACTGTTTGGCAAAAAGATGGTGAGTCGGAAACTGTTGCCGCTCGGAAACGTTCTTGTTTGCTTCTTTTACATCTACTGCTGACACCCTGACCATTAAATCTACTCACTGGAGGTACTTGTATAAACAGTTCTGTCTGTCTTGGCCTACGTCGAGACTGTCAGAGAAGATAAAAAAAAAATATTTTTCCTAACAAACTTCCATATTTTCAGTCCTTATATGAACATCACATCCAGTTTCTGGTTGAATTTACCTTCTGTCCTCCTGTCCGTCTGAAGTTAAGATACATAACAGGATAATTATTTTCAATTTGTCTGTCACGTGCGACAGGTGCTATGTCCCAAAAACTGTTAATGCAGTTTCTATATTGTGTTTGTGCCTCTTCTTGCAGCCCAGATTGAAGTTATCCCATGCAAGATTTGTGGTGATAAGTCTTCTGGAGTGCATTATGGAGTCATCACATGTGAGGGATGCAAGGTGAGAAACGACCGATAAACATTTATCCCTGAAAGCACAAACACACACCAAGAGACGGATCTTAACCACACAGTGTCTGATTTTTATTCACCAATGTGTGACAAGGTGTGTAAGAAAAATAAGTGCATCAGATCTACAGCAGAAATTGTACAAGAAATTCCTGATGCAGGATTGAAGGATCCTAAAGAATGAAAATGAATTATCCAGCAGCTAGTATTTCTGTTCTTGTTTTCTATTTGTGTTGTTTTCTTCATTGCAGCAGTGAACTAATTGCAATCATTTGTTAACATATTTCAATATTATGCCTCTTTGCTTTCACAAGTTTGATAAAAGTAGCTGAATCCGAGAACCGTTTTTGTATGCTTCAGAGTAGGAAACTATGCTAACTAGTTTCTGGTGTCAAGGTACAGTCTAGTAAAGTTTTTAAAATTTCTGGTTGAATTTTCCTTTATGCCATTCCTAAGGTTAAATGTTCTCTACTTAAATACAAGAGAAAGCATAAAGCAAGAGCCACAGAAGCCATAGTTCTTAAGCAAAGCAGTGCCACTGCTATAAAGTTTTTGCTAACAAACCAGAGATTTGTCACCACCGGTGAGGGATTTTGAAACAGAGCTGATCTTATTTTGTCTAGATGCCAAAAAAAGCTGTGAAATAGCTCTTCACCAGGCTGCCGAATTTTATCCCAGCGTTTCGGTGAAACGTACAGGTGATAAAACTCTACCTTGTCAATGTTTTGCATTCAGATGTCCTAAATCAGGGGTCTTCAACCCTCATCCTAGGGACCCACTGTCCTGCATGTTTCAGATGTCTCTTTGCTCCACCACACCTAAATCAAATGACCTCCTCAGCAGCCATAAAGGGCTGTGGAGGTCTGTTAATCAACCATTTATTTAGGTACGGTCTGGTGGAGCAAGTATGCATTTAAAAACGCAGCACAGAGGCACGTGAGGACCAGGGTGAAAGACCCTTGCACTATGTGTTATTTTACGTAGTATGACCATTTTAGCACAATCAAACGTTAGGGTCTAGAAAAGTTTAGAGTTTTGAATTGGAAAATTAGTCGGAGCCGTGAATAAAAGTATGGCTACCAGCAAACTACTAGTAGCTATAACAGGTTACATATTTCCGTTTACATAAATTCTTCAATTAAACCGCTGCGTCAGATAGAAGGTCATTACGCCGTGAGAATCTCATACCGCCGGCCCATGCCTCCTTCAGAACAGCATGTTTCCTCGGTAAATCCAGGACATAATCAAGATGCTCTGCCAAGTGTATACCTTTTCATCAGTGGTTGACAAAATAGCATGTTTAGTGCCGCCTTCCGGCATAAATACTGGAAATGAAAGAGTTACCCGTGTTGAGTGTTTCCGAAGCAACAGCTCTCTTAACATCTAAAGCTCAGTTATTACAGCGTAACTCCTTGATGTTGTTTAAATTGATATGAAGAGGTTTTCAGTCTGACTGCACGTTGACTCTGAGAGTCAACTGAGAGAGTCAGATGAGCTGCAGTGAGGTCATATTTGAGAAACGTGCAGCCAGAAGGCCAAAGTGGGTAAATCCCGACATGTTGAATCCACTCCTTTAAACTTCAGAGCTGAGTTTCTCTCACAGAGCAGATTTGCTTTTCTTTTATTGGGTTCTTATGCATATTGTCTGGCAAGTAATCTTGCAAGTGTCTGCATCAAATACTTTGTAAACAAAGAGCAGTGACACCTCATAACCACAAAATAGCACCTTCTCCCCACATGTCTGAATTATTTCCTTTGAATATTTTTGCATCTACTGAGCTTTTTGGACATACTTCCCCACCTAAATATGTCTTCACTTGTTGCTTTTTTTGGTCACAATTAAATGTTTCAGATCATCATCACAATAGTGACATGGAACAAGAAAAAAAAAGCAACCAAACCAGCCTGCCTGTGGTTGGTAACAGAACAGCCCATCTTGTTAAATCATGGATTAACCACATGTTTTGATTTGATTTCACCAGCCTCACATGGGTCATATATATTGCCAGACCTTAAAATTAATAAATCACTTGTCTGACAACATGAAGTAGGCTTTGAAGAGCTCAAAAAGCAACACGTCAAGTCCTTATTTGGTTGAAGAACAGACAGGAAACAAAGTAACTTGAAATAGATAAAACTATGGTGTGGCCTAGTCAAAGTCTGGATTTAAATCTGATTCAGAGTCTGAAGCCTGACCTTTAATGGTCAAATACCCTCCAATGTGGTGTTGGAGAATTAAAACAATTCTGCAAAGAAGAGTGGGCAGAAATGTCTCCTCAGTCACATAAAAGCCATCAGGGATGTTATTTAGGTTTAGGCAACAGTTAATTTTCCACAAAGGACCAGGTTGGTTTGGATATTTCTCTCCCTTAGAAAGGAAATATTTTAAAAACGGCAACATGTAATTACTCAGGCTACCTTTGTCTGATCCGTCTGACTTTTTTTTATCTCTATTATTATAATATTGGTAATTGTTGCTGAAATACATAAACAGATATTTATTGAAAAGTGTAACTTAAGTATTTAACGCCCAAACCTGTGACCCCTCAGGGCTTTTTCCGGCGCAGCCAGCTTCCCACCGTGTCCTACTCCTGCTCCAGGCAAAGCAACTGCCAGATCGACCGAGCCAGCCGGAACCGCTGCCAGCACTGCCGTTTGCAGAAGTGTCTGGCTCAAGGCATGAGCAGAGATGGTGAGGCAAAAAAACCCAGACAGTTGGACTTTCTCCTTTGCTTGCAGAGTTCCCATGAATATTTAGTCACAGTCACATACTCTTTCCAGCCGTGAAGTTTGGCCGCATGTCCAAACGCCAGCGAGACTCTCTCATTGCCGAGGTGGAGCGACACAGACAGCAGCAGCAACAACAGCAGCTCCAGGGAGACACCCAGGTGGCTCTGTCCTACCCAACCAAGAACCACCAGGACCGCTCGCAGCAGCTCATCCAACCCATGCCCACAACGTACCCCTACAGTGGGGACGCAGAGCTGATGCCCTACGGCGCCGAGGTCCATCCCTATCTGGTGTGCTCCCCGAACGACTCGCAGGTGTCTGAGATGATCTACCGGGGCTCCGGTGTCTCCCCTACGACCAGATACCAGGAGAGGGGGGACAACAGCAGACACCATGACGCCAGAAGTGAGGAACGGATGTGGGAGCTCTCAATAAATCCTCTTTCCTTCATCCTACTCTCCTTAACCCCTATTATTGATATTTTTCTTCACTGTTTGCCAGGATTTGACTCCAGACAGCCCCCTCATGACCTCATGACTCTTCACCCCTACAATCCTCTCGATGATCTGTACAACCTCTATCCCCATTCCCTGCGAAACATAGGTGAGTAGTCTGCGCAGCGTGATCATAACCCTCGTGCCATTCTACATCTTGCCTCGTAACGACCACAAACGCGCCGCATGCCTGGGGGATGTTATGTCATGTGACAAAGTAATGCATAACTGTGCAGTAAAAAGAAGATGTTTATGACAGTTTGGGAAATAAATATCTGAAAAGTGTGGCATACATTTGCATTCAGCTCCACTGGGGTAATGCTTTGTAGAACCACTTTTTGCAGCAGTTGCAGCTGCACGTCTTTTCAGGTATGTCTCTAGCAGTTTTGCACATGGATATACTGAAAATGTCGCCCATTCTTCTTTGCAAAATAGCTCCAGCTCCATCAGACTGGATAGAAGGTGTCTTGAAACATATATAACGATATATTTTAGCCTTGTCAAAAGTTCTCAGTTGAACGTAAGTCCAGCCCTTTCTAACACTTGAATGTATTTTGATCTAAATGATTCTATTGTAGTTCTGTTGAGTTTGGAGTCGTTCTCCAGCTGGAAGTTGTGCCTCTGACCCAGTCTCCAGTCTTTTGCAGCCTGGAACGTCCATCTTCCCCTCAACTCGGACCACCTTCCCCGGTCAGAGTTGAGGAAAACCATGCCCTCAGCATGAGGCTGCCACCACAATGTTTCCTGTCACAAGTAGGGACAGTGGGTGTGCAGGGTATTGTTTTTTCGCCATATGGCATCTTTCCACAGATCAACATGGTCTCATCTGAACATAACCCTTCTTCCATATGTAGTTTCCCCTACAAATTTCAAATGGGGCGTCTTATGGCCATCTCTCAACAGCGGCTTTCTTCTTGCCTCTGTCTCTTTGAGGCTAGAATACTGGTGTGAATGACCAAAAATTGTCCAGTCTTCCACCTGAGCTGTGGATCTTTGCATCTCCTCAAGAGCTACCTCAAGGCTCCTTCTCTGATTAGTGCTCTCCTTGCCCAGCCTGTCAGTTTAGGTAAAAGGCCATCTCTCTAGCTCTGTGAGATGTCCAAGGACACTGAGGTGACGTCTTATAGCCCTGCTTTAAACTTCTCCACCACATTCTCGCTGACCTCCTTGCTGTGTTCCCCGGTCTTCATGAGGCTGATGGTCATGTTCTCTAACAAATGTGAACAAATAGTAAAAGAGTTAAAGGGGCTGGATACAAATTCTCACCACACTTATCCTTTCACTTTCACTTTGCAACTGCAACTACTTTGTGTGGCATTATAAATCCGGTTACACCCTGAAGAAATGTGAAGAGGTTGTTGGTGCGAGGCACTGTATGCCTCTAAAACATGCAGTATCTGTATTATCCGCTCTTTTCTTCAGATGAGCTGTGTGCCAGCATTGTGCGGTCCCACAGAGAGACCAGCCAGTACAGACTGGAGGAGCTGCAGGCTCTCAAATGGAAAGTGTTCAGCAGAGAGGAGATCCAAGCCTATCAGAGCAAGGTATTGCCAGACTGAAATCTCCTTCTTCTATTTCTCAGGCTTCCTCCTGTGTGATTCAGACAGTCTCGTATCAAAACAAGCCGTTTCGGATGGCTTGATGTCGCTTTTGTTTGATGAATCAAACAGAAAACAGAGAAAGCTTCTTTGATCGTTTTCCCCCTCCTCCTCGCTCTTTGATCGCTGGTGTTTTTTTAAAAATAGTAGGATGGGGTGGCGATGGAGGGGGTTGAGTTATGTCGTGAAATATAAAAACTGTGACAGTAGATCAATATATAGTGTCTTAGTGAAAAGTGTTCATACCCTTTGAACCTTTTCCCATGTTGTCCTGTTACAACTTCTAACTTCAATGTATTTTATTGAGATTTTATATGACAGGCCAACACAGAGTGGTGCAGGTTTAGTCTAGGGGAGCTGCGGAGATCTACAGCTCAGGTGGGAGTATCTGCTGACAGAATAACTTTTGGTCATGCATGCCACAAATCTGGACTTTGTGAAACAGGAACAAGAAGAAAGCCACCGTTTTAAGAAGGCTATTGCGTATCTAATTGGCACTCTCTGGCATCAAAAATCTGGAAGAATTGCCCTGATCAGATCAGACTCAAACTGAACCTTGTGGCCTGAATGCAAAATTTAAAGGGTGGGCAAAATATTACACACCCTGAGCAGAGCGTTCCCATTGTGAAACATGGTGGTGGCAGCATCATGCTGTCGGGATCCTTTTAAATGTTAGCAGGGACAGGAAAGGTGGACAGAGTCGATGGAGTTTAAAATCCAGGGTAATCCAGGGAGGAAACCTGTGAGAGACTCCTGTAGACTGGAGACTGAGGTAGAGCTTTCTGCAGTTAGTAATAGGGGCAAAATACAAATTCAAGCCACTCTCAAGAATTTCATTTTTAATTATATTTTTGTCATGTTTTTATGGTTTTTTTTTATTTGGAAAACACGTAGAATTTTCCTTTTACTTCCCATCCATGTATTACTTTGTGTTGGTCTATAACACTAAATCCCAATAGTTTGTCGAGGTATGTTGTTGTGCCGTGAAAAAGCGTGAAAAAGGCCCTTTAGTTACTGAAACAAAGGCACTCTTATACGGAATTACAGACGTTTACAGCTCACTAATTGTGTTGCAAATAAAAAAATCTAAAAATATATAATCCTTGAATTTTTTTCTACTACCTTCTTGCAGACAGTGGATGAGATGTGGCAGCACTGCGCTGTGCGACTGACCGACGCCGTTCAGTATGTGGTGGAGTTTGCGAAACACGTCCCAGGTTTCCGTATGCTCAGCCAGAACGACCAGATTGCGCTCCTCAAAACTGGTGAGACTTCAAATAAACTCGTGACAAGAAAACTTGAATCCCTTCAAAAAACAGTTTTCATTCCCAATGTTTCTGACATCGAACCGCCAGGCTCCATGGAGGTGGTTCTGGTCCGGATGTGCCGCTTCTTCAACACGGAGAACAACACTGTCTTCTTTGATGGGAAGTTTGCTGGAACTGAAGTCTTCAAGGCTCTGGGTGAGAATCTGATTTAAGATCAGAGGCCCTTTGTGATGAAACTGATGGAAAATTCATTTCTGATGTCTCTTCCCTGCAGCGTGCGGGGATTTAATTGCGGAGGTGTTCGAGTTTGCTCACGGGATGTGTGCTCTGAAGCTCACAGAGCAGCAGCTCGCCCTCTTTAGTGCGCTGGTGCTGATCAACGCAGGTAAGAGGAACCCAACCTGACCCAGCATTTGCATTTCTAATGCCATTTTTCTAAAGTCTAGCAATAAGAAGTTGTCCAGTACTGACAAAACTTGTTCTCATCAGACAATGACCTGCTTTGACTTGTCGTTTAAAATGTAGGTTGATTTCCCTTATGGAACCTGCTTTTCCTTTTAGTCTTAAAAAGGTCAGTACTAGACTTACCGTATTGCACTTTCAACCCCAAATAAAGCTGAAAAACATGCTTGCATCTAAGAAGTTTGCTCAATGTTTTAATTGAGATTTCATTGTAAGTGCATATTTGGCTTTCATGTGTGTGTCTTTGTACGTATGTAATGATGTGATGTAATTTTGATGCCTATCTTGGCCAGGTCTCCCTTGCAAAAGAGATTTTTAATCTCAATGGGTATTACCTGGTTAAATAAAGGATAAATAATAAATAAAATAAAAAAATAAATGGTTACTTTAATTCATTATTTTATTCATTTATTGACACAAAATGAGTCTTCCTCTCCTAACACAAGCCATGTTTCTCATTTACAGTGCCTTTATGCGACCAGCATGAAGTAGTGCATAATTGTTTAGTGTCAGGAAAATGGTACAAGTGTAGCATGTTCATTTATTCAGCCCCACTGAGTCAATACTTCGTAGAACCAACTTTCACTGGGAATACAGCTGCAAGTCTTTTTGGGTATGCATCTACCAGCTTTGCACAGCTAGAGGCTACTATCAGTCACGTGGGATGGAGAGTCTCGGTGAACAGCAGTTATCAGGTCTTACCACAGATCTCAGTTTAGCTCTGATCTGTGACTGGACCATTCTAGCTCATGAATATGCTCTGATCTAAGCCTTCCCATTGCAGCGTTTTGTTGTCCTGCTGTAAGGTGAACCTCCACCTTTCAGTCAACTCTGCCCAGCTCCCCCTGCCCCTGTTGCAGGGAAAGCCTTTCCACAGTATGTTGCTGCCACTGCTACATTTCAGTCTGGACGGTTTGTTCAGGCTGACTTTAAAATAACGTAGTAGTTTTCTTCCACATGTAGAATTTTGCATTCAAACCAAGAGGTTCAACTTTGGTTTCACCTCACCACAACACCTTTTTGCACTTGTTTGCTATGACCCCGAGATGGCTTGTGGTAACCTGCAAACTTGACTTTCTCATAAAGGCCAGATTTGTGCAGTGTAGTAATAGCAGTTCAACAGATGCTCTCACCTGAGCTGCGAATCTCTGGACCCCCTAAGTTTTTGGTTTTAATGTGACAGAGTTACAAAGTGAAGTGAATACTTTTGCAAGGCACAGTACTGTAGGTTTAAAATTTGATTCGGTGAACACACTAGAATAGATTGTGATTCTTTCTTGTAAAAAGAAATCTAAATCTTGAAGCCGCTCTTGTCACAGTTTTTTTAGAAATTTGGGCTCACAAATGTTTTCCTTTCAATCTGACTAAGTTTAAGCTTTTCTGCACAGAAGAATGGAGAAAGGTTTGTTGCTAGATGTGCCAAATTATGTGAAGGCATTCCCCAAAAGATTCACACCCGCGATTACAGTAAAAGGTCAAATATCAACTTGGGAGGGATTGAAACAAAACTCGCATCTATTTAAAGGTTTTTTATTTCATTTTAACAATCCATTATTTTCTTTGGACTTCACAATTAGCCACTACTTCATGTTCTTCTTTTTTCATACAACTCCCCCAAACTGCAGTTTTTTGTTGTAACGTGACAAGCTCCATCAGACTCCATCTGAGAAGAAGTTGAAGGGATTTTTGCAACTTGCATGCTTCTAGACAATAATATTATTACTATTATTGTTATTATTCTTATTATTTTGCTTTTGTGTGCAGACCGTCCATCTCTGGAGGACAGAGTCAGAGTTCAACGGGTCCAAAGAAGCGTGGAGTTGGGGCTTACTCATATCCTTCACCGAGACAACCAGGATAGTCTGTTGCATAAGGTACATGTTGCCTGACATATATATATATATATATATATATATATATATATATGCTCACACACTGTCCCCGCTGCAATTACTCATCTTACACTGGCCGTGTGTTCTCTGCAGCTCTACCAGAAGATGGCGGGGTTGCGCTCGCTGTGCGCCCTGCACATGGAGAAGCTGCGCTGGTTCAGCCAACGATACCCGCTCACTGCTCACTCTCTGTTCCCCCCGCTCTACAAGGAGCTGTTTGCATCCGAGGCCGAGCTGCTGCCGGGGGCCACTCTCTGACCGGCCCGCCGATGACACACGGTCACATCCACAGACAGGCAGAACCTTACGTGGTCATGGTACTTCCCAAAAGAATCTGTGTTTTGCATGGGAAGAAACCTGCAATTGTAATGGATTATTATTGGAATTTCCTTTTGATAGGTTGATTATTTCAGGGAACCGTGAATTTTGATGTTATTTGAGAGTATATTTTTAGGACTTATGTTGTCTCAGGACGTGCTGTTGTGATTCTTTCCAGCTGTAGCTTGAGTGTGTGTCACAGTTTGTTTATGCAAAGATTCAAAGAGGCATGAGGCACTGGCAACTTAAAGTCACAGTGACCTCTAAATCGTCCTGCAAATAATAATGATAAAAAAAAACATCACTTAATGCTTTTACTTTGACGGTGTGTTTCATAAAAGTTTGGATTCACCCTGAAAATTCCTTTGCAAAAACAAACAGAAGTTAAAAAAACTAAAAAGTGAAATAAAAGGCAGAGAAAAACCCTGTTGTAGTAAAGGTTTAGTCCGAGCTAAACAACCGGAGAGTTTCAGTTGTGCTGTAAGGTTTGCTTTCCTAGCAATAAATACCACACTGGCTTTAAAAAAAAAGAAGAAAAAAGAAAATTAAGCAATAAAAGTAACAAACTGTAACAGATGTTGACCCCATTTCACAAGAAAAACATTACATAACCCCCTTTTTTTCTGCTGTCACTTTATTTTATTTTCATATTTCAAGTTAGTGCAAAGCTTCTTTATCGTTCGCGTAAAGTAATGTTGACCTCATGTTGAAATGTTATTAATTTCTCTTGTCCGATCATTCTTGCTTCCGCTCAGTGTTTGTTTTCCAGACGGCTTCGGCTGCATCACTGCTTTAATAAACGATACAAAAGCAGAGAAACGTTCAGCCTCATCCTGTCGTCTCCTCTTTATTTCAGGAAGGTTTTGTCCTGTCGTAGGTTCAGCTGCCTCAACCAACTTCCTGCTTGGTTTCTTTGTATTTTTTTTTGTTTTTGGTTGCTTTGTTTATTTTTTGCTCAGATTAGTCACAGATCGACCATTAAAACCAACAAAGAAGTGGTTTCCCTTTTTTAGATGAACCCCTCAGGCTTTTGTAAGGTTTAAGCTGGTCAAGGATTTATATTAAATGTAGAAATCATTTGTTATACTGTATGTAAACTTTTCCATTTTTCCCTCCAAAATTTAATTTGTTCTACATTGCACTGAATGACATTGAATTAAAATTTAGTTTTCACCAAAATTACTGACACCCCTTCTTCACTGCACCAGCTTGCCACACACAGAGACTGTATTATTTTTTCTTCTTGCTTATCTTTACTTTGTAAAATAGCTCAACCTTATTCAGCTTGGATGGAGGAAGTCTGGGAATCATAATTTTCATGTTTTGCCAGCGGTTTTCTGCTGGCTTTAGGTCTGACTTTGACCATTGATATGCTTCGATCTAAACCAGTCCATTGTGGCTCTGGTTGTATGTTTAGGGTCATTTCCTCGCTGAGGTGAACCTCCATTACAGTCTCAAGTGTTTCACAGCCTCTCACGGGTTCTCTTGTTTAATTTTGGTCTCACCTGACCAGAACACATTTTTCCATACGTTTGCAGAGTCCCTTGGGTGGTTTGTCGAAAACTGGACTATATATGTCTTTCTTTTAACATTGCTTTATTTTGTGCCGCTCTCCTGAAAGGGCCAGACAGGAGGAGTGCTTAAGTCGTTATCTTATTGACAGGTTATCCCATCTGAGATGTTAATTTATGCAGCTCCTCCAGAGTTACCATGGGCGCATTGACTGCTACCCCCATTATCTCTCCTCCTTCCTGACCTGTCTCTTTATGTGGATGATCGTATTTCGGTAGGCTTGTAGCTGTGCCATAGCCTTACCGTTTTCCGATGGCTGGACTTACTTTTATTTAGGGGTATCAGAGTAACAGGGGCTGGATGCATGTAAACCTTTCATATTTGTATATATACTTATATCTTTGTCATTCCACTCCACAATCAGCACTACTTTGTTTTGGTCCCAGAAATACCAATAAACTGCATTGTAGTTGGTGGCTTTAAAAAGAATGCTAGTGGGATGAATACTTTTGCAAAATAATGTATTCCTCTCTGTTTTTGGAACTGATAATGAAGCGAATCCTTTGTAAACTTTCCAATAAACTCCTGAAGCTATGACACCAAACAGATGTGGCCCTATTATTTAACTAATTCAGTACAGACTTAGACCAAGAACAGCATAAACAGCAAATTCAGGGTGGTGTAATGAGAACAATCTAATTTAGGTGAAACATTGATTATAGCTCTTCATGGATGACTGAATAATTTAATTCAGAATATAAAAAAGTTACTCCGTATAAATATAGCTGTGGCACACAGTAAATATTAGTCATTCTGCTTTGAAGAGGGGAGTCTATAATGGACCAACTCTCTTTCTTGCAATCATTGCCTTGCAATCGGAAGGTTGTGGGTTTGATTCCAGCTACCCCCTGTCACATGTCATTGTTTTGTTTTACACAACTTGTTGTGTTTTACATGTCATAACAGTCTCTTATATTCTGCATACTTTTGCAGTAAGGGGAACAACACCCAGACATAAATATTTTCTTGCACAGAAAACCTCCAGACCCAGTTAAACTCTCTCTAAAGCACATGACTAAACGTGCTCTGTTTTGAAGCAATCGCATTTAGTGCATAGTGGTATCTTTGGCACAAAAACAACACTCTGTATCACCGGAAAATACCAAACCCACAGTGAAATATGAAGGTAGATGCACTCTGCAAAGGGAACTGGGCTCTCTGCCAAGGTGAACGATATCATAAATACCTCCAAATACCAGTCAGTTGTGCCCCAAAACCTTCAGATGTCCATTAGAAAGATGAGGGAGATGGGTTGTTTTTTTTCTCTTGGTGTTATATATCTAGACTAATAAGTAAAGAATTCAAAAAATAATAAAATTGCAGTTTTGAAATGGCCTAGCCAGAGCCCAGGATAAAATCTGTGAACAAGAGATGTCCTTGCAATCTGATAGATTTGGACGAGTTTTGCATCGTAGAGTGGTTATGTCAAGTAGTTATGTCAAGGTGTGGAATGCTGATATTTAATCAAAAGCTGCTTCAACAAGATTTTAGTTTAAGGGTGCACACTTGTGCAGCCAGTGAGATTATTGCAGCTTTTTAAAATATTGCTTTTTTCCCCTTATTTCTTCAGATTTGTTTTACAGTTGAATGCTACAGGAACAATATTCCATATATGGGAAAAAACTGACATTTACACCGGGGTGCATGCATTGCTGAGAGACACTGTAAATCCAAATGTCCGTTTCTAGAAATGTCACAAACAGGTAAAGAAAAAGACGTTCTTATTTTCTGACAACTACTGACAAGCAGAGTTTGAGCAAATTGGCTCTTTAATGTGGGGGTTTATCTTTTTGGGCCCACTGAGCACATACAAGGATTTCAACCCATCTGTCCATCCAGCTTGTGGACTCCCCAACTTGACACCACTTGATATGTTTGATCCTAAGGTTCGTTTGATGATGTGGCCATGGCAGGAAAAAACAGGAACATCCTCCCAGTTTGAACTCCGGCCTTTCAGAAAGGAAGGATGAGACATCCACTAAACAACTGCTAACATCTGAAAAAGGGAGTTTTTCTTTGGTTGTTGTGTGTAGATCACAATAACCTTGGAGTCAAACTCAGAATGTGAGATAGCTAGGGATAGAATCAGATAAATATAAGAAAAAAATGCCTGAATATACCTTTGCTTTTGGAGCTGTAGGGCTTTTTAAAAGCTGAGCAAGTAAACACAGCATGAGGGTTTTCATGTGAATACTTTCTGACAGCTCGGTATGTAGAGACTCTGTTTATAAAGACACTGATAGCTGGCTGGACTAATAAATTCTTCACAGACACACTTGTCAAACAGTTACAAATATCTGAACCCAAACAGGACATGTTTCATGTATACCGCCAGATCAAATCAGTTAGTTTCTATCTCTAAAGGCCTTAATGGCAACTGGTTACCGTTCATCATCTATTTGGTTCAGTATTGGTTATCCCCTTTCAAACAATAAACTTTAAATAAGGATAACAAATGCAACCATAAATGTTGTGCTGCAGACGGCATCATGATGAAGGATTTGCCTGTCGATGTTGGGATGAAATACATGTAAAATGCCTGATTTAAGGCAAAGATAAAACGAGAGACAGGCTCAGACAGGCACCCGGGTTTTGCTTTTAATAATAAAAAAAGGACGTCAGCTTTTCATCTAACTTAATCCTGGATTTGAACGGATTCCTTATGAGTCATGTTGTAAAACTTCCCTCTCAGCCCTCCTCTGTTTTCCTCACCCCGCCTCTGCTCCTCCAACTGAAACCATTAGAAAAAAGAAAAGAAAAGTTTGTCCGGTTGCAGAAGGGTTGAGCTCTGGGACAGACAGGCAGTAGGCTACAGCTGCTTCCGTCGGATCGATTGACGGGACGTGTTTGCCTGGGCGGCCTCTGACCGGACACGGTAACTGGGTCAGTATATTCCGCTCCACACAGCCAGTGACGCACCGCGGGACGGACACGATCATGGGCTGGTCCTGGGCCGGAGTCTGCGCCGCCGCCGCGTCGGTTTTAGCGGTGCTGAGCTCACCCTGCAAAGGTTGGTCCGGATGTTTCATTCCCTTTGTCATGGAGTTGTTGTTTTGCTTCATGGCAGGCTCCATGTTCGTTCGCCACAGCTGCAGAGGTTCTTCATGTCGGACCATGCAGGAAAATAGCAGCCTGCGTAGATTTTCTTTTTCTTTAGAACTTTAATATTAAACAGTTTTCTTGAAAAGAAAGATAGATAGATAGATAGATAGATAGATAGATAGATAGATAGATAGATAGATAGATAGATAGATAGATAGATAGATAGATAGATAGATAGATAGATAGATGGATGAATTTATTTTTTATTTTTACGAATGGGCGTATTTCAGATTTCCTTTCAGAATAAGATTTATTATAGGCTAATACCAAAAATGTTTTTAAAGAAAATATAGACCTTGCTTGCTTGTGTTGCCTCCTTCTGTCCCTGCGTTTTTCCCCGGAAGAGCATTTGCAGCCAGCTCTGTTGCACGAAGATTGCCATCAAAACAGTGCATGTGGCATAACTTTTTCATTCCTTCTGTTTACCGTTTTCCAGATGCGCAAACTTGTGAACAGCGTGAGATCACCCGGTTTCCTGACTTCCGCGGTCAAGGTGTGTCTTCTTTACACGCTGAGAGGGATTTATTTCAAGTGTTTGTTTCTGTCGATTATGTTGATTACGGCTCACCGCTGATGAAAATCTAAAAATCTAGTTTATAAAAACTGTGGCTCTGCTGAGGCGTTCAGGAAGCCCAGTCTACTTTTAAAGCGGCCTTTAGCTCGTCTGCATTGTTGGGTCAGGTGTAGGGGTGTAACAGTACATAGATCCGCATGGATTTATCAGTTAAATTATTAATGATCCGGTTAGATCGATGCAAAGTGAAAATATCCACCCATATCGTAATTTTTAAGATACACCTTTATTTTGAAATTGAGCCATGAGACATGGGAACAGGTGATCTATCATTATCATTATTAATATCATTTTAAATTTAGAAGATTGCTATGTTTGATTTAAATGACTGATAAATGTAACAGCTTAAAAATAAAAGGGTCAAATCATATTTTGTTTTTGTGAGATGATGCGAATGTATATAATAGTAGATGGGCAGATAATATACCATCATATCCATGGGATCGATTAAAAATTGTAAGCGACGTTGTGATATCAGCAAATATCATATCGTCATCCAAACAGATCGATATAACATCTTATCGTGATAAAGCTGGTGATTTACACGCCTAGTCTGGTGTCTGACAATGCGCCATAGATCTCTGGGGTGGTGTAGGTCATTGCAGTTCGCTGGCCAATCAGTGATACCACATCCACATCTCCTTAAACATCGCAAGCATGAGGCACTGTCCTGGTAGGCGGTTGAGCGGACTTTGGACTCAAGAAAACACGACATGGACCAACACCAGCAAATGATATTGCTACCCGAATCATTACTGCATTTCAAACAGCTTGGACTGCATGCCTCTCCACTCTTCTTCCGGTCTCTAGGACCTTTGTTTCCAGATGAAAAGTCTTTCACCTGAAAATGATCATTCTGGACCACAGAGCAGCAGTCCGGTCCCTTTTCCCTCTGACCACTCTCTTCTTACTTTGGCTCTGGTAGAGGAGTGGCAGAACACAAGGGATGCAAAATTACAGACATTGCAGTCCGAGTCCTGGATACATCTGTGGCTCTTGAGAGACGGTCTTAGCTGCAGTCCACGGCTTGTGAATCTTTCCACAATTCTTTCGCAATCCTTTCAATGGGGCAATTATCAGGAAGAGGAGCCAAGCTTGATTGACTGAAACATTTGCAGTGTGCCTAAAATGTGACACAAAACAAGGGAAATAAACTTCATAGAGTAGTACCAATAAGTTATGACTCAAATAACTTCACCACTTCAGTCTTACTTTAATGTAAAAAGCAGTGCATTACAAATCTAATATAAAAACTTTATTTTAAATCTGCAAGTTCAAAAAAACAAGAGACCAAATTTAAATGTTGAATCCCTACAGGGATGGGCCTGGAGACCATATGCAGAGGCTTATTGGCCTACACCTCTGGCCAGCTGTGATGGAAACCACAATCTAATGGCTTAAAGAGTAATTCTGCTGGCTATCATCACTTTAAGAAACTATTTAAGGGTTCAGACTTAAGATTGTGGCGTTGTTGCATGTGGTCCATTTATTTAACTCATGGTTTGGTCAGCTGGTATATTTTTATATTTGAAAAAATCGAATAGCTCTTAGAGAATATGTTTTTGCCTCTGGCCTTTATTTGACCAGTTAATGCATACATGCATTGAAACTTTTTTTTATTATTAGTTTTTATCAAATGTGTCTTTTAGAGCTGGTGGAGCCAGATCCATATCTATTTCTGCAGAGAGAGGTAGATTTGGAGGATATCTTAAATCCTGAAGGTACAATTTATCCTCTTGCAGTCTTTAAAAAGCCTGCGCTTTTCTGAGTAACAAAATAAGCAACACAATTGTTTATTTTCTGTTTCACAGATTTCATGGTACAGCGGGAAATTGTTCATCCACCATGGCCGAAAGGTAAATCATCCTGATGTCTTAATCCCATCCATCCATCCATCCATCCATCCATCCATCCATCCATCCATCCATCCATCCATCCATCCATCCATCCATCCATCCATCCATCCATCCATCCATCCATCCATCCATCCATCCATCCACCCATTCTATCTCATTTTAAGCCAGTATGACACAGTAATTACAGTTTAACAGTTGATCTTTCTTCTGAGTAGACCCTTCTGGATTTGCAGATAAGCCCCCACCAAGACGTATGCATCTTTTTCTTTGTCCTTTATTTATTTAACTCGCTTTGTGTGCACCACCTCCAACTACAAAACTGTCGACTGTACAGCATTTCTCTTTTCTTCATAGGTCGACCTAATTTTGGGCCCCGCTCTTTTCATCCTGTGCGCCGCTATCCTGTCCAGTTTCCCCTCGGCCGACCAACACCTGACAACATCCAGGCCATCTGTGATCACGCCAGCCATCGTCCCCGTTACCCAAGATCTTACTTTCCTGAGTCTGGTTTTGGCAAAGACAAGCGCATGGCCACAGCTGTCAATAACGCAGAGTGGTGGTTCAGCACATGCTGCAAAGGGAACCAGACATGGGGGCCTGAAGGGTTGCTGTGTTGCGCCACACAGGCAGTATGTTTTCCCCAACAGCGGAGTCAGCAAGTTTTTTTTGGTCAAATGACGTATGGTGTCTTTTATGTTGCAATCAATGCAACTTGATGAAATTTACAATGATAATCATTAAAGTTTAGAAACAGCATTTAGTTTTAATCATTGAATATTTTTACAGTGTTCAAGCTCAAATTAATGTGAATATGAAAGGAACATAAAACAGTTCTTACTGCATGTTTCAAGGAAAGTCTGAAGCCTGGGGCCTTTTTTGTTGAACTAATAGACAAAACAAACAGGTTTTGTCATGAATACAATTAAAACAGGTGGAAATAAACCTCTTCGACAAAATACATTGCTTTGTCAGTAAATCATATGCGTAATGTTACAGCTTTTAAAAAGTTATGGTAAAATCTGCCCTTTAGCTTCAAAATTCCTCCTGGACTGCTGTACGACAAAACACCTCTGTGATGCATTATTTTTGTCAGTATAGAAGCATTTGTTTTATACGCCATGACAGCGTTCAGTGTTCTGTCTTCTCACAGTGGGAGCACTCGGTTGAGCTGTTCTGTAAGGAGGATTCGTCTGTGAAAGATCGACTTTATGACTGCTGCAGGCAGACAGGCAATAACAGACTAAACTGTTTCAACGAAGATGCTCCACATCCGGACTATAAGCCAACGGAGGAGCTGCCCGTGGAGCCGGTGGGCTCCACAGAAAACTTCCACTTCAACCAAACCACTTGTCCAAGGTCTGTCGACAGGCATGCCAATTATAGTGCCTTGCCAAGGTACTTATGCCTTTTGTCCTTTTTTAAATCTTGTAGCCTTACAGACACAAACTTCAGCGTGTTTAATTGGGAGTTTTTGGAAAAGACCAAAGCAAAGTAGAAGGAAAAGGATTTATAGTTTAAACATTCTTTACAAATAAAAATCCCAAGAAAGTGTGCCATGCATTTGTGTTCATTCCCCTTGAGTCAATACTTTGTAATTAAACTGCAACGCTTGGGGCTATGTACAGGACTGGATTAAAATTGCAGAGGGCCCTGGCACAGAGTGTTGAAAGAGACACATCCCTTTTTGCATGTAGCAAGTTCAAACTTGGTCTCATCTTACCAAACCACCTCCTTTGACATGTTTGCAGTGTGTCTTGCTCCTCTAGAGTTACCATGATCCTCTTGGATGCTTAATTCATATTTTCAGTTTTCAGATTTCATTTATATTATTTTAAACATGCACAATTTTCCTTCTACTTCTAAGAATGATAAGTTATGCAGCATAAAGGGAATTGAGACAAATTACAAAACACACTTCCTCAGTTTTAAAATAGCTTGAATTGTAAAATTCAAGCTATTGAGCTTGAATGAAGTAATGTTTGTGGTGCTTTCATTGCAGGAACCTGATGAGTCTACGCAGTGCCAGAAAAAAGGGAGAAAAGACAGAACCCAACCTAGCTACTTCCCAAAAAATGGACATCAGCTTCCCTCCAGGAAAGCCTACAGCAGATAACATTGAGTCACTGTGCGACAACCAGAAGCTTCGACCTCTCTACACAACCAAGTGTCTGCCTCGCTCAGGCTATGAGCTTCTGGCCCGTCAGGTGAAGACTATTAACCGTCTGGAAAAGAGATTCAAGCAGTGCTGCAAAAAGAACAAGGGTGCGCTCAACTGTGCTGAGCAGAAGGTACAAGAAGAACACTTCTAAAGCATATATATTTCAATATTTTATTTAAACTAAACAATGTTGATAGATACCAGTTTTTGTTTTTGTTTCAGTGGCGCGAGGAACTTAACAGGTACTGCTCAGCCGGGAATGATGAGCAGGTGGACCTTCACTGTTGTCAGGCAGATGATCAGTATAGCTGTTTCCAGTCACTTTCTTTGGATCCACTCTATAACATAACATCTGCTACAGAGGTGCCCCCACTTAGCATGATGTGTGATACCCAAATTATCAGCATCAACAGGTAGGACTGTATTGCATTTCTTATTGTTTCTGATGTTTTTACTCTCATTTTTCCTAAATATATTCCACTTTATGTTATACAGTATATCTATATTGATCAATCTTTAAAGTATCAACAAAAATTAAACTATTTCAGTGACTTAATTTCTAAAACTGATAGTCATATATTCCCAAAATTCAGTTTCTCTGAAAATGTGGATTTTACATAAAACCAATAAAACTCATTTTTAACACAGAACTGTTCTGTTATGACCTGCAAAGTAATTGGGAAGACCACTGACTTAACAGTTGTCCCTTAGAGAGTCATGGACCCTGGCCCCCTTCAGGGACGGTAAGAAACAAAAGGGCGTGCTAAAGATGTTGGTTGTTCATGAAGTGTTGCATTTTAGCATATTAATAAAAAGTTGAGTGGAAGGAAAAAGTGTTAGAAAAGGGTGCACCGGCAACAGGAATAACACCAGCCTTGCGGGGATTGTGAAGCAAAGCCCATTCAAGAGTTTAGGGGAGATTCTCAAGACGTTAACTGCTGGAGTCAGAGGCCACATTAAGATGTATACGTTGGATGGGCCACAACTACTGGGTTCATTGTGTTGAAGCCAGTCATGTACCATCAGAACTGTTTTGCCAGGTCCAAGGGAGAAAAGGACTGGGCTGTTGTTCAATGGTCTGAATCCTCTTTTCAGATAAAAGTAAATTGTATTTGAATGGTGGTGTAATTTCATTTGGAATTTAAGGTTGCTAAGTCTGAAGGAACAGTGCAGAGGCACAAAATTCAAGAGTAAGTCTGAAGGTTGCACTATCAGCAATGATTTATAGAACAATGTCATCTACTGGTATTGTTCCAACTTGTTTTTATTTCGTTTTCCATCTGGACTTGGCACCTGTCCACAGTGCCAAAAGTACCAAAACCTGCTTTTAATTGTGGTGGTACCCCTTTGCTTGATTGGTCAGTGAACTGGTCTGACCGAACCCCAACAGGGCCCAGTATGAACTGAATGTTGAGCTTTCATTATTATGTGTGCCATAAATATCATAATTATCAAAAATTAAAATTATCAAAAAGTACAATAAAGACTTAAAAAAATATCACAATTGAATAATGAATTTAATTACTAAGATAAAATGACTTTTTAACTATCTTCTAATGTATTTAGGTGCACATCTATTAGCAGTAAAACGCTGGCAGGATCATTAACAATGTGTTGTATGCAGATTTCCTGTCGGTTTTCAACTGAAGAACCTCTGCTGCCCCCTGCCGGAGGAAGACAGAAACACTTGTTTTGCGCAAAAGGTGAGTTGGAAGTATCAGACCTAAAAGGAACGAGTCCAAAACCAAAATAACGCAAAGTAAATAAGTCTTTTCCGTGTGTTGATTAACATCTAACACCTTGCAACCTAACTTTCTTACATTTTCCTTGTGAACCTTTTTTCTCTCGATCAAATCAGCTTGAACAAATATCTCAGATCCAGTGTTCAACAACCAAGCCTGCCACTCCAGCTGCCCGCCGCTGCTGCAAGATGACTTCACCTGAAGAGATTTTACAGTGTTTCAGCAAAAATGTCCTGGAAGCCATCAACAAAGCAGCCAATAAGGGCCAGAAGAAGAAGAAGAAAATATGCCCCATCCCTTAAACACATATAACACTGACAGGAACTGATCAATTTCTGCAAATTGTAACCTTGCTCCAGCTGTGGTTTACAGTCACTGAGCACAAGCAAGTACTGAAGGGGTATTAAAAACGTAGATCACTTTGTTGCTTCATCTAATCCCGGTGTAAACTACAATTATCACATGAAAAGCATTGCTAAAGTACGGAAGAGTAGTTGCTTAGCCACTGTTTTCTTGTTATTGCTGCTCTTTGCATATTTGAATATGAATGCAGTTTGATGAAACCTTAAAAAGTATGCAAAAGGAATTTTATATGGATTTCTATCTGACAGTTTTAGTAAAAACATGTTTAAATCTTATTTGGGCTTACTGTGAGTCACTTAACATTTTAAATCCTGGTTTAGGTAAGCGGTATTCAGTGCTGGTGAAATACATTCATCACAGGCATGTATATCATATTAGGGCTATAATCACGGTTTTAAGCATCACACAGTGTCTAATCTGAATTTCAACAGTAAAAATCGGGGGACAAGTATGAATATTTTGTGGATTTTCTCTAATCCACATATAAATATATGCATATGCAGCTGGTAATTAAATAAAAATGTCCACTAGCAAACTGATTTTGGCACAGCCTTCTTGTAACCATCAGGATGAGCAGAATTGTTGTTGCATATTTAACCACTTTTCTTGCTAGATTTGATAGAATTAATTCAAACTGATTGGTTTTATGCTTAGGATCGAGCTTTTAGACATAGTGCTAAAGTCTTTTATGTGGTTGAGATCAGAGGCATCCGAACGTATGAACATAAGTGCACACCTTATGCACTCCAAAGTCAGAGTTAAAATGTGTTTGAGATCATTATCCTTTCGGAATATCCAGTTGTCTCCACATTTCATTCTAACTTTTAATTCAAGATGAAACTGATGAATTTGGAGGTCATACCCCCTTTTTTAATTCTGATGACCATGTCCAATGCACTAGTACTTTTTGCAGTCAAACAGACCCTCATCTTGATGCTGCCACCGAAACATCTGACATTTGTTTTTATGTTTGAAAGTTTCACAATCTCCTCCAAACACATCACTTGTCATTGAGGCTGAATACTTAAATTTTGATAATTTCTGGTACTAAGCATAAAGCTTTTCTTTAGAATACATTTGGATTATCAAAATGGGCAGAAGGATTTTTGGTAGGGACCTCTTTTTTGTGTCTGCACTCTCAACGTCCGTACCATCCTGACGATTAACTGACTTCACTTGTGATTCCTGAGCATTTTATCTAGGGATGTATGAGAAATCGGCATTAACAATGGCATCAGCAGGTCATTTAGTAATATAACAGTCTGGTAAGTCAAACTGGGCTGATAGTGATCACCATTTCTATCTTTTTGTCGTTTGTGTATGGGTTTTAGACGGGGTATATAATATAAATAATATGTGTTAATATCACTTATCGGACATTACAGTAATATTAATATCTCATATCAATACCGACCCAATTTTTGATATCAGTGCATTCCTAATTTTAAACAATTTTTAAAAATCTGATTGTTAGATTTTTGGCCAGATCACCAAGACTTGCACATAATTAGGTATTCCAGCAGCACAAACACATCCAAATAGGTTTAGGAATGGATAAAACAACAAGGCAACATTAAGCTTCTATAATCCTGAACATTTTTTGTTGTATTACCATCCCACCTTGAAAAATGAACAGTTAAAATAAAAATATGACACTGACCCCCTGTAGTTGTTGCAACCTCAGGAAAACTGAGGTGAAGGGGACTCTTTGAATAAGAAACTGAAGTACAGTTTTTAAGGATAAAACATATACTAGTTTAACACAACAACCACAACAATAACAATAATATTGATTATATTATATTATTTATTGTCATGGTAATATAGTAATCATATATTTGTAATATTATACCAGTGCATATTATTATTATTATTATTAGTAGTAGTAGTATTTTATAAATTGTAATAGTATTGATATAATAAATAATACCAAAGCTGGTGAAGTTTCACATTGTGTTAAACTACAATCTATCTCATTATACTGTATGTTTAATCCTTGATAAGTGGATTTATGAGCTCCAAAGAGAAAAAGAGAGCGCTATTTCCGGTCTGTCCACTGGGGGCGCCGGTGTGCAGCCATCACAATCCACCAACCGTCCGTCGGTGCGGTTTGTGATGCGAATGGTCCAGGCGTAATGGCGACTGCTGAAACAGCAGACTCGGGATCAACAGTCCCGACAGGTAGCGTGTCAATTCATCTTCCTCCTTCGTTGTCTGAAAACTTAGATATAAAGAAAACGGCGGAGCGCTTTGTGGCCGTGAAAATGTTTCCCTAAGCCGGTTATGGTCCCTCCGGTCCTAGTTAGCCTGTAGCCAAGTTAGCATGGAAGATTTCAGCCGAACAAATGAGCGCAGGGATAGCTAGCTTATTTAGCTGCTTCGGTCATTGACATCAGCGGTTTATTGAATTCCGTGTTTCCTTCTATTGTTACCAAACCCTTTCATGTATACAAAGGACATTGTCTGCTTTTTAAAGTCAAAAATAAACATCTAGGGCCATGTTGACTAACGTTGTCGTTAACGTGGTTATAACGGTAATGATAATGAAGCATATTCTCAACCTTTGGTAAAAGAATGAACTTGATTTTAAAACGCTACTTGTTAACCAGCAATGGAGGGTGGTTTCTGTGTAACTTATATCTCTCATGTTCCTCACTAATTTTTCAGTTTGAGGCAGAGGGGAAAAAAACCCACTCTACATTTGTCACGTCCTGTCTCCTGGTCCGTTATTTTCCTCCCAAGTTTCTCGGTTGATGTGATGAATTATCTAATGGATGTCGACCATTATTGATTTTATGCGGCACATGCTCGTTATGCTTTTATTTTTTAGTACACATAACGCTCTTCTTGTTCAGTTTAAACGAGTCCACCTCTAAGGGCACGAAAACATCTAAATGATACCGACATCATGTTCAAAGGTGAAATATAAAGACAGACACAAGGTTTTTAAAGCTGAAATTCTAAGGTGAATTATGTCACTCAATTTACATTGAAACCTGTAAAAAGCTGTGACTCAAATCGTGTTCATACCATTTAATTGACTTGTAATAATATTATCGCACAGTTTGCTGTTATCATGAAATTACTTTTTGTCGTCGTAAGAATGTTTGATTTATCGTCACAAGGATAAAATACACAAGGTGATGTTTGCAATCCCCTAAAGCAAAGATCATCATTTTGGATTGTTGCTTTTTAATAGTTTCCCACAGTTTTTTTAATCTATTATATATTATTTGCCATCAATATTGTTATTGTTGCAAGAAATATCCACTATTAGCTTCTTCACAATGAAAAAGTGTAAATTTGATTTAAAACGGGTTTCAATAATTACTAGGGGTGTAAATCACCATCTTAATCACGATACGATGTTATATTGATGTGTTTGGATGACGATATTTGCCGATATCACAAAGTCTGTTATGATTTCTGATCGACGCAATTGATTTGATGCGATATAATCTGCCCATCTAAAATATAATTTACATTGATATTAACTCATAAAAAATCCAAATTTGATTTGAACATTTTATTTCTAAGCAGGCATATAAATCAAAAACAATATTTGTCCAATTTTAAAATAATAATAAGTTAATGATAATAATAATAATAATAATAGATCACCTGTTCATTTTAGTCTCATGCCTTGTGGATTTAAAAATAAAGGTGCTTCTTAAAAATGATATGAAGCAATGTTTTCATTTTGCTTCGATATAATTTGATTGTTAATCATTTAATTGATATATCGTGTGGATCGATGTATTGTTACACCCCTAATGGTTGCCCAATATGCATTGAGACGTCTACTGTAGGAATGTGTTTACCGTTGGTAGCCAAGTTACATGCCAAAGCTGGAAAACAAATTTATGTAACTTTCATATGATATTTAGTAAATTTATAAGTAAATAGGGTATTCATTTTTCTTAATTTGTATACATCCTAAATGTAAATATCAACAATATCAAAAAGTATTACCTTTGACTTACTAAAGCTCGCAAAAACCCATATTAAACTCCAGTTCTGAAAAACTGAAATAAATATTTCCATTTTGGATTTTTGGATACACAGGCTTATTCAGTATGTGTTCCCGTATTAAATCAATTGATTTTTCATAAATGGGTAGTTGAAAACATTGTCTTACAGGCCGTTTTCTTTAATTGATTAATAAAATTCTACACATCTTGGGGTAAATTAAAGACGGTTTTGTTGGACCAAATCTTCAGCAATAAGCCTACGCTGTTTACTGGAATAAAAAGTCATAGATAAAGAACACTCCTTAAGGTATTTCTACTGTAAGCAGACAACAATATGTAAGATTTTCCATAACAGTGCGTTCTCTTTGCACTCCGAGGTTAGACCTTCCGAGTCCCAGTCCGAAACGCTAATCCTGTTGTTTGTCATGTCTTGCCTTCCCGTCCCTTGGTGTAGTGGAGTTTCTCTGAACTCCTAACCACCCAGTTTGAATCAGTGATTTAAAAATAGTGTCTTAAAAACACTCCATGTGGCTCCTACATGGCTTAGACCCAAACACAGACAAACTGTCAGGCACACCGTTTCCCAAACTTGAGTGACAGTAACATAATGTAGTTTCTCCTCCAGCACTCAGTGACCCTGTTTCCTATTTCTGGGCCAAGAAACAGTACGTTTACCGACTCCTCATTGGCTGGAAAGGACGATAAAAGCATGTCCCCTATTATTCATCAGCTGCAGGGTTCTTGTGATCAAGTATATGCAGAGGAGCAGATGGTTTGTCTATTGCCCTAAGGCGTTTCACTGATCAACACAAATTCTCAGATCTGTTTTTCCAACTACAGGTTTTCAGATATACGCTGCCCGCACGTCATTTTGTCCCTTTCTACTTTTGCAGTCTTGGTCGATTTGTGCCTGATTGGTTTGAATGGTTGCTTATTCCTGTAAAAAAATTCACTGGTTTAGTTTTAAACGTAGTAAGTCTCACCTTGCTACCCACAAGAATAAACGGGCTGGGCTGACTATGTCCTGCTTCACAGATATTAGGACTCAGTTTTGGAGGAGAGCTCTGCAGCGAGGTATCCGCATGCGTGTGCTTCGGCGATTCTTTGTGTGTTTGAGCAGGAGAGACGCTTCGGCAGTGGCGAGGCCAGCATGTTGTTTTATAAAATGAGGGGGGAATGCGGACCGCTCATCATTTCCCGCCGGGTGGATTGCAGTGTGTCCTTGATAACCGCGTCGGGATGCACGATGTTCTGTGATCTGGCTTGCTTTGCTGAAACATCTTCTTACAGCACATCAGATGGACTATGTTTCTGGCTTTTTTTTAAAACGCTGCAAGCGTCTAATCTTTGTCCGCTTTAAATGCTTCTGTATGCATCTTTACTGGTGGTTGTGCAGCTTTGGAGTGGATGTTGCCATTGGTTACAGGCTACAGGTGATTGAATAGTGGGCGAAGGAGTTTGTACATCAAGTTTATGTAAGGACAAAGTTGTATAACTTAACAGACTCTATATTTTTCTATTTAACTTCTGATATTTAATTATTATGGTAAAGCAGGTCTACATAGAGATTTTAGCCTCACTGCATGCAGCTTTTCACAGGTTTTTTTTAATCCAAGTGACTTAATTTTTTTTCTGTTGGGAAGTTTTAAATATTGTCAGCAGAGTGATGAAAGCACGTTTTGCATGACAGAAAAAGGAAGGAAAGGGAAAATATCATGAAAGCTTGTCGTGCTATTAAACCACATCCTCCAGGAGCGGATGAACGTAGAGATGCCAGCTCGGGGGAGAAGTAGCTCCAGTTCTCGTATCGGATGCAGCCAGTCAGTAACTGTGGCCACATTTAGGTCTGAGCTCGTCATTGCCCTAATAGTCATCAGCCATCGCTGGAAATAGCCCTGCTAATTAACCAGCAGAGGGTTTGAGGTCCGGCCGTTAACAGTTTGTTTCATGACAAACGCTTTTTAACTGGTTATGTTTCAGCGACTGAATGAGTTTGTTTCTAGTCATTCTGGAATGTCATAAACTGACTTTTTGCTCTGTGTTTTAGGGGCCAGCAGCATTCGGAAAATGGCCCCTGCAGAGGTAAGGATGCCAGAGATTGCATCAAATCTTGGTTGCTGTAATGAATGTTACATTTTAAAGTATCACAGGAATGAGATCAGGTGTATTTTCGTTTTTTTTTTTTAATAATGTTGCATTTTAAGTTTTTTGGGTTTTTTTTTCTGCCTTAAAAAGCCTGAAATCATATTGTGGGTAAATAATTTCAGCAGATTATCAGCAGTTTAAATATTAAAATTAATTGATTTAGGAAAATTCTAACTAAACATGGAATAGCAACGCTTGCAGTTCATTTCTAAGCTTTAGGTTTCAGTCATTTATACATAAAAATACTTTTTTTATTAGAAAAGGTAGCAGTTCCTGACGTGAGTTTAACATTCTCACTATATTTCACAAGTAAGACATGACCCCTTCTACCTATGGAGCAGTTCCAGGTATCAAAGCATGTCAAGGTATTTAAAAGTTACAGTTTTAAAACGAGAAAAAAAATCCATTCTTAGGGTTTAAAGTCCATTTAACTGATGCTACAAGACAAAGTGGCGACGTGGGCAGAGTTTTCTCCTGCTGCACTCTGCCAGTGAGCTGGCTGAAATAATAAAAAATTACTCTTTCAAACAATCTTGTCAAAACTTAAATTAAACTAAAGCCAAGTCAAAGGGCCCTAAGAGACAAAGCCTGCTTTTAATAAATACAACAGAAACTTTAGACTTCTGACACTAAAGATTTATTGGGAAGGTAGCAAACATGTCTTACATAGGTCCAACCTCTTCATTGAGTTTGGGGACGACAGGACCGTGATAGGTCACGTCAGCAACAGCGGTGAGACTGCTTACAGGAGGGAGAGGGGCCGCCTGGCCATACGGCGCGAGGACAACCACGTCCACCTAAGTTTGGGGAAGACCCGGGAGATTGTGGTGGAACATCGGTGCAGCGGTGCTGCTGTGAAAAAGGGCGATCAGCTCCAAATCTCTAAGGACCGTTACAGACCACCAACACGGTATCACTGGGTGGGAAAGCCCAGCGGCGCCTGCTCTTCCTGCAGGAACTAAAGAGAGCGGGAGCCCTGGCCAGCATCTTGGGCACCCTCTACAGAGGGACCACCAAGAGCATCCTGTCCAGCTGCACCACCGTGTGATACGGTGCCAGAACCGCCTTCTGCCAGAAGACCCTGCAGCTCGTAGTCAGAGCAGCAGAGAAGATCCTTGCTGCCACCTCTCCCCTCCCCTGTGGACGTCGACAACACTCGTCTCTGCCTCAAAGATAGCGGGTGACCCCACCTACCCGTCATGGGCCGCACCACCTACTTCATCCATTGGCTTTATTCATCTGCCTTATTGCATTGTGTTACCCTAGCTCCGTGTCGGCTGCGTTCACTCACGCCGACATCCCACCATGCCTCATGTTTTGTTTCCCCTCTCTTGCTTCACAGCTGCCTGGTTCTTCAGGCACAACTCAAAGTATGAAGAAGACCATCGGGCACCGGGGTGTTGAGACTACCACCGGAGAGACCACATACAAAAAGGTGAGCGCAGGTTGTCCGTGGACGCTGCTCGTTGCCGCCTGCAGCACTCAGCAACAATCAGGAAAAAGCACCTTATGTGTAACGCTATAAATATATTAGCTGTTCATGTTTGAGGTTTCCGTGGCTGGAAACTCTTAAATAGCTGTGTAAAAATAGAGTTCGGAGGGGTAAAACGTTATTTGTTCTCATGCTAACTCTGTCTTCCTTTCTGACCTCTTCAGACCACGTCATCTGCCCTAAAGGGTGCAATCCAATTGGGCATCGCTCACACAGTCGGCAGCCTGAGCCAAAAGGCAGAACGAGATGTTCTTATGCAAGACTTTGTGGTGGTTGAAAGCATCTTCTTCCCCAGGTTGGTAAAATCATTTCAATCAAGATATATGTATATATAAAAATAGTTTTTTTTTTTTTTTTAAATCATTTAAATTCCCTTCTGATGCCTCTCTGTATGTCCCTTGTTTTCCAGCGAAGGGAGTAACCTGACCCCTGCTCATCACTACAGCGACTTTCGCTTTAAGACCTACGCTCCTATCGCTTTCCGCTACTTCAGAGAGATGTTTGGCATCCGGCCAGATGACTACCTGGTCTGTCATTGAACAAAGCTCGCCCTGCCATATTCACTACTACGGCTTTTTGTTTTGCAAAAAAACTTTACATGTAATCTTTTTATAGGAATAGATAAAAGTAATTCTTTACATATAAGCTGGTTTTGGATGTTACAAAGTTTTTTTCTCTTTGATACTAAGGGTGTGTATCAGCTGTATCACACTAAAGAATCACCTTGTTAAACTGTATATTTTTAATTAGCATAAATATTTATAGCTTTTAACTACATCTGAATTTGTTTTTGATTAAATGGTTATATTTTTGTGATTGAAAGCCAGAAAGAGGAAAGCGTCCGACCCTTAGACAGCATTTTTCTGCTCTGTTCCAGATATCACAAAGTGAGACAATTGTTTGATAAAGACGATGGAGATTTTTCTTGTAGATAATGACACCCAGAATCACATCTCTGTTAAAGTATTCCCTGTGCAACGAGCCGCTGATCGAGCTGTCCAACCCGGGAGCCAGCGGATCCCTGTTCTACGTCTCTAGTGACGACGAGTTCATCATCAAGACAGTTCAGCACAAAGAGGCCGAGTTCCTCCAGAAGCTCCTGCCGGGTTACTTCATGGTGAGTCTTTACAGCGTTTACAGAATAGGGGATTAACGGTATTATCGCGCTAATCGTTACCATCACGAGGAATGCAGTTAGTGCCCTGGCTCTTAATCTTGGTGCTCCTCCTGTGGCATTCTGAACATTAGCTGGAAAATGAGCTATAGCACAAAGTTAATATCCCTGTTCTTATCAGCATGTGCGTGTATGAAGGGGAAGACATCTTGGAGTGACCTTGGTATAATAAGCGTTCTTACATAAGTCATAACGGTGGTTTCTTGAGAGTTATAAATGTTTTAGGCAGTAAAATGGTGTAAAAAGCTTAAAGAACCACTGACTGGGAATCCCAATACTTTCAAATTCAAGCCTCATGCTGCTGTTCTTTGTCTTTTCCAGAACATAAACCAAAACAAGCGCACCCTGCTGCCTAAATTCTATGGACTTTACTGCGTCCAGGCCGGCGGGAAGAATATCCGCATAGTTGTGATGAATAACCTTCTGCCCCGGATCATCCCCATGCACTTCAAGTACGACTTGAAGGGCTCCACCTATAAGAGGCGAGCTTCTCCTAAGGAACGAGAAAAGGCCGTCCCTACTTACAAAGACCTGGATTTTATCCAGGACATGCCTGACGGCCTGCTGCTGGAAGCAGACAACTATAACGCCCTGAGCAAGACTATTCAGAGGGACTGCTTGGTGAGCCTCACAGACACACTGTTGTTGTTGTTTTTTTGGAGACTGATTATTATTCAAGGATTGTGTTCTGAAGAATACTGACCAGGCTCAATTATTAATGACAGAACTTATTAACATGCCACGCAAAAGCAAGAAAGAAATAGAAAAATAAAGAAATCAGAGCATTCTTTGTTTTTCATTACATACTGATAACCTGTGTTTTCATTTATTTTAGCTTCTAACGGTTCCATAGGCAGCATAGTCCTTCACAAACTACAGATTTATGTTGGGAAATTATTGGAATAAGTCGATAGGTAAGGCAAGGCAAGGCAAATTTATTTATATAGCACATTTCAGTACAAAGACAATGCAAAGTGCTTTACATGATTAAATATAGAAAATAAAACAGAATAAAAGAAGAGATTTACTTAGAATGGCAGCGTGGAAAATGTTGGTCGGTTGAACTTGAATTACTTCTTTTGCTTGTTTATAGTGACTAAGTTTACCATTAGTTTGACCTTTTTATGCGTCTACTTTGTGGCCACTTTTTTCCTTTTTTGCTAAGGTTGAGTTTCTCGATCCAATCTCAACTCCTGAGTTGGAGTCTTAGCTACCGTTTCTGTTTCAGCAACATAATTCTGTTCTGGTTCAACACAACATTTATTTTTACCTGGTTGATTATTTAAAAATAACTTATTTACTGTGCTGTAGAGCAACTAAGGTGTGAAGCATGTCCATTATAAAGAATGTAGTCGCTTTAACATTATTAATGGCTGGTGTGAAAGACTTTTCTGTACATCACTGCTGACAGTCTGTGTTGTAGAAAGCAAATTTAAGTGTTTATTTGGCTTGTAAAATTGAGGATAAGTTGTGACCTGTGGTTTACCAACAGGTCTGAAAAATAAGGTTTTGGGATGTATCGCCGTTTACCACAGAAATAATAAGATTTTCATTCTTTAATTTTGAAATATAACTAGTTATTTTCCCCATTTACCATATTTACAGCAAGATATATGGGTCATAGTTTACTGAAGGAAACAAATAACACCAGACTGATTATCTTAAAATCCATTTAGTATTTTGCCATTACTTTTTAAAAGAAGATGAAAAGTAAGAGATGTAGGACAGGTCTAAAAACTTCTACTGCTTGTTATTCATTTTACGTGTTACTACTCTTGTCCTTCTTTTCCTTTTCTAGCAGGAAAGTTTTATTTGTTAGATTTCTTTAGCCAGCCAGGGCATATTTGAAGCTTGTTAGGAACAGAGGTATTTATCAGTCATAGCTAATCAGTTTTTAATAGTTGTTAAAGTGCTTTTCTCTCCTGGGGTCTGAGCAGCAGCTGTTGTTCTCGTTCCTGCAGCTTCTGCAGAGTTTCAAGATCATGGACTACAGTTTGTTGATGGGCATCCACAACATGGACCAAGCAAGTCGAGAGCGGGAGCGTGGTGGAGGCAACTCTGGGGACAGCGTGGCATTGGAGGGTCCGGTGACCCCAGATCAGCGTCGGCCACAAGCCCAGAAAAGTTTGTACTGTACGGCCATGGAGTCCATCCAGGGGGAAGCTCGAGGGAAGGGAGCTTTGGATTCAGAAGACCAGTAAGTGTGACTGCCGGCAGAGTCTGAGCGTCTGGTCTCTTTGTGGTAAATCATGCAGTTATGAAATGATGAATTAAACTGAACCTTATTTTTTAGTGTGGGAGGTATTCCAGCTCGCAATGTAAAAGGAGAGAGGTTGCTCATCTACATTGGGATCATTGACATTCTCCAGTCCTACAGGTAGGTGTTGAATTCCTTTTAAATGCCAGCATATTTTGTTTATAAGATCAACGTACACGGGTTTGATTTACTTGAAATGTAATTACCAGTTTTGTTTGTGTTATTCAGGTTCATTAAGAAGTTGGAGCACTCATGGAAAGCACTGGTCCATGATGGGGTAAGAGCCTAAATGAGATGTTCTGCAACAAAACTATTACTATTGAGAGTGTGCAAAACAATATAATGTCTGTAATTGATCATTTAAAGACCAATTAAAGTTTTTATTCTTTAGATGGTTTGATTAGCCTGTTATTTTGTGTAAAATGTGCTGGTATTTTTTATCCTTTAAAGAAGGATCTGGAGATTTTTATATATTACTCAGGTCTAAGATTTATTTAGGCTCTATCAAGGATAAATACTTCAATTGAACATTATACGGAAATCCGTAGCAGCAAATAATAACTCCTGTTTTTTTTTTTATAAATCACACTAAGGTGTGCTTACCAATGATGTAATTAAATAAGATAAATATGCATAAAAACAAACATACCAACACTAATTCTACTCTACAACCTGTCACTACAGCTAAAACGGGAGGCTTTATAACTTGGGCTTTGATTTTTAAAAATATGAATTCATTTAGTTAAAGTTTTGGAATGTTTTTTCTAAATGTTATATGTCTCCCTGGAGCTTAAGGAATTGGGGTTTAACAAGCTGTTTTAGTTGGAATATCTATTGATGATCTGTGAGGCTAAAGAAGGGAAAAACAGGAAAACAGTGTTTACTTTGGTGCAAAACCCGGCTGCTAGCTTACTCAGAGAACCAACCGGATCAAGCTGGGTGTGCGGTTCCCATAATCCTCAGCTCGCCTGACGAAGAACAAACAGCTGTTGTTCCTACTGCAACGTCACTCGGACTGGAAGGCTGTTGGTTCTGGCCCAGCTGGTTGGGTGTTTTAATGGTTCCTCACTTTGGATTTGGAACCGGCTAAATGCACCAAGAATTTGTCTTTAAGAAAGTTGCAGAGTGACGGAGACACGCATTCCAGGTGTGGAGAAAAAAACAGAATCTTACAGGAACTTCACACGATATTTAGAGGAATGTTGCAAAACATGCAATGCTAACAAAAACATTTATTGCAACTGAATCTTAAAGGATGATCAGGCCTGGCTCCAACCCGACTGGGCAAGGCCGGGAACCCAGACCATCTCTCTGCAGCATGAGCTTCTGGGAGAGATGATGTCACCAGGGGCTGATCCGCGGATCAGAGGCAGACTTTGGGTGACGCGTGGATGATGTCACATTAGGCAGCCAAGGAAACATTTATTTTTAGGGTGTTTTTTTTTTTTTAAAGAAAGCCTCATTGTATAGACAATCGAGAAGCCAAACATTTCCCAAAACTATCGTCGTAGTCTCAATAACTGTCTCACGACTGGACTCTATTCTAAATTTAAGGTTTCCAACATGTATTTATTCTAACTAAATTAATAAACAGCTTCACATTCAGAGCTAATCACATTAATCGGTAGCACATTTTATGGGTAGTTATTGATTATCTTAAAAATGTCTTAATTAGCAAACTTTGACATATAATGAAACTTTCTTTGGCCTTAACACTTACCGAGGTCATAAAAACATTTACTTCTTGGAGTTTCAGTGAGGCCACCTTTGTGATATAAGACCTCATTTCAACTGAACCTTAAAGGTCCTGCGAGGGCATTTTTAAGATAAGATAAGATAAGCTTTATTGATCTGACATTGGAGAAATTCACTTGTCACACATCGGCTTAGTGATCAAAAGAAGGTGCCAAAAGGAGAAAATAAAAATACAAAGGAAATAAAGCGGAGATTTGGGATGACTATGTACATTCAGGGTGGCTTATATACAAATGGATTGACATTGTACATTAAGTGGTACCAGGTAAGGAACAAGAGCTAAAAAACTGCTGTAGGAAAATGGTCCAGTTGAATGTGTTCGTTTGCATGATGGGTTTTTTTTCTTGCTCCTTTCAGGACACTGTTTCAGTTCACAGACCGGGTTTCTATGCGGAGCGTTTCCAGCAGTTTATGTGCAACACGGTTTTCAAGAAAATTCCACGTAAGCTTGCAGGAGTGTGCGTTTTCCTAAACCAAAGCTCAGCTGTTGCTTTGTGTCCACTGATCTTTCTTCTTATGGCCGATCTGTCGTTCAGTTAAGCCGTCGCCCTCTAAGAAGAGTCGTGGTGGAGGTCAAGGAGGGCTTAGAAGAGCCCCCACGCTGGGGGGTCCCACTCCGCTCTCCCACACAGCAGGACAGTCCTTTGGTGACTCCAGACTGGTTTATCACAGCCATTTCAGAAGCACAGAGTCAGAGGCTGACAGCGGTAAGAACTCATGAATTAATCAGTGTTGTCATCACATAAAGGGGCTCTACGGTCTACTGTCTACCCACGCACTTTCATTTATATCTGTTTCCATACGGAGAACAATGGTTTTGTAATCTGGAGTATTTTTTTTTGTCCTTTTTGTTGTTAGGTGTTCAGTCAGACAAACCAGATCTGGTTCCTAGGACGCCCCCACCGGCAGACAACCCTTCTGACGCTGAGGCCAATCTGTCCACCTCATCACTAGGCAGCACGGGAGTCGGCTCTACCTCTCCTCCACTACGGTAAAATCTTTTCGCCATCGTTGCACCTTCATGCTATTATAACCGCCTCGGGCCTGACTCTGACATTTCTCTGCAGATCCGTTGGAGTAGAAGTGCACAAATCAGCCAACACAGACCCTGACCAGGGAACCTTCCACAGGTACCATCCCGACCAAATCCAAGTAAAAAGGAGGGCTGTTTTATCATTTCAGCCACATTTTTTGACACGGCCCCTGGTAAAAGATGTGGAAAGACCTAAACATGGATTAATCTTTTATTGTAGTAGCACAATATGTGCTGAGAAATCCCAGATAAATTAGAGTCAATTTATTAGACGGGTAATAAAAGGATATTATATTAAGGAATAATCCTTTTTAACAAAATCACTTAACACAGTTATTGTCACCCCTGCTTTTCACGTAGGCATCCTTCATAAGAACGGCACTTAATGTTCTTTAACATTTCACAAGTTTGGAGAATATAACGGGTGATCTTTTATCATTCTTCTCTGACAATCTTTTGCTGTCATCTCTTCACCTCACCCCACAGGCGTTAAATCAGTTTAAATTAAATACAACCATTTTACAACACGTCATCTCAAGGCATTTTACAAACTCAATTCTATCAAATCATACAGACAGATTGGTTACCGTATTTTCAGACTATAAATCGCACGAGTCAAAAAATGCGTCATAAAGAGGAAAGAAACATAAAAAGTGGCACCGGACTATACGCTTCAGCGAAGTTGTAACCCGCCCAGATAACAGACCTTTAAGCTAGCGCTAGCTGTTAGTAGCTTCACGGACAGCCCAATAACAGGGTTCTGTCGCGGTCTAGGTTCTTCCAGCTTCACCACGCAGCGCTGCGTGAATGCAGATTTACAGCGAAACAACATACAAACATGTTGTCAGTCTTTATTGTCTGTAAGTTAATGTTTCAATACATTTTTAAGTTAGATGACCAGGCTTCTCTAACGAAAACCTGGTCATTTTTTCCCCCATTATGATACTATAGACCGTAATGTTTACTCATAGATTCATGCTGGTCAAGGTGAATTGCCATTTAACTTTGATATATAAGTCGCACCTGAATATAAGTCGCAGGATCGGCCAGACTATGAAAAAAAGTGCGATTTATAGTCCGAAAAATACGGTAAATGTTTTCTATCCAGGTAAATCCAGCAGATTGCATCGGGTCATTGACTTGCAGCATTCACTCCTGTTGGATGAGCAAGTAGAGACAGTGGCCTGCTTTGTGTTGTTGACTTTGCAGCGATCCCTCATACTGATCATATATGTCGGTATATATGTTTGGGGTAGCATTTAGGTTTAGGGACTCTGATGGTCATAAAACAAGATTAATTTGTGACTGGTGAACCATTTCTGTATTGATCTGGCCCTGTTTATGGATCATTATCCTGCCCTTAAGGCCACATAAGCCCCAGCTCCACTGGCTCGTAATGGCCGCGCGCCGCACGACTCATTTTCAAGTGTCCCAGAAGCAGTTTTTTCAGGACCAGCCCGGGTTTTTGTGGCTCTGCTGAGGAGTGAGGCCAATGCGACAGAGCGGCCCGCAGACTGGTAGTCAGCACACAATCAGACCAATTAAAAATAATATCACTGCGGTTAAAAATCTTTTAAACTATTAACGTGTTCTCCTCGCTCCTGTCACGCCCGACCCAAAAGATCTACTATAAAGCTTAAGCAACATGTTCCTCTTCCAGGCCTTTCTAGGCCGGTTGAATCACTAAAGCGGGCGAAAATAATCCAAGCGGGGAGGAGTTGAGTAGGGCGTCATCTCTAACAAGGTTCCCACTGCCTTTGGAAAAGAAACCGACTCACAACATCACAGATCTTCCACTGTACTTACCAGTGAGCATAAGGTGCTTTTCCTCATATTTTTTTTCTTTTTTCGTTTCACTCCAAACTTACCTGGAGTGTCTGTTGCTAATAAGCTCGATTTTTAAGGCAACACTTCCAGGTTTTTTGTTCCGCTTTAATCGACAGTGTTGATTTCCTCTGATAACTGTGTTGTGGAAAATAGAAAATTATGTCAGCGGTGTTATGTTTAATCCTAATTGTTGGAGTCATGGTTGTAGTCACCGTTGCAAATAAATGGTAAAAGACTTTATGTTCATCCATCACGAGTGTTTTAGCTTCCCAGCTGAGTATAGGTTGTGTACCCACCTACACCGCGTTTGTACACAACCTGCAGAGCATGAATTTGAACGCGCAGGGATAACCTGCCGTCTAGTAAAGGGTTAATACTAAGTGCCTTGCTTTTCTCTTGCCTGTCTGAGTCATTTCGCCTCATTAATTACATTCTCTTTCCAGTCTGGGGGCGGAAGCGGCCGCTGACAATTCAACCAACCTGTCTGGAAATGAAGAGGTAGTTTCTCTCTCCGACATCATCCCAGAGACTAACATCTGTTTTGTAAGTCTAAACGCATGCTTTTCCACCTACGTCTTAAAACAACGATGGTTTACTTACAGCAGCTTGTGTTTGACAGTAAAAAAGAAGAAGAAGAACAAAAAATGAACCGGGCCACATCTATGAGGATGAGGCACTTCTGGATGCGAGGAGACGGTTGGAAGTAAGAACAACGTGAAGGAAAGTCATCTGTCCAAGACAACCCCTTCATAGCACCTGTTACTTAGTCACCCTTCAGTATAGACCCGAGCCGCTCTGTGAACAGCCACAACAAGGAGAGAAGTAAGAAAGGAAGTGGTGGGCTTTACGAGCCATCACCTCTGCCACTGTGTTCTCATGTCCGTCCACAGATGTCCCAGAGAAAAAAAAAGCAGCAGAATCACTTCGGCTAAACCCAGACGTCCCTTCATGTGTGTCAGCCGCGACGACCCGTTGCACCGAATGAGACAGTTGTGTAATGCGCTGAGGCGAGTCCCCCTGTCTGTTTTAGGCAGAAGGAAGAGCTGCGATCGGGTCGATAATTCAGTAGAAGCTTACTGAGCTCAGAGCACATGAAGGGAAAACCTGCGTGGATGGAGACAGTTTCCCATCTGCTGTTTAAATAGGCTCTCAGTGCGTGATTTTATTTTTTACATCCTCTGTACCTCGGATCAGTCGAGACACTCTGAACTGACAATGTAGTCACTAGAAATCATCCGGTCAATACTTGCTGCTCGACTCCACGGTCACATATGCATTTCTTCCCTGTCGGTATCTGCGTACAGTATCTGTATGGACTCAGATGTGGAAGGTGGAGCGGGGACGGGTCGGACCCAACCTGAGGACGAAGTCCCGTTTCACGTTTTGAATTATTCTTGTAGACGCCTCAGTGGCACCACCTAGACCTTTGCTACTGATGAATGTATTTTTACGTTTTTCTGAAGTAGAACGTGTCTTACTAAAACATCCGACGGCATACGTCCCGCCCCGAGACGCCGTCCCCTTCTAATGTGACCGTGTATGCTGGAGTAGGAAGGCGTACAGAGCAAAGCGGTTGCAGCATTGCTGGATAGTAGATGCTGTTAAATTAAGTGTTTTTTTTATTATATATAGAATTGTAGTCTTTTTTAAGTTATTGTCTAACTGTCATGTTCGGTGCCTTGTGTGTTTTTCTTTGACCTTTTTATGTATAGCTGACATTTTTGAAGGTTAGTGCCGTAGGTTGCACACAGAACCTGCCTTATCACTACTGCTGATGTTCATCAAACTGCCATTTGTATGTCCCAACTAACCAGTCAGTTGTGAAGGTTTACAACCGTTTCAGATTTTAATGCAAACACTAGCTGTCACCATTGTGGTCGATCTGTTTCCTGACTTCAAACAGTTATTCGTTTCTGCTGGTTACAGAAATAACAACCGGCCCACAGCGAGTCTTGGACCAATATTACTGAGATTAAAGGGACTGTTTAAGATTTTTGGAGATGAGGTTCTCCTGAAAGGTTAGTAGCAGTAAATATCTTCCTGGCAGTAAATAACTGTCTTGGAATCTTTATTTAGGATAAATCCAGATTAGTTGAAGCTAGCTGCTTGTCTGAGAGAGCCCAAGACCAAAGAGGATTTCTTAAAACAGCTACAATCGAGGAAATGTTCATGAAGGCACATCTTGAGTACAGGAGCTTTTTCTGTTTACCAGGCACTATTGGGTGCGGTTATGTGGTGGGAGAGTGCTAATGATTTTAAATTGGTTGAATTTAACTCAGTCATATCATTGGTTTATGTCAACTTAAAGCTGTGATAAAGTTTTAGTAACATTTATTTATTTATTGTCAGCTGTGGATGAAGGGGAGGTAACTCCTCCAGTCTAAGTAATGTTTTAGGGTTTTTAGGGTTTTTAGGGTGTATTTTCTAAGGCACAAATAAAAAAAAATCAACCACAGCCTCCGGGGCAAATGCTAAATTAAGTAGATTAGTCATTTCAATAAATCACTCACAGTATACATTGTATACATTGAGGTATTTTGAATGCATTATAGCCAAAGTACCTTCTAAGTACCTAAATCAGAATGCTAACTAGCAAAATGAGCATAAATCCAGCCTCTAAATGGTGGCAAAGTGCTTCCAATAGGATGTCTGGTACGTGGAATACGGATCAACCAGAATTAGCGGGATACATACGCCACCTTAGCTGCATTGCAACTGGAACAAGGAGTTAACAGTTAAATTAACAGCTCCGTCTCCAGTTTTCTTGCTTTAGAAGCAAGAAAGTGTTTAAAATATCTCTAAATTTGCAACAGCTACTTTATACCTTATAACGTAGAATCACTTTATTGCTAAATATGTTCATGTTTGTTTTATGCTGTGAGCCTCCTTCCCACAATCAGCTTTTGAGAAAGACACGGGTCAACATTTCTACTGTAGGACTGAATTTGCCCTGTTTTGGACCCCGACAGGTCAAAGTCAAGTTCTAGGGGGAAAAAACGTTCTGGGTCTCAATACGTTAACACTACTTCATTAATCTGCATTTATGATAAATGAAGAAACCCGCTGAGTTATCTGCTGCAGGCCACATATTAACCGCTCAGAACCCTTTAGAAGAACCTCATTAAAAAAATCCTGAACTGATCAGATCAGGGTATTTTAAAAAGCCTTGGTGTTTATATACAAAACATCTGGTTCCCTTTATTGTTTAGAGCGTGAAATAGTCGTAGGTAGTTGGTGCGAGTTTTCAGAAGGGATTTCTGCTACAGAAATTAGATTTAGTACCTAGCGAGTGTAGCAAACTTGACATCATCTCATTTCCTGTTATTGTTTAAAGTGTGCGTCCTATGCAGGCGAGAGGGAGCCGGAGAAACTAATCAGGAGAAAGAACGGGGTTAAGGGTGTAGGTCTTTTTGTATTCACGGCACCAAAGAGAGGAGCAGAGGGGACATGTTGGGAGTGCGTCTAAGTTGAAGATTCTGTGATCCACTCCTACTTGGATCCATGTGTTTTTACATGATAGAAACACAGAGTTATCCTGTGTTTTAAGGGTTTATAAAGAAACTGGATGTTCGTTTATCTCCTGAACCACTTCATTTCGGAAATGCTGCGTCTGTTGTGAATCCGTAAAAAAAATGTTTAAACTGTTTTTCCGTTATCATACAGTTGAATTTACAGTCTGAGACATTTCAAACGATGACTCCACATTCCTGGACAACTTCTTTACACTAGAGCTGTGGTAGCGCTGTAGGACCTGCTATTTCCCACCATGGTGTTCTGTGAACGATGTTCTTCAAGTATTTATGCTGAAATGTTAAATATTAGTCATTTGAAATGCATCAGTTGAGTTGTGTTGGCTGAGAGTCAGACGGCCACCAAAATAGCACTCCAAATATCTGATTGTGATTTTAAAAAGTTCAGGCTGTGTTTTCCATACCTGTTCAATGGAAGTTTTTTTGTATTATTGTTACTTTTTTTTCTTTTTGTTTTACTGTTTGCTTTAAATCTGTAGTGGTTAGTTTCTGAATGAAGACCAGGTCTGAGATTTCCTACCACACTATAGCACAATAGAAACATCCTTTGGTGCTTTGAGGGTGCAGGCAGGTGTAGACACTACAAAAAGTTCAAGTAATGCAATACGAACCGCAATCTGCCGCCTCTCAGCCCTCTGAGGCTTATTTATTTATGCGACTGATTGCTGTAGGCTGAGATGATGAAAGGCTACTTAATTTTAATGATTGTAAACTGACTGAAGGATGTCTGATACTTTATTGCGTTCATTGCCTATAAAGGAGGACTATTTGACAATTTCACATTTTATATTTCATGTTTAGATTGTGATACGATGGCTATATACTCTCCATTATGTTTCTGGCTCTTCCATTGTTTTTCTACATGAATGTTTCAAATGGCTTACGAGCCAGTGTTGCTGGTTGTCCTATATGCTTCAACTACTATATTTTTACTGTGTATAAATGTGTATATGTACATATAAGTCACAGAAATGCCTTCTCATACAACATGAACTGCCTGTTCCTCCTGCCATCTTTCAGTTACAGCATGTGGTGGTGACGTTTTTATGTCTGAGTTAAAGGATTAAACATATTTTCTAAATCTGTAGTCGGCTTTAATTGTTTTATTTATTTGAATAAGAAATATTTTTTAAATTTTGATAATCTTCTGAGTGTTAAGTGTGTTTGACTTTGTTACATAACTTCAAAACAGGAACTCCTGGGCTCTCCAGCTGTCCATCTGCAATCTTTAAGATAAGATAGGCTTTATTGATCTCACGTTGGAGAAATTCACTTGTCACATCGGCTCAATAGTCAATAGTCAGAAGAAGGTGCCAAAATAAAGTAGGAAAGGGTGCATCAGTTATATACAGCAGATATTATATACAGCAGTTTAAACTACAGATATTAGTTTGAGTGTGCGTGTGTATGTATGTATGTATATATATATATGTATATATATATGTATATATATATATAATTTTTTTTTAGCAGTTATTTGAAGTCACTACCTGGCATCAATAAAAATAAAAAACGACATTACCCAGGAGCCATCACGCTGACGTTAGCGACGCAGACGATTTCAAGATGGTGCTCGAAAGTACTATGGTCTGGTAAGAAATGAGAATATTTATATAAATTCAATGATTTAAATGGTAGCTTGGTTTGGATGAGGCCATAACATGAAAAAATAAAGAATAATTTATGTAGGTGTTTGTGTTTCGCATAGGTTTTGCGTCCAGGGTTCTGTTTAGGGTTTTATGCCTCCACTGAGTCACTCTCTTAGCCACAGCTAGCAGCTGCCGTTTTTATATCAGTCTTTTTTAATAAGTTTATTCTTTGGTAAGGATCTTTATGTGTGTGTTGCTCCTATTGGGCATTTTCTAGAACCCGACTGTGCGTCTCAGGTTGTTTCCGTCGTTGAAGGACAACGCTACTTTTAAAGGCGTTAGCATGAGCTAGCTAACAAACTCAAAAGCCGCTGTCATTGTTGTCAGAACATGTAACGTTGGGCCGAGCTTTTACTTTTATTTTGCTAAGCAGACAAGCATGTTGCTTATATTTTCCACTGAAGATGTGTGCTGTGTGAGACAAAGACTCCAGAAAATAAAACTCGTCTCCCTTTTGCTGTGTCCCTTTGTTGCCTAAATCCTAAACTAGCCGCGTCGCGTTGATGAGTTTGTCCAAGACCTTTGCCTTAAAATGGACAAAGAGCATTGATGCGCTTTACAGAGTCTGCTCTGAATCACCCCCATCATTTAGTTGGGGAGGTGGGGGTGATTACCTCTGTGATCCTTCGGGCTGTGACATTTTATTCCAGTGGTAGCCAGACAACAAACAAAAACGCCAAAATCAAAACACCTGAATGGATCTGGGCACCAAGTGAAGCAGGGGACCTCTGCCTGGAGGGGGGAAACTGTGGAGCCCTGGCTAGGCTCGGCCTACAGAAGCTTCTACAGTACGGTGAACATTTTTCTTGTTGAATTCCTTAATACCAGTGTCTGGCTCCTTTCTCGTTTTATTACGAAAGACAATTTGAAAAAGGCAACTTAGCATCTTGGATTCCTGGTGAGGAGGGTGGACAGACAGACAAACGGCCTCTTTGACAGCAGTAACGCAGGTGCTTCTCTGATCTTTCCATCCGTCCATCAAGCCGCTGTCTTCCCCTTATCCAGGATTGGTATGTGGGGGTAAACGGGTCCAGGGGGGAAACTCGGACTGTAGGCGATGGTTACAACGTAGGCGGATTGGTAAATCAAGACCTTTTGCTTTATGGTTTGGCTCTCTCTTCACCACAACAGAGCAGACCTCCCATTACTGCCGACAAAGCCCTGATCCGTCTGTCCGTCACCCGTTCCATCCTGACATCACTCTTAAACAAGACGTCAAGACGCTTTAAAGGCCTCCCCTTGAAGCCGAATGAACCAAATCATCTGAGATCCTGAGGTTCCCAAACCAAACGCCCTCCTTTCCACGCCTACGCCTTCAGATCCCGTGCATATGAACAACAAAACGGTGACTACAAGCAGCCCGGCGGAGTCCAACCTGCCACCGGGAACATAGTGACTTTGTTCCAGGGTAGCAGGCAGTCACAGCTTATGCTTTGGGTGGCTTGGATAGTCCTTTGAAGCCACCCAGATACACCGTACTTCTGCAGCACCCCAACAAAACACCTCGGGGGACACGGTCGTAGGCTTTTCTCCTGGTCCTGGAAGAAGAAATGATTAAAGGGCCACACAGACAGCATGTTTCATTACATCCAAACCTTTGATCTCTTGTCTTTGAATTTAAACGGCCATAGTTCCCTTTGCCACCATCAAAACACCAACTGAGAGCATCTCTTGGATAAATATCTTCACTGGAGTCCATCCAAAGCCAATCTCTTAATTTTTGCCTTCTCACTCTAGGAAGATGTGTTGATGTAGTTGTTTTTTTTTTTTCTTGCTTTTAGTTTGTCCCTTTATCTATGTGGTGTTTTATCATTCTGTAGCCATTACTTGGCTAGTCTGAGATATTTAAGGGTTTCTCCAACGCAGTTCATGGGATTCGTCTCCTTGTTTCCTCCCAGTGTGGACAACAGCGAGTACATGCGGAATGGAGACTTTCTGCCCACCAGGCTGCAGGCTCAGCAGGACGCGGTTAATATCGTTTGTCACTCCAAGACCCGCAGTAACCCAGAAAATAACGTGGGCCTCATCACCATGGCAAAGTAAGGAGGGCCGCGCTTTACTCTGTGCACTGACATTTAAAACGTTATCTAACAACGCCGCTGTTCTGTCCCCGTGCAGCAACTGCGAGGTGCTGACCACCCTGACTCCAGACACGGGACGGATACTGTCCAAGCTGCACGCCGTGCAGCCTCGTGGAAACATTAGTTTCTGCACTGGCATCAGGGTGGCACATGTGAGTCTGTGATTGCTTTATTGAACAGCGTTCCTGTAGGAACCAGTGATGACGACGGTTTTACTCCAGTGATAGAAAAGCAAAACTGTATGGTTCGATGGCAAGAGAAGAAGCGGCTTTCTCACTAAAGAGTACATTTGATGGACACTATGCATAAATCTTTTTTTGTGTAAACTTTGATATAATCCAACAAGGGGAGCGATGTCCTAGTGGTTAGGGCAGGGTGCTTGTGTCCTGGGAAAGCTGCAAGTTCCCTGGTTTGAATCCCTGAGGCAGGGGTGTCCGAACGTTTCGGTACACGGGCCGAGATCGTCAAGTCAAAGGAACCCGAGGGCCAAAAAATAAATAAATTTAAAAAAAAAAGTGTTAATTTTTTTACCTGCTCTACAAAATACGATCATTTTAAAATAAATAAATTAGTCAGATTTTCTGTAGGAAATGAATGTGTAAATCATTGAAGATGCAATGACTCAGTACAGGGGCCACAACTGGCCCCCGTGCCGCACTTTGGACATGCCTGCCTTAAGGGATGGATTAAATGCAGAGGACGCATTTCACTGGAATGTATGTTGCAATGACAAAGGCAATAATATTCTGATAAAATGTAACTCTCCACCAATAAAGGGAAAAAATGTTCTTTCATAGAGGTGGTAGTTTTGAATCCAATAGAAAATAAAGAAATCATAAGATTATAGGGGGAAAAAGTTGTATTTTTTGTTCTGATGCATTTAATGAAAAGTGGGAGCAAGAAAATCAGATTTTTCAGCAGTTGATCTGCTGATTACTGTTCAGAGTCGACAAATGCATCTTCATCATGACATTTCAAAACATCCACATGAAACGTTTCTTGCTGTCGGGGTGTTTAGGTTAGCTTATGACATTCCTCTTAGTTGGTCAAAGAAATAAATAAGCCTGTGTTTTTTTTGTTTTTTGATGTGGTTTGTTTCCCCCTGCAGCTGGCGCTGAAGCACAGGCAGGGTAAAAATCACAAGATGCGCATTATTGCATTTGTTGGCAGCCCGGTGGAGGACAACGAAAAAGATGTGAGTTAGCTCCTGATAAAGGCTTTGGATGAAGTGGTTCATGTAAATTAAAGGGGTTCCTTTTTCTCGTAGCTGGTCAAAATGGCAAAGCGTCTGAAGAAGGAGAAAGTCAACGTGGACATCATTAACTTTGGCGAGGAGGTAACCTTAACGCTTCAAGGACACTCGGCTTCCTCAGCCTCCCACTTGCTGTTGATCCTCGTTTGGACCGGTCGCTCTTCCTCAATCATTCTGTCCTCCGCAGGAGATGAACACAGAGAAGCTGACCGCTTTCATCAACACGCTCAACGGCAAAGAGGGAGCAGGCTCCCACCTGGTCACCGTACCGCCAGGGCCCAGCCTGGCAGACGCCCTGCTTTCCTCCCCCATCCTGGCAGGCGAAGGAGGCGCCGTGTTGGGTCTCGGTGCCAGTGACTTTGAGTTTGGAGTGGATCCCAGCGCAGACCCGGAGCTGGCCCTGGTAGGAGACGGCTTCCGAAATATACAAAAACCTTTTTTCCGAGACTTAATTGATGATCAGTCGTTTTTGAAAGTGTCCTGGTTCTTGCAGGCTCTCCGTGTTTCCATGGAGGAACAGAGACAAAGACAGGAGGATGAAGCTCGCAGAGCCGCCGTCGCATCAGCGGCCGAAGCGAACATTTCCTCCCCTGTAGCCGACGGTGAGAAATCGTAGAGTTTCTATCCTAGACGCCGTCTTTTTCACTTGGTGCAACAGACGGCCGTGAGCACGCAAACAACGCTGCATGTTTCCCGTGTCTGCTCCAGAGTCCGAGGATGCCCTGTTGAAGATGTCGGTGTCGCACGCAGACTCGGCTGCCCCTGCGCTGCCAGACTTCAGCCGCATGACCGAGGAAGAACAGATCGCCTACGCTCTGCAGATGTCCATGCAGGGAGCAGGAGCAGGTTCACAAACAGACTTCTTATTTTTAGAAGTGTCTGTAAAAAGACATTATTTTCTCTTTTTTCTTATTATTCTTTTTTTCCCCAGCCTTTATTCTGAAAATGCAGCGTGTGCCTGTAGCGGGCACCAGTTTGTTTTTAATTAGGATTTCTGCCAGAACTTTACGTACACCCAACCAGGCGTTATCCCCCAGTAATGCAACATTTAACGAGATTCTGGAAACAGCTTGACAACCTGGAGTTTCTCGTTCATTTTCTCTAATCCACACAGCGTCAAACTTATACATACATGCATCCTCTCTACTATTTGAATAAATGTGCCTCAACAAGTTGCAGAATAACCATAAACTTTTTGTGGGCAACAAGCTTCTTGTTTGACTCTTTTTATTAAAGACGGTAGAGCTAATTGAAATGGGTCGGAGTTCTGCCACAATCTGCTTTTAACCTTAGTCCATACATTCTCATTAGGGTTGACCTCAGGTTAGTTCCAGAAATCTCAACTTTCATCCATCAGACAAGTGGGACATCAACCCACTTTATCCAGTCCAAAACCAGTGGTGATGCATGTTTGGTACCGTTCCACCGTTAGCCAGCTGTGTCCAACTTTCAGCCGTCGAGCTGTTGGGCAGAACTTTAAGAATCTGGAGGAAGTTCTCCATTTTGCAAACTTGATCCTAAGCTTGATCCTAAGCATGACGCTGCCACCACCGGCAGTTCTTCTTGGGTTTGGCAGCCTTACTTCGACTCCTATAAACATATTTTGTCATTGTGGCCAAGCAGCTCATTAGGCTCCGTTCAGACTGCAGGGAAATGCGACCCAAATCATTTTTTGTTGTGTTTTCTTTTGGGTCAAGTGACCAGGTCAGATTTCAACTTTCGGGTGTGAAAGCTCAAATCTGGCCCATATCTATTTTCTTTTTTCAAGTCAGATTTGAGCCACTTCCATATGTGGTCCTGAATCGGACGGATTACTTTTGAATTATGCCAGGGGCTTATTGATGGCTGGAGGGCTGCTAAAGCGGGGGCCCACGCTGCAACTTTCTTTTCTATCATTTGAAGTTGTCTGTAGATTTATTACACTTATTCCACTGTGAAAGAAAAAGTGGGTCAAATAAATCATTAGAAGACCCAAATTAGTGTGACATTCATGGCCATGATGAGCACAAGGACGTTTGTGACAGGTTTTGCTCATTTCCGGTCCATTTAGGGAACTATTTTTAGTTCATTTGATGCCAGGTCAAAGTAATCCAAATTCCTGCGTCTGTTAATAACTTTTCCTTTTTTCCTTTTTGTTTTTATTTTGCACACTGTTTACATTTTTTTTCTTCCATCCTGCAGAGTTTGTCGCTGAAGAGATGGACACGGGTGCTGACGTGGACTCCAGCGAGGCAAAGGTTAGCACGGGGCCGTCTCAGTGCTGTAAAAGGTTTTCCGTCCGTTTGGGTTACAAGCTTGCTGTCTTTGTCTCCAGGACGAAGAGGACTATGATGTGATGCAGGATCCGGAGTTCCTGCAGAGCGTTTTAGAGAACCTCCCAGGGGTCGACCCCAACAACGAGGCCATCCGGAACGCCATGGGCTCCCTGGCTTCTCAGACCGGCTCCAAGTCTGACCCCAAGAAGGATGAGGAGAAGAAGAAATGAGTGCTCAGAGAGAAGAGATTGTGATACTGTGTGACAAAAGGCATCAGAGTTGCTCTGCATGTTTTTCACAATTACATTTAAACTGAACATGTTTTTTTTTGTTTTTTTTTCTGTGTGTAAAATATATAAACAGCCTTTTTGCTTCTTTTGTTTTTTAGGGCTCATTATCATCCCATTAATTTCTGTTTATTTTGCATTTTGTAAAATACCTCCTCTCTAACATGAATCGGTTTCTTCAATAAAGTTAAAGAACAGAACATTTGAGAGCCTCGTGGTTACTTGAATAACATATCTGCTAAAACAAGCTGTTTCTATTACATTTGTGATTATCTACTTGCATTTAAAGTCTCACATGCTCTTTGAATTAGATTTCATAGTATCAACTAAAATAATGCGGGTAAAGAAACAACTTAAAGTCAGAGTTTGAGTCATTTTAAATGTCCTTGGACAAATTAACTTTTATAATAATGTAGACACATTTGGACCTCTGCAGAAGAAGGGTAGTGGACAAATTGGACCAAAGACGTTGAATGTGGAGCTAGCAATGGGACACATCGCAGACAGGGTTCATGGTTGTATCGAAGGAGGATGATGCTGGGAATTGGGGTTAAGTTGTTGCAGAAGATCTGCTCTGGGAACCCCTGAAGCAGGCAGCAGAAATCTCAATCACTTCTTGCGTAACGAGATGTTGACAGACAAAAGTTAGATCTTGGGGGGGAAACACTGGGAATGTCTTCTCATGATTCATTCTAGTCCAGATGACCCTGTATATTAATAGAACATGATCACTGTTAACATTGTGATGACAAGATGGGCTATAATTAACCCACATTTTCCTCTAGCCTTGCTCTCCTTTCCATCATCCAATGTCCCCACCACTGTTTGTGAGCTTTAGCTTCTCAATCATTAAAATCTATTTTAGATGTGGGTGTCATGGAGCTTTTAAGGCCATCTTGGTGTATAGAGTATAAATCTAAGCTAGGTCTACTATGATACATCCAAGCAGTTCTTTGTGAATGATTATGATCTGAACATTAACTACACCTTTGCACACTGAAAAAAATAAAATAAAAAATCCTGCCCATGTATGAAAAATATGTGGAAAAAATGTGAAATGGGATGTGAAGCTCCCAGGCGCTCAATTGCTGCTCCCTTACTATTTGAGAATTTTCATTAAACACCAATGACAGGCCATAAACTTTAATTTATTATGTTGCTTTGGAATTAAGATTTTCACAATTTTGGGGAAAAAAAGTTAAAAATGAATTGTAGTGAAATGATAGGTTGCAAAGATACATAGAAGATACATTCTACTACTACTAATAATTTTACTACCACTACTTCTACTACTAATTTATTATTTTTGTATTATTATTACCACAAATACTACCTGTGGCGTGCACAGACATTTTAGGGGGCAGGTGCTCAGGAGGGGGTGGGAGGGCACTTTTCAGCGTGCGCAAGGAGGTGGCTCATTTCGGGGCATTGTTTCAGTGGTTTTTAATGGCTCAGGTTTTCAAAAGATCATTTCAAAACCGACCTCAGTAAAATCTTAATAATATTCAGGGCAGTCAAACTTTTTTACAGTAGCAGGCTACACACTATCAGGTAGGAGGGTGCACTTATATATAGATATATATCTATATATATATACTTCAGACTGAACAGTGGCTCTGTGACTACTGTAACGAACAAACAAATAGCAATAGCGTAGTCGGTGTTGCCAAATTAGGCAGGTTTCCAACCAATTAGGCTTTTGAACACATTGAGCTGGAAAAAAATAGCTTATGGGCAGATTGTAAAAAATTTCCGAAGCTTTTCATAACATTTGTTGGGCTTTTAGAAAGAATTACTAACAAAATATATCAAAATAGTCATTATTTATTTTTTAAATAAGTTGAATCTGTCGATCTGACATCATCAATGAATAATAGTTATAATGAATAATATTGATTGTAAAACAAGAAAAGAATAATGGTTAATCAAGTGTTTGGTCAGTGTAAACGCCCAAGAGGGGTTGAGTTCTACTTATCAACTTAAAAATATTTCATGACTGCGTGTAAGAGAAATGTTTAATTGAGCTATTCTGAGAGAAATTAAGTTTATATTAAGGTAGATTTACAGCTCATGTTGGGAAGCTATTTATAATTTATTTTTTCTGGGTGAAATATCCTGATTATTAAAGAGATCTTGTGTGTTATTTGGTTGTCTGATTGTACATTTTGTTTGGAGCCCATATGCGCAGTTTTTTTTCTTTGCTTCAGCTCAGTTGTGTGCTAATGGCATGTTCTTATGTGTCTAATAGTTCTGTGCTTTTAACATGAGAGAGTTTGAGATTTGGCCTTTGGACTAACAGTGACATAGGGTAACCTGTAGCGCTGTGTCTTAACTCAAAAGTCCAGCATAAGCTACACGCTAATAAACATGAGCGCTGGTGTCAGGCTGAACACTGACTGAAGTAATAATTCTGATTAGAACAGGTTCTGTAATTACAGCAGCTATGAGAACAAAGGAGCAGAACAAAGCAGAGTTCCCTTCTACCTGCAAGTAACTCAAGTCTCTTCAGTTTGGCAGCTTTAGTGCTTGGTTCTGCTCCTTGTGCTACTAGCTAACCCTGCTAGCTGTCCTAGCTAACCCTCCTAGCGTGAATGTTTACTCCAGTTTAGACTTCAGTGCTGGCATTTCAAACAGAAATTAATAACGCCCCTTCCAGCTCGCTCTCTGCTTTGTTGTCACTTCTTGTAATTGTTTGGTAATCAGACCAAATTTCCATCCCGCTCTACCGACACCAACGGTGACCACAGCCGAACTGCGGCGGCGACTGAAGGCTATGACTCGGTGTCCCGCCCCTCTCCAGCTGTGATTGGCTAGCATGTTGCCTTCAGTCGTTGATTTGATTGGTTAAATTGTATGATTGACACATCAAAGATAGTACTAAAAGGACGATGGCCACTCCGAGGTAAAAAAAAAAAAAAAGAAGACGGCTTCCAGTCCAGGGTCTGCTCCGCGCTCAACCAGAAGGCACAAATATCGCTCCATCATATAATCGGGGAAATGTAGGCGGCGGCAAGAGCTGCTATAGACGGCGATTTGCCGCCGTTGACCGGCTACTTTTGACTGCCCTGAATATTAATAATAATAAAAAAAAAAACGAGTTTCAAAAGGGCATTTTCGTTGATAAAGGGCAAACTTCCTAGTGCTTTAGCACCACCTAGTGTCTATGTATGCACGCCCCTGAATACTACTAATAATCCAATCCCAAATTTGTAATTTTCTAGTTGTGTTTCATTAGTTTTGATACATGTAATTGCTGCCGATCACTGTTTAATACTTTTTTAATTAGGTCCATTGCCTTTGAGCAAACAAAGTGTCTCTTTGAATTCTATATTTCTTAGAATAAATTAAATGGTAATAACATATTATCCTGACATGATTAATTGCAAATTGAAAAAAAAAGAGTGAATATGTGGGAAAACTTAAAATATCTAAAAGTCAAATAAAAACATAATTATGTTTGGGTTTTCGTATGCATGTTGTGTTTGCAATGGTCAATGCAATTAAAACCTAATGGTCCTTCCGTTTTGTTTAAGGAAATGATATGTAAATATAAAAAAGCTTATATATATATATATATATATATATATATATATATATATATATATATATATATATATATATATATATATATATATATATATATATATATAATCAAACTAAATACTAGTATCATGACGTTTTGTACAGCGCTCAGAGGCATTTTCCTGCATGCTGCTGAGGAGCGACTGTCGCAGAGTTGTTGACGGAAAACTGACGGGACCAGCAGGAAAAGTCAGGAACCATCTTCGCTAACCGTGCAGGTAGCAAACAATGTTTGTCAACTCGGCGTTGAAGAAAGCGCGTCGCGCATTGAGTTGTTTCACGTCAGGCCGCGACTGTCCCGAGTGTCTAGTTTGTTGAGTTAAAGCGCTTCGTGACGGCTGCCGGGGAGGAGCGTTAGCACGGGATGCTAACAGCTAGCGGCTAACGCTGCTAGCTAGCAACAAGTAGGAGCTAGCTCCAACTTGTTGCTGCTGAAGTTTGACACTTCGGTCTCGCTCTCTGGCCTTTAATTGTTAGTGGTTGTTTTTGCTCTGCGCACATTAGGTATATGCAGGTAAAGGATTTGCAGCCAGTTTGGCCGACCCCGCGTTTTATTCTGCCAGCTGCCCGCTTCTAACTCCTTATTAACGCGCCGCTGCTAGCCGAGCCGCGGCTGACTTCTCGCTGCTATCACTGACTCAGCTGCTGCCTCTGCAGGTTTCTGGGGGCTTGGCGATGGGGGACATGAAGACCCCTGATTTTGACGATTTGCTAGCAGCTTTCGACATCCCCGACATCGACGCACAAGAGGCCATCCAGTCTAACCCCGGCGAGCAGCGGGATGGAGGAGCCACCAACGCAGCTGCGGGCAGCAAGAGCGGGACTTCCTCCTGCTTCCCCAGCTCTGAGCCGCCTGTGGTCAGCGTCATCGTGAAGAACACGGTCCGCTCCGAGTCCCTGGAGGAGGTGGAGGTGGAGGAAAGGTCTGCCAGGGATAAAGCTGATAGTCCTCCAAGCAGTGCCTTAGCCTCTCAGGTTCCGGTCAAGCTAGAGGATTTCACTTCAGAGCTGGAGCCCAAGATGCCTGCCAGCGCTGCCATGGAGCCTCAGATTACCAATGGGTTCGAGGAAGCCATCGGTCAAGCCGGCGAGCAGGTAGAGGCCAGCACTCAACCGTGGTCTGAGCCTCCTGCCTTCAGCTCCACGCTGAGCGACGACGAGAGCGACGAAGGAGCCACCCTGTCGCCCAGCCTGTCGCCCCTTCTGTCCCCGCAGCCTTCAGCGGCAGCCGGCACCCACCTGCCTCGTTCCCCACCTTCTCTCATCCCTCGTTCGCCTCCGGCGAATAAACCCTCTAATCCTTCGTCGCTTCCTTTGCGACAAAACGGAGGCGTGACAGATGAAAGCAAATGTGCCGCGGACTCGGGGGGAGATGAGTCCGACCCAGACTTTGGGAGCCCGCTGGTGATCCAGGAGAGCCCAGAGTCTCCGGTGTTCTCCCCTCCGAAACGCAAGCGGCGAGAGAAATTACACTCCGGTTTTCCTCAGATGTACGAAAGCGCATCTTCTCCTTTTCCTCAGCCTCCGAGTCTCTCCGCAAAGCCCAAATCCCTCAGGGAGGAAGCTGAAGAGCCTTTCAGAGGCGGCTCTCCCCCCGCAGCTCCACAACCCCAGATCCTCTCTGCTGTCGGCACAAACCCGGCGGTGCTCACAGAGGAGAAGTACCAAGAGCATGTGATCGACGAGAGAGACTCACCCGAGAGTCCACCGCCCAGTGAGACGGGCCTTCTGTACAACAGGAGGAGCAGCCCTGATTTGGGTTCGGCTCCAGGTCCGATTCAGGAGAAACTCCCACAAAACGAGCAGCCGGCTGAAGCCGAGCGTAGAGAGGCGGACAAATCTGAGGAAACGGAAGATCTGGGTGAAAGGATGACGGCGGACGGAGGAAAGTCAAAGGAGAATTGCCACGCCGGCAGCGAGCCCACAGAGACACCGTCTCCGCCGAGACCGCTCAAGGTGAAGATCAAGATGCCAACCGGCAGCATCACCAGGACCGTTACTAACCTGGTTCCTAAAAAAGCCACAAAAGCCTCCGCAAGGGACGCAGAGAGCTCCAAGCCGTCCCCAGAAAGCCAAGCTGCAAGATCCAAAAAGAAGCCGCCGCCGCAGCCGGACCCGCCCGCAGCAGCAGCAACACGGGAAGGCGCCGCCGGTGCAGCGAAGGAGAAGAAGCAGAAAGTGTCGCCGACGGCGGTGAGCATCACCAAAGCCGCGACGCTGCCGTCCGTCTCGTCCTCCGCCTCCAGGGCCAACCTGGGAGCCATCAACCTCCGCAGCCTCGGCAAGAAAACGCTCAACAGTGGCGTCGCCCTGCCGGGCCCCCTGGCCCCGCAGACCAGCAGCAGGCCGGCGTCTATCGTCAACAGCACCGGGGCGATCATCTCCAAGAGCCAGACCAACCTGGTGGAAGCCTTCAACAAAATCCTCAACAACAAGAACCTCCTCCCCAGCTACAAGCCCGACCTGAGCTCGCCCGTCCCGGCGGAGTGGGGCATCTCCCTTCCCGCACAGGTGAGCCGTCACGGCTTCGCCAGCATCAACTCTAATTCATAAATATCTTGTCCTTTTGTCTTGGGCAGATGTAAAAGGCTTCCTGGTCTGTCAGAGTGTCAGTGTTGCTGTGTGGCTCTCCGCAGGGTTACCGCTGTCTGGAGTGCGGCGACGCCTTCGCCCTGGAGCAGAGTTTGGCGCAGCACTACGACAGGCGCTCGCTCAGGATCGAGGTGACGTGCAACCACTGCTCCAAGCGGCTGGCCTTCTTCAACAAGTGCAGCTTGCTGCTGCACGCCCGAGAGCACAAGGAGAAAGGCCTGATCATGCAGTGCTCGCACCTGGTCATGAAGCCCGTGCCTGTGGAGCAGATGATCAGCCAGCCCGAACCGCCGGCGCCGGCAGCAGCGGGGGGTGAGAGCAGAATTAGGTTTCTTTTTGAGTCATTCTTTAATACGATTGATGTTGATCGCTCGGTTATGATCGCGTGTGTTTTAACTTCTGTTTTCTTCTTCAGGCCAGGTCACTTCGAAGCCGTCTCAACATGCTGCACCTTCCAAGAAAGAAACGGAGATGCTGCAGTACAGCAACAACAAATGCTCTGAGTGTCAGACTCAGTTTGACAGCAAAGAGGAGGTTTCTGACCATTTTCAAGAGATCAAGTCAGCTAAAAGCACTGTAAGTGGTTTTTGTTTATTTATATATAATTTTTTTTCTTAATTTATTTTAATCATAAAAGTTTTAATTTCTAATGAAAAACTCTACAGTTCTGTATGAATGGGTGAAAAAATGCTTTGTAAACAAAAGGTGAGAGTAAAAATGTGGTGTACAGACATTTCACTATTTTGGCAGACGCTCACAAAAACCAGCCCCTCATCTCCCTGAGTGCAGCGTGGTGAAACGTGGTGGTGGCAGCATAAATGACTGCTTTATGGCGGCCCGCCAGGCTTACAGTATGCTGGGGGAAACCCTGCTATGTATTAAACAGTTTGACTGGTACTTAATGCTATGGTGAGATTCCTGAAAGTTTCTGGTAAGAAAAGTATTGATTAGATAAACTCCAAAAGAAATAAAATTTAACTTTCTTCCCTTCCCTGTGGAGGCAAACCCACTTCAAATATATTACTGACACCTAAAGGACGTGTTTTATCCATGAATTGTTACATAGCCAAATATTGCAGACCTCTACGATTTTTTTTTTTTTTTTTGCAAATGCGATTAATTGTTCAGCCCTGATATCGATTATCGGACATAACAGCAATGTTAATATCGGCTCAAATGTTCAAATTGGTGCATCTTTATTTTCCATTTAACATCATGCACTGGTTTGTGTTGGTCTGTCACAGGAAATGTCAATAAAGTACGTTGCATTTGTAGAGGGATGCAAAAAGCTTAAGGGGTTTGGATGCCTTTGGGCTGTAAATCTATCATCTGAGTCTGACGTTTGATAAGAATCAACATTTTTAGATGAGATAGGGTCACCTCGAGTCTTCAGTAGGGATTTAAAAGTTTCACCTCATCGTATCAGTAGTTTTTCACCTAATTCTTGTTTATTTCCTTCTTGCAGTCCTGCACAGAGTGCTCTCCTCCCATGCTCCTGCCCAACGGCTGCAGCGCCGCAGCCCACCAGCGGCTCCACCAAGGCTCCCCGCCGCACATCTGCCCGGAGTGCGGGGGCGCCGCCAAGCAGCAGCTGCTTCAGAAACACCTGCAGGACACCTGCTTGCACTTTTCCCGCCGCATCGGCTACAGGTCCGTTCTCCCTCTGCGCAATCAGACAAAGCCTTCCTGCTCTTCTAAACCAATCGTCTTTCTGGACGTTTCCCTGTGCAGGTGTTCCAGTTGTCTGGTGGTGTTCGGCGGGCTGAACTCGGTCAAGTCCCACATCCAGCAGGCTCATTGCGACATGTTCCACAAGTGCCCCTGCTGCCCCATGGCCTTCAAATCTGCCCCCAGCACCCAGAACCACATCTCAACGCAACATTCAGACCTCGCCAACGCAAAGGCCATGTAAATCCAGTTCATCCACGTTCAACACGTTGTCTTTATTCATTTAAGTGACTCCACTGTTTCATAATGTCCCTCTTACAGGCTGATTTATAAATGTGTCATGTGCGACACGGTTTACACTCACAAGCCGCTGCTGTACGCCCACTTTGACACCCACTTGAACAACCAGAAGGTGCACGTGTTCAAATGCCCCGAGTGCACCAAGCTGTTTTCCCAGAGGAGTTCCCTGCTGGATCATTTCAAGGTGCGTCTCTGTATAGGTCAAGGTAACACCACAGAGCGCCGCCTTAGGCGTCGTCCGACTCAAATGTTGTATATTTCACACCCAGACCCACAAGGCTCCCGCGTTTAAAGAAGAGCTGCCTTCCCCCCCGGCCGCCGCCGCACATTTACCCGGAAAACCGGAGAGCTCAGAGGAACGGATGGAAAAGGAGAAAGTCAAGACGGAGAGGATGAAGGCGCCCACAGCGTGGAAATGTCGCTCATGCAACACTCACTTTACAGAACGGGAGGAATACATTGCTCACATGGGCGAGCAGCACGACAAGGTCAGGGAGCTGGTGAAGATTGTCAGTCATCCAGGTCATGGTCATTCCAAAAAAGTAAAAAAAACAAAACTGGACTTTCTCGCTTCCTATCCAGGAAGCTTTCTCAATTCAAAATGTCTGAAGTAGTGTGGAGTAGCAAGCTTTATAGTACTGCAGCGACTCCCCATTTTCAGAGGCGTGGACCAGTTTCGGTTCAGTTTGCATGTTATCTAAGCCATTACAAGGCCTTTGTTGGGCAGTACTATAAAGCTTGCTACTCCACACTACATCAGACATTTTGAATTGAGAAAGCTTCCTGGATAGGAAGCGAAACGTCTTCAAACTTCGGGAAAAAAAGTCCAGTTTTGTTTTTTCAACTTTTTTGGAAGGTCAGGGAGGCATCAAGGACTTTCCGTCCAAATAGTTTTTGGGTGTTAGACAAAGCTAGACATGCACTGATGTGGAAATGTTGTTCTGTTCCTGTAACGTCTAGTTTTTGAAGAAGTTTCCCTGCAACAAATGCGAGAGCTCCTTCACCACCACGTCCAGCATGAGGCGCCACATCAGAGACAAGCACAAAGTCATGACCCGCGGCTTCCGCTGCCAGTGAGTTCGCAGCTTTCTCCTGTGGGACTCAAACTTCAGCTTTAGTTGATATTTCGTGTTATATTGTCGTCAGGGGATCAGACAACGCTTTTAATTCAGCGGACAAATTAGGATATTTGTTGTCGACGACAGCAGTGTCCAGATTTTAGAGCCACATTCTCTGCCTCCTGGGAAAAATCTTTATACAGGTGCATCTTAATAAATTAGAAATTCATCTAATTCATTTCAGTATTTCAAATAAAACAAATATCATATGAAAAGAACTCGTATGAGTTTTATTTTGACATTTTGACCGAGCTCCAGTTCGGCCTGCATAGTGTTTTACAAGCATCATCACTGCAACATCCGTGCAATACTGACATCACAAAGCACTGTTCGATGAGCAGTAATTGTATTCCACGTGTCAAAAGCTCCGTCTGCGTACTAATGTGACACTCAGCCTTTAAGGCGACGCCCACAGCCGACACACAGCTCTGCTCCGGATGCTGAAGGTTCAGAGAGCGTTGAAGCGCAGATGAGCCAGAAGAGGAGGGAGTAAAGTGGCAGTGTTTACCGATTTAAACCATCATCCTATGACTTTCTAATATCTGGACGTCAGATTTCCCCACAGCCAGAGACAAACTGATATCTAATCAGCACGATAACATTTCGATTTACAAGCTCAGACTACGTTAGGCTAAACAATAAAACATCTTAATTACGATGAGTGTAATGCAAAAACATGATTAAAAAGGCAGCCAAATGTTTGTTTATCATGCCTTCAACTATAACACTATGTGTTTGTGTGTTGTTGTTTTTTTTTTTTTTAGATATTGTTCTGAGAGCAAGAAAGCCTTCAGCAGCAGGTCCATGCTGGACAGGCACATCCAGATGAGACACAGCATGAGCAGCCCGGGTCAGGACTCGCTCCTGGTGAGCCACGTTCACTGCTGGACGTCTGGCAGGAAGGCAAAAAAAAAGAAAAAGAAAAAGAAAGCTAAGTCTTTGTGTCGTGTCTGCACACAGGGAGCCGATGAAGCGGACAGCTCCTCGGAACCGGAGAGCAGTTCGGTGTCCCGCCGGAGACGTCGGGCGGCCGCAAAGTCGGACCAGGACGCGGAGGCGGCGGACAGAACGAGTCCAGTAAAGAGACTCCGCTCGTCCTCCTCGGCCCCTTACACCCAGCCGGAGTCCGGCTTCAGCTGTGCCCCCTGCGGCTTCACCACCGAGGACAAGCCCGCCTTCCTGGAGCACATCGGCCAGCACCGGCGGGGCGGCTCGGAGGGCGGCGGTCTGCAGTGTCTGCAGTGCGGCGCCTGCTTCACGTCCACGTCCTCGCTGTCCCGCCACCGCTTCATCATTCACAAAGTCAAAGATGCTTTCAGCGACGGCCAGCAGGCCCCCGGTGTGCCTCCGTCGCCCTCTGCTGGAAACGCCAAGAACCACGACGACAGGAGCTCTCTGAACGGCTCTGAACCCGCTTCGCCCCCCGGTCAAGCTTTAGCCGGTCAGGGGAAGGACGAGGAGGGACCACTGGCCTGCAAGGTGTGTGGGAAACACTTTGAGAAAGCAACAGATCTCAACACGCACTTCAGAACTCACGGGATGGCTTTTATCATCGCAAGGAACGCAGGGAAGTCCACCTAGGAGGGGTCGATGAGTTAATATCTGTAAGTGCCTTTTTAATTCACGCGCGGGCCCTGCATCTATGCACTAAATCAACCAAAGATTGTTCGTTTTGAAGTTTGTGAAACAGTTTAAACGTTCCTGTTTGAGAAAAGCCTTAGCCCTCTGATTCTCAGGATCTGCTGCTTGCTGTCTGGGTTTCGTCAGGATACGGCTCTGATTGAAGCTCCTCTTCACTGCGGTGACCACATTCACGTTAAATATGTGCCTGTAGAAAACTGTGACGACCGTATTAACTCAAGCCTGCTGTGTTCAGTTTCACTTAATGTTTGAAAATACTGGTAAAACGTGTTTTTTTTTTTTTTTTTTTAAGTCATTTCTAGGCTACAGAGGAGATTCCCTTTAAACGCCTTGTTCAGTTTCTGGAAGCCATTTTCCAAAGCATGTTCTACGTTTCTTTTCTTTTTCTTCTTCTACCCGACATGTTTACGTTTCACATTGTATTGACACAGGGTTTCCAGAGATTTTCCATTTGGATATTGCGAGTTTTCATCTTCCAGAGTGACTCAAACTTCTACATTTTTCCAACAACAGTTTATGTAACATTCTGGACATTTACGTTCAAAATATTTAACTTGTCAGGCTTCATCATCTGTATGTTTCATTAATCAGGAAAAGAGGCGGTTCTGGAGTTGGCATCTGTGGTAAAGGGCTACTTCACTTCCTGTTTTGGTGTTTAATTCACCTTTATTTCACAATATGTGTCTGTGTATATATATATGTAACACTGTTCAGTTCTGGACCGGATTATTTTACACTAAATAGACTCTTTAAAGCCGCTTCTTATCCTTCATCTACAAAAATGTAAAAAAAAAAAAAAAAAAAAACATGTTTTGATGTCTTATTTCAAAGCCTAATCTGAAAGGTTCTAGGGTTAAAAAAAAAAAGCCTTTTTGTGGTTTCTATCAGTCAGAAGCTAAAATGATCAAAGAGCTTGGCCAGAAAGTTAAGTTGTGATGCGGCAAATCAAAGCTGGAGCATGTCTATGGAAAAAGTCCTCCATGTTTGCATCATTTTGATAGGTGAAAAATGAAGTCTGTATATTCAAACATTTCTCCACGCTCAGTTTAGTTTTTACCAGACTGAAAAGGATCCAATCTAACATCCGTCTTCAGATCCTTTTTTTTTTAATTAATTTTTACCTCTGACTGAAAACTTTTGTTTCCAACTATAAATCCACTGTATAGAAATAAAATGTGACACACGGGACAAAAAATATATATTTTAAATGTTCAGCCACCATTTATATATTTTTTTGAAAATCAAGACTTGAGTCTAAAAGCTGTGTGCTTTGGAAAACGGTGATAATGTGAGCTCTAGATCCACTATATTTACTCTGTGAAAACTTTCAAACTTTTTTAATTGAATGTATTTTCTGTAAGATTAACTGATATTTTCTACCCGAGCTGAAGAAAAAACGTATTTGTTATACGAGAAAATGTTTCTGTAAATCTTGCTTAAACAGATTGCTGTAAACAAAAGAAGATATATTTAATTTTTTTTGTCTAATTTTTATGCTTCTTTCAGCAAAGGGAAGCTCGTTGAACATGTTTCCATATTTTGAGGCAGGTGTAAAACATTAAAATGCATAATCTACATAAACGAAACTAATCGGTGTGACGCCACATCAAAGCAAAGATTGTTTCCGAGCAGAAGCCTTAACTGCTGCGGTTTCCTGAACTCATCTAGGTTTTTTTCTGAGCCGTCGTGTCTGGCCACCATAACATTCAACGGCTCAGACTGACTTTTGTATTCAGATCAAAATAAACATTTTTACATGAAAAAATAAAAACCGGTTTCAAAAATAAATGAAACGTTTTTTTTGTATTTGCTTGGTTAATATACTGATCTTTATTGAATTTATTGCTTTACCTTCCAGCATTTTTATTAGCATGAACTGTTTTCCAAAGAAATGATCAATTTCACATCAAATATTCCTTTTCATTCTAATAAAATATACTCTATGAACATACATTTAATAAAATAAAGCTTTGCAATAATCGGATCATCTGCTGAGATTCACTGTAAGAACACCCCTACAGACCCAGAGCCTTGACTACAAACAGGACCGAGGAACCGGCTGGTACAGAACGACTTGGTGAGGATAAGTTCAGCTAAAGTTTGGGCTGCTTTGGCCGCAGGATGTGAGAAGAAGAAACACAACAGGCTCCATGATGGTGGAGATTCCTTCTGGGTCCATTCTAGACAGCATTCATTCTAATAAAATAGACTCTCTTACAATATACATGTGAAAAGATATTTAAAGCTTAGCCATAACCCTTCTACAGTTCACAAAGTACACCACTGATACACAGCCCTTCATTTACACCGTGTAAATAATTTAGGAAGTAACTACGATGAAGACGTAATCTAGATGTTGCGGAAAAGTGCTTCATGAAGACAACCCGTGTTGAGGTTCTGGCTGTTTTGGCAGCAGGATGTGATGAATCTGTTTCTAGAGCAGAAGGAACCCAATTAAGAGGAAGAGAGCAGGCTTGACGAAGGTGGGGAGTCCCTCCAGAGTCGACACAGGAGCGCCTGAACAGAAGAATCAAATAAATATGGTTTCACTTGTTAAGGCAAAAATGTCCGCCACCATCTGATGAGTTCTTATATTTACACGAAGGAACGTTTGTGGTGTTCAGTCATGATGCACATCATGATATGGTTGATTTAAATGTAAATGCACATGATCCTGTCTCCCAGGTTATAGAGGTTTTTTTTTTTTAGATCGAATGTCTAAGCAAAGTCACACACCACTGGGCAGTATTTTTCTTTTTTTTTTTTTACCAGTGATAAAACATGTTCATAGAAGTCTACTTTCACCCCAAAATCCCTGGATGGATATACGATATGTAAAACTGTATTAAAAACCCAGGAAAAACAAGAATGGATTACCACAGAAAAAAAGTGAAACCATGAAAACAAAATATAAAGAGAAAACAGAGAGAGGAAAATACCCAACCAAACCAAGACTGTAGAACTGAGATTTAAACGGGGTAAGCTTTCTATAAAACATGGTTGTAAAAAGGTTCAAGTTAACCTGAAAACAACGATCAGCGGTAAACACCACCAGTACCCGACATCAGGAAGCGTTTTCATCTAACAGCTATAATCTCTGAGTTTCGTGTTAGCAACACTATCTGATCAAATAAAAGTCACTAAATACTTCTTTTTGTTTTTGTCAGGGATCTAAATACAATAACACTGCACATACTGTACACTTTCAGGGCAACCTGCTCAGTAGCACATTTCACGCTATCGGAGGATGAAAGTTTTAATAACTGAACAGTATTTGTTTTCCCTTCCTTGGTGCCGACGCACCTGGATTTCCCCGCTGCGGGACAAGAAAAGATTCCTCTGTTTCTTACCCGACTTGGTGGGCTGGGCCTGTGTCTGCTCCTCCTGGGCACCGGTGGTGGCCCGTACAAGAACGCTCAGCTGTTCCTCTGTCAGAGCTCCTCGCTGGACGCCGGTCACCATGGCGGCGTTGTCGGGGCCGAGGGCCGCCAGCTGGGTGACGGAGAGGGCCTGAAGGGCCAAAACAGTAAGGCTCAACGTTTACTCAGATTAAACAATGCTTAGTTTATCTCACAGGACGTGACTGAATAAATAACACACACACACACACAGAAGGAGGATTGTTCAATAATAAAGAGAAGTAATCTGAGGGAAAATGAATGAAAAAAAAGGTATTTGGTGACCTTGACTTATTGAACTGACATTACGTTTCTGGAGTGTCCAGATTTTAAACTTCAGAGCTTCAATTAGTCCATTTTAGTTTTCCTTTAAGTTTAATCATAGTATTAATACCTATATACCAAAAACCTAAGACAGTACTTGAGTCCATGACTGGTCTTAGCTCACAGCTGCTGTAAGTAAGGAGAGCTGGTCGGCTGAAGTTACTCACGGCAAAGTTTTCAGGAGCAATTTGGGGAATGCAGCTCTTGCTGATGAAGGGGAAGACAGAAGGGCTCAGGGAGGCCATTTCAGTTGCGTTCAAACCGGCTGATGGAGACAAACCAACAGGTAACAATTGAGCTGTGTGGACTTTTGATTGGTTAGCAGGTAGATTAAGTCATTTTACCGATGATGTAGTTCAGGTCAGAAACCTGAGCCTGAGTCCATTTGCTGGGAAGTCCAAAGGCAGACACAGCAACGTTTTTCAGCTGCTGTAAGACGTCAGCAGGACACTGAAGACCATCCATGGAGCCCACTGCATCGCTGTGAGGAGAGGACCCGCATTACCCCATCAACCCGAGACAACACCCTCAGTCCACGAGCAACAAATGACGCTCCCTCTCACTTCTGTACAAAACAACTTCAGCTCCGATTGGAAAATAATTGTAAACATCAAACACAAACTCTCGTCACAGAGCTGAAAATCTTTTTTTTTTTTTTTTTTTTTTTATTATTTAAAGTGTGATGAACGAAATGACTTGGCAGCTCCACAGACCTGAAGGCAGCCACCCTGAGCTGACCAATCTCGCTGGAGTTCAGGCCACAGACGAACCGGCCCAGCTGAACCATCTCTGCAGATCCCAGCAGCGGTGCTGTCAGGTTGTTATATTTAGCGACGCCCTTCCACACCGAAGGCAACTATTGGGACACGAGTTGTGTTTGCGATGAGTACCGGCGTGCTCGTCGCGGTCGAGCCGAGCGGTTTCTGTGACTCACCTGTGTATCGTTCCAGCCACAGGCGGCCATTTCGTCCAGGCTGTCCAGCGACAGGGGAAGCATTTCCAGCTCAGAGTTGGAGAAGCTCTGAGTTATGCAGCCCAGCTGAACGACGAAGGTCTCGTTCATTCTTAACACAGGGCCAAAGGCCTGAAGTGAATCAACACAAGCAGATTTCACTTGAACACAGTGAGCCAAAATTGTAACTGACTAAACCTTAAACAAGTCAGGATATTTAGAATTCCTTCTATTAATGGAAATGTTGCACCATCTGTATCATGTCTGGTTCAAATGTAAAGAAGCTTGACTATTACTAAGAATAAAAATGAAAATAAGATGATTTTCTTTTTAAACTGAGAATTAAGTCACAGAACCATTCCTCCCTTTAATGAACAAGATCATTTGGATGATTGTACCTCTACTGCCTTTTTATAGAGCACTCTCAGCTGGTCCGAGCTGTAACCAGGGACCGATCCGAGTACGTCTAAGGTAGCCAGGAATGTGCTGCTGGACATCTGTTGCAGCTTCGTTGGAGTCCAGAACACATTGTTCGGTCCCAGCTCTTCAAGAACTGTTTGTGTGGGTTCTGTAAGATTGCTGGAAGTATCCCCATTGACTGGGAAACACAGATAGAGAGGGGCAAACCCCGGTTAATTATTGAATATTGAATTTCATTTGATTAACATTTATTTTAAGAGATCGCTTTACATGGGTAGTGAGGGAAGTTTATGTCAGAAACAGAAAGCCAATAGAGGTTTTTAAGTTATAAAATATAACAAAACTTTGACAGAAATGAAAATCTAGTAGTAAGTTGAAGGTTAGCTAAGGCCTTTGCCTGCCTGAGTTTAATGGGAAAGTCTTGACCTCTTGACCTATTGTTTTTAGGAAACTACACACCAGTTTAATACGTTTAAACAACTGTAATATCTACAGCTTTGGAAGTATCAATTTAAGACAATAGGAATTATAAAAAATATTTTTTGAAAGCGCCTTAAGATTGAAAAACAGGCCTGAACAAAATGATTTAGTCATTTCACAGCAGTATGGATGATAAACTACGACTTTGAACTCTCGGGACTCAACAATTCGGAGAACCAGAAAGATAACGTCTGTTGTTACAACTGTAGAAATGTTAGGCTATTTGATATGTAATTCTTTTTAAATGTGCCTAGCAATTAGGTGGCTGAGAGGAAACCTGTTAGAATGGAAGTGCACCAGGAATCCAACCCTGTGCTGCTTATTACTGAAGAAGTCTAAAATAGAGAAGACCACTTTTACAGGGAAAGAACTGAAACAGTGTATAGTTAATTCTTACAACCACAACAGACTTTGCGCAGGTGAAATGATCAAAAAAGATAGGAACCAAAAGACTCCAAACAAGGAAAGAAGAGGCTTGAATAACAAATAAATTAAAAAAATCTAACTCTTCTTCTAAGACAGTGGTTTTCAGTTCTGGTCCGAAGGACCCACTGTCCGCCGTAAAAGGTAAAAGTATTAGCAGAGCTTGGTCAAAAGTTACATAGAAGAACCTGGTACAAAATTAGCTGTCTTTTCCAGGGCATGCCACCCATCTGTCAGAGCTTAGAAATATCTGCTCCTCACCTGCTCGCCTTTTACGTGCCGGGCTTGATGCGGCGGCGACGGTGAGATCAAAGATCTTCTTTTTAAGTGCATCTGAAATCTGGGTGAGGCGCGGCTTCAGGAAAACAAGAACATCCTTCATCCAAGGCTAAAAAAGGCACAGAGTAATCCAGAAAATAGTTTGTGTTACTTTTAAGTGACATAATGTTAAAGGGAGACAGGAGTAAATAAAGAAGGTAAGGAATGTAAGAAACACAGCAGATACAGACTTTATTTGGCAAAGTGGAGGTGACAGTGTCATCCAACAGAATGAGAGGGCCCACTGATTCCAATGTCTCGGCTGACCAATCAGAGGGACTCCTGCAGGCAAGACATGATCCTACATCAGCCTTGGCTTCCCCTGAAGCGGCTCCAGCCTTTACTGAGAGCTGGACCTACCCAAACACCTGCTTGACCAGTCGGATCAGATCTGCCCTGTGAGGCTGAGGAATGTGATCACAGGAGGCCATGGCCCGGAGGCTGAAGTCCAACACTTCAGGCGCCATGAGGAGCAGCGTGGAGGGTTTCAGCTCGCACAAGAGCGGACCAAGCCTTGAAACGTCTGAGCTGGTCAAGGTGGACGTGTTTCCCCCCTGAAAGGTCACAGGAAACTCTCACTGAGACGTCGCACATCTTAGTTTGTGCTGCAAAAATGTTGTTGAAACTCTCAAAGTGAATTATTTAAGTCCTTTTTTTCTGGAGAAGTATTAATGTGAGTGTGTGTGTGTGTGTGTCTACATTAGGCAGGCAAAGCAGAGCTCTTTCTGTGAGTGCGGCACGCGATGGGGCACGCGGAGGCAGGGAGGTCAGGTTGGCTGTTTCCATCATGTCCAGGAAGACCTGACACACCGAGTCGGGTAACTGCTTCACCGCTGAAGGCCTGCGACGAATGAAACGAGAGAATAGATTGTGCTGTGAGTAAACAAACAGTAAACACACAGCCACGCCTGTGACTAAAAACACAGCCACGCCCTCATCTGCTCACGGCAAATGAAGCAGCAGCATAGTGGGGATCCTCTCAAGCTCCGGCGCGGTGATGTTCTGGAAATAATCTGTCCTCTCTTTCTCCAAAGTCTTGAAAAACCTTCGTGCAGCACATTGTGCCTGAACAAACACAGCGAGGTACACTGCCATTAGGTGCAACTGATAATTGGCGCACGTTTCAGTGTCAGCGAACATCTACCTGGACTTTGGAAAGCCACTGTGGAGTCTCCGTTATGGATTGAGCCATATCCAACACGCTGCTGCCATTAACTTCATCCATCATCTCGCAGGTTAAGCCCTGAAGGACGGAGTTCAGCCTCCTGTCACAGAAATAAAACTGAGTGTAAAGCATAAAAAAAACCCAAAAAACGGAAATAGAGCACCACCGCTGTTCATCTACTTAAATACTCAACAGAATGTTTTTCATTCTGTAGGTAAAGAAAATACAAAATCAGGCTTTTTGTTGTGTTCAACCCCAATGTGTTTTAACATAAGAACTACATGTTCCTTGGCCAAATTGACGGGACGACAACTAAAAACTACTCTGGCTCTTCTATTGCCATTCCAAACTATATAGTTTACCTGTACTGGAGCTTCTTCAGGTCATGCATCTTCTTCGCCAGATAGGCAGCCTAAGATATCAGGAAAAACAACCACGGCAGGAGTGGTCAACACATAGTTGTCGTTTAAAACCTTCTTTAACAAGAAGCAAACAAAAAGTGACATGAAAACCAAAATGGAAGAGTTGGCAACGTCTCCAGCTCCACCAAGTGGCAACAGTAAATTGCCACTTGTGTCTAACACAAGTAACTGAGCGTGCATAATGCACAGCCAGAGTTCGTAGCTTTTCAGCTTTCTCTTAATTTGTATTTTGGTGGGATACAACAACAACAACAACAACAACAACAACAACAACAAAAAACACAACGTAGTGTTTCCTTGTTAAGTCAACATTTAAAAAAAATATTTGTAGAAAAACAGAGATAGTATCACATGGCTGGTATCAGACGGAGGATATGTTTTTTTAAGACCATATTTTGTACTTTTTCCATATAAATTTGTCTAATCTTTGATGGACGGATGGACAAATGGATGAACTGACAGATGGAACAATTAGACTCTGGGATGGGGAATGAAGTCTCAAAATCCATATCATTTTCTAACCTTCATTCTCTTTTGTTTTTATACTTATCCACACTTGGAGACTAATCTAATTCTGTGTTTTTTTTCAGTCTCCGGGGGAACCCTGGCAATATTACCTGTGGCAGACTCCAGGTTTTATTCTCCACTTCTTCCAAAGAGGTGATGTTTGCTTTTTCCAGATTCTTAAGAGAAACGCTACGAAGCAAAGGGCCGGCCAACTTCCGCACCAGCTCCGAGGGAGGAACTTCCCTACTCAGCTACAAGAAACACACAAACAAGAAAATGAAACGAATAAAAAAGCTCTTCAAGACATTGTCAACGTAAACCTCATACTCCTTCAAATAACTAACTTGGGTGCGTTAACATTGCTTCTGCCATTATTTTCCTCCTTACTCACAGTTTCCAGCATGGCCTTCAGCTGCCCTTTCCTCATTTGTTTTGAGATGGTCTTCAAGGTTTCCGTGTTGTTCAGGATATCCTGCGGTTTCACATTCTTTAAAGCACAGCTTGGCAAACCGGCCGCGACGGACTGGAGCTCCATCAGCTGCTGACCTGACAACTCATCACACTAAGAAGAACCTAAGTGAGAAACATGCTGAGGGGCAAGAGAACAAGAGCAGTTGTCGCCTTTAAAGGATCACCTTGTTCTCTCCCAGCTGCTTCTTGACCAGAGTGCGCAGTTGGCTCCTGGACCATTTCACGCTGGACCCCAGGTTTTGAAGAACAGCTTTGAGACTTTGTGCAGACACTTCTGACAGTTGTTTGGGTGACAGCAAAGTAACGCTCGTGCCAAGATCAGTCAGATCTTTAGCCTTACTGGAACCGATCAGCACGCTGTTCACGAGGAGCTTCTTCAGCTTTGGTCAGAGGACAAGAAGGATACAATACGATGACGAGGTGCACACTTGTCTCTTCTTTGGAGAAGACAGAGAAGATTAGGTGAGCGTGACAAACTGAAAAATACCTGGGAGATTGTGGGGCCGTCGCAGTCATCCAGCTGAGAAAGGAGTTTCTTGCTACTGTTGGGACTCAGGCCTGTAGCATCATAATAACAAGCCAGAGGACCAAGCCTGGGAAGAGTCATGAGCACCAATGTCATTAGCTTCAAAAGAAATGTAGCTTTCTGTAATGTCAATTATTACTAGTTCATCACTAATGTTACTCCATCCTTCCTGGACCCACAGCGCTCAACATTGCAAAAGTATTCATCCTCCTTGAGGTTTTTCATGTCTGTCACATCATAACCTAAAACTTTTATGTTTTTTTTTAAATTAGGGTTTGAAATTAAAGACTCATTTTAAGTAGAAGGAACAGGGTGGGAAAGGTTTTCAACAACTTTTAACAGATAAAAATCGCACGGCCTCTTTTATTCCCTAAACAACATCCAAGGCAACCAACTGGCCTCAGTCACTAGAACGTCACATTTGGATGTTTTACATGTTAAAAATATTGAAAACCACTTTCTTTTTCTCCGATGTCATGATTCTGCACTACTTTGTGTTGGTCTATAACATAAAACACAGTCAAATCTATGGAGGTTTGTGATTATAACATTAATAGATGGGAAAAAGTTCTGTGTAAGAATAATGTGGGGGAAAAAACAAACATAAAAAAAAAATCAATCATTTAAATGAGTTGAAGTTTTCTCCAAACTGAATAAATAAATACCCACTTATCAACATTCTCTGAGAATTTGGGGCACTTTTGAATTTTCTGAAGGAATGTCTTGCCCAGGCTGGGGTTCATCTTGGTGGTCCTGTTGGACTTGAGCTGGCCTGAGAGGACAAATCCACACAGCTGGAGGGGATAACAAAGAAAACCAGTAGGGGCAGACATTGTAAGAACAGATAGCTGATAATCCCAGTTTTAGAAGTGCTTTAGTATCGTTTGCGGACCAGCTTACAGTCTCTGTTGGAGAGGAATCTAAATCGTCCGGCTTTAAACTGGAGAGGAACGGCCCCATCATGGTCAGCGTCTCAGAATCCAGCCACTTCACAGCTGGTGCGCAGGGTTTCAGCATCGCTGGGGGAAAAAGGTGAGGTTTACACAGCCCACTTCATGCTTAAACACAGCAAAAGTAACAGCAACAGAGGCTTGCCACACCAGGAGCTGTGTTTACCTTGCACCTTCAAATTGGCGGCTGTGGTTCAACTGTCAGCACAGTCAGTTTTAAGTTACATCTTTCCATGCTGCTTCATTTCCAGTGAAGGAGACAAGAGGTGTGTGGAACCAAACATGCTCTAAGTTTTGCATGCATTCCTTAACTGATGTTCTCTCTTTAAAAAAAACACATTTCCCAATGCAAACACGTTTGCAAATGCTCACGCATGCTGAAACTTGCAAATGTGTTGGCCATCAAGGACAGCGCTAAAAAGAGCCATTTTTTGGTGCCACACCCAGGGACTTGCTTTTTGACCTGTGCTCTTGCCAAACCTTCCACCGTCACTTTTTGATTTATTAAGACTTTCAATGAAACATCTTTCCATTTGCTTCATACACTTTGTTTGTGCTCCCCCCCCCCTCCTCATCTTTCTACCGCTGGTTGTTTACCACTTTAGGGTAGTTTAGGGGGGATATCCTATTTAGGGTGTCATTAATTTCAGAACATTGTAGAAGGAATTTAGTTCTTCATTTTTTTTTCACATTTCCTCTTTCTATTTGTTCCCTTCTCTTACCATTAGAATGGAGAGTTATTTTAGAAAAAACAAGTTCCTCCATGTAAATCAATGAACATTTACGAGAAAAGATGATGACAGGAGGGTCATGAGATCACGTTAACGTTGAGTGGTTTTGAAACAGGATTTTATCCCAAAATGCGGCTTCTAATCAAGCTCAGAAAGTCTTACTTGATCTTGGACCAGAGGATGGCCTCATTGTGCAGCTAAAGTTGTTCTGCAGGACTTGTTCTTTGGCCCAGGCGAACACCTCAGCCCTTTGCTCCTCGCTCATGGAGGCGTACACTTCTTGCAGCATGTTCATCCTGCAGGGAAATGGCAGTCACAGTTTTAGGGAAAGTAGACATGAAGAAGACAGCAAACTGAACTATTATATTATACTATATTAAACTCACATAGGTCCCATGTTTTGCTTGGCTACTCTGGCAGGGAGCATCATTCTTGCAGAGGGCACGTCTTGCAGCACAGGTTTGGCAGCCCACAGCAGCGTGCTGTAGTCACTGCAGTCAAAGTAGTTTTCACGCTGTGCCGTCAAGGTGGCCCAGGACATAGGGGCCACAAAAGCTTCCACGTAGCAGCTGGATGGGTCCTGTGGGAATAAACAGGCAGCAAGGAGGTTAGACTGCTAGGAACTAGCAAAAATCCCTAAATAGGCTATATTGTTTTGTTCTTCTGTACTGACTGGGGAGTTCTTCATCATCCTTATCAAAGCGGGAAGGTTACTGCAATTCCACATCTTGTTTTGCAACAAAAGAGAGGGGAAAATAGCTTTAACCATCAACAATGAACAAGAAAATAATCCAATTATTTAAATAAAACGTATATAGTATGTAGTTAAAAGTTTACATACGCTGTAAAAAAGACAACTTTTTTGACTTTGCAACATTAAATTAGGCCAAACGTTCCTGTTTTAGGTCAATAAGCATTACCAGAATTAATTATTTTGGTTTTCTTTATTTTCTCTTCTTTTTCTCTCCCATGCCAGACGAATGAGAGTGAATTAAGGTTAGAACTGTACATACACTACAATTACTTAGGCTTGAAACAATGTAGGGAGCCCAAATGATCAAGGCGTGGCTTTGTAAGCTTCTAAAAGGTACGCCGATTTAGTACAAAATGGTTTAGTGACAATAAAGTTAATGTTTTGGCGCGGTACACCAGTCACACCACTGCTCTCAGGAGGAATGGGCAAAAATTCCAGCAAACTGTTGTGAGAAACTAGAGAAAGGATATTGAGTCAGGGCGAGTTTAAAGGCATTGCTAAAAAATACTAATAATTTTCAGAATGCTAAGTGACCTAAAAGAGGAAAAGATTGGTCTGGTTTAATTTTCCAACACTGAGCATAAAAAAGCTGTTTATGTTTTGTTGTTTTACTTCTTTTATTGTAAAGATTTAAAAACTAGAGATTGTGGGTGGGCTATTATTGGTGGATGTGTTCACACCCTGGTCTCAGCAGCATCCATGGGGCGTGAACTCTGTGAGTTTTTGCTTGTGGCTCCAGTGACCATATCCAGGGTATCAAGGAAGGTGGACAGGAGGCTGTTGGACTGGTTAGCAGTTCTGCCTCCTTCTAGCAGGTCACTAGAAGAGAAAACAAGAATGCTAATGAAGAGAAAAGGCTGCTGAGCAGAAATGGGTTCCGATGCTAAATGTTTCTGGAAAAAAAAACATACTCACAGTACATTTTTCTCTTAAATTAATTTCAAGTAAATGGGTTTAAAGTATATGATTGCGGTGAATTTATTGTTTGAAAACATCCAACAATCACCAGTTTTCTGTGTATTTTGAATCCAGCCCTTTCATGAGCAAACAAGATACAAATAAGAGATCATATATGCAAATACCTGTTATTGAAGATAGTCTTCAACATGGGCATCTTAGGCAAAGGGTATCCTGTAACAGCAAACCTTCACATTCATGAGTTGCACAAAGGAAACACAAACAGTGGAGCACCTGCTGTGCAAATATTGTCATTCTCGTTCTGCGCGATAATTTAGTCCATGTCCCACATATTCATGCGCGTCCCATTCGTATTTGTGGAAAGTTTTTTATTCTCTTTACTGCTTGAACACAAAAGGCAACATTTTTATTTGAGTTCAACACTTAAAGAAAATGCGTTAATAAGAAAATACAGCGAGGGTCCCCTTACCCTTATCGTAGCATTTCTCCATCTAATGAAACGAAAAAAAGAAAACTTCAGTGGGTATTTCTGCTAAGGGATTCAGTTTTGTATGTCAGAACAACCGGAGGTCAAAACTTTGACATAATGGGCTTTAAATACTGTATGCATCGGTAATTATGTGATAAAATAATGATATATGTCTAGCAAAGCTTAGTTCCATTTTTCACCAACCAACTAAACTAAAATTGTTTAAATTATTACACGCTGAAACCTTTTAATTCAGGAGAATTCTCACCAGTTTCTTGGCAATGAAGGCAGTGTTATCTGCAGACATCACATCTGGAGGCCCAGCTGGACACACAGTAGCTATAAACCAATAGAAATCAACTTGTGACCCCAAACTCTTACAAAATGGCATGTTTAAAACATATATTACACCATCAAGAAGTGGACTAAATGTCTGTGATGGCTTGTTACTAACCAAAGACTGTGCAGGCCATAATGAGCAGGAATAAGTGCGTTCTTCCATGTGGAGACATCAGGGAAAATCTCGTCTGTAAGACCATGACATTGCAAGAACATTAACATTCCCATTTAGGGCAAATGAGTCCGGCAAAAAAAGAGAAAGAATCCTTCAGTAACATTTCCACTTTCATTACGTTTATTCCATAACATAAATCCCAAGGTTTTCTTCTAAGTTTCTGGTTGTTATGGAGCCTGTCTCCAAGTGAGTCGCCTGCAATTTACTGATAAACTTCCTCCTCTGAGGTTTTGCAATCATACCTCCCTGGTAACCCCTCGTGTTACTCATCCTGAGGGAGACTTTAGGACAATCGAGGATAACAGAGAGCGAACAACAGATTTGTTAGCTCACAATGAAATTATGTCAGCTTCTCCCATCCTCTAAACACGCCTGCGTTCTTTATGAGATTTGATGAGGCTCTGTCCAAGAAATTTGCATCCTGGTATTTCCTTGCTTTCCTTTCATTCGACTTCTTATTTAAACAACATCTGATGAGCTCAGGAAACTGGAGAAAAGTACAGCAAAGACAATCGTTAGGTGTTTACCGCACAGTCCAAGTATTGTGTATGCCCTACTAAATAAAATATTCTCAAAACTAGTAAAGACCTTACTGATTTCTTAATGAAAGATTAGTGTCTACCCACAAATGATGTGTTGTCTTCATTGTGGACCTTTTGCAAAACAACATCATTACAAGCAGGATGTAGACAAATATGCAAATAACTTAATGAACAACTTGGCCTCTTTGAAATGTTTTAATCCTCGACAGTTTTTCCAAGAAATGTTATTAAAAGCAGTATAGACAGAAACAAGGAAACCCAGAACTGAACTAAACAATTTCTGCATAAAGGAGTAATTACATGAAAGTAGATTAGCTGACATCTTTGTAGCTCTTTAAAAAAACGATAATGTAAAGCCGCAGATGGACGAAGAAAAAGCAACGAGCTGACTGAACTAGGTGATGTCTGTGTAAATGAGTTGCTACTTACTGATTTTCCACCTTCTTCTGTGTAGATCTTTGAAAAACAGACAAAGTGAGATTGTGCGTGCTTCTCTCCTGCGCTTATCTCTCATCTGCTGGGGGCCGAATGGGTGTCTACCTGTCCCTGGCTTATTCAAAGCAGGTGTGGGGACATTGTGTGGTTGATCTTTAGTGGGTGGGTGGGGGCAGAGAGAAGCAAAAAAAGTCGTTGTTTGCAGTGGTGTTCTTACTTGATTGACTCGTTGGAAAACTGACGTAGCAATCATCTCATTACCTGTAAAACCGCTTCGATTATTGAATTTTAAATAGACACCAGGATGCTACAGCTAAACAGCTCTTTGTAGACAGCAGAGGTGGGTAGTAACTAGTTACATTTACTCAGTTATATTTTTAAACATGTACTTTTTAGGAGTACTTTTACTGCACTGTGTACTTTTTACTTTTACTTGAGGGATATTATCAAGAAGTATCGCTTGTCTAGTATAGCAAATATGTTGCTACTCTACCTAACGTGAGTAACTTCAATAAATAAAGAACAGACTTGTTTTATCCAAAAATGCACCGGAGAGACACATCTACAGTGTATGTTAAAGTGAGACCTCTTGTTTGTTCACAAGCTTTGTTGTGTCAATGCTGTTTTCTTTCTGCTGAGCTCATTGAGCCATTTGGAGGTAAAGTGAACATGCAGTCCTACTACTACTGCTAGTCGCTGCTGCGACAAAGTGCTGTACCGACAATCACCAATAAACATTTAAAAAAACAAAGTTTACAATAGAAATATAAAAAGGAATAAGAGCAAAAGTCTCAACATGTGTCATAAACCAAAGAATAAAAATGTGTCTTAAGGCGAGTTTTAAAAGTGGACAATAAAGGGGATCTCCTAATAACTTAGGAGCGGCAACACTAAAAGCTCTGTCTCCTCTGAGCAGGAGAAAATGGGTGAAGCAGCTCAGAGAGCTAAGATGGGGCAAAAACTTTAAAAAACAAATAAAAAAATCTTAAAATGAACTCTAAATTGCACAGGGAGCCAGTGGGAACCAGTGGAGGGAAGCCAGGATATGGGCGATGTGCTCCCTCTTCCTAACACCAGTTAAAAGATGAGCAGCAGCGTTCTCGACCAACTGAAGACGCTTAAGGGAGGACGGGCTGAGTCCACTGTAACGAGCATTACAGTAATCGAGTTGAGTTGTAATAAAGGCGTGAATTACTGTTTCAAAATGTTGTTTTAAGAGAATGGGCTTTGTCTTTGCCAGCTGCCTAACGTAATAAAAACTGGACTTGACCACTGTCTATTTTAAAACCCAAGTTTGAAGCAGTCCGCCTTAAGTAAGGCGTCAAGGGGCCCAAATCAACAGAAGATGGTTCACAAGAGCTGCTGGGACAAAACACCATCACCTCTCTTGGTGAAGATTCTCAGTCATCCAGGTCATGATCAATCCAAAAAAGGTTTAAAAATAAAACAACTGGACTTCTATTCTGAGGCTGAAGGCGTTTCGCTTCCCTTTCAGGAAGCTTTCTCAGTTCAAAATGTCTGGAGTAGTGTGGAGTTACAAGCTTTACAGACCTGCAGGCGAGGCCTCATTAGAGCTTAGACTCATGCAAATTCACCCGGAACTGGACTCCCCAACGATGGAGAGTTGTTGGGCTCATCGTTTGCCTGGCTCACAGGGGGAATGTTGTGGTCACATATGTGGAGGTGTAACGTGGCAGGAATCAAACCTATCGCTGTGTTGTACGTTTTTGAAAGTTGTCTATAAAGCTTGGGACTCCACACTACTCCAGACATTTTGAACTGAGAAAGCTTCCTGGATGGGAAGCGAAACGTCTTCAGCTTCAGAATAGAAGTCCAGTTGTTTTGTTTTTAAACCTTTTTTGGAACCATCACCTCTGTTTTCAGTAAACAGTGGTTATTGTCATTGGAAGTACTTTGCACGTTTTTATGTTGAAAAACATTATTCAGCCTCAATTTGTTACTTTGTAATTGTTAGTCTTTGAAATACCAGAACCTGCACATTACTTAACATTTTTGCCTGACTGATTAAATCTTTTTCAAATGTTAAATTGGTTGTTATGATTAGTTACTCAGTACTTGAGTAGCCTTCTTACCAACTACTTTATTCTAGAGTAATTTCGTAGATGACTATTTTTCACTTTAACTTGATGAAAAATATGTTGAAGTAGTGCTACTCTTACTTAAGTAGAATTTCTGGCTACTTTACCCACCTCTGGTGGACAGTGAAGTGTTCCCCTCTCTCTAGACCAGGATCTGCAGACAATTTAATCCAACGGGCCATTTTTGCGCTAAGTCCAACTAAATAAAAGTTGTTTAGAGCCACAAATGTTACATGATCTATTGAAAAAAAAACAGCAACAAACAAACTATAGTTTCAGATAAACATCTACTATAGCAAATGTGTTCTTTTTAAATAACCACCATTATATAGTAATACTCAATAAATGAGAATATTTTGCAATAACTCAGTTCACTAAAGAAAACCCGTTACACAGATAATCAGAGTGATTATGTTTTGAAGCCTTTGTTTCTGTTAATTAGGATTTTTTCCACCTCCAGCTAATAAAACACATTTAAGGTTAGAATATTGCAATAAAAAAGTAAAAATTTCCATACAGAAATGAAAGCTTAATGAAAATTATTTTTAAGACCGGGTTTAAGTTTATTTTTTTCCAAAATGTACTTTTAATCTGACAAACAAGCCTCTTAGAAATGCATATTCTAATTTATTGAATATGACTGTTATTTATATTGTCATGTTCAAAATAAAGAAAAACACAATTTTTGCACAAAGATGATGGATACATTTTCTTCTATGGGACAAGGATAGTTTTGGGATATGATGTAAAAGCACAGTTTCAAACCTAAGGACAAAAATAAACATACAGTAGATTATATATATATATATATATATATATATATATATATATATATATATATATATATATATATATATATATATATATATATATATATATATAAAAGAGAGAGTCAACCCTGCATTTGAACCAGCAGGGAGATGAAACAAAAGTACATCACCAAATTTAAACTGTTGCAATGTCTCAATTAAATAGAATTAGCTGAAATGAGACGTCATTAAAACTTTGGAGAATCACATCAAAAAGACTTGGCTTAAGTGTCATACAGCATGGTTTAGCACCCGTGGGACTGCCTCCTCCTTTCACCATCAGGCTTTAGTTGGAACCTTTGAAGCATTCGTAGAAGTTTGACATTGAATGATCTGGACACAAAAAAAGATGGTTCATCACTGTTCATCACTACTACTGCAGATTAAACCCAATCCACTGTTGTCGCTCTAGAACTCATTCTTCTGAGTCTGTAGAAAAGTACAAGGAGGATGTTGTTGGATCCTTCAATCCGTGTCAATGTTTCCTTTCATTACGGAGCCAGAAGGTATGGTTAGGGACGAGAAGTGATCTGAAAAAGATTATTGACAATTATAAGCATTAAAAATTCTCTTTGCTGAATTCCCACCAACTTGGATGATGTTTTTTAACTGTGTTAAATATACTATTTTACACATTGATGTCACTTCTATCTGTCCAACATTTTGTCTCTTGATCAACGCGTCCCATGTGACAAAACCAGTTGTTTTTGTTTCTAAAAATGTCAGAAGTTACACATTTTTATGTAACTTTAAAAGGCTGGAGTTTATAAGAAAACTGAGCAGAATAATATGTATCAATAATGTTTGTCCGATAAAACAAAACAAGTGAACACCTTTATTCTGTGTGTGAGTTATTTTCATTTATGTCAGCTAGGATCCAACTCAGGTTAGAAATGTAACCATGATAAAGTCCCCCTTGGCATTTTTTAATGTTTTGTTGCCTTACAGCCTGGAAGTAAAATGGACATGAACATGTAAATGAAAGATGCATTATCTTAATACTGCGAAGCAAACTACAAAATAGGACAAAATAACAGAAAACTTCAGGTTGTCTTGGATAAGTCTCTACTAGCTGATTGAATCCTTCCAGTGAAATCTTTGCCCATTCTTCAAGGTAAAACTGCTCCGGCTTCTTCATGTTGGATGGCTTTCTCTGGTGAACAGCAACCTTCAAGTGTAACCACAGGTCTGGGCTTTGACTAGGTCATTCCAACACATTTAAATGTTCCGCCCTAAAGCACTTGAGTGCTACTTAAGCAGTGTGTTCCGGGTCATTGTCCTGCTGGAAGGTGAACCTCCGTCCCAGAGTCTCAAGTTACAGGCAGATAGACGGGTTCTGCTTCAGGATATCCCTGTATTTAGCACCATCCATCAAACATCCCCTCATCATGATGCTGCCCCCGCCATGTTTCACAGTGGTGTTCCTGGGGTGATGGGATGTGTTAGGTTTGTGCCAAACATAGCATTTCCCTTGGTTGCCAAAAAGCTCCATTTAGTCTCGTCTGACCAGAGCACCTTCCTCCATACATTTGGGGAGTCGTCAACGTGCCTTTTGGCAAGGGTTACCTTTGGTCTCTGTGCTGCTGCTCTGATTGATGCTCTGCTGAACCAGTCTGTGTGTTTTTGTGGGCTGGCCTCTCTTAGCAGGTTTGTTGTGGAGCAATGTGCTTTCACCTTTAAAGATGATGGTGCTTCAGGGGAACATTAAAGATTAGGATATTTTTTAAACCTCCCCCTTACTTTTACCTCTCAACAACTTTGTCCCTGACTGATTGGGGAGCTCCTGCCTTTTGCTTAGTGGTGCGGCAGCCTCTGGGTCCTTTCAGAATAGGCGTATTGATGCTGACAGATGATCTGACAGATTGCACACAGTGGGGCTTCATTTGACTAATTTTGTGTTTCTTCCAGGTAATTACTTAAATTTGAACCTTTTTGGGTCTCCATAGCAAAGGGGGTGGAGACATATGCACATACCAATTTTCAGTTTTCATTCTTTTAAATTCTTTTTTTTTTTTTTCTAATTTCAATTAACTAACAGAATATTTTGTGCAGGTCCATCACATAAAATAAGATTAAAGAACATTGGAATTTCAGGTTGGACTAAATAGGTAAAAAGCCAAGGGTGTTGAAAACTTTTACAAGGCGCTGTATGTAAAGTGGGATGAAGTGGGATGGAGCAATAATCCAATGAGTGTTTCAGTTTATAGTTTACCTGCAGCAAACTCACGGATGTCAGACGGTCTTTTCATTAGCAAGTGTCTGTTAAATGAAAGAGAGAAATTAGATGAGCATTTTTACAACTACAGCTTGATGTTTAGACCCAGGGCCTGCACTACACAGATTTAAAAATATTTTTTTGTGAAAAGTGATCATTAAAGCTACTCCTTAGATATTGTAATATCACGTGACTAAATTCTTTAGGATGATAAAATAAAATAAAAAAAGCAATGAATTAAAGTAAACATCAACCTGAGCTGGAGGCAGGTTTCAGGTTATTGTGCAATAGTCACAATTCAAACTACACTAAGTCACATAAAACAGATAAAATATCATTATGTACTAGACAAGGAGACATTCCTACCCTACAGTATTTAGAGTATATTTTAATACAGAAAACACTTTGTCAATAAATGCCTTGAAGTAGTCAAAGAGCAAAATAACATTAAGTTGATCTATTTTTTGTCTTGCAGCCAATGTTAAACTGAAAAAAAAGTTTTAACATATGACCACTTAGTCTAGGAGATCAACTACTGTAATAAATGGTAAATGGGCTAAACTTATATAGCACTTTTCCAGTCATGTTGACCACCCAAAGCGCTGTACACTATATCGCTCTCAGTAATACGCACACATTCATACACTGAGACGCAGCTCAGTAGGCAGCTTTCGGTTAAGTGCCTTGCACAGGGGCACACCAGCATGTGGCAAGCGGAAGCTGCAATCAAACCCACAACCTTCTGATTGACAGACAAATACTCAACCCATCAAGCAACAGGTGGCATAACGACTTTTTTTTCTGACTGCAGTTCTGGTGCTTTTGACACCACAAAGGGAGCGTAGGACAACAGCAACACTTTACAATAAGGGACACAAAATTTGATTAACTAACAGGGAACGCCTTGGGACCTAATCATGCAATAATTGGTACTTAGCCAGTATTTACTGATGGCTACTCAGCCCAAATTTATTAGGGGACTACTAGTTAGTTACATGGGAAACAAAGAGGAGCTAATCAGGAACTAATGGATAGTTAACCATGGACAGTAGTATACACAGCCCAGCCTCTTTAACCAGTACTTACTGGTGAATAAATCTGCACCAGTGATGTCACAGCTCGTAATTGTCAAAAACCTGTTTCCTAGTGATTACTGATTTTATTGGAATCTCTTTTTTGTAAGCTTATGGATGAAAGGCTTTAGCAATTTTATATTCTTGTACTGCTGTCATCTTAACCATGTCTGACAATCACTTACTGAGTCCCAAATCATTGCCTGGCTATTATTTTGTTAGCTTCATGTAGTAGAACATCATCCCAGGTACTTACTGAGGAACCAATCTTCACTTAACCAGTACCTGACTAATATCCAATATTAACCAATACCTTTCTGATCTCTTATACATAAAAGATTAATTTAACTGATCCGTTAGGTACAATTTCTGTGATATAGGTAAGGGATGCCGAGAAACCCTGGCTGACCTGTACTTGATTCAATTGGTCATAATTTACATTTATTATAATTAAAAACCAAAGGCAACCTAATAAACTACTTCCGTTCTTTATTTTCTTTGAGTTTTTCCCATCTAATCCATCTTTGTGTCAAGGAACGTTTTTCTTTAAGCCGTTAACACTGATCAACTGAAACGTTAATAATAATTTTCTGTTAAAACAAAGAGGAAATAAACCCACCTTAGAAATCCGCCAACAATTTCATCCACTTCAGGGTGAGCTCTCAAGTACTTCTCGTTGCTGATTCTCGTCTGGATCTGAACCAAAAACAAAACCGTAGTTTCGGGAATAAACCCGACAATTAAAGCGACAGTCTCTTCGGTTAGCTCTCACTCACACGGTCAGCTCCCCCCCCCTTCCTCCAGGAAGAGTTACCTTAAACTGTCGCAGTTGTTCTTGCTGCTCGGGGCTTAAAACACTAACGTTGACTTTCGTCAGGGCATCTTTTCCATGCTCTTCCATGTCTTCTCAAAAAGCATCTGATTCTTTCTCTAAATGCGGCACATCCTCGTGTTGCTGCACAGGACTGAAAATATAATCACCGTTTATCTGTTTCCCAAAGACCGTTGCCATGGAAGCGGACGCGTTTAACGACACGCCCACGAGGGGGCGTAGTTGAGTCGACTCAACAATAAAAATAAGGTAAATTTAAAAGCACTCAACTGTGGAAGCTAATTTCTGCATTGTGTTTATAATTGTCTTGATCATGAGATAGAATGTTAGAATTAATTTGACTGTAATTAAATATATAATAAATATGTTATGCTCTCTATACACTATATGCATACTCATGAGTTATTTTCTTATAATTATGACCTATAATTATTATATTATATATTTTTTTCTATTTTATAGATATGACATTGTATTTTAGAATTACGTGATACTAAATTATACTATGGTGTCAGCATAATGAGATTTCTAATTATAAGGAACCAAAGTCGCAATTGTGATGTTACTAATTTTTTATTATTTATCAGTTCATCCTCTTACCCTTATTTGAAATTTTAGTTGCAGGGATCACAGATCCAGCAGGGATACCTCCATATCCCTCTTCCTGTCCCTTTCAGCTCATTCTGGAGAATTTGATGTTTAAAGGCCAGAAGCCATGTATAATATAACATGGGTTCTGGATCTGCCCCAAGGTTGTAGTTTTTTGCAATAACAAACACAAGCATAGCCTGCACTACTACTGCAGATTAAACCCAATCCTTCTCTCCATATCCTGCTCCATCCTCCCACTGCTTGTGAACAAGATCATGGAATCATCAACACGACTGAATTTCTTTGATGGGGGCAGACACAGAGACCCAACCAGGCTGTGGGGTTATGTGGAAGAGCATTTCTGTAGGTTTTATTGGGTCGTGCCTGGCTTAGCTGCAAAAGCCAAGGCTTGATTGCAATGCAGTTCCCTGCAATGGCTTACATGCAAAGCTCTGCATCACTAAATTTGCTCTCTGTAATTTATTTAACCAATTTTGAGATATCTTCATTTCTCAAGACCAGATAGTGAACAGGGTGGGAAAAATGTAAAGCTCTTGAAACATCAATGGTTCTTTGCTTGATATGAAGATTGCAATACAGCCAGAACCAAGTATTGTCCGATAGGTGAGAATAGAGCAGCAGCATCACTGTCCACAATCATGCAGTGCAAGGTATGTGTAAGAGGCTGAACACCTCTAAGATAGAACTACATGGTAGAAACCATGGATTGCACTCTTTTTTCCCCAACTTATAGTTAAAAAAACCACAATGCAGAATGCTGATGGTCTACTTGGAGCTTGACGTTTTGAATGTAACTGCATCAGGATCTGTATGGTTATATAAAACACAACATGAAAGCCAAGCCACAACAATCCAGTTTCCACTAAGTGAAGCTAGAAATTACAGTACTCTAACAATACAAATCATAATATATTATTCTGTCATAAACCAAAATGTATCAAAATTGACAAACTTTGTTATTATGCCAATCATTGCTGTTTCATAAAAATGCAGTTGATTACAAAGCCCTTTGGTGGTTTTCCAGGCACGTCCCGTTGGACGTATATATATATATATATATATATATATATATATATATATATATATATATATATATATATATATATATAGGTCTTCCCTAGGAATGCCTTGAGATCACCCAGAATGAGCTGGGGGATGTCGCTGGGGAGTAGGATCTCTGGGATTCTTTCCCACCACTATTTGTCATTAATAATGGATCAAAGAGGTAGCAAAATTTAAGTTATTAATTATTAACTAACTAGAAATTAAATCATTACTATGCCATAGTAGGCTACCTTATTATTATGAACTAGCTAAGTCAAAATATCAAATAGCCAAGTCATCAAAATTAGAATGCATCTCATAAAGATGATTTTGCTTACTCATAGTTAGTAGATAAACTTTATTTCTCTTTCGTATATGTGGCAGAAAGTTCTAGAAATAGGTTTCGTTTTTTAAGAAACTCAATAAACATGTATAAGCAAAATATGTGATGTCGTAAACCCACCTCTGTGGTTGATTTTTCATTTTCAAAATAGCAGCCATGGACAATAAAGAAACAAACAAAATAAAAAGAAACATAAAAAACTAATTTTATCACAGGTTTAAGCATGGTGCCTATACAGAAATGAATTTACAGCCTGTACACGTTTTTCCTGAGTGTTCCTCTTCCAGCTCTGTCCCTTTTCAATAATGTCACCTGGTTTCTGAAACTACTAAATGGCATCTTGTTTGTTCATGGCTCCATCTGCAGGAAGAAGTAACTTTTGTTGTTGAAGTTCATCGCTTTTAATTGGTCCATCTCAGTTTGTTCTTCCTCATGTTCCTCCTCTTCTTGTGAGTCACTCGGTGGGCTCTGTTTATAGAGCTGAGGGCCAGAGCCAGACACCAGAGTTTCTTGTTCAGAGGCTGAAGGGATGGAAGGGGGAGGTGGAGACAACTCATCACTGTGGGTGATGGCACTGAGACTGAGAAGTTTGGACATAAACCTGTCTTTGTGTCTGGAATAAAAAAGGAAAACAATGGTTCAAATAAATAAGCTGGCTAAATCTACTGGCTGAGTCCTAAAATTCATAAAATATATACATTTATTGGCTATTATGCAAACATATTTTAGTAATAAAATAATTCAGATTCTCCAACCTAAAGATGTAGACGGCCAAAAGGACAGACATGACTGCAAAAAGAGCGGAGATCCATAAGATGTGATACTGTGGTTTGCATAAAACATCTGAGCTGGTGCACATCTCAGTTGTCGTACCTGCAGCAAAAAGAGAAGAAAACCACAAGAAATTGTTATGGTTACATGTACAACTGGGTGTTATAAAAAAGGTGCTATTTCAGGATAAGCAAATCTCTTGTGGCCTTTTTAGCTGTTGAGTCTCAGTTATTATGACGTCATGGTTTCCTGTTAAAACCCAATGGGATATAGGGCAGTTTCAGGGTGTTTCCTCCCACTTCTTCTGCTTTTCTGTCAAAGTTGCATTCAGAGACAATTTACTGACAGCTCACTAACCATCAATGTAGTGATCATCGGGAAAACCAGAGCCCAAGTCTTCGGTAGTGGGCAAGCCATCCTGATAACAGATAAATTAACGATTTTAAAAACAGGAAAGACGTATATGGTAAATTAAAGGTGAGCAAGTTTTGCTTTCTAATTAGAAGTTAAAATTCCTACCATTGTGGTCATCAGGTCAACCTCCTCTACTACATTAGCTGAAAAGAGACATGAACAGATAGCATGTAATCAGTAACATATTTTCTATAACAAACCGTTTTACTCATATAGTTACATTTGTGAAAAATCAGTGCACATTGTAAATTTTGCTCATGGCAAAAAATGAGTATGTATGTTCATAATCTTTCATCATTTCCATTTGATAGCTGGATTTTAGCAGTTTGCACCAAAATATTTGGTAAATATGGTTGAAGTTGAACTGCCGTTAAATGCAGAACACGGCTTTGATTTAAGGAGTCACAAACTGGGAAATAATATGGCCCAATGGGAAATAATATGAAATTTTTTTTCCAGAACCTTTTGTTTTTGGATAGATACAGATGAAAAATAAATGATCTATTTCACATATTATCATGTTACAACCGCTAACCTCTGTGTATTTATATTTTTTTACACAACAGACCAACACAGAACAGCATGTAATACTGAATAATTTTTTTTCTACCTATCAAATCTGAAAGGTGTGGCATGCCTTTAGAGGTGAACCTACACCTCAGGCTTACTAACACCTTTTCTTTCAAATTTAGTTTCATCTGTCTTAGACAATGTTCATTGTCCCATAGAGATAACCCTTTTTTCACACGTCATTACATATTCCAAACTGCAGTTATAACTGAATTGAAACATCTCACAAAAAGTGTGGCACCACAAACATCAGCAAACAACCACCGTAAACATAAACATTGTTTACGGTAAACATAAAGACCATTTCCCCCATATTTCCTACAAACACAGCCTCATTGATACATCTGACAGATCTCTCCTCCTCTCCTTATAAACATACTATGAAACAACACATCATAGGAAACACAAAGAAATGTTCAGGACTCTTTGCTGCATGCGAGCCGTATGGTTGCTGTGTGATTTGCATCAATCAAGCTGGGAGTGGGAAGGTGTACGATTTTGGATGCGATGTGTGAGATCTTGATGAGTTTGTTCTTACTGGTGACTGTATATTAAATAATGCTTTTGTGAAGTAGCAGGGGGAGATCAGTGGCAACAGGCAGGGATCTTAATTTACGTATGTGTTATGCCATCAGAGCCATGGACAAAATTCATATTGGATTGGAAGCAATAGGAGTTTGGGACCCTCACAGGCACAAAGGACCTCCCTTCTCAGCAGGGTTCCATGCTATATAACTTTGCTCCCACAGTTCTCTCAATCTTCAACATTCCCTCTTCCTGGATCTGCTCTGGAGAACAGGGCCTGCGGGGCTGGGACTGCCAGCCATGCCCTGCATGGCAGCGGGCTAAGAACCAACGTTTCCCCTTTTCCATTGTTCTCCCTTGGATGGCCAAAGTGGACCGACCTCAGACGAGGCACCGACAGGTTCGACAGAGAAACCAAAGGAAAAGGTTAAATGGTTTATTGGGAAATGTTTGTGTAATGCGTTTACCATCCATCCATCCATTTTCTGACCCGCTTAATCCCTCATGGGGTCACAGGGGTGGCTGGTGCCTATCTCCAGCGTTCACTGGGCGAGAGGTGGGGTACACCCTGGACAGGTCGCCAGTCTGTCGCAGGGCAACACATAGACAGGACAAACAGCCATTCACGCACACACTCACACCTAAGGACAATTTAGAGAAGCCAATTAACCTAATAGTGATGTTTTTGGACTGTGGGAGGAAGCCGGAGTACCCTGAGAGAACCCACACATGCACAGGAAGAACATGCAAATTCCATGCAGAAAGACCCTGTTTTGGACTTGAACCCAGGACCTTCTTGCTGCAAGGCAACAGTGCTACCACTGCTCCACTGTGCAGCCATTAATTAATGCGTTTACATGGTGAGCTAACGGTCGTAGCTCATGAAAGCATTGTGATACCATGTCATTGCCGATGTGATTCGATTGTGTTTTTATGGTTATAACAAGCGTTATCTCCACAGGGGTTTCATACATTGATGGGATATTAATGTATGTTAACCGGCCCAGTCATTATGACTAAAATAAAAGCCGAAGCTTTTAAAGTTAGCGCCGAAAATCTGCTAGCCAAAATGCTATTAGCTTCTGGTAACTTCCGATTTTCGGTTATTCAACAAAAGCCGTTTTAAACATCTGGCTTGCTTCGTTTCGCTCCACCATCGTTCGATAGTGCTATGAGCGTTATTACCGCATTAATATGGAATATTAATGTCGATTTAAAGGCGTTTTGTTTAACTTTTAGAGTAACCGATTTTAGCGACTGATCGCTGCAGCGACCCCTACCTCCCGGAGGTATAATCGCATTGATAAAATCGAGCGTCCCTAAAGTAATGATCTTACTGATTAAATCATTCTTAAAAATGTTATTTCATCAAATAATGTTTTGTGTAACTCGGGATTTGCATTGTGAACAGGTTGAAAACATGGCAAATGTTCTAAATGAGTGAAGCTAATTTAAGCTCATTCCATATTCTTTAAGGTGAACTTTGGTTCTTTAACTCAAACAAAATGTTATTTCATCAAATAATGTTTTGTTTAACTCAGGATTTGCATTGTGAATGGGTTGAACACATGCCAAATGTTGTTCTCAATTAGTTAAGCTAATTTAACTCCATTCCATGTTCTTTAAGTCAGATCTGCATTGAACCTGGATTCACTGAATTATTCTGATGATGATCAACCACTTTTGTTTTGCTTTTTTTGTTCTTTGCATGTAAATAGTTCCTTAGCTTAGCTTCCTTTTATCTTCATTTTGCTTAGTAGTTTAAGTTTTCACTAGCCTAGTAGAGAGGATTTATTGATTGAAATATAGTGTTAATTCAGATAAACAGCATTACATAGTGATGTTCTCTGGATGTTAATTTTAATTCTGTTAATAAATTCTTGAACTTGAAGATAAGTTGACACTCCTTATTCTATGTGTGTGCAGAGTTTGCTGTTAAAAGATCGCCAGTGCTCGTATTATCCCTTTCAACCATTGTCCTGATATCAGCTTAAGAGCTGATAATCACCGGACAATACTTAACAGACATAGAGTTATTTATTAAACATTAAATAACTTTAAACAGTGTATAATTGCACAACATATGAGATACAGCTTCGGTTGTGCATGTTTCTGTTGTTGTTTTTGTGTATCTTCCAACTCAATAAACTCTGCCCTGTCCCTGCTGACGAAAACCATTCCCACAGCATTTCTACTGAGGATAAATTGCACAGATAAGCCATACTTACATGTTAGGTGACTCCTAAAGGGAATTAGTTGCACTTGATTTTATGTTAGCAAGTTACAGTAAAGGAGCTAAAAACAAATACATGGCACACAGAAGAGCAGTCCTATTTTCCTTCCACTTGAGATGCATGAATAGCTTTGCATTGGTCTGTCATATAAAATCCATACAAAACACACTGAAGTTTGTGGTTGTAATGTTTCAAAATCTGGTTCAAGTGGTATTTATACATTAGGAAGCCACTATACATTTTCACTCGTTGGTGTTTCCCTTTATATTGTGAGCAACTGCAATACTCCAAAGTGCTTCACTCCAAATTAAGTTTGCAATCAGTAACACATTAAACTAACTTGGCCAGCCAGATTGATAATGTGCAGCACTCTAGCTCTGCGCATCATCTCGTGTGTGTTTGTGAATAAATACCGCGAGAATTCAGTTATCAGGCAAGGTTAGAATCTGTTGAGGAATCCTCTTAAATAAGTTTGTTTAATAGAAACCAGAAAGACCATCACAGCAACATCACTGCAGGCTAGCTCTGATTTACTATCAAGTTAAGGTGAGGTGGCGGGGCATTATAAGCTGGTCATCATTGAACCTCAGAACAAAGAGGAAGTTTCGATATTCAACATACGGGAAAGATCTTTCAAAAATCTGGAAACCATGTGCTCCTTAAATCACTTGTGTTTATATTGTGTTTATATTTACTGCATACTGTGCACAATAGGCACACTTATTCATGCTGGAAACACAGCAGGAAGAGTTAAAAGGGAGCGGGCATTCACAGTTCTAACTTCTTGGAAAAATCCATTTTGTAAATTTCTTAACTAGCATTGTATTTGACTTAAGTTTAATTGACCATATTTGTACGTGCTCTTTCTTAGTGTTTACTGTCCTTTATTGTTCATAGTCTTGGTTGTGTTTTAACTACCGCTGCAAAAGCAAATTTTCCCTCTGAGAGACAGTCACACTCTGAACCTGAAGATCAACAAGTATAATAAGGATTAAGATATGCACAAATCTTAAGAAACAGTCTGATTCTGCACTCTTTAGACATATGAGTGTTTTATCTACCTTTCCAACTCCTGGCAAAGACGGGTGAAGTCCACTCACTCCACTGACCATCATATTGTTCTTTAGTTCTGAGTTGAATCAGGTAATCGACATCAGGCAGAGCATCTTTGATTGTGTGGTGGTGATTTCTGACCTCAGTTACCTGTAAGGACACGTACAAATCATTAAACAAGTCATCAATTGGCAGAAACAGTCCAAATTCCTCAGTATTTAATGCATGACTGAGATGTTCACGAATCAAATATACCTGTTCACTTGAGGAGATTAAAGGTCTGTAGCTGATCTCATAGATTATGTCATAAAAATAATCTTGCTCCTTCCACGATATTGGTAAGTTCCAGGTCACCATTATCGTGTTCTCTAGCCTCTCCACTGGGTGGGCTGACACGTTGGATGGGGGGTCTGGCTTCACTGGAGTAGCAGAGGGGGGTTAAAGTTATTACAAAAACCTTATTATGAGTGAAACAGTCATGTAATAACTTACAAATATCCAGAGGTGTGAAATGGATCAGGGGACTGATGGTGTTGCCTAAGAAGCTTCTGACACACAGGAACGCCTCATGGAAAGTCCTCAGCTCATCCTCGTTGTGCTCCACAGCACACCAACAGCACGCGCGCTGAGACGAGTATGAGCATCGGATTTGGTCGAAATTCTCTGGCTTTCCATGAGAAGGACTGGAAACAAAAAAAGAAAGCAGTGGTTTTCAGAAAAGATGGAAAAATGCAAGGGATGAAGTTAGAGACAAATAGGTTTTGCACAAAGAAAGCTCACAATTTTAATCCAAGTGACCAAAACACAGTTAATTATGCATGAGCTAACAAACTTCAACCCTGTATAATTTTTTAACTGTTAAATGTGTCATGGGGAAAAACATGGGGTACAACATTTTCATCCAGAATTTGATAATTTACTGAGTTTGTTTAGCAGAACTATCTGGTTTTATTGCTTTAAGTCTGAAAACATCAGTTTCATTAGCACAGGTGAGTAGTATCTAGTTACATTTACTTGAGTAACTTTGGGGAAAAATACTTATAGGAGCAGCTTTACGGCATCATGCTTTTTACTCCAACTTGAGTAATATTATTTTGAAGTAATGCCACAATTTCTGGCTACTCTAACATTCACAAAATGATGAACAAACACATTTTAACTAAAATTGCAAAAGATACAGACACACCCTTCTGTGACTTCTGGTTTATAAACCAGCTTTATTGTTCTAATATTATTTTCTATCTACAGAGCTTGCTGTGCCATTTGGAGGTTACAAGAAAATACAATTAATGGTAGATATTGTGAGTGGAAACCCTTTACCCTGTTCTGATTTCTGATTTCTAACATGTATACATTACCTACTGTTGGTATGAGTTTCAAAGGTTTTATGTCGTGGAAAACTGAGATTTGGAAATGTGTGTTTCTGTCATTTTATTCAGATTTTTACAAAAATTTTTATTTCATTAGTCAAAATACCAAAACCTGCAGATCATTTGATCTTTTTGCCTGTCTGACTGCATAATTTTACACTAATCAGATTAAACAATACTAGTGAAGTACTTAAGTAGCCTTTTTATTTATTTTTTATTGTTGACAGACAAATTTTTACTTCTACTGGAGACTAAATATATTTAGTAGTACTAATCTTGTGTACATATTTGGCTACTCTACCCACCTTGTGATTATACATGTAAAAAATGTGAATATTGTGAAAAAGTTTAGTGTTTTTGTCACTCATTTCAGAAAGTGAAATTTAATATATTAAGATTCATATTCAACACTTTTTGTCATTCTTATGTTATATAGAATCAAATAAGGAATATCACAAGCCTTTATTTCTTAATTAATTTTGATGATTATGGTTCACACAATGAAAACCCAAAATTTGATGTCCTAAAAAATAATATTACATAACACCAATTAAAAAACAGTTGTAATATATGAATGTTATGTAATTGTTGTATTATGGCCTACACAAACATTGGGTAGACTTCTGACTTGACAGATATGCGCAAGATATTCAGCCACACATGGTGAATTCTAAAGAAGGGGTTGTTCACAAACTGCAGCCTTGAGAGGATTGTCAAGCAAATCCCTTCAAGAATTTGGGGGAGCTTCATAAGGAATGGACTGAGGCTAGAGACAGTGCATCAAGAGCTAGTAGGCACAGACAAATCCTACACATGGGCTGTAAGTGTCTCAGCTGGGCCAAGGGGGAAAAAAGGGCTAAGGGCTGTTGCTCAGTGCTCAAAAGTTAGAACAGAATCCACATTGCTTGAGGCCTAGTGTGAAGTTTCCACAGTCAGTGATGATTTAGGGTGCCCTGCCATCTGCTGCTGTTCCTAATGTCCACAGGAAATATTAATGCACTTCATGCTTTCTTCTGCTGACAAGCTTTATGGCGATGCTGAGTTCATCTCCAACAGGACTTGGCACCTGGTCACACTGCCAAAGCTACCAAAAGCTGCTCAAATGACCGTCGTGTTACTGTGGTTGATTGGCCAGCAAACTGGCCTGACCTGAACCCAAGATAGAATCTATGGAGGAAGAAGAAGATGAGAGACACCAGACCCAACAATGCAGATGACCTGAAGGGTCAAAGCAACCCGGGGTCCCATTAGACCTCAGTAGACCCACAGGCCGATCACCTCCATGCCATTTTGAATTGATGCAGTAATTCATGCAAAAGGAGGCCCAACCAAAATTGAGTGGATCAAAATTAACATATTTTTCAGATGCTTGATATTTCTCATTAAAACATCCTTTTATATTGATCTTATGTAATATTAAATTTTCTGAAAGACTAAATTTTGTGTTTTCTGTGTCATTAAGCCATAGTCATTAAATTAGTCATTAAATTAAAATACTTCTCTCTATGTGCAATGAATTTGTATGAGTTTAATTTTTTGAAATAAGTGATACCATTTAAAATACTGAACTTATGGATTGTGGGGGAAAAAAATCAAAAGCCTATTTGCAATTTGGGACTGAGACTTGCCACTCTTGAACTGAAGACCTGTGTGCCAATGTAGGCTGATGAGTCTCTCATTTTCAATGATTTGGGAAAGTATTTCATCTGTTTATGATCTTTGCCAGTGGGTCAAACTTTGGTTTCTGGGTTTCATTGGTGCAGCTGTTGTCCATTTTCCCAAACATTTTTGTTGAGTGGGAACATGGTAAAGAAATTATACATTGTCCTATTCTAAATAGCAGCTTTTAGGTCATACTGTATATTTTCAATTCTTACCCTTTGCTCAAAAAGAGACGGCACTCAGGCTGCTTGATTACTGGGCTCTGATGCCTCCATTCACAACGAATTTTACTACTGGGTGACTTCTTGTAGCAATGGATGCTCGGAGTCTCTGGGGGATCTAGGACATAAGAAAACATTCAATCAGGCATGCAGAGGTGTCAGGTTTTGAGGATGCAACGGGCTTTATTTAGGAACTAGAACCACAAAAACCAATAATCAAACTATAAACGATCTCAAAACATTTAAATTAGCGGCTCACAAGTTTTAGACCACAGCTTTTCTACCTTCCTACAGTTAAAAGCTGTACCGCAAGTGCGAACGCTGGTTTGTATGTAAAGAGGAACAACAAGACGAGATGGACTTTCAGTTTTGTTATTTGGATTTCTGTGCTGTACAGCTACGGTTCTTGCATAAATGCTACCCTGAGTGAGCCCATTTGTACACACCAACCCACTCATGTTTGTTTACACTATGATAGTTCTAGACCGAACACAGGTGAATCCGGATTCTTTAAAATTTTTTTAGACTTTAGCTTTTAACAGTGTTACCAGATAGAAGAACACTGTAATCCCAGGAAGTTATATTTACTGCTAATATCCATCACTTTCAATATAAATGTGAACATAGCCTAAGTTTATTTATGAAGAGTTCCCGCATACAGCTAATGAAAATCTAACATTAAAGATTAGAATATCAGACAAAAATTAGACTGTAAATCCTTTCTTTAAAGTCCAGAGAAGGACAAGCAACCTTCATAAAGTCAAACGTTTAATCAACTTGATTATTAGTGTTCTAATTTGACATTTCTTTTTAAGTATGCAGTTTATTTTTCATGTTTGTTAGTTTTATGTTGATTTAGGTTGATTCACCTAATAATTAGAGAGCAGACTTTAAAAATGTTGGTGTTAAACATGGTTAGGTGGAATTTATTTTATTGAAATTAAATAATCAGAGGAAAGTACCACAGCTGTGTGGTGCCAGTGTCCAAGACCGCTTACCCCAAATACTCAACAGCTACAGGCTGGTAGCACTAACATCGCACCTGATGAAGAGCCTCGAGAGGCTGATCCTCAACCATCTTCGCCCCCTGGTGAGGTCTTCATTGGATTTCCTGCATTTTGCCTACCAGCCTGGCATCAGGGTGGATGATACCATCATTGCTGCACAGAGTTGTGGCCCATCTGGAGAATCCTGGAAGCACGGTGAGGATCATGTTCTTTGATTTCTCCACAGCGTTAAACACAATCCAACCAGGACTCCTGAAGGACAAGCTGGAGCGGCCAGGGGTGGACAACCACCTGTCCCAGTGGATACTGGACTACCTCACTGGTCGACTGCAGTATGTGAGGACACGGGGCTGTGCCTCTGACAAGCTGATATCCAGCTTGGGAACTGTGCTGGCACCGTTCCTGTTCACCCTCTACACTGCAGGCTTCTCCATCAACTCACCAGGCTGCCACCTGCAGAAGTTCTCAGATGACCCTGCCATAGTCGGTCTCATCACAGGTGAACATGAGTCAGAGTACTGACAGTGGATCTAAAGCTTTGTAGACTTGTGCCAGCAGAACCACCTCAGATTAAATGCAGGAAAACAAAAGAGCTGGTGGTGGACTTTCACACATGCAGACCCACCTCACTGACACAGGTGAACATCCAGGGAACTGATGTGGAGATAGTGGACTCTTATAAGTACATCTGTGTTCACCTGAACCATAAACTGGACTGGACTCATAATACTGATGCTCTTTACAGGAAGGGTCAGAGCAGACTCTACCTGTTGAGGAGGCTGAGGTCTTTTGGAGTGCAGGGGGCGCCTCTGAAGACCTTCTGTGGTGGCATCAGCCATCTTCTATGGTGTGGTTTGTTGGAGCAGCAACCTATCTGTAGCTGAGAAGAAACGGCTGGATAAGCTCACTAGGATAGCCATCTCTGTCCTGGGATGCCCTCTGGACCCAGTGCAGGTGGTGGGAGACATCAGGACTGTAAGGAAAATCACATCACTGATGGACAAAGTCTCCCACCCCATGCATGGAGCTGTTGCAGAGCTGGAGAGCTCCTTTAGGGACAGACTGCTGCATCCCAGATGCTCTAAGGAGCGTTTTCGCAGATTGTTCCTCCCAGCTGCAGTCAGATTTTATAATCTTGGATGCTCCGAACAGACATGATATCTGTTTAAATCATGCTAATCGCTGCACAGGTTCTGATTCAACCATTAATTGTTTACACTGTTCCCAAATGCTAAGGTAACTTACACACGCCTTAGCTAGGATGCTGCTGAAATACCATACATATTGAATATTGTATTAAGCTTTGTTATGGAATTTGTATGTTATGGAAATATTGTGTATTCTATTATCGTGTGTTAGATATATAGTTTAGAGATTATTTTTTCCGCTATCAATTTATTTTTTCCTTAAATATTTACTCTGGTATTTACCATTATCTTCTACCGTTGGTGTTTTTTTTAGAACAAACTTTAGACCAGTTTGCTTTCTTTTTTTCTCATCACTAATAATTGTGTGTAACTGTCTGTGTGCCACTGTAACACCAATTTCCCCATTCAGGGACCATAAAGGAATTCTTATTCTTATTTTTAATATTTATACAGAATCGAATCACTTATTGTTAAAATATTGAGTTAGATTGCTCTCTGATAAGGAAGGATTTATCCCTCAGATGGCTTTTTCAACAGATACATGAGAATGATCAGTTTTATTAATTAGATATGTTTAAATAGTTGAACTTAGCCCATCAGTTACTGCTGATTCTGCGAAGTCTGAGTTAGTTCACTCACATTTGCAAATCAATAAGCAATGTGCTGTGACTCACCTGCAACAATCACTTTAACAGCGAACGTTTCTTCTCCCCCGTGATGACATGTGTATTTCCCAGCATCCGTCCGTCTTACTGAACTCAGAGACAAACTGCTGCCATCACTCAGAAATGCAATTTTCCCCCAGTCTCTGTCCACAGTCTGCACCAGCTGTTTGTTCCACTTCCAACGAGGCCTAATTTTAACCCCTCTTGCTACCCTGCTGCCTTCCTCATCTTTATATTCAGCCTTGAGTTTCACCTCTTTATCCTCCCTGTCCGACTCTCCCCTCATTGTGGTTTTGCTTGGAGGGGTTGGTGTGACCACTTGTGGAGAAGTGTTGGGTTCTGTGCCTGGACATCCAAGGCTTCGGTTTTCTCCTTGCACGGTGCTGACTCCAGCCGTGGTGGGAGAGTGATATCTCTCACTTACTGTAGAAGTTTTATCAATTTTATTTGGAAAAGTCCTGTTTCTTCTAAATTGCTGCGTGGTCGGGGTTCTATCTGATGAAGATCTTCTCTTGTTTTTGCTTGGGACATCTCCAGTTAAGGCGACTTTCACTCCATTCACCTTCACTTGACCAGTGCAGGTCAGTTCCAGTCTGCTTCCTGGAGATACAACCAGCACACCAGTGGGAGGGTCTGCACACACACGCCAAAAAAACAAATAAATGAACAAAGAAAAGTTGTCGCAAAGATACAAACCAGCCTGGATACTGGCTGTGCTTCCTCATGCAAGTTTAACCAGTGCAATATTGTGCATGAGCACTGTATCTTTAAATGTTCTTAAGGCATGAGTGCTGGTCTCAGATCATTAAGCACAGCACAGATAAGATGCAGCGTTGCATAACGAAAGTTACAGAGTGCTTTAAAACTTCCCCTTTTAATCTGCCTCTAGCCTACACAGTTGCCCTTCCATCCTGAACTTTATCTTCTCTATATCATCACACTTATTTACATGAGTAGTTCCTCTAACCTTAATGATACTTTGATTTTTTTTTTAGATTTGTCACATTTCTTTGTTATATGTGTACAGCCAATCAATGAACTGTCAGAAAAACGTTGTCCCAGTGTGTTAAAAAAAGCATCTATATTTGTTTTCTAGAGTTCATACATTGATCTCTATAGTGCGGGATACAAATTATTTGTTATTGCCTTTTTTTCTAAAACTATTTTCTGTTACATTGTACCCAAATTAATTTAGGGCTCAAAGTTTTTTCATTTTTTGATGAAAATAAAAATATCTAAAAATCATAAATCAATGATCTCATTAGACTGAGTTCAGCACAGTGAACGAAACAGATTATATAGATTTATTTTAACATTAACAAACAAGACCAATAGTAAAAGTAAAAACGTCTCATTGATTAACTCAATGTACAGGTAAGTTAAGTCAAGAAAATAACAATAATAAAACATTGTTTCATTACTTTTTACCATTCAGAAAAAAAGGTGAATGCTGATAAAAGTGGATCTATACCAGGCAGTTGCAAAGTCATTTTTTAAAATCTCAATAACAATTGGGTATATTCTTTAGAAAATACCTTAATGCTGTAGTAAAAATTCTCAAATACATGTAATTTTGTTACTGAGAACTCACCTTTTCTTGGGCAGACATTGTCAAAAATGCTGCAAACTGGTGTGACGCACAAAAAGCACAGCAACAGGAGCAAAACACCCATTGCTGGAAATGTTCCCCTCATTAACAAGTCCTCAAACCATCAATGACACCTGCACTACAGCTGCAGAACGCTGAGTACCGTTTAACTTCAGGAAGCCTGAGAAGAAACTGACTGTATTCCCGAACAGCCAGGATTATTAAAGCAGGACTTCGTGTGGCCGCGGCAGTGTGCTGTCCGTAAGACCCGTTATTGTGAAATCCCAATGCTCGTCCCCCTGTTCAGCGTCGTTACACAGAGGAAATCCTCTTCAGCGTCAAAATAAAAAACCCCTTTGAGAGCTAAATTCAGGTCTACCACTGTGATGTCTATTTGGTAGTTTTCAGACTCAAGATTCCCGTAGTTTTAACATTAATTTTATGTACTAGTGATGCTTATTCATGATCTTTTTTTACTGGCGTTTCAAATTGGACACAAAAGTCACACAATGTGTGTAGCTCTTGGAAATTATTTTAAAATGATTTACATCTCATGAAGCTAGAAACAAGTAATTCAAATTTAAAATCCTCCCTTCAGGGTTCATATCTTTGTGAATTGATTATACACCTTAGTAAACACAAGGAAGTACCATATATCAGTTTTTTTGTTTAACGTAAAGATGAGGAAACTTCAAGCCGTCTGGGTTGTCTCATCTGCGGCGCAGTTCTTGGTGTGTTGTCATTACTGCCGTCTACTCTGACTTCTGGATGAAATTAGATTTAAATATTCAAAGTCTGGTTCTCTATTCTCGCTAACCATCCTCAAACAGGTGCATGGTCAGATTATCCCCTCAAAGAAATGTGTCATTAAAAAAATATGTTTCATTAAAAGGTTTTGCACAAACCAGCCAATGTTCTGAACAAATATTGCATATCTGAGAAGGTGAATTTACAGTGCTTTGCTAAAGCAGTCACACCATTCAACCTTTTCACATTTTGTGTCATTACTACCAAGGATATCATTCTATTGAGATTTTATGTGATAGATCATCACAGCAGTGCATAATTTGAGGTATTGTTACAAAAAATCTGAAATGTTTATGTGCACTTGTATTCAGCCCCCTTTAATCTGATTTCCCCGAATAAAAAAAAAAGTGCTGCACATCACCGCAGCGATGAAACCTGTTGGTGGGGGCTTCATGCCGTAGGGATCATTTCTCAACAGGGACAGGGAAGCTCATATGATTTGATGTGAAGACAGATGGAGCTAAATACATGGCAACCTTGGAAGAAAACCTTTTAGATGCTGCAAAAAACTTGAGAACTGGGGCGAAGGTTCACCTTCCAGCAGAACAACCATCCTAAACATAAAGCCAGAGTTACCATTGATTGGTTTTGATCAAAGCATATTTATGTGGTAAAATGGTCCCGTCAATGTCCAGATCTGAATCCAAATTTTAATCTGTGACAGGACATACATATAAATGTTCACAGATGCTCTTTATCAAATCTGTCTAAGAGATAACTTGAAAAGAAGTAAGGGCATTTGCCTCTAGATATGAAAAGATGGTAGAGTCATACCTTCAGTGGCGGACTGGGACAGTTTCATACCATCCCAGGCCACGCCACCACCAGCATAACCTTCTAACCAGCAGGTGTATTTTGTGCTCTTATATTGTACCAGAAGGTTCTTGCCCTGACTCCTCCTCCTGCCGTTGTTCAAACACACAGGCCAGCAGGAACTCATGCAGCATTACTACTGCACTGAATTGACAGGGTTTCCTTTTTTCACCTCTGGAATATTGCCAACATTAGAACTATTCTGTCCGGGATTGATGCTGAAAAATTAGTCCATGCATTTGTTACTTCAAGGCTGGACTATTGTAAATCTCTACTATCAGGAAGTCCACAAAAAGCAGTTTGAAGCCTTCAGCTGATCCAAAATGCTGCAGCAAGGGTTCTGATGAAAATCAACAAGAGGGATCATATTTCTCCTATTTTAGCTTCCCTTCATTGGCCTCCTGTTAAATCAAGAATAGAATTTAAAATTCTCCTTCTCACGTATAAAGCCCTTAATAATCAAGCTCCATCATACATCAAATATCTGATTACCCCATATGTTCCTAACAGAGCACTTCGCTTCATGCATGCTCAGTATGAGGGATTGCTGCAAAGCCATCGACAATGCAGACGACTGTCCACTGTGGCTCTACGCTCTTTCAGAAGGAGTGAATGCTGCTTGTCAAGACTTGATGCAATCTGCTGGGCTTCCTTAGATAGGAAACCTTTTGACCAAATTGTCTGTATGATTTGATTGAATTTGACTTTGTAAAGTGCCTTGAGATGACATGTGTTGTGAATTGGTGCTATATACCGTCAGGGTGCGAATGTGTGTGTGAATGGGTGAATGTCTGATTGTGGTGTAAAGTGCTTTGGGGTCGTCGGACTAGTTAAAGCACTATACAACTACAAGCCATTTAACATTTTTTTTGCCATATACAAACTTTAATTGAACAGAATCCATTTATTCAAAGTTACTATTTGACTACTATGCATGAACTATATTAACATCACAAAAAAACATATATATACAATATTTATTTATAGAATTATATTTAGTGCACTTGCTGCAGTCAGTGCTTTTTACTTCATTAGCCTCTCCCTCTCTGTTCCTTCTTTCTTTTTTAACTCCCTTGCTCCATTTTACATGGTCTACAAGGGGTACGGTGCATAACATGCTGTGTATCTCTTTGCATTGCTTTTGATACAAAGTGCAAAGAGATTGGAGTGGATAGCTATCCTCTCCGCTCTCTTTGCTCCAACTGAAGACAGGGTTTACAGGACAAGGCAGCTGCAGCTGTCTGTGAAACGACTACAACGCTTGGGGACGTGATAAGAGGCTCATGGCTCCCTCAAATAACTGGAGAAGGATTGGAGCTTTGACATGAAGTTGCCAATAACACAGAAAAAAGGTGCAAGTCACCTTAAAAAAATAAGTGAATAAATTGGTACAGCAGGGGTCTCAAAAGATGCTAAGCTGGCACAGTACTGCTGTGACAGAGAGCCTCAGAAAAGGAGGCTGAGCGTGCCGGGTCACTGACTTTCGGTACTCCCGATGGCCAGTCTGCCGCTGCATACCCTTGAGGAGTCAAGAGATGATTTGATTATGAGGTGCTAAAAAGATTTAGCATTTTGTTTTTAGTGAAACCGATATCAAAGTATAATTTTACCAGATGCTCCACATTCCTCATTTTAATGCAGGGGGAAGGCGTAAGAGTTCTTACAAAAATATTACTTTATTCTCGTAATTTTATGACTTTATTCTCATAATTTCCAAGAAAAAAAATCCACTTGGCAAAATGTGGGAGTCCAAGTTTGGGAACCTCTGCCTTAATGGACATGCAGGAGTCGTTACAGGTGATAGTGGTTTTATAAAGTATTGACTTAGAGGGGATAAGCAATTATGCTAAATGGGCTATAATATTTTATCATGCAGCCCATACTTTTTAGATTGTTATTGGTAAAAATATTTTAAAACCATGTATAATTTTCCTTCTACTTCACAATTAAGCACTCCTTTGGATTGGCCTGTCATGCATAATCCCAATGTAACGCAGTGAAAGTTATGCTTCTAATGTGACAAAATGTGGAATAATCAAAGCAGAACTAATACTTTTGCAATTCATTGTAGTAATCTGCTTCAAGATGAACTAAACTGAGAATGGGTCAGGGTTCATGGGATTGCCAAATATACTCAGTTTTACCAGTCAAAGGGAAGCAACAAGAAAGGGCTTAATTTGGCATTATTAAATAGCGTTCTGACTGAGAACTTTAATAAACAGATTTTTCAACAGACAACGCATTTACAGAGAGTAATGCCTGCACCTCATCTCCCTCTCACTAATTCACTGACTCCTTTTAAAGGCAAGGCATGTGAAGTATGTAGGAGTATCGTGATTAATAGCTAGGTATCTTGCCATCAGTTTTCAAATTGGATGCAACTCTTAAACACTTTAGATCTCATTATAAAATCACAGAATCGCTGACGGGAAGGTCAAGGCCATTAGAATTAGCCACTTCCTCTATGTGGATAATTTGTGACAAGAGCTCCATATTGGTTATGTTTTTATGACAATCTGTCTTTGCAGGGATCCAGAAAAACGCTCCATGTATTCTGTGAGGAGAATGCAATCTTATGCATGAGCTTTACTCAATGTGGGGGTTTCTCTGGCATTACATGGAGGGCTCTGGCTGCAGGAGGCACTGGCAAAGCTCCTTCGACCAAACAGAGCTTCCTATGGAGAAGGGAAAGGACATAAAAGAGTTAATGTGTGTAGATGTGCAAAACGGCCATACTCTGGGCATTTTTAATTGCACAGGCAATTTGAAATAGCCGCTGACCTGCACAGTCTCCAGAGAGCGTGCCCAGCCTCCAGGTGAGTCTGTCCTGGCTGCAGCAGATGCTGAGCTGTCAGGATTAGCGACCTGAGCAGAGGCCCGAGGTTCGGCTGGTTCTAAGGCTGCTGGATGTGACGATGAAGACAATCTAATTCCTGTGTCGGTTTCCTCCTCGATTGGTGTTTCTTGGGAGCCCCCCAGAACAGAAAAGGAGTTTGATAGAGCCGGACCCATCCCAGACATGTTACTGGGCGCCGGGCTGCACTCCCCAGATGTGCTTGGGGGAGTGTGAGTGTTTTTCTTCCTTCGAAGCGTTTCGATCCAGTTAGAGCTGTGTTTGGAAGCAAAGTCTGCTAGCGCCAAGGAGGAGAGCCTCATGTTTTTTCCCGAGGTGATCAACTCGCAAAAGCCTTCCTGATGGGAGAAGGCGTAGCCTGACCTCCTGGAACCACCTCGGGCACCGAGACGTCCCTCAGAAACACTGCCTGTGCCGCGCCAGGCCCCTCCAATGGTGCGGCCTGCTGGTTTCCGCCTCTTCTGTTTCACCAGTTGAGTGTAACGCACCTATAGATGAACCAAGAGTAGAAGATAGACATCACTTTTGATTTTTGTGACATAAAAATGTTAAAAAACAAAACATTTATAGTATTGATTGCAGTTTTAAAGACAAACAGATATATTAGTATGGTCTTTTTGTGTTGGTGCTGGGTTTTCCTTTCAGTTCCAGTTTTACTCAATGGGGAATGCATATGTTGAACTCAGGACTCAGAGGCTTTGGTAACTGTCTTGGCAAAGCTCCAAACTTAATAAGCTGTAGAGAAGCTAACTTCAAACTAAAGAGGAACTTCGTCACAGCCCTTTGACTGAGGCTTCGCTTGGCTGTCTGATGTCCCCCCGAAGCTCAGCCTAGTCATTTTCAGAAAGCAGCTTTCGTTATTGGCCTACACTGATTGAGTCAATATTTGCTGGGCATTCAGAGTGCATGGATGCTTTTCACCTACAGCACACAGTTAATGATTGCCTTAACCCGGTTTCAAACCGACATACTGGAAAGACACTGGCACATGTTGCAGTGTGAAAGAAAACATTGTTTCTGGACACTTTGTGCTTTCTCACCGTGTCTGAGAGCTGAGGCTTGAGATCCAGCTTGAGGAAGCGGAATGCCAAAACTGGAACTACGCATATTGCTGTTGCTAGTGCAATAGTTAACCACACAACTGGCTGCAATAGTGTGTTATGGGCACTACCTGCACTCAGAAAACACACGTACACAAAGTATTTTTCATAATGTCACAAATGAAAATGATCTTACAGGAAATTCAGTTCTTAAAAATTATAATCTTCTTACTACCACATATTTACAGTTACAATTTAAGCTATATATGATGATACAGATCCATAGAAAAATATGGAAACACTCATTTCACATGGGAAGAAAAATGCAGTACAGTTTTAGATGTTTTCTTCAGGTAAAGTGCTTTGCAAATGTAATTTTATCCCTTGATTTTTTTCACATTTTGGACTGCTACGACTACAAATCTGTAGTTTATTGTATTTAGATTTTCTACGATATAAACTAACACAAAGTAGCTTTGAGGTGCAGAGAAAAGGGTATGCAGTTTTGTTAAAACACAGCAGAATCTAAAAAGAGAGTCATGCACTTGCATTCAGTGACTGCCCAAGCATGGAGAACCCCCCCCCACCCTTCCCCAGAGATCCCAACACGTCGGGGAGCCACCAGCCTGCAGCGGTGGCCACAACAGAAAGACCAAGAGAGGGAGAGCGCATTACAACACCACCTGGTGAACTTGTCCCAGGGAGTTCAAAATGATGGAGTCCACCACAATTTTAATTCAGTATAAACACAGGTGTTGTGTGAAAGCCTCAAAGGTTCGTTAGAGAACAGTAAGGAAAAAGAGAGCCTATCGAAGACCATCAACAAGAGACAAGATAAGACCAAAACTATAGTCAAAGTTGATGAGAACATGGCGCTAAATACAGGGCAATCCTAAAATAAACCAGGACAGCAAACCTAAAGATACAGCCAGAACTACAAGGGCCTGATTTAAAATCAAAGCATATTCATGTGTTAGAATGGCCCAGTCAAAGTCTAGACCTATGAAGCGGAACTGATTGGGAAAGATCCTGAAGAGGGTCTGACTGTGCAGCGCAAACATGATGGTGAAATAGGAGCCCACAGAGCCCCAAACGAACATGTGGTTAAAGACTGTCCAGAAGCCGGTATCTAGAGCGATCTGCGAATAAAGGCACAACGATTACTTGACAACAGAGGAGTGAGCAGCTTTAAAATAAGCTCACCCTAGTCAAGAGACCCTCACCTGTACACTGACAACTATAACAAGGGCTGTCGTTGTGGTGACTGCAAATGTCTGGTAGTCGGCGAGGGGCACGCCGTTAATCTGAGTGGCGTTGGACAGCACGGCGTAGGGCACAAAGAAAAGCACCACAGAGGTGTAGATGCCCTGGGCGATGCAGATGAAAAACTCCTTCTTGTTGAAGAGGAGGTTGAGTTGCCTGGGCTCATACAACTTTGGATACTCCAGACTTCTGTGATCTGGAACATCCTGCAATAAAAGGGGAAATGAGACGTTATTTGCTAAAATAAGACTGTGAAAAAGCCAACGGCCGAGCTGATGGCTTGGTGGTTTGAGAAAATGCAAACATAAGCAACTAGTAACCTAAAGCAGAACAAACTTTAAACAGTGGAAAAACATATATATGCGGGAACCTTTAAATATGGATTAATGGTTTATTTGGAAAACTCAACACATTGGGTAACATGTAATATGTGTGCAAAGTAATGAGCCCAATCCAAGCAGGCAATGACCAAAGTGTTGAATAAAAGGTATGAATGATTTGAAATAAATAAACATTAAAATTTAGAACAAATATGATAATAATTAAAAATAGAAATAAAATAAAAGAAGTAAAAGTGGCAACATGAAATACACCACTGACAAGAAGAAAATTAAAAAAATTGAGCAACACCTCGTACCAGTTCAAAGGCGGGTCTTAAGAGCAGATTTAAAAATGTTTATTAAAGAGGTGTTTCTAATTTGCAGCGGCAAAGCGTTCCATACGGTAAAAGCCTGATCTCCCCTGAGCTTCAGCCGCGTCCTCGGTATCTCCAACAAAAGCTGGTCAATTGGTCCAAGGGAATGAGAAGAAGAGTGCAGGTGGACATTCTGAGAATAGGTGGACAGTACGACAGTAATAAATACACGATTACTGTTAAATAACAAATAAAGCTAGTGGACTACCAGCTGTTTCCCCAACTCAAATCCACTACTAGTTGGTTGAAACATTGACAAAACTAGGGGTTCCACTACAACAATGATCCCAAATACACTTTATACCTGGTTTTTGAATCAAAATGGCATACTACTATTTATATTCTGTAGTGACCCTGACCTCAACCCCATTGATAAGCTTAAAAGTCAGACGTATGCCAGAAAACAAGGTTATTTAAATAAACTTTACCAATTCTGTCCAGAATTCTGGTCAAATAACCAGACATCCGAGAAGCTTGTTAATGACTAAAAAAAAACAGTTTAATCAGAATTTGCTACAAGACCTTTGTCCAAATATGAGCTGTTTCAACCATACTCAAAGCTGTACCATCTCTTTCTTCCCCATCTTTAAACCCGTCACCCATGAAACTTGCCTCGGCCCAGCCCTCCATCCTTCCCACCATCTTTAGCACAGGACAGCTCAATCATCTGTATTTCCACCCTTTTCAACCCATTTAACAGAGATACCTTACTGTATCAAAGTTTTAAACAACAATTAGATTTTAATGCAATAGCACAACAAACACAGGAAGTGTGTTTACAGCATCGAGAGCAGGAAAAAACTCCACATATACACAATTTGTAAATAACATAACTACTGTGGCCAGTTACTTGGTGGGGGGGAAGCATCAAAGAATGGCGTGTGTTTTTAAGGATGAATCACTTTGTTGTGAGTCAGTTGCTGAAGCACATCTTTTTCAACTGACGACTGTAAGACTGTGAGGTCTTTTCTGACTCATTGTTTGACGCAGCCAGGAGTGCCGCTGACGCAAGGCAAGGATAGGCAAGGCAAGGCACATTTCAATACAAAGACAATGCAAAGTGCTTGACATGATTAAAATATAGGAAAATAAAACAGAATAAAAGACGCAGTGCACTAAAGGACCTTTCACATGAGCGTATATGTTGTGAACAGACAACATATCTGTTGGTAAACATCCAGCCTCTGTTTTCCGAGCAAGAATGTTCCTGTCCCATCAGAACCTCCTCTGTTTTAAAGTCAGTGCTGAACCATGGAGTAAAGGGAAACATATATATGACCTTTGCTCAGCTGATAATCACAATTTATATGATTATTTATTTAAACTTATATTCAGACCACATTATACTGAATTTGTTGGCAGTTTTTTTTGTGAAACATTTTTTAAATCATATATAAAAATACACCACATTATTTATCAGGGCTTGAGAATATTATGCCTAGTGATGCTACTGCCTGTGTGTCTCTATGTTTCCCTATGATGGACTGGTGACTTGTCCAGGGTGTACCCCGCCTCTCGTCCATTGACTGCTGGAAATGGACGCCTGCAACCCTGCATGAATAACTGAAGATGGACAGATGGATGGATTTTGAGGTATACAAACAAGAACTGACACTCTGAACAGCGTGTCCACTGATGATGAACACCTCTGTCATTTCATTTGTCAGCATTTTACAAGCCAAAGCCCAATAAAAACAGTGATGAGTTCGGATAAAATAGGTTTGTCATATTATATTTTGAGGGCACAAAGTCATAGATGAATAATTGAGAACATTTGTCATTTGTACAGCATTTCTGCCACTTTCCTTAGCACCAGTAGTCATATTGACCTGAAAGCTGCTCTGAAGTGCATGCATCTCACTCTGCTTTTCTACAGTCAGAACCCAGATCTTAATGTTCACCAGAGAGAGGAGAGCAGTGGTCTCTGGAACCCCTTCCTGCAGCTTGTCCTCAATAGCTGTGGCACCTAGAAGCTGGAAACACAAAGACAGTCGTGTACAAATTAGATTACATACTAAATTATAAATGATCATATCTTGTTCTATCTTGTCATAGGCTGCAGCCAGCCTGTCTTCCCTGCAGTCAGTGGCCTTATCTGCGCAGCATTGGCTCTCTGACCAGGCCTCCCACTCATGCTCAGAAAGGTCCCTGTAGGCCAAGGCAAGAGTCCGTAGCCCATCGGCTGCATACTCCTGGAAACAAAAAATATACATCCAAGACATGTGTAAACATATCAGCTGTAAGCCCCCTGAGCATATGAATAATGAATGATGTTTCAAGGAACCTCCAAATGTTACATTTTAACAGTCTGAATTTATGAGGATTTGATTAAAAAGTAAAAAAGGCCCCTTTGAGTGAGGAGACACTAGGTGGCACTGCAGCGCCATCAAGTATGTTCATAAATAACTGCGTTTACTTACATTAAGGTGGTCTGAGGTGATGGTCATCAGTTCCTGGTTGCAAGGGTGGAGTGTCTCTAAAAGTACCGTGTCAGCACCTTTGCAGTACAGACGGATCCTGCCTTCTGGGTTACGCACTGAATTCAATTGACAAAAGACATTTAAATGAAATCATGAAATAAACACAGCTGTTCCTTTACCCTCAGACACTCATATTTTTGTTTCACGGCTGCTTTAGCAAGACTCATCGCTTCATAAAATGTGCGATATACACACTTTGTAAAACCATTTCAAGATGCAAATGTATCTGTTTTCACTTCAGGCCTTTACAAAAGGAGACAATGAGAACAAAACTGACTAAAATCACACCAAGAGATATAAAGTAACACTAACAGCCCACCTGACCCAGCTCCTTGTTGAGAGTGGTGGTCCTGCCACCATTCTGTGCTGTGCTGTGCTGTGTTGCACCTTGAGCAAAACGTCTGCCGGTCCCAGTTAATCAAGTAGCTGTGACCCAACCTGATCACCTCCATGCTAGTGTACCAGTAGATATTATTATTATTTTTTTAAATAAAGAAGAACCGATGCATGTGAAGACACATGGATAATTATGTTGTCTTGTGTACAGTGGAACCAGTGTATAAAAATGTTACCATAGACGGCTGCTGGATTATGACACTGACTCGCTGCTTTCTATTTGGTGATTAATTAAGGCACACTTATAATTCTTTTAAAGGAGTTTGACTGAATTTGATCCACTCTAGTTCAACATCTGAAAATATTTAGAAAATGTGAGATTATTTGAAAAAAAATAATTTTTTTTTAGAGAGCAATCAAACAAAAAGGGTAGTTTCAAAGCTTTTTTGAAATCATACTTTAGACTGATAAGATTAAATTTTGCTTCAGGTAATGGTAGCGGGAAGCGATTTGCTCAGGGTGCCGTCCAATCAAGAACTGTCACTACTTCGGAAAATTGCACCAACCAATCCTTGATCAGCTTAATTTGCTTCTTCTCTCCATCAAAACACACAAATGGTAATACCCAAATACTAATTTGTTTTCAAAATCACTGCCTCTATCAAAGAGCTTGAAGGATATTCTTTTTTTATTTTGTGTGTTATAGCCTTTAGGAAATAAAATTGTAATTGATCATAATTGGAATCGGCGGGTCAGACCTCAAACAATATCATCTCTATCATCTTCTCCTCTCTAACCTCCAGAGATTTTATGAAAACACTGTTTAAGATACTACCAGCTAAGCAAAGAGTAATGTCAGTGTATCATAGCTGAAGATATCACTTTTAAGGCTTGGGTATAGCTTTACATGCCAGATAGCTCGAGAGAACTTGGGCGTCACACATTTCCCTGTTCAGGTCCCTCACTGCAGTTCTCTGTTTAAACACCAGACTGAGCTGCAGATAAAAATCTGCAGAACAAGAATGTAAAGAGTTTTAACCTCTTACTGGAGTGAACGTAACATGTTGCAATAACCAATCCTGCTGTTTTCTTTAGCTAATTCTGCTCTTGGTTGTAACAATGTGGCTTCAGACTCTATCCTGCTGCTCTTCCTGTTTGCTGCCGCTCGCCACGCGCTGAAAGTTACAAAAAGGTGGAGGTGCGAAACCGACTGAAATGACAAAACAAGCCCGCCCCCGACCCCCCGAGAAAGCACACGCGCAGATGATTCTGATGCTCTTTGTTAAAACAGAAACAAATGGCATAAAGCAGGTGTTAGTCTCAACATATTCTTACATTTCTTGTGTTATCTACCTCCTATGTACATATGTGCCTTTGTGATTTGCTGCACTTCTTCTTACCTGACGTATAGAGAAATAGGCACGACTGTGTTAAGAATGATGACGTAGGACCAGAAGGACAGGAAGGCAGAGAACATAAAGTTGTCCACAGGAGGGTCCCAGGGCAGGTAGCTCTGAAACAAGGACCCCACCTCTCTCTCCCACACAGCGTTGCCCACAGCCAGGATCAGACCCATACACACCAGGAAACCAAAGATCTGACAGGAATGCACAGAAAGAAACCACAAAGAAAGAGTTAGGTTTGTTGTGTTTTTGATCCAAAATTAGAAGGAGTCCATTCCCAGCATGTGCAGATGTAAAGAAAGCCCCTGAGATGATATCCTGAAATAGTTTGAGGCAGTGAAAGCGAGAGGGTTGGGGTGTCTTACCCAGAGGACCAGAGTGTTCATCAAACGATCGATGCTCGTACGTTTAAACTTGGTGCGACCGCTGTTCTGCATTAGCTTGGTATCTGGACCTGGGGGCAGCAGCAGAGTCAAACCCACCTTTTATATGCACCGCATGCATCCATCCATACGCAAATAGAAATAGGCAGACGCAGACCTGCAAAGATGACCAGGCCGTAGCAGGCCTCGGTGTTGCGGAGGACACAGCCTCGCAGCAGCATGTTCTGGTTGGTCAGCGGGTATTTCTTGTCTCGCCAGTACAGAGTCCCACAGAAGCGATCCAGCTTGTTGTTGGGAGGCTCACACACTACTTCACCTTCACACAAGGAGACGTTTTGGCAAATTAAATAAAATTGCTCACCCCTACATGACAGTCAGTTCCCAAATCCAGACATAGCAAAGCATCTACATGAGAGGCAACATGATCTTGAGCTGAATTTATCATTCTCATGCTGCTGTCACCCTCAAAAACACAAACAGAGACATTTTTTTTGTAAGATGATATCAGGACAGGCAGAGTGTGGGTTGAGCCGCTGCAGCAATGCATTTTCCTAAGCAGGTAAGCAGTGTGTGTGTGTGTGTGTGTGTGTGTGTGTGCGCATGCATGGATGGAGGTTTTGCTGACTCAAAGCTCTTTTGCTGGTGGGTGGGTGTTTGGGTGGATGCCGGACTATGGAGTGAACCTAAGCATGCATAGGGAGTACACGCAAACCACAGGCCAGGATTTGAACCCAGGACCTTCTTTGGAAAAGCTGCCTCAGACTCATTTCTTTTGCAGAATAGCAAAATGGTGGGAATGGTGTGTACATGGTGAGTTTTGTACCACACATTACATGCATGCAGGCCAAAAAAAATGTTGGTCTCATCTGATCGGAGCACATTCTTCAGGTCAGATGAACCTGAGGAATCGCACTTATTTGACTTTTTGTTTTTGTTCACTAACTGAGGAAATCTAATTTTGTTTTTACTTTATAAAAAACCTAGTTTATTATGTCAAAATTGCTGTTTTTTGCACTGTTACCACTTACATTTATACATGGTGATTTGTAGTCTTAGTTTTGTGCCTTAACCTTTTGCATGCAGGACAAAAACATCAATCTTGGTCTCAGCTGACTGGAGCAATCTGTCTTGCCAGGTTAACCTGAGGAATCACACTTATCTCACGTTTTATTTTAGTTCACCATCTGGACTCTAAATTTGAGCAAACTTAATTTTGTTTTGACTTTATAGACAAAGCCTGGTTTATTCGGCATAACTGTTTTGTTGTTCTTTTTGCACTGTTACCACTTTGGACCAGAGACAGACCAACAGTCTCCCTTCTGTTTGGAAGATGTAAGAAGCTTGTCAGCATTTACTAAAAACATTTGTTAGAGGTTTTGAAAGCTAATAGATGCTCCACAATGTACTGAAGCTGATGATTTAACTACTGCACATTCAATCAAAAGAGTAAGATTTTCATTAGAAATTCCAAGTTAAATCATCTTGAGCTGTTAGAGTAGCCTAATTCCTAAATATCTTATTTATAATTTTTTTTTCCATTTACTGCCATTATGTTTCATCCACATCACTGCAATTTCTTTTCAGGTGAGCAGGCTGAATATTCCCTGTTGCAGCCGAATGAGTGAAAATGAAAATCACCGTGTCGCTCTCACTTACTGCCACAAACTGGTTGTTTTCTAGTTTAATGATGTCCCCCACTTTTACGTTCATCCACTTTTCATTCTGCAGCCTGTGACACAAAGTCAGAATAATGTGGAAAAATCAAACAGCAAAAACTGGGACCGTTTGAATCAGCAACAATTCAGGCTCACAGGTTTTCTACTGCAAGGACTTACGAGCCTCGGATGAGGACCTGAGACTGACGATTGTTCACTTGGTTGTCGCTCTTGTGGCGAAACTGCAGGGGACAAATGTGGAAGTGTTGTATTAATAGGAGGGTTCTAGTGAGCCTAACTTCAGGGTGTGTATAACCAATGCTCACATAGTCATCTGTGGCATCCTTCACTGCAGTGATGCTCAGCACCAGAGCCAAAGGCACAATGGTAGTGAACCAGGAGAGGGAGGAGATCTGAGGTATCAACTAACAAAGACAAGAAACACAACATTATTCTCATTAGTATAAACAGGGATAGAAATGCAGTGCATCATAGCAACAGCACCTTTTCATATACCTTCCACTTTTTCACTTTTGTCATTGTATTTTATTGGTCATTTATGTGATGAACTAATGCTAAGTAGTTTATAGCTGTGAACTGGAAAGACAATGATACCGGTTCTTTTAATTTTCCACTTATACAGCTCCATAAAAAGCCAGGGACATTCAGACAGTGAAAACCTTTGCTACAATTATCGTTGCAGGTCTGTTGAGGTATGTCTCTATTAGTTTTGCAAATCTAAAGACTGAAAGGTTTGTCCATTCATCTTCGCAAAATAGCTCAAGCTCAGACTGATTGGATGAGCAGTGTATGTGAAAAACTATTTTTAAGTCTAGTCACAGATTCTCAAATGGTTTTAGGTCTGGACTTTGCCTGGGCCAATTCTAACACACATGTAGATACAATATGTTTTGATCCAAATCATTACATTTCAGTTCTGTGTGTATGTTCTGCTGGAAGGTGAACCTCCACCTCTGTATCATCTAACAACGAGCTTTCTTTGAGTGTTGGCCTGTGTTTAGCTCCATCAATATTTACATCTACACTGACCAGCTGCCTTGTTCCTGCTGAAGTAATGTGTCTCCACACCACGATGCAGCCATCAACATACATCACAGTGAGATTGACACGTTTAGGGTGTTAGTTGAAGTTTGTTTGATAAAATGTGGAAATCTTCAACATTTATTCACACTGGGTACAGAATACATGTTTGAAGATGTTAGTCATGTTTTAAAGGTTGTTGGTAAAATAAATGTCCAAAAACATTTGGCAAGTGAAGGTCTAATAAAACGTTGAATCTATAACATTAAGACTGTTTCTGATTAAATTTGTAGCCGTGATAAATCAACGTCTAGATTTAGATCCATATTATAATAACGTGAGAAATACAGAAGCGGCATACAGTTTGACTGATCAGCTGCTATCAGATGCAAATACACTGAGAGTTTCAGATCCAACTCCCACTGAATACTTCCCGTTTTGAAAGACCAAGACGGCAAGAAACAGGCTTACAAAACAGAAGCCATTAACCCCGTAATAAACATGCACACACACCATGAACAGACACTCTGTGGTTTCCTGTGGAAATGCAGCTCTGTGAAGCCCTCTCACACCAAGTAGGGCCCATAACCTACATCTGCACATCTGCTGTGTTGCACTTCAGCAAACAAACACAGGCCACTCATTGTTCCCACCAGGACTCTGTTTTGATGTGAAGCTCTAAGACCGATAATCGTCAGTTCTTCTAAGAACAATAAACACAGACGTTTGAAAGATCTTTAGGTCTCTCCAAATGTATTTGAGAACTAACCACAGATCTTTTGTGGATGCAGACGGGTTCAGACACTTCTGTATTTTAATATGTTCCCAAACAAACGCAACTAAACTAAGATCAGGGCTCTGTGCGGGCTACATTATCTCTTTCAGAGTTCCTTGCTCTTGTTTATACAAGAAAAACCTGTTATGGATATTTTTCTACAAATAAGAAATACATCTTGGACCAAACAGATGCTTTCCTGATAGTTCAATTGATAAGTCTCTTATATTTGAGGATACCATTAATTCCTGACCATATGCCAAACTCTAATTGCAGAGATAAAACCCCAGACATGAAAGGAAACTTCACCAGGCCTGTTAACTGTGGGTGGAGCCACTCAAACGGAAGGGGAAGGTCGGGGAAGAAAATGGGGTTAATTATCCTGCCGTATGAACCAGCCTTAAAGCCAAATACACAATAACTCTAACCCAATGAATTCAGGTGGTCCATTTCTTTAATGGCCAAAGATGTAGAACAATCCAGACCTTTTTAAATGAAAGGGTCGCTGTCATTTCTTATACAGTAACGCGCAAGAAGTCCAATCATAAAAATTCGCCATTGCTAAATATTCCATGGTTAACTTTTAGTGGTATTAGATCAAAGTGAAAGAAACTGGGATTGTCAGTAATGAAGTGATGGGCCATGTAAAATCCCAGTGGAGGTTCAGCAAATGCTGAGGTACACAGGTCGTCAGCTTCCTGCACAGTCCTGACCTCAGCCTGATTGAGCAACTTTATTATCAATTACAGCAGAGACCTGGGGTCTCATTTATAAAGCTCGCGTACACAAAATGGGGCCTGAGACCTGCATACATCCCTTTCCACACAAAAGTTGGCATCTATAAAAAAAAAAAAAAAAAAAACTTGACAGGAAAATGTGCGGTCCTCACTGCAACTCTGACCCAGGCCCATTTTGGAGACGGGAGAAATTGACGATGCAGATGGTAAAGTGGTGAATTGCAGCCAAACTGCAGGAGGATTCCTCTGAAACTTCACACCATATCAGAGTTTAACCATAGATCAACTTTATCATAAGCACTCAAAAACAAAGTGTTATTTATTTTTTGTGCTGGTGACACTTAAGTATACATGTGGGACATTTCAAATAAATAAAAAAAAATTTCATGGGCGTGCTCCAATGACGCAGGCATGGTGAGCACGGCCCATATACAGAGGCCTTAGTCCTCGACGTGGCTGACCCGGCCTAAGGTCCTTTGCCCCCTTTCCTGTCAGTCTACTGTGTGAAAAACAAGCCACTAGTGCAGTTAAAAACCCAGAAAAAAGAGTAAAAAAGTGCTCATAAGCCATCTTAAATAAATGTTCGCACAACATTTTATTGGGATTTTCTACCATCGCATTCCTCTCCCGGATGATCACCAGGGTGGTGTGTTCCACAGATTAACAGATAATTTTGACAAGGAGTGTGCCAATTAGTTTAATTGCTGTAAACAGTTAAACACCTCATGCGTAATGCTGCTCTGTGGATGCATTGGCACTGCTGGAAAAACGTGCATGTGCAGATGGGAGAACTTAGGAAACGTGGTTTCAGGGATCAAATATTTCCTGGCCAATAATGAGGACTGACCAATATACCGCTTTAGACTCTGAGCATTGCGTTCTGCTATAACCTACAAGGGAAAGTGGCTAAATCTCCCTCGCAGGTGCTAAAAGCCAACTCTCCAACCCCAAGAGCGCAAAGGAGGTGCAAACATTTACAGAAACAATAAGAAAGAATCCCTGGATGTTAATGACTCCAGTAATTTCTCCCTTTTCAGCCATACAGTTTGGCAAAGAGTAGAGAAAAGTTTTTAATGGTCAATTAAGGCATTTTTAGCATGTAATCTCCACTTCTTTGTGATGTTGCTTGAATTTTGATGTTAAGAATTTTTCACAAAGCTATCATTGCCTTAAATCAGGAAAACATGTCAAGGCAAACCTTAATTCTGTATGAACAACTACATTGATGCAAAAAATGCCCTGGATTGCAATGACCGCAGAGTGATTTTGGTTCATTGAGAGGAGAACCCATTAAGAGTTGATAATCTGCAGCAGTCTCACCTGCAGATATGTCTATTTAAACCTCCATGGGAGGTGTTTGGATGCTGATCTTATGCACAGTGACTTTTTTGGCATAAACGTTTGTATGATTTATTCTCTTTAGATGTTTGTTGCAAAAATTGTTAACTTTATGCTTTACAAATATGTTGCACTAATTTATAATGGAGATTCAGGAGGTTTAGAAGTGTGGCTGTGTTAAAGGTTTTCTGTCCCTAGGCTCTTGCTTGCCAATTGACCAAAATGATACCATACACTATGAGGAACAGATGACTAGCAACTGTAAGAGCATATTAAAACGAGGAATTGCTAAGCACCTTGTGAAGAGTACTTCTGACACTACTGTGGTTTTGATTTGCAGTGTTGTCACAAAACAGAATTTCTCTGAAGAAAACGATTTCTTTGCTCCTGTTATTGGCTACCAGGTTGACACAAACCTCTAAAGAAGAACTACATGCCCTAAAATGCTGTTTTTTCTTCTGAGAAGCTTCTTGGCAGTGCCATGTAATGTAGCCTGCAAGGAGAGTGGATAGCTATCATGTTCTTTCTTATTAAGTACAACTGGACATGAATGAAGTGGAATTGGTTAGTGAAGCCGCCCACAATGTCGAGTAGATGAAACGTTAGGCTCTGATTTGCTACAGGCTACCTTACCTTTTGCACCCTGCCCACAATGTCAAGTGATGCTACCCATTATGTGTTAAGTTCTCTTAGATAAAATATTATGGGACCAAATACTAATTTGGGTTTTGATAATTTTGTTTCTACTTGTCAAGGAACTGATTGAACTTTAGTTATTTAAAACTACCAAAATCTAAAGTTTTAGCTTCCAAACTCTTGAGTTGACACATTGACCATCAAACATCAACAGGGCAAGGGTCTCAAAGCTTGTGTCCTTGTTTTGAGGGGAGGGGCTTGGCAACCCAGGTGGGTAAAGTGAATTGCAGCCCCACTGCATCGTGGCTTCCCTCAGATGTTAGATTTCACTCCTTTATCAGACTGAGTTTATCATAAGCATTAAAAACCGCATCGTTATTCGTGTCTGCACTGATTTTGTATTGTTGGTTTGCACTTCTTGGCCACCGTAATCAGGACCTTTTTTACGTAAATCATAGGCCTATTAGCCAACTGAAATCTTAATGTCCATTTCATCAGTTTTTTTTTTTTAAACATCACATTTTTCACCCTGTTTACCAGGTTGTGTACCAAGGTGAGAATTTAATTGTTGTATACTTGTAAATACTGTGGCAGCAGTGGCTGGAGGAAGCAGTTTCAGGGATCAAAGGTTTCCTAGCCCATGACTGGCTGGGAAGGGAACCCTCAACCCTTCTGGTCTCCTTTCTCAGAATAATGCAGGATGCACTGTCCAGCCTCTTCCAAGATGAGGAATTTCAATGACTCTGAGGAAGTCATCTGATTTAAAACAGCAAGTTATTTTAATATGAATGATGTGCTTTTACCCCTGATTTACATATTTATTAGTACATACCTTTCTGTGTGTGTGTGTGTGTGTGTGTGTGTGTGTGTGTGTGTGTCTGCATAGATCATTTGCTCTTTGCTGTGGTTGCCATAGTTAACTCTGAAATAACATTGGTTAACTGGCCCATTATTAAACATTCATGACGTGCTTTGCATTGTTAATTTATCAGAATCAGAATCAGAATCAGACATACTTTATTAATCCCAGAGGGAAATTCCTGTTTCACTACAATCGCCATGGGGGGATGATTTACTGAGGCCTTGCTGCCAGGGACCGCCTTACACGGCCTTATGCCCTGCTCTGGGCGAGCAGGGCATAAGGCAGAACCATGTACTCAAATGTTCAGGTGTAGTTGTGATTTATGCTGGTGAGCAGGCGCATGGTTTAATACCGTTGTTTTTTGGGTTTTTTTGGCACATGCTATTTTCAGTTTTATGGTGTACTTTTAACATGGATTCTATGCAATATTTTAAAAATGAGGCCCTAGCAGCTCCAAATGACAACACTGAACATGAAATGTCTCCTCCCTGACTCCACTCCTTGTATTGTGGCAGTAAAAAAACTCTTATAATATGCAGAAAGCCAGAGTGAGCACAAGTTCTTTGCAGAAATTGAGGATTGGGGTTATTCTTTAGAGAGAGAAATGTAACATAGGTAACATTAGTATTCTTGTTAACTAGCTTTATATTGATCCAGTCTGTTATCTAGTTGTTTAACCAACATCTGCTTTCAAGAGTCTTTATTGTTGTGTTACCATAATGAAGTTTTTGATGAGAAGGACACCGGCTCAGAATGCACACAATCACACACAACACCTCCTAAATTCGGCCGTGTTTGGATGAAAAGAGGAACACGCCTGCTCCCTCTGATCTGATTCCTCTCGTTGCCACGGTTGTCCTGGGGATCTCCATGTTGACAAACTGTGGTGCTGCAATAAATCCTGCTCGTGACCTTGGGCCACGGCTCTTCACCCTGCGGGCTGGGGCACTGAAGTCTTTGTAAGAACTTTGTCTCGGTTTGCATGTGACACAGTTTCACTCACAGAAGACAGAAAAACACGTCTAAACATACGTATTTGAAGAGCGATGCCCTTTTTCTTACTGAGAAAACAGTGGCTATCTGCAAGACAAATGTGACTTTTAGCAGAACAGATTATTATTCTGCTGTTTCTTCAATAAATTAAATAAATAAACTGCTTAAATAATTTTAAGGAGACTGCAACATATTTTCTATTTAAAGCTGCACATACAGCTTTTTTATTTATTTATTTTTTTTACCAACAGAAGCTATGATGATGCTGAAGCTTTTTTCTATGTTTCTTTGTGATTGCTCCTTACGTGTTACATTTACTGGTTCTGGGTCCCACTCGTGGCGCCCCTAATTGGAGGCCCTTTAGGCTCTTTCCTTTATCTGGTCTTCATCGAATGGCAGCTGCCTGATCCAGAACCCCCACAGAACCTCTCAAATTTCCACCAACAGCGACAGCATCAAAAAGCCTGCCACCAGGTGGGAGACTGGAGGCGATTTAAAGTCCACATATTTTTGATTGATTGGTACAGATGGCATATGTTTGTAAATCTGACTAGTTGGATGGAAATTTAAGACAATTGTTTAGTTATGCTGGTAAAGTACACAATTATGATCCAGCGGACCCGAAAGTGTTGCACAAATTTTTTCACTCTAAACATGCCACACTGTTTTCATCTGTTTCCTTCATACTATATACAGAGAAAAGGTAAATGACAAAATGTATCATAAAAATAAAAATAAGCTTTTCCATGTAATCTATTGTTTTGTTTTTTTTGGATGTACCTGTGCACATTTGATGAGTGATAAATAGCTTCCCATTCCCCTGCGGTTTAAATGTAACACAGAGGTGTTTTCCTCTCTGCCAGTCTTCAAAATGGGAAACACAAGAGAGCCTAAACTTCAAATCTATTTACTCACCTGAACATGCCCATATCTACGGTCAGAGCAAATAGTTACAAGGTTTAAACAAACTGGAGCTTTGGCAAGCAAGGCTGAAAGAGGACCCAAGCTGTGTTGTCTCCAAACATTGTGAGGAAAACGGCAAGGAAAGTGAACCAGGAGGAAAAATATATGGAGCCAGTTGACTTTTGGAACATCAAGGACCTTCTTTTAAATGGTAACGACAATAGTTTGTGTTTGTATCTCTTTTGCATTGTTCCTTGTGAGCATGCCTTTTATTTTGTTATAATATTTGGTATAATACACCAAATGTTATAGATCATTTGTGTTTTTTACTCATGTGTATTTGAGCAATGTTTGTGTTCCTTGTATTTACTGATCTAGAATCTTTCAGTAAAAAAAGAAAATCTTAAAATGAACCAAAAAAGGTAAGAGAGGTTTAACAAAATCACTTTTACAAAGGAACATTATTTTAGCTAGTTTTCAGAGTGACATGTTTCTGCAATTAAATTTTTTGTTTTGTTTTTGAAAATAGTTAAGCACATTTAAAAAGAAATAAGTGTCCACTACAGGCTGCTGTTATAGACAAAGTAAACGGCAGAGGGCGCTATGGACTAAGCAGACAGGGAGGCACGTAGATAATTGCAAGATATGCGTGTCGCTTATAAATCAGTTATGTATAAATTAAGGATGATAAAAAAGCTAATTAGTTTAAACCAGCTTATACATTTGTCTTCCGAGCTGCAAATGTAAGGCACAGTGACAGAAAAATGTGAAACTTAAATCTAGCTCCTTGGCAGCAGGAAGTTCAGATGGAGATGGTGAAGTATGTGAAACCCTTCCTCCCACCTGTGCTCCTCACCCTCCCACCTCTCTCTCTCTCGCTTTCTCTTTCTTTCTCTCTCTCGCACTCTCTGTCCCTCCTACAGTTGAAGGCAGTCCTCCCTGATCCTGACCCACTGAATGTGTCCAGATCATCCATCACTGCTTCTCCTCTCCTCACTGAGTCCGCCTCTCACCGGGTCCGATCTAACGGAAGTCTGAACCTCATCATGACCTCAGACTTTCCTCCACAAACACGTTTCTGATGCAAAATTGAAAAAAGGTAGGATGTTTTTGAACTGATTTGGCTTTTGAGTGTGGCTTTTGACTTTGATGTTTCAGCACTTTATCAGCTGGAGATGTGAATGTTTGGTGTCGGTGTTAAAGAGATTTGCTTCTATTGTTATACTAACAGTATTTTTTTAAGGTCACCATGTATAGAGAGCGATTTGTTTAGACATGGCTCAGCGTTAGGGGATTTTAAATAAAGTCACTGTCGCTTTCTATGAGTCATAATGTTTCTGAAACTCCGAGTTCCTCATCATCTTGTTGTAGAGACTTTACAGACCTACAGACTTTCCTTTGATTTATTGATGTACTTCAGTTAAATAAATACTTTTCTAAACTAACTACATCTCTAGTTGATGTGACAGGATGTGTTGATGTGGAGCACAGGTGGAAACACCAGACACTGGATTTTTATTTGCATTGCGTTGCAAAAGTATTCATACCCCTTTTTCACATTTGTGCACGTTACCATCTCCAACCTCACGGTGTTTTAGTGGGATTTTATGTGACAGACCAACACAAATACACAATTAGATATGAAGTGGGAGGAAAAGGAAACATGGTTTTCAGCATTGTACTGTCTCTGTGGATGTGTTTAGGGTTGTCCTGCTGGAAGGTTGAATCTCCACCCCAAATTCAAGTCTTTTGCAACTTCTAAAAGTGTTGTCTATCCCCGTCCATCTTGACATTAACCCTGACCAGCTTCTCCATTCCTGCTGAATAAAAGAATCCCCACAGCATTATGCTGCTGCCACCATGTTTTATGCTTGGGGTGGTGTGCAGTTTTAGTTTTCTGCCACACATATTGGTTTGCATATAGACCAAAAAGGTACATTTTGGTCTCGTCTAACAGGAGAACCTTCTTCGAAATGTTTCCTGTTACGCTTGCATCAGGGTCCCTACAGCCTGTCTCTCAGGACCCTCTATGTTGCAGATATAGCCTTGCTTTAGCATGACTGATTAAAATGATTACATTCCCTCATCAACATGCCAACAATCTCTACAGAGGTCTATCAATTACCAATTCAGCACATGGCAACAGGGAAACAGTTCCTCCTGATTGGGGGATCTATAGCTGACAGCTTGTGGCTTCTTTTCCCATCGCTTTCTTATTTCAGCTCTTCCATAAAGGCTAGATTTGTGGACAACTTTTTGGAGTTCTGTTTCACCAACCATTGTCAGATTCTCCCACCTGAGCTGTTGATCTCTTTAATGCATCTCAGATCATTGCTCTCTTTGCCTCGGCTGTCAGTTTAGGTGGACAGTGTTGTCTCGGTGTCATGGACTGAAGAGTGCTTCAAACGTCCAACGCTTGCGATATTGTTTTATTGTTTTTAAACTGCTTTAAACTTCTCCATAACGTTATCTGCTTTCTGCATTCCCTGGTGCCCATGATGCTGATTGTTCTCTAATATTCCCTAACAAATTCCCGGACTCCTTCACAGAACAACTGCATTTATGCAGAGATTAACCTACACACAGGAGGATTTTATTTAAAAATAAGGAAATTTGCAAAGAAATTTATTCCACTGAGTTTTATGTAGGGGTATTAGGGTAAAAAAGACTGGGCATAGATGTCCGATACACCAATAAGACTTTTATTTGTTAAAAATGTGAAAAACCGTCTATGATTTTCCTTTCACCTTAAATGCACACTCTACTTTGTCTTGGTCTATCTAATAAAATCCCAATAATATATATTATTGTTGGCTGTAAGGTTCTGTGTATTAATGTACATATCCAAATAACATCAAACATGTCAATTACATTAACAGTTAAGCACAAACGTGTGTTTGCTCTGAAGGTTTCTACGGTACAGCAATCTTGCAGCTCATGATTGGCCTTATTGTATTCAATTGCAATAAAACAATTTTGACTTCTTCTTTAAGGCTTTTGTGTAATATTGTCATCAAGAAGGAGAGAGCGTTCCTACAGTGCATGTTGAATTCATAAGGATTGTTTATGTTTATACCATGTAGCTTGAATTGAGACTTCTTTCTGGATGTATGTTTGAAATGCTTGCTAATTTAAGTACATGCAATGCGCTCCTTGAAGTGTTATTAATTATAAATAGAGGATTAATAGAGGATTGTAAGCAAAAAGAGGTAAATACTGTATGTTTGTAGGGGTACCTTCAAGTCAACTTTCACTACATACCCACAGAAAAGACCCTGTTTTCTGTCGGTTTCTTTGTGTCGAAACAGAATGAAACTGTGGTCGAAAAGTTGAATGTATATTCATAAAGATTTCTATGTATATTTGAGCTAGATATCAACAATTACTGTCCATCCATTGTCTATACCTGCGGGGCTGGTGCATATCTCCAGCAGTCATTGGGTCATTGGGTGAGACGCGGGGTACACCCTGGTCCCGTCACCAGTCCATCACTGGATGCTGTGACAGGTCAACCTCAAATACCCATAAAAAGATGTGCATTAGGGCAGAATATTAACAGGAAAACAGTTCATTTCTAGCAATGAATCCTGCTATGACGATATATTATTAACCCACATTTATTCTGACTTTTTCTTACTCTTTCCAAATCATAGCATCCCTACCCCTTCTTGTGAGTTAAAGCAACTCAACTTTTTAAAGTATGTGGACAACCAGTGTTTGAAGGGTTGCCTCACGTGAAAAACATCTGGTATGTTGGTGAATTGGTCATGCAACATGGACAGTCATGTAAAGAAGGAGGTCCTGGATACAAGAGACTGAAGTAAAATTCCTGCAAAGGTTAGCTCACCAAAGCAGATCAGGCCGGGAGCTCCATCATCCGAGTGGAGCCCGGACATGAGTTGCTTCTCCTTCGCATTAGAAGGGAAGAACTGATGTGGTTATCGCATCTTATCAGGATGGCATATTTGAAATGTTTTTCAGGCAGGTCCCACTCAGACTCTGGGGTAGACCCAGAATAGACTGGGCGGATTATATGTCCCCTCCGGCCTGGGAAGGCCCTGGCATGCCTGAGACCTTGGAACGACCTCTGATAAATTGAAGCCAGTGAATGGATGGATATACCAAGCAACATCTGATTGAGAAAACAACTTCTTCTGTGCAAATAACATTCAAATCTGGTTGGAAACTGAAAGGTGAAAAGACCCCCACACAGAGCGAAGGATTCAGGCATCTGACGAGGATCTTTGGAGACTATCTAGAGGCTACCTTTGGAGGAGCCACCGCCCCTCTGTACTGAAAGGAGTCAACTGAGGCAGTCCAGGCATTTGAGCAGGAAGCCTTATTGTTTGAAGGTTTTCCTGGCACACAACACTGGGAGGAGACTCCAAGGGAGTACCAAAACTCACTGGAGAGACCATATAAAGGATGGATGAACAGAGGAACAATACAGATGCTAATAGAGGAAATCAACTGTACGGTAAAATGTAGCGTGTTGCATGAAGGCTGAAGAAATGTGACAGACTCATGTATTGAGTTTATGTACAGCAGTGCTTACTACAGTGATAATAAGAGTCTTGCTGCTGCTGTTGCAGTTCAAAGTAAGATATTTCTTTGGGGATTTTTTTTTTACTACGCTAAATCCTCTAACACATCAGCCAGACTCTCATGTTAGTAACAATATAGATGTCCCGGGTGGTTCTCACTTCCCCATGGAGACAGTTTTAATTCAACTGGCCTGTGGGTCCGTAGGTGTACACAGGATGTCAGTGACAGATAGACAACCCAAGAGAGGGGAAGAGGTATGACAACTGAAAGGCTGAAGAGAGAAGAGAGGTGAGAGAGCATTGCAAGCCGTTCTCGTTCTCACATTGTTGTATCTGAACAAACACTGCAGCATGTTGAAGGAAGCAAGCAAAAGGTCAAGGCTTCTCTTGCTGTGATACATGAGTAAAGGACTATCTGATTTGTAAAATGCATTTAGGCGATTATGTAAGAGTTGGGATTTTTGCAGCTCTTTCAATGTTTCCATGTTCTTCTCATCTGCTGCTATGATTGATGCTCTCTTTGCGAAGCCTGTCTCTTTGGCAAAGCTATGGCTATTGTCTTCTAAACTAACTGTGCTTCAGATGTCTCCATAACTTCCCCCTGACCCGTCCACTGTGCTCCTTTGTCTTAATGATGCTGTTTGTTCACTAATGTTCTGTAACAAACCACTTAAGTCCTTCTCCAATGGATTTGGACTGGCACACAGGGGGAACAGATTTAATTCAATTCAATTCAATTTTATTTATCTAGCGCCAATTCATGATAAATGTCATCTCAAGGCACTTTCCAAAGTCAAATTCAATCAGATTATACAAATTGGTCAAAATTATACAAAAGATTGATTATACAAAATTATACAAAAAGTTTCCTTTCTAAGGAAACCCAGCAGATTGCATCAAGTCTTAACAAGCAGCATTCACTCCTCCTGAAGGAGCAGAGCCACAGGGACAGTCGTCTGCATTGTCCATGGCTTTGCAGCAATCCCTCATACTGAGCATGCATGAAGTGATAGTGGAGAGGAAAACTCCCCTTTAACGGAAAAAAAAAACCTCCAGCAGAACCAGGCTCAGTGTGAACGGTCATCTGCCTCGACCGACTGGAGGTTAGAGAAGACAGAGAAGAGACACAAAAGGCACAGAAGCACACATTGATCCAGTAATCTGTTCTACATTATATGGTAATAGTGGATGATCTGTCTTCCCTGGATGATGTCACAGCTAACAGAACACCAGACCAGGAGTACCTACTATGAAGAGAAAAATGACAGAGAACAAAAAGGTAAAAGATGAAATAACAACAAGCAATAAAAATTGGAGAACAGTAGGAGAACTCAGCAGAGTGAGAAAAATAGACCCTGATGTCCTCCAGCAGCCTAAGCCTATAGCAGCAGAACTACAGAGATAACTCAGCGTAAGCTAAGCCACTCTATCAAAAAGGAAAGTTTTAAGCCTAGTCTTAAAAGTAGACAGGGTGTCTGCCTCACGGAGCAAAGCTGGGATTTGGTTCCACAGGAGAAGAGCCTGATAACTAAAGAATCTTTTCTATCTAGGAAGTTAAGGAAATTTTATTTCAATTCTCTGCTTGGAATTCTTTTTCTGCACACCTTCATTCTGGTTCGTTTGAATAGCCGTCATTATTTCTAGATAATCATATTTATGAGACTTTGGTAGATCGTTCCAAAGTCTTCTAAATGGCAGTAAGGACTTTTTGCTTTCTAAAAGGGCCTTTGATTTCTGCTTTGGGTTTTGAGACCTCAGCTTGACCTCCACAGTTCCTGTAACAGTCGTTTGATAATTGCATTATGCACCAAGGAAGCAGCTACCTTAGAGCACTTTGCTTTCGTTTTGTAGCCTTTTTGATTATTTAACTGTGGACTTATTGGATAGAATTTACATTTCCAAAAGCAAGCAACAGCAGCGAGATTAACTTAAATGCTTTTTTGTTTTATTCCAAAACTTCATAAAACCAAAACAAAACACCAGGCCCTGATAAGCATAACTATGTTAATCCTTTGCTTGTTGAAATAGTCACAATGAGAAATTTTAGCCTGTCGTGTCCAAATGTTTTCATCCCTCTGTGGGTTGTGGAGTGCAAGGAGTAACAAGATATGATGCAGGAAAAAAAAACGTACAGCGGGATAGAAAACGATGCTGGAAACAGTAGCTGAAAGATAATCTGCCCAGCTGGCATGGAGAAAGGCAGAGCAGCTCTGTCTCAAAGAGTATTGATTGGATATTTGCTCCCTTTAGTCTGTGTCTGCTGTATTGTATGCACTGCTTAACCCCCCCCCCCCCCCCCCCCCCAAAAAAAAAGATTTGTAATGGCTCATCTGTCATCCTCTGTCTCCTGGCTTCTGTAATTAACTGAGATAAAACAATGAATGCAAGCACAAGAGGTGTACCACAGTAACAAGCCAGCATAATGGAGGAGAGGAAGACAGGAAAGAGAAGACGTTTAATTGTCCAGAGCGGGCCGTGGCGTTGTTCTGTGTCCTGTGCCAGAGATCTGGCTGAAGTCACCAGCCCCCCCAGACAGAGAGCGTCACAGAGACGGATGCAGCTCTCTGCTGAATGTCATTTCCTCATTGCTGCTTTCACAGAGCAGAGATGGCCTGCTGGATGTGTATGTGGGACCTGTTGTGCAACGGTGTGAATGCATTACTGATTTGCATCTTGTTTTTTGTTTCTTTTACCACAGCGCTTGAAAGTAAATGATGTGAATCGACGGGTGACAGTTTGGTCTGAAACAAAAGCGGTTTATAAGTGATATATTTCAGACAACTTGAGTTTTTAGTCCTCACTTCTCTCCTCCCTCCTCCTGTTCTGAATCGCCACAACTCTTTGTCTTTTTTTGTGTTATCGGTTTGTTGTGACAGCACTGCTTCTGTTGACCTTACTGCCATCTCTTTTACCCCTGCAGACAGTCTCATGGGCCTTAGCAAAAGGACGACGGCAGAGTGGAGATGTTCAGAAAGAGGCCTCCTCCAGGTCAGCACCTCATATTAAATACGTTCAGCATCTGAGAAAGACAGGAAGTGAAACAGACCTTGGCTCAGAGAACATTTGTGTTGAAGTGCAAATTTAAGCACAGGGTCTTCCTATGCATTCTGGAAAATCTGGGAATTTAGTTTAGGAGTTTCCAGGTTTGCAAACACTATGTTTTCTTTGTAAAGAAAACATAGTGTGGAAAAATATTTACATCTCTATACTTTATTCATGCAGTCATTTTCTAAACGGAAAAGTACATTACAGTGCCAAGCTTATACAAGAAAATAAAGTATTACATGCTGTAGCAACCCTCTGGTCGCCAGCTGAAGCTCCAAGATGCAGCATCCGGTGATCCGCTTCTGATAAAAGTAACCAGGGTTCATCATCATATCCTGTATTGACACAAGCCGCAATGAGCATTCCTCTTAAAAATCACATTCATCCAGTCTTACCTTCATTAATCCAGCCACCCATCCATCACAAAATGTATCATTTTAAGTTATTGTACAGCTAATGGCATCCCCACTGCTGTGAACCTGCAGTCCAGCCACTGCTTCGCTGCAACAAATATGATCTTGTCAAGCAGTTGAAACTGTAACTAGCCATACTCTCCAAAAACAGGGCATAGTTATTTGGTTTGTTTCAGAGGTAAATGAAAAAACAACAACATACATATCTTGGAATTTCTGTCTATGATTATTTTGGACTACAGTGACATCAACACATAACGGTACGACAGGTTTTGCTCTGTATGCAGACTCTACTCTCCTGTATTGTGCTTGCTTCAGATAAGCTGATGAAAATACTGACAGTGTTTTCTCCTCTTCAACAACGCCAAAACTGGGAGTTTTGGTGCAGAAATCTCCCAAATATACAGAGAAATGGTGTGAAGAGGGCCTAAATTGTTGGGTTTTGTCGAATGGGAAGAAGGGGTGGGTTCAACCTATACTGTAAATATAAGTGGAGCAGTTCAAGGAAAAGAGTGTTGGTTACAGATGAGACAGAACATGTTTGTCCAATTACTCAATTAATCAAGGGTTATTAAGTAGAAAACCTCCATCCATCCATCTTCTTCCGCGTATCCAGGGTCAGGTCATGGCGGTAGCAGCTTCAGTAGGGAGGCCCAGACTTCCCTCTTCCCAGCCACTTGGGCCAGCTCCTCCGGGGGAATCCCAAGGCGTTCCCAGGCCAGACGAGAAACATAGTCCCTCCAGTGTGTCCTGGGTCTCCCGCTGGGTCTCCTCCCGGTGGTACGTGCCCGGAACACCTCACCAGGGAGGCGTCCAGAAGGCATCCTAACCTGATGCCCAAAGCACCTCAACTGGCTCCTCTCGAAGTGGAGAAGCAGAGGCTCTACCATGAGTCCCCTCCAGATGACCAAGCTTCTCACCCTATCTTGGGGGAGCCCAGACACACTATGGAGAAAACTCATTTCGGCCGCTTGAATCTCATGACCATAGATGAGGGTAGGAACGTAGATCGACCGGTAAATCGAGAGCTTCGCCTTTTGACTCAGCTCTCTCTTTCGCCACAACAGACTGGTACAGCGCCCGCTTCACAGCAGACGCAGCAATCTGTCTATTGATCTCCCATTCCATCTTTCCCTCATTCAAGATCCCACGAAACTTAAACTCCTCCACTTGGAGCAGGACATCTTCCCCAACGCGCAGAATGCACTCTATGGTCTTCCGGCTCAAGACCACGGCCTTGGATTTGGGGGCACTGATCCTCAGACATCAGTGCGTGAAATACTTAACTTGACTTCTCAAAAATTCAGTAGCTGCAGCTGTGAGTTGGTTGAGAACTTCCAGCGTAGATTTTCCTTCCGCAACGTTTTCTCTGCCTGTGCACCTCAAAATGTCTTCTCTCAGGCACGTAAAGTTAAACAGCTTGCAACTCAAATACGTTTCAAACTTTTCAGAACATGTTGAAATCTGAAAAATGCCACTTGTCCTTCATAATGCTTTCAACACTGCCAGCTGAGCAGCTTGATTCTTGTGCCTCTTGTGATGTCAATGACTGCAATCCACACAATGCAGACTAAGCATTTCCTTCTTCTGTGCCCTATTATCTTTTATCAATATTTCATGCTCTCGAAATGTCTGTCCGATGCTTATAACAAATTTTCTTTCCAGTCCTTGCACCCGATCATGACAGCATGTTCTCCAGTGTGTGTTTTATGAATCGGGGAGTTTATGCCTGCAGACCTCACAGGATCTCAGAGATGCATCATTCTTCTCAACCTTCATCTGCTCATCTAGCTATTCTCAGCTTTCTCTTAGGGAATCACATTGTCATTGATACGCTATTCCACATGTCTCAGACAGCTTTATGATAATTGTTTTTCAAATGGGAGCCATTTGTGTCCCACGTGGCACGAGGCCGGCGGTGCAGCACGTGCCTTGCCACCTGCCTGGCCCCGCCCACTGCGGCGCACCTTCTCGGGCTAAAAACGTGCAGGAAACATTTTGGCTCGCAACTCACAGTGTCATCGCAGCGCATTCAGTGATTTCAGAGCCAAAATGGCGCACGTCCCTCTTAATCAGCGATTTGCTCAGCTGTGGGATCCCTGCAGTGGCGGTTTCCATCGTAATCGCAACTGGGTTACGTAATGTCCCACGTTGGGCAGTGTTTATGTTGTGGGTGAAAGTCGATGCGAGCCTCAACACGCAGGAGAATCTTCTGCAACACAAAATAGCGGACAAAAATCACAGAGCCAGACCCGAGGTACTGGTCAGGGTCTGTGGCTGCATGTGGATGTGTCGGTCATTTAGGAAAAGCATGACCTCATCGTTTGTGCAGACGGAGAGGGAGAAATCCGAGCAGGGCGCGCTCCGTGCGTGAGCTCGATCGCGCACTTCAAGAACGCAGAGAGGAGAGCGGAGACGCAGGGTGGGATGGTCCGAGTCAACCAACTCTACTGAAGTTGGTTCGGAAGCTTCATCGCCTCTTCCTTACGAAGATCCGAAGGTCACATTTATTCGCCATATGCGGCTGTATCAGCGCTCTTTTGCAGCCAAAAAAGATGACAGTGCTGAAAGAAATCCCGGAGAAATGGTTTCCAGTGGTTCTCCTCCCCACTCAGAAAAAGAAAAACGCAGGACTTGGGGGAGGAAAATCGAAAAAGAAGCGGACAGGTACGAGTGTGAGGTTGCGATTGTTTGTACAAATCCCATCTCATTTTACAAATAAAGATCATTATCATTGCAGATAAGTTTAAGTCTCATCCCATCTCCATCCAAACCAGTGTCTGTCATTTGTATCTGCTTTCATCGTCCTATTACTCCTCCACATGAAGGAAGAAATGTGCGTTTCTGTATGGCGAAGTCCGAATGGGACACGATCTCTTAAATAAGTAATTTGACATTAAATAATTAAATGTCATAACTGTTAGTTAAGATTTGTTTTATTGCCTGTTAAAGTCAAATTTATTTGTTGAATATTGAATTTGCTACAACCCCTCATGGAATAATTTAGACTGCCACTTGGAGCCAAGTGGCTGTAATTTCTGGTTGGTCATTCTGCCAGCAATGTAATAAACATTTATCCATTCCCTTATTGCAAATGTTATACATCTATGGGATTTATTTAGCTGGATTGAGGGCAAAAATGCCCTTTTGGATTTTGAAGGTTGCAGACCACTGGTCTAGTTGGTGCCATATGGTTGTGCACTTACTTGCTGTACCTGACACTATAATAAGAGATTAAAAGATAGAGACAGTTTTCTTCATGTAATTTCTGTCTTCCTTTGGTAATTTAGGGCTATACAAGTTTGTAGTCGTATGTCTCATATAAGTGTTAAACTGCCAAACATGACTCTTTGCTCTGTTTTTTTTCTTTTTCAATATCAGAGGATTTGAATCTGAGTTTAGAGTAAATTACAGGGTTCCTACCGGTGTAGAAAAGTCTGCAATTTGCTTTAGTAATTTTCTCAGGTCAGGATAAACCTGGTGGTTAAAAGAAGAATGGCTGTGGAAACATTTACAAGTCTTCAGATTTTATTTTTTTGTCCAACTATTTGATTGCTTTGGTTTTTGTGCTAATAACAGAATGCAGTTACGTGTTGAAAATAAAAATCACAACTATCTATACCCTCTCCTATTAGGGGTTTTCTTCTGGATTAGATCTAGAAATGTGACTAGATTCCAAACTTTGCATTGACAGTTCTATCATTCTGAATTGGAAAAAAAATAATGTATCAACAATCACAATCTGTGCTTTAAAGAATCTGTATTAAGTGTTGGATCGCGCAGTTCAGTTTTGAAAAGCCTGCATATTATAGATTTGGAAATACAGATGATCTGAGTTAGCCCAGAGAGCGAGAATGCAAGTTTACTTTTATCAAGCTTACAAACCAGAAACAAACTCCATTATTGCATTGTTACATGCTCTGTATTCACCTAGGTAATTTTTATTTCTAGTTAAATGTCCAGAATGTCAGATAAACTGTTAGAAAATCCAGAAATTTGACTCTGGAAAAATATGAAATTTTGAAATGGAGAATTTGCAGGAAGCCTGAAATAAACAACGTGCCTCCCTCTGCTTCCTGAGAGACTGATCAGTCCTCCAGGCGCCACCTGTACTCTCATTCTTCAGTGTAATGACCACAGATCCCACTTAATGTCCCCCTTCATTTGACCCCCGCTCCATCGGTCTGTCGCCGCCAAATATTCTTTTTCAGCCAATTAGCTTTAGATTTGTGGATGAACAGTACTGCACACCATTTCTTTTGCCAAATTAGATCATCCATGATGACCACTCATCCGGAGAGGCTTGCCTGATTCATAGTTTAAATCAGACCAACATTTCCCATAACTCAGAATGACTGGCTAATATGGTCATTACGGTTGTAACTTCAGTTACTTTAGCTTATGGTAATATCAGAGCAGTGGAATTGGGGGAATGATTTAAGTGGACAGAACGCACAGTGCATCAGAAGAGTACCTTTGCATCTTTAGATTTTGTCCCGCTGAATCAATATTTATTTACTCCCTATTGTCCCTGTATTTGATGAAATGTTGTACTACAACTGAAAGTTTCACAGTGATGCAGCTTTATAGATTGATACAGGCCCACTGTGCTGCGTGGTGTCTGTGTTACGTCTTCTGATGCCCTTGAACTTGTCAGAGACATGAAACACTTACTGTGCAGTTTGCTAAAGGCTCTCATTTGTTGGTGGTCAGCTCGCAGAGGGCAGGCCAGGGCCGGATGTAAGGCGGCATCTCGCTCTCCTCACAGTGTTAGCACTGCGGGGTGAGCAAATCAACATCAACGTGATGACCTTTAAATGCAATGAAAGGGCAGAAGAGAGAATCGGAAAGCGGAGGAGGTGCGGGAGTTTCAGTGGAATAGATATTAGCCCTCTATGGCATGATTTTTTATTTTGGGAGATAAAAAAATATTTCACCCTAGTTTTTGGGAGCTTGGGCATCCCTTATAACATATCAGTCATAACATGTGTCCCCCTCTGCCCCCCCTACCAGATTTTGCTTTGTTGCCTCAGGGCAACAACATGCTATAAGAGTACTAAAACGCCAAGGTTTTCTATATTTTTATATAAGTGAAATGAAGAACAAACAAGCCATAAATGCATTAAAAGTTTTATTTCAACAAGCAATCGGGGACCGGAATGGGTGTAATGGGTCCTCTTCTCTTCTTTTCTTCATACTCCCCAGGAATTGTGGAACTGGTACGACCTCTCTTATGCTCCACATTCTTGCCACTTCTGCACAAGCTTTCTGCGATATACGATAGACTTATAAAGTCTATCTTTATATAGACGTATAAAGCTTCATCTGTTCCTTTTTTGTCATCCCATTGGTGCTGCAGTCTCTCTTGTCGAGCAGCCAGGCAGTCACGATCATCATGTCAATAAAGTGGAACATAAGCCGGTGATACCACTTCTTCGACCTTATTTTATTGTGGTACAGTGCAATGAGAGAGTCCAGCAGGTCCATTCCACCCATATTCTCTGACCACAGCAGGACAGGGGGCTTTGATTGTTTTCTTTTACTTGCCATCCCACCTATCAACCTCGGTGACTGGGTATGCTCCATTGAAATTACTGAGAAGAATGACTGAACGCATGCAAGGATGTTTCTCCAACCATGGCCGTCTTCAGTTCAAAAGATCCACGTCCAGCTCTCTTCAGCTAAGCATCACACATCAAGTTGACACCTGGTAATCTGTTGCTACGAACAGTACCAGTAGAGTGAATTCCCTGCTGAGCAAGTGTGAGTACGAGAAGGACACTCGTAAACCAGTCGTCAAAGAACACCTTGTAGTTCTGCTGCTTGGGCATTGGCTGAGGACAACGTTGCCACTTGCTCCTACATCTGGCAGTTCAGGGGGTTGCACAACTCTGTGTAGATCTCAAAATTGTGTGGTACACCGTCAGAACTAGCCAAGACAAGCATCTTGTAGCCCTATTTCTTTGGTTTTGCTGGCAGGTATTGTTTGAGTCTATTTTCTGTGAGTAATAGTAGATAGTACAGCAAAAAAATTAATTATGGTGATGGCTATGCATCTCTGCAGTTCTCCATCCATGAGAATGTTATTGTTCAAACAAAAGTGGTCTAACTGCGCAATGTTGCCCTGAGGCAACGAATGAAAAACTACCATTTTAGTAAATAAATAAAGACAAAAAGTATCTTTACTCAATCAAATATGCTTCTTCACACATTAATGCACATCACAGATATTATTTATACAAAGTTATATAAATTAAAAAATGATAAAAGGGGAAATTTATCTTAACTTCTGCTAGCAGTATGTCCAAGCCGGCTATGGTCCCAAAAAGGACTGTTTCACCCCCAGAGGAAAGGTCAAAGTCACGCCCACCTCAAATTTCATTGGTCACAGACTTATCACCAGACTTTTAAAGTAATGTTTTATTTTAAAAGAATTAAAGGGGCAGTGTGAGGGCAACAATAGTGGTTTGTTGCCTGAGGGCAACACCATGCCATAGAGGGTTAGAGGATGGGTGCCCATACAACCACAATCTGACATTGAAATAACGTTAACTGAGAGCCGGGTTGGGCTTGTTCCCTTTCATACTCTGACAGCTCAAACATTTGGCTCTCTCTGCTTTCAGTAGATTCAGCGTCTGGTATGTAAGGCCTTTTACCCCATTATTTCAGAGGCACATTTGTGAGGTCAGACACTGATGTTGGACAAAAATGCCTGTTTTTTGTTGTAATTGATTTCAAAGTTGCTCGATCAGGCTGAGGTCAGGACTGTGAAGGAAGTTGACGACCTGTTTACCTCGGCATTTGCTGAACCCCCACTGTGATTTTATGCGGCCTATCACTTCATTACTGACGATCCCAGTTTCCTTCACTTTGATCTAATTCCACTAAAAGTTAACCGTGGAATATTTAGCGATGATTAAATTTTACAATTGGACTTCTTGTGTAGATGGGATCCTGTTATGGTACTGCACTGGAATTTACAGAGTCCCTGAGAGATGGATTTTCCAAACTTGTGGTCATGAAAGTAAAAGGACCACCTGAATACAATGATTAGATACCAATGCTTTTGGCAACATTGTGTATTTGGCTTTAGTCAGAAGAGCTGGAGATTTGAGTGGCTCCACCCACAGTTAACAGTTAAGCCTGGTGATGGTTCCTTACTGGTTTGTGGTTTTATTGCTGTAATTAGAGTTAGGTATATGGTCAGGTAGGGCTGGAAGATATAGGAAAAAAAGCATATTGATATATTGACAAATAGAAATCATACTGATTGATAGAGAATTCTCAAAAAATTCAAAACATTAATTTTCTGATAGTTCTGCGGTACTGCCAGTAAATGGCGCTACGTCTGTTTATATCTGCTCATCGCGCCTGGTGAGGGGTTTCTATTTAGGCTCAAAAAGGACTATCAAAACATTATCAGGATGGACGCTTGGTGTATATAACCTTATTTTATCATGATTAAACAGTTTTCGGTCTTTTTTTTAATAAGCATACAGTATAATGTAGCTATATACCTTTAAAAGAAATGTCTGAACGAGTGTGCTTCCACAAAAGATCTGTGGTTAGTTCTCAGATGCATTTGGAAGGACCTACCTGCTAAAGCTTTTTCAAACAATGTTTTTGTTTAGTGTTCTTATAAGAACTGATGCTACAGCGAAGCAAATATTAACTCAATTATCTTTTCATTTTGCATTAGCGTGAATCAAAATAAACAATATTTGTAAAGGCGTTCATACTGGGGGGGAATTTACTCCACACCTTACGGATGTGGAATAAATTCATTTTCTGAAAACCTCTCCAACAAACGAGCTGCTCTTCTGTCGCAACACATCGGTCTTAGAGCTTCACGTCAAAACAGAGTCCTGATGGGACCTCTTTAAGTGGCCTGTGTTTGTTTTTTTGAAGCTCAGCACAGCAGGAGAGCAGATATAGGTTATGGGCACAATTTGGTGTGAGAGAGCTTCACAGAGCTGCAAATACACAGGAAACCACAGAGTCTCTGTTCATGGTGTGTGTGCATGTTTATTACTGGGTTAATGACTTATGTTGTGTGATGTCCCTTCCTGTAGAGCCTTAGACTTGTCAAACGTTTGTCGAGGATGGGGTCGTCTCAGTCCAGCAGTGTTTCAGCCCAGTGCAAACAACATGCATTCGTCTTGAGATTTATCATATATCTGTCTGAAGCTGTGTCATTTCACTTGGAAGAGAGACTTTATCAAAGCATAACTGTGAGGTGGAGTAAAAATTATACGTAGTTTCCATTTGTCTAAAGTGTGCACACTGAGTTGACACTTTGTAGAACCACCTTTAGCTGCAATTACAGCTCCAGCTACCAGCTTTATACATCTAAGGACTGAGATTTTCTTTGCAAAATAACTTCAGTCAGTCAGACTGGATGGAGATCATCTGTAAACAGCAATTTCTAAGTCTTGCCACATTTTCTTAGTTGGCTTTAGGCCTTGACTTTGGGTAATTTCTGCACCTATTAGATGCGTGTGTTCCTTGTCCAGCAAATCTGTGTAACGTGGCTGTTGAATACAACAGAGTCCTGCCAACGACCTGATTTGATTCAGGTGCGTTGAAGCATACACACGTCTAAAAGCAGCAGGATATGTCCCTATGTTGATTCTCAAGCCTTTTACAGGCTCTAAGGTTTTCTTTCAGGATTGCCCTGTTTTTAGCTCCATCCATCTTCTGATTAACTCTGACCTGCTTCCTTGTCCCTGCTGAATGAAAAGTGTCTCCACAGCATTATGCCACCACCATGTTTGGGGATGGTGTGTTCAGGCCACACTGTATAAGCTCAAGGGTTAATTTATGACCTCCTCTGACCAGAGGCCCTTATTTAATGTAATTGCCCCCTACCTGTGGCAAATCCTAAGCAGTACTTGTGGCTTTCTTTTCGTAGCTTTTATTTTTGCCATCTTCCAGAGGAGAAATTCTGGCAATGAGAAAATTCCCAAAATGTCTACACTGGACTGATTGTGCATCTAAAAAACAACAAAGGTATAAACTGCAGGGTGACTGGGTGAGAGTGTCAGGACTCAAAGAAAAAGATTCAATCTATTTCTATCTAATGAAGTGTTTCAGTGTTTATTTTTTGGTAAAACACAAAGAACTGGGGACCTAAACCATAGAGGCCATTTGTAAAATCTAGATGTTTAAGTTTGTTGAATGTTTTTATGTTGTGCTGTGTGATGCTAATGCATCTATTTTGCTTCTTCATTGTAATTAATTTCCTTGTTTTATGACTCATCATGTTTTACCTTTATCTTTCTGCAGAGGAGGAGAGAAAGGTCAAAGCCAATGACAGAGAACACAATGAAAAGTTTCAGTATGCGGTGAGAATATCTGTGCCTTTCCTCTGTATATATTCCAATATATGAATGGTAGTCTTTAAAATAATAATTTTTCCTGTGCTTTCCTCTCAACACAGAGTAACTGCATCATGACATCAAAGTACAACATCCTCACCTTCTTGCCTGTCAACTTGTTTGAGCAGTTCCAGGAAGTAGCCAACACTTACTTCCTTTTCCTGCTCATTTTGCAGGTGAATAACAAAGGGGGAAACGGGAATCTTGGCATTTCCAAATGTATTGATTTATAGAATAAACAAATTGAGGACAATTTGTATGAAAGATAGTCCAAAAGGACAGGTGCTAATCATATCACAACACGTAGCAGATGATTAGATAAATCATCTACATCTGAAAATATATTTATATACACTGAAAAAGACATACAGGTAATCTTGTTTTTCACAATGTCTACCATTAAATCAGTTTAAACTTTTTCTGTTCAAGGTCAGTTAGAGTTACCAAAATCATTTCTCTTCATTAAATGCCAAAATAACAAGCAACATAGTTTAAATGTGCATTATGGCCAGCATAAAAGCCTGACTAATGTTTCAGATTTTTTTTATAGCCAAAATATAGTCTTTGTCCTCCCACTACATGAAACAGAGAGGTGGAACCACTGTGGTGTGTCACCTGGTGTTTTGAAAGCCTGTTTCTTGCCGTCTTGATCTTTCAAAACGGGAAGTATTCAGTGGGAGTTTGATCTGAAACTCTCAGTGCATTTGCATCTGATAGCAGCTGATCAGTCAAACTGTATGCCGCTTCTGTTTTTCTCATGTTATTATACTATGGTTATAAATCTAGAGATTGATTTATCACGGCTACAAATTTAATCAGAAACAGTCTTTTTGTTATAGATTCAACGTTTTATTAGACCTTCACTTATCAAATGTTTTTGGACATTTATTTTACCAACCTTTAAAATATGACTAACATCTTCTAAAATGTATTCTGCTCCAAGTATGAATAAATGTTGAAAATTTCCACATTTTATCAAACAAACTTCAACTAACACCCTAGTGAGTGTCAATCTCACTGTGATGTATGTTGATGGCTGCATCGTGCTGTTGTTAGATGATACAGAGGTGGAGGTTCACCTTCCAGCAGAACATACACGCAGAACTGAAATGTAATGATTTGGATCAAAACATATTGTATCTACATGTGTGTTAGAATTGGCCCAGGCAAAGTCCAGACCTAAAACCATTTGAGAATCTGTGACTAGACTTAAAAATAGTTTTTCACATACGCTGCTCATCCGATCAGTCTGAGCTTGAGCTATTTTGTGAAAATGAATGGACAAACTTTTCAGTCTTTAGATTTGCAAATAAATGTAACAAAGGTTTTCTCTGTCTGAATTTCCCTGGCTTTTATGGAGCTGAATTCATAAGCACACCACACCTTTCAGATTTGTATAAGTGGAAAATTAATAGAACAGGTATAATTTCCTTTCCAGTTCACAGCTATAAACTACTTAGTGTTGGTTCATCACATAAATGACCAATAAAATACAATGACAAAAGTGAAAAAGTGGAAGGTATATGAAAAGGTGCTGTTGCTACCTCTCTATGATGCACTGCATTTCTATCCCTGTTTATACTAATGAGAATAATGTTGTGGTTTCTTGTCTTTGTTAGTTGATACCTCAGATCTCCTCCCTCTCCTGGTTCACTACCATTGTGCCTTTGGCTCTGGTGCTGAGCATCACTGCAGTGAAGGATGCCACAGATGACTATGTGAGCATTGGTTATACACACCCTGAAGTTAGGCTCACTAGAACCCTCCTATTAATACAACACTTCCACATTTGTCCCCTGCAGTTTCGCCACAAGAGCGACAATCAAGTGAACAATCGTCAGTCTCAGGTCCTCATCCGAGGCTCGTAAGTCCTTGCAGTAGAAAACCTGTGAGCCTGAATTGTTGCTGATTCAAACGGTCCCAGTTTTTGCTGTTTGATTTTTCCACATTATTCTGACTTTGTGTCACAGGCTGCAGAATGAAAAGTGGATGAACGTAAAAGTGGGGGACATCATTAAACTAGAAAACAACCAGTTTGTGGCAGTAAGTGAGAGCGACACGGTGATTTTCATTTTCACTCATTCGGCTGCAACAGAAGAATATTCAGCCTGCTCACCTGAAAAGAAATTGCAGTGATGTGGATGAAACATAATGGCAGTAAATGGAAAAAAAAATTATAAATAAGATATTTAGGAGTTAGGCTACTCTAACAGCCCAAGATGATTTAACTTGGAATTTCTAATGAAAATCTTACTCTTTTGATTGAATGTGCAGTAGTTAAATCATGAGCTTCAGTACATTGTGGAGCATCTATTAGCTTTCAAAACTTCTAACAAATGTTTTTAGTAAATGCTGACAAGCTTCTTACATCTTCCAAACAGAAGGCAGACTGTAGGTCTGGACATTTTGGTGGTTCCTCTCTCTGGTCCAAAGTGGTAACAGTGCAAAAAGAACAACAAAACAATTATGCCGAATAAACCAGGCTTTGTCTATAAAGTCAAAACAAAATTAAGTTTGCTCAAATTTAGAGTCCAGATGGTGAACTAAAATAAAACGTGAGATAAGTGTGATTCCTCAGGTTCATTAACCTGGCAAGACTGCACATTATCAATTTGGGTCTGCTCCCACCGAATCCGTCTGGGGAAAAGAAGGAAGTTCAGCAGAACTCTTAGAGCTGACTGGGGGAAGCGACACCTAGTGCCCGCCCACCAAAGGTTGGTTTTAGCCAATCACGGTATCAAATGAAAATGTAAGCAGCAGGCGCCATGAGAGACCACAACATGTTACGCAAGTCAAGGCACTTCTTGCTGTTCTTCTTTCAAAGAAGAAATTGTGGATTTTGACAAAACCGATGTGATAGCAGCAGCTATGCGTGCGTCCTCCTGCGCTGACATGTTTATGTTGGTTCGGCTGTGGGCTCAGCAGCTCTTGCTTTCGTCACAGCTGGTATGACCAACCTTAAACCCTAATACTGCAACATGATTGGCCAGAACCATTTTTGGTTCGGCCCGAACGGTTGAAGATGGGAGCGGGACAAGATGGATTCTCGTGTGTTTGTGAACGCACAAAAAAGTGCAAGAATTCAGCTTGCAGGCAAGGTTACAGGTTCATCTGACCTGAAGAATATGCTCCAGTCAGATGAGACCAAGACTGATGTTTTTCTCCTGCATGCAAAAGGTTAAGGTACAAAACTAAGACTACAAATCACCATGTACCCACCATCCCCACCATGAAACTTTGAGGAGGCACCATCAGCAGAGACACGGAAGAAGTCTTGCTATGAGTCTGAGGCAGCTTTTCCAAAGAAGGTCCTGGGTTCAAACCCTGGCCTGGGGTCTTTCTGCATAGAGTTTGCATTTTCCCCCTGTGCATGCTTAGGTTCTCTCTGGGTACTCTGGCTTCCTCCCACAATCCAAAAACATGACTGTTAGGTTAATTGGTCTCTCCAAGTTGCCCTTAGGTGTCAGTGTGTGCGCATGCTTGTTTGTCCACTGTGTCTCTATCTTGCACTGTGATGGACTGGCGACCTGTGGACAGTGTACACCACCTCTCACCCAATGACCGCTGGAGAGAGGAACCAGCCACCCAGCAACCCCGCATGGATAAGCGGGTATAGACAATGGATGGTTGCTTGTTTTCCTGATATTGTTCAGCATGAAGTAATTTAACCAGAATTTCCTGTTGAACAGAAATACATCCTCCAGTGTGTTAATGTGTTACATCCCACAACTCAAAGGGAACTCACTCAAAGCAGAATATTACTCAAGGAAAAAAAATCTCTAAATCTCTTAACAGATAAATCTCTAAATATTTCTTCTGCTTGCTTCTACACAAAAACACACAGTCAGCACCAGTTCACTAGGGTTTGCTTTAATCCCGGGACTCAGTGTCTCGCTAATAATTAGGTTTATTATTGTTCAAGAAAGCTGTTTATAGCAGACGAAACCATAAGACTCTAAATGGATGTATTTTGCTTCCTCAATAGAAGTTCTTATAATCAGACATTAAAACTCCAGCTCTGTCCACATGTGATTATCATTGATTGCGTTGATGACTGAGGCATACTTTTATCTCCGTCTCATCAGTGCTGCACTCAGTTTTTCTGCATGTACCTTCCAGTTAATGCTAACGTCAGCCATTTGTTTCCAGGCGGACCTGCTACTGTTATCGAGCACTGAACCTCACGGCCTGTGTTACATCGAGACGGCCGAGCTTGACGGGTCAGAAAGCCCCCTGCACATCAATATCCACTCAGCGTTCCTTTTAACTTCCACAGGCAACAGGAAAAGGCATTCTTTAAAAAGCTGTTTTTCTGTGAACCTGCAGAGAGACCAATATGAAGGTGCGTCAGTCGGTGTCAGTGACGGCTGAGCTCGGTGATCCGAACAACTTGGCGTTGTTTGACGGTGAGTTTGGTTAGAATGATGTCACTTTCTCTCCGTTTCCTGTTCAGGTCGTCTTGGCGATGGTTTTCAGTGTGCATCCAACTGTGTAATTCGGATGTTTATCTCCTTTCACTCTCTGGCAAATGAATAATTGAAGCAGTCACATCGACACACTTTTCGTCCTCTGTTGCTGCTGAATGACAGACCGTCATCACCCATTCACCCACCCACCAGCAAAAGAGCTTTGAGTCAGCAAAACCTCCACCCACCCCCCAAACACGCACACACTGCTTACCTGCTCAGGAAAATGCATTGCTGCAGCGGCTCAACCCACACTCTGCCTGTCCTGATATCATCTTACAAAAAAAGTGTCTCTCTGTTTGTGTTTTTGAGGGTGACAGCAGCATGAGAATAATAAATTCAGCTCAAGATCATGTTGCCTCTCATGTAGATGCTTTGCAATGTCTGGATTTGGGAACTGACTGTCATGTAGGGGTGAGCAATTTTATTTAATTTGCCAAAACGTCTCCTTGTGTGAAGGTGAAGTAGTGTGTGAGCCTCCCAACAACAAGCTGGATCGCTTCTGTGGGACTCTGTACTGGCGAGACAAGAAATACCCGCTGACCAACCAGAACATGCTGCTGCGAGGCTGTGTCCTCCGCAACACCGAGGCCTGCTACGGCCTGGTCATCTTTGCAGGTCTGCGTCTGCCTATTTCTATTTGCGTATGGATGGATGCATGCGGTGCATATAAAAGGTGGGTTTGACTCTGCTGCTGCCCCCAGGTCCAGATACCAAGCTAATGCAGAACAGCGGTCGCACCAAGTTTAAACGTACGAGCATCGATCGTTTGATGAACACTCTGGTCCTCTGGGTAAGACACCCCAACCCTCTCGCTTTCACTGCCTCAAACTATTTCAGGATATCATCTCAGGGGCTTTCTTTACATCTGCACATGCTGGGAATGGACTCCTTCTAATTTTGGATCAAAAACACAACAAACCTAACTCTGTCTTTGTGGTTTCTTTCTGTGCATTCCTGTCAGATCTTTGGTTTCCTGGTGTGTATGGGTCTGATCCTGGCTGTGGGCAACGCTGTGTGGGAGAGAGAGGTGGGGTCCTTGTTTCAGAGCTACCTGCCCTGGGACCCTCCTGTGGACAACTTTATGTTCTCTGCCTTCCTGTCCTTCTGGTCCTACGTCATCATTCTTAACACAGTCGTGCCTATTTCTCTATACGTCAGGTAAGAAGAAGTGCAGCAAATCACAAAGGCACATATGTACATAGGAGGTAGATAACACAAGAAATGTAAGAATATGTTGAGACTAACACCTGCTTTATGCCATTTGTTTCTGTTTTAACAAAGAGCATCAGAATCATCTGCGCGTGTGCTTTCTCGGGGGGTCGGGGGCGGGGGCGGGCTTGTTTTGTCATTTCAGTCGGTTTCGCACCTCCACCTTTTTGTAACTATCAGCGCGTGGCGAGCGGCAGCAAACAGGAAGAGCAGCAGGATAGAGTCTGAAGGCACATTGTTACAACCAAGAGCAGAATTAGCTAATGAAAACAGCAGGATTGTTTATTGCAACATGTTACGTTCACTCCAGTAAGAGGTTAAAACTCTGTACATTCTTGTTCTGCAGATTTTTATCTGCAGCTCAGTCTGGTGTTTAAACAGAGAACTGCAGTGAGGGACCTGAACAGGGACATGTGTGACGCCCAAATTCTCTCGAGCTATCTGGCATGTAAAGCTATACCCAAGCCTTAAAAGTGATATCTTCAGCTATGATACACTGACATTACTCTTTGCTTAGCTGGTAGTATCTTAAACAGTGTTTTCATAAAATCTCTGGAGGTTAGAGAGGAGAAGATGATAGAGATGATATTGTTTGAGGTCTGACCCGCCGATTCCAATTATGATCAATTAGAATTTTATTTCCTAAAGGCTATAACACACAAAATAAAAAAAGAATATCCTTCAAGCTCTTTGATAGAGGCAGTGATTTTGAAAACAAATTAGTATTTGGGTATTACCATTTGTGTGTTTTGATGGAGAGAAGAGGCATATTAAGCTGATTAAGGAGAAATCGATTGATCTCTGGCTAATTGGTTGGTGCAATTTTCCGAAGCAGTGAAAATCGCCTTCCGCTACCATTACCTAAAGCAAAGTTTAATCCTATCAGTCTAAAGTATGATTTCAAAAAAAGCTTTGAAACTAGCCTTTTTGTTTCATAACTCTCTAAAATGTTTTTTTTATATAAAATAATCTTGAATTTTCTAAATATTTTCAGATTTTGAACTAGAGTGGATCAAATTCAGTCAAACTCCTTTAAAAGAAATATAAGTGTGCCTTAATTAATCACCAAATAGAAAGCAGTGAGTCAGTGTCATAATCCAGCAGCCGTCTATGGTAACATTTTTATACACTGGTTCCACTGTACACAAGACAACATAATTATCCATGTGTCTTCACATGCATCGGTTCTTCTTTATTTCAATTTTATTTTTTTTATCTGCTGGTACACTAGCGTGGAGGTGATCAGGTTGGGTCACAGCTACTTCATTAACTGGGACCGGCAGATGTTTTGCTCAAGGTGCAACACAGCAGCTGAGGCCAGGACCACCACTCTCAACGAGGAGCTGGGTCAGGTGGGCAGTTTTACAATTTATCACCTTATATAAATGCTATTAACATTTATATAAGGTTTTATGAGGCTCAGGACAGAATATCATTTTGGTACCACTAGCCCCACCTCAGTTATTACAGACTTAGGAGAGTCAGGGAGTAGGGGGGCTGTTCACAAATAACCACCAGAAGAAAAAAAAAAAAAAATTACTTATAGATTTACTTACAGGTACAGAGTGCATGAAATGTGACCCCACTTTTGACAGAAGCAGCAAAAACTATTAAATTTGCATTAAGATATCCTTCCATCCACTATCTATGAGAATCAAGAATCTTTCATTGTCACCACATGTTACCATGTTGAAATTATTTTTGGGACAGACACCGGATCAGGATGCACACAAACAATATATACAGGTAGACAAAACAGACATTGGCCAATCATGCTTCCTGAGAAGCCCTAGCGTGCAATGTAGTCTTTAGGGTCTGCAAGGCAACATTGTTAACCACTGTTCAACTATGCAGCTCATATTAAAATATGATGCGGTTAATGAAAGTTTCAAAATATGAAGGTTTTCTTTAACATTTATACAACTGGTGAGTTCCTAATCCACTCCTGTGTAAATATCTGTGCACTGGGAGCTTTGGGGGACCATCAGCTGTTGCTGACTATGTTTATATCTTGCTCCAGCGTTGGTGATTCAGTTACACATGAATTGTTTTGAACTTTTATCATTGTATTTTCTAGTAGTTTCATAGTATAGTTATCTATTGTCTATGTGTGAAGCATAAATGCAGGCTGAAAGAAAGCTTTGCACAGGCTGCATTGATCTTCAGAAATGTTTATTTTACTGGATGATCGTTCAAAGTCCAGTGATGTCAAACACACTGTTGTGAGTTTGTTTCTAAATAAAATTCTGTAAATTTATATTCATTTTTATTCAGGTTGAATACATCTTCAGTGATAAAACTGGAACTCTAACTCAGAATATTATGAGCTTTAATAAGTGCTCCATCAATGGTCAAACTTTTGGTAAGAGAGAACACACAAACAAACCATGAACAGAGGATCATATATGTACAAATATTCATTATCTTCCACATTCTTATCTGTCGTTTGTTTTTCTGCCAGGTGAAGTCATGGATACGCTGGGAAAACAGCCAAAGGTACACATTTCTTTTGTTTTTGGAAGTAAGATATTCTGTCACATTGGGGTCTAACTCTCTCCTGTTACTCTTCAGAGGCTAGATTTCACTCCTTTCAACCCGCTGGCAGATCCAGATTTCTGTTTCTACGACGAAAAGCTGCTGGAATCGGTGAAAGTGGGAGACTTGCACACGCATGATTTTTTCCGTCTGCTTTCTCTCTGTCACACCGTTATGAGTGAGGAGAAGAGTGAGGGTGAGCAGGAGGAGGGGAAACAATCACATCAACATGCTGTTTCTCCGTTAACTCCTGTGTTTTTAACAGTTTTTCATCTGTCTGCCCAGGAGAGCTGGTCTATAAGGCTCAGTCTCCAGACGAGGGCGCTCTGGTGACAGCTGCTCGAAACTTTGGATTTGTGTTTCGCTCTCGAACACCTGGGACAATTACTACAACCGAGATGGGTAGAACTGTCACCTACTCGCTGCTCGCCATACTGGACTTCAACAACATTCGCAAGAGGATGTCTGTTATAGGTGAGGAGGTATCCTGTGTGTTTGGTAACGTAAATTATGTCACCCTTTAAACTTGTCATAAAGTTATTTTATATACTCTAACCGACCATTCCTACTTCCCTTTGTTTTCCATAGATTTCTTCTCTTGGGTTTGTGTACTGTAGTTTCCTTAGTAAAATTAGGTTTGCAAACTACAGGAACATTATTCTTTATTATTTATCTATTTTTGTTAGTTTTCTTGGGAACACAAAAAAAGATTTGTGGTACAGGAAACAAAATGTTTCATTTTACAGCGCTGTAAAAACAGTGACCCCCTTAGTGCTGTTCTTCTGCTGTTTTTGCTTTTTTCACAAAGACATCTATCAAACATTTATATTTATATCGGACAAAAATAGCAAGAGTAAATACAAAAAACAATCAAACAAAATAATTCTTTCATTTATTAAAGAAGTTCTGAAGTTTCCTTGCTTCCTTCACATTTAAGGAGACAGCACCAAAACGAGTTGCTCTCAGACGGACCTCAGAACACTTTATATAGACCACAACTGAATGATTTAAATGTGAAAAAGAAGGCGTTAAAAAGCATGATATGTCCCCTTTTAATAGAACCTCTCTAAAAACATGAAGTAGGCTAAATTATATCAAATAATAACTCCTCATGTCCCACTCTACTGAAGTTTAAGAACAGATAAGAACCAAAGTCACTGACATCTATCAGGGAAATAGTTGCAAAGTTATTTCGAACGCTTCTGGTCCTGCGAACCACAGTAATACCTGTTATCCCCAAATAAAGAAAGTATGAACAATGATGAACCTTCCTAGGAGTGACCTACTGATCCAGGAGGTCACTGAAGAACCTAGTTAATTCTATCAAGGGTGCCACAACCAGTTATTATGTAGGTTTAGGGAGCTTTTACTTTTACGCATGTTTCCAGGCTGGCTTGGATAGCTAAGGATCTCTTGCATCCCTTATCCCAGGAGTCTTCTGATAGTAAATACTTTTTTTATAATCAGAAATATTTAGGTGTGACAACAAAGCAAAAACAGAAGAAACCTGTTAGCAAATACTCTTTTTCACTGGTCTATAAAGTCATAAAACATGTTTAAAAAAGAAAAGGGAATTGGCTTTGCTTTTTACCATAGCTTGTCACCATATTTTTTAATGTATATTTGTATTTACTCCTCTTTGATATTCTAGATTCCAACAACACAAAAAGAGCAGATACATTTTTTTATGCCTAAATGTGTATGTGTGTGCATGTTTGGGGGGTATTTAACTATTCTTTTGAACTTTTAAATTGTTTCCATGAGAACTAAATTATCTAAAGAAAGTGTAGGTTCAGTTAGGTAAATAACACCTCTAGATATTTAAAGTTGGGTACTCGCTTGTCTTTAGATTTGCTCACCAAAACGCTACTGCCGGTTCCTCCACTGACTGAACTTTGATTAGTTTTGATCCTGATTATTTGTTGCATGAAAGCAGAACGCTCTGGCATTCAAATAGGTGTGAAGCTGTTTTAGGAGAGCAAAACAAAAGAAACTAACATCTTTCTACTGCAGATAATATACTGACTGATGAAAACAGCTCAACAGAACCCCACTTCTAATAAACCCAAACATATCCCCATGATAAGTTATCACAATCACAAGATGACTGGAGCTGTTAGTTAGGGTTACTTTTTAATCTCTTAGTGTGATTTTAGTCAGTTTTATTCTCATTGTCTCCTTTTGTAAAGGCCTGAAGTGAAAACATACATTTGCATCGTGTAATGGTTTTACAAAGTGTGTATATTGCACATTTTAAGGAGCAATGAGTCTTGCTACAGCAGCCATGAAGCCATGAAGCAAGAATATGAGTGTCTGAAGGTAAAGGAAGAGCTGTGTTTATTTCATCTTTTAAATGTCTTTTGTCAATTGAATTCAGTGCGTAACCCAGAAGGCAGGATCCGTCTGTACTGCAAAGGTGCTGACACGGTACTTTTAGAAAGACTCCACCCTTGCAACCAGGAACTGATGACCATCACCTCAGACCACCTTAATGTAAGTAAACGCAGTTATTTAGGAACATACTTGATGGCGCTGCAGTGCCACCTAGTGTCTCAAAGGGGCATATTTTACTTTTCTAATCAAATCCTTACTCCCGCTGTCTAGAGAGGATTTTGGGTTCCTTGAAATATTATTCACATGCATGCTGAGGGGGCTTACAGCTGATATGTTTACACATGTTTTGGATGTATATTTTTTGTTTCCAGGAGTATGCAGCCGATGGGCTACGGACACTCGCCCTGGCCTACAGGGACCTTTCTGAGGATGAGTGGGAGGCCTGGTCAGAGAGCCAACGCTGCGCAGATAAGGCCACTGACTGCAGGGAAGACAGGCTGGCTGCAGCCTATGACAAGATAGAACAAGATATGATTGTTAGTCGGTTATTCTCACTTCCGTGCATTTCCCGGTGTGTCAAAATTAAAATTCATAATTTTGCATCAAATTTATACACATTTGTCTTTGTGTTTCCAGCTCCTAGGTGCCACAGCTATTGAGGACAAGCTGCAGGAAGGGGTTCCAGAGACCATTGCTCTCCTCTCTCTTGCCAACGTTAAGATCTGGGTTCTGACTGGAGACAAGCAGGGTGAGATGCATGCACTTTAGAGCAGATCTTTCAGATCTTTTACCTACTGGTGCTCATTAAAGCATCAGAAATGCTGTGGATGTGGCGGATCTCTCCCTCTCCCCGTCGCTTCTTTTTCTTGCACTCCCACTGTCTAGAGAGAGCATCCGCAAACACGCGGAGCCTGATTTACTTATGTTGTGCCATTATGCACTGTTTTAAGTTATTCAATGTTTATTAAATAACTCTCGGTCTGTTAATTATTGTCCGATGAATTTCTGCCCAAACAGCTGCCCAACAACATATTAGGACAATAGTTGAAAGGGTGATTTGAGCACTGGCATTCTTTTAACAGCAAACTCTGCACACATATTGAATAAGTAAGTGACAACTTCTTTTCAAGTTCAAAAATTTATTAACAGAAATAAAATAAAAGTATAGAAAATAACATCCAGAGAACATCATTACAGAATGCTGTTGATCTGAATTAACACTATATTTCAATCAATAAAATCCTCTCTACGAGGCTAGTGAAACCTAACTACTCTATTCAAATCAATTCAATTCAATTTTATTTATATAGCGCCAATTCATGAAACATGTCATCTCGAGGCACTTTACAAAGTCAAATTCAATCATATTATACAGATTGGTCAAAAATTTCCTATATAAGTGAACCAGTTGATTGTGTCAAAGGCCCGACAAGCAGCATTCACTCCTGGAGAAGCGTAGAGCCACAGGGAGAGTCGTCTGCATTGTCCATGGCTTTTCAGCAATCCCTCATACTGAGCAAGCATGGAGCGACAGCGGAAAGAAAAACTCCCCATTAACGGGAAGGAAAAACCTCTAGCAGAACCGGGCTCAGTATGAACGGTCATCTGCCTCGACCGACTGGGGTTACAGAAGACAGAGCAGAGACACAACAAGAGAGACAAAAAAGCACAGAAGCACACATTGATCCAGTAATCTGTTCTACTCTATTAAGCAACATTAAGATAAAAATAAGCTAAGGAACTTTGTACACACAAAAGAAACAAAAAGACAAATATAATAGTTTAAAACCATCATCAGAATGATTCAGTGAATCCTGGATGTGGAATGAGATGAAATTAGCTTGACTAATTTAGAACATCATTGCTTTGTGTTTCAACCCATTCACAATGCAAATCTGAGTTATATAAACGTTATTTGAAGAAATAATAATTTAAAGAGTTATTTGCTCAGTTAAAATCAATAACCCTTAGGATGCGTGACCCACACAAAGAGTACTCCAATGAGCATCATACATGTGACACACTAAAACAGCGACATCGCACCACGCACCTGCTGGTCAGGTCCTCAGCCACATAAATATGCCTTGAGTGTGATGCGCATGGTGCACAGAAACAGCGCACCTGACCCATACAATGGCCCAAAGCGTGTCATGCGACGCATTCTCTCACACACAAACATACAGATATGCCTACATAACCTATTCCTTACAAATTACAAGAATAGAAAAGAAAAAAAGCCTTGTCCTAGCCCTACACATGAAGGCTAACCCTTAACCCTGATTCGCGTGATCAAGTCTGCGGGATACTGGTGAGGAGAAGGACTGGGATTCCCTGGCTCAGGCGCTTTGTCTGTGACATCCAGAGGAGGATGTGAAGCAACAACATTTACTTCATTTCTACTCTTTTTGGAAATAGTTCAACCAAATTTGGCTGTTTAAAGGTCCATGTTCTCATTTTTACTTAGCACTGCACAGTCACAGTAAGTTCATGGAAAATTTGCCCGCTCGCAATCAGATAAAGAAGAAGTAAACTTAACCATTGAAATTTTGTAAGGACGTAGGCCCATAGCCTTTGACACAAAAGACCATCTCCAATTTTAGTTTTTTCACAGCTTTGATAATAATAAAGGGGAAAAAAAATCAATAAAAAGTCAAATAATTATAATCCTTTTATAATTTTTTTTATATTTTTTTAAACGCACGGTGCGTACAGTCATACAGCTGCAGGCGGCAATTATTTTCTTTACTCACCATCTCCTGTGTAAGAAGATTGGGTTACACCGCAAGTTTGTTTCTGCACCGCAGCATCAAACTATGTCCTCGGCCAGTGTAGATTATTTACTTTTGTCATGGTTATTATTTATAAAGCTGTTGCTGGTATTAATGATCCTCATTCCTAATAAATTACTTGAATAACAATGGCAGGTGACAATTAGCCGGTGCATTTTCAGCACAGCAGATGTGTGAACAGCGACAACAAGAGAGAAGCAATTAATTTACTTACATCACACTTTACCACTGATAAACACAGATAAAAACATTTCCACTCCTTTCTCTGGAAAAAGATAGAACCTTCATATCCTTGAGCGCTGCACTTCATTACATAAAATGTTTCCATTTCTCAAAAGATTCTTGTAAGTTACTTTTTGATTTGATTGATTTTCTGATGATTGTGATTAAAAGGCTACACATGAACATTAGTGTGTGACAAAAATGAGCATGTGTGCCTGACAGTCAGGGTGGAAAGAGAGTGCAAGGTGATGAAACACCCCCACAGCCCCCTACCTGAAAGACTAATCCGGTGCCACTGATGACAAACCTATCAAATCCAAACACACACACTGTTTTTACTGAGCTTTGGCTTAATAAAATACAATTAATTAAAATACAATTAATAAGCCAAATTAATCAGTTAAGACAATTGTAGTGATTCTACTGAGTCAGACGAATGCAAAAAGTAAGGGAATGACGATAATTGTCATCCTAAACAGTGCGTAGTGCAGTGCAGCAATACGTGTTTAAAGAATTTAGTGTTTTGAAATGATTAAAACTAAACACTTGGGTAATAGGCACTGTTTGTAGTGTGTGCTCACCCACTTCTTTCTCTTTCATCCAGAGACAGCAGTCAACATCGGCTACTCGTGTAAAATGCTGACAGATGAAATGACTGAGGTGTTCATCATCAGTGGACACACTGTTCAGAGTGTACGACAAGAACTCAGGTCAGTTGTTGTTTGTAAACCTCAAAATCCACCCATCCATCCTCAGTTATCCATGCAGGTGTCCATCTCCGGTGGTCAACAAGCGAGAGGTGGGGTACACCCTGGACAGGTCACTAGTCCATCACAGGGAAACATAGAGACACACAGGACAAGCAACCATTCACACACTCACACCTAAGGGATACTTGGAGAGACCAATTAACCAATTAACCTAACAGTCCTGTTTTTGGACTGTGGGAGAAAGCCGGTGTCCCCCTGAGAGAACAGAAAGTCTCAGACAAGCAAAGGTCCATTAGATTCACCCCCAGGACGCCCACGTTCAGGACTCAGTCCCCCAAACATGGGTTGCATGTTATACTCCTGCTCAACCACCGCGCTCCTGAAATGCTTTTTGACAGTTTATTTTCAAAATGTCTATTGTGAGAAGTTTCCTGTTGAGTTTAACCTCAATAACGACGTAAAGAAAACAATTTTTCTCTACTTTATACAGACCTATACACACACAGTATAACATAGTTACAGTAGTTCTAGTTTGACTTTGAAACAAAAGAAGAGTAGGTCCTGTTGATGCAGAGGTTTTTTTTTCTCTTACTCTTCAGAAGGGCAAGGGAGAGGATGATTGAGCTGTCCCGTGCTAAAGATGGAGGAAAGGATGGAGGGATGGAGGGCTGGGCCGAGGCAAGTTTCACGGGTAAAGGGTTGAAAGATGGACAAGAAGGAAATGGTACAACAGGAGGAGGGTCGAAACAGCGGCATTGCTCCTCTTTCCCCTCATCTCCCTCTAGCGACATGGACAACATCTCTGGGGAGTTTGCCCTCATTATCAGCGGCCATAGTTTGGTAAGAATAACACACCCTGACCCAGTGCACACAGATTCAAAGCAAGTAGCGAGGATGTGCAGTCATCTGTATTAATTCCTGCAGCTTTCACCTTGATATTTTCCATAAACGTCTTTTTTTCATGTCCTACGACAGGCACATGCGCTTGAGGCAGACATGGAAGCTGAGTTTGTGTCGACAGCGTGTGCGTGCAAAGCAGTTATCTGCTGCAGAGTCACTCCGCTGCAGAAAGCTCAGGTGGTGGAGCTCATCAAGAAACATAAGAAGGCCGTCACTCTGGCTATAGGAGACGGCGCCAACGACGTCAGCATGATCAAAAGTGAGTTGTGCAGAAGAGATCAATCCGTGAGGAATAGGAGAGGCAGTTGTAACAGGATTACTGCAGGGACAGAAATAATAGAGAACAGTCAGGTCTTCTCACGGGATGGCCGTGTCTACCCTGAAGCAGTGGAAATTCTCAGCAGAAGTGGTGGTTGTAAGAGTTGTTTACCTACGTGGTGTTACAAGCTGTGACAGAGGCCATGTTGAAATGTGTGTTGCACTGGTTACATTGCGTTTATGAGGTTGAGAATGTGTTCTCCAACCTCTGAACACTGTCTGGATTGGGTTTATTGACATTTTAAAGTGTGCTGATGTGACAGAAATGTGCAAAACATCCAAATTTATTTTTGCAAAACTCTCAAGCACTGATATCTGTTGTTGAATGCAGTGTGTCTTTTGAGTTACATAAAACCAGATGGAGAAAGGGCATTTTTTACTAGTTAACTCAGAATCGTTTCTGTCTTTTGTGTTGCACAACCTATTGAGTTTTTGTCTGTGTTTATGTGCGTGAAATGGTTTATGTAAGCTTAAAGCAGAAATGCAATCAGTGCAATAGTGGCGGGTGTGGTTTGTTCCTGTGATTGCTAATGTTTTCCAATTTTCAGGGAGATTCTGTTTTCTTTGCAATAAACCGATGAGATCAAAGGAGAGAGTTTGTAAGGGGTTTTCTAGTTGCACATGGACATAGCGAATCATCCCTGTCGAGAAAGGGGATCAAACTTCATGTCCATAGCTAGAAATGTATGTTTTCTTCATGAGAAGCAACCTATCAACATATTTAAAATTAGGACAACTGAATTAGTTAATTTATCATTGGTGAGGCCTATGTTCAGAAAAAAAGAAAGCCATGCTTTGTATTTTTTAAGAGATGCATGTAAGAATTCACTAGTAGCAGTTGGGAAAGGAAAGGTTTTATTAAGTTAGATGCTTTATAACATGTAAAACAAGAATATTTATGTCATGTCATGAATCCTTCAGGAAGTTATTCTCTCCAAATCAATTATCATGACAATATGACTCTTAGGTCCAAAGGTCCAATAGTTTGTAAACTGCCTGATCAGACATTTACATGCTCGCATCCGCACAAATGGCAATTTAATTTTGTTCTTTTGTTGACTTATGTTCTTCTTGTTTTGAAGTTGGAGGATATTCTAACAAACAACATTAGTGATTGCTAATTTTGTACAACAAAAATTGGGTAGTAAAGGTCTAGTGAGAATTTTCTGTCATTTGTACACGGTCAGAATGGCTCATATACTGTATAAAGATATACCACATTGATATTTTGACAAATGTCTTGTAGCAAGTTGGGATGAAATTTTGCCATTAACAAGCTTCTGGGATATCTGGTTGTATATTTGACCAGTGTTCTGAACAGAAATGGTAAAGTTTATTTAAATAACCTTGTTTTTAGCCACATGGCTGACTTTTAAGCTTGCTCAATAACTACAGAATATTAATGGTAGCCTGCCATTTCCATTCAAAAACCAGGTATAAAGTGTATTTGGGATCATTGTTTTGCTGGAACGCTTCAACTGCTTTGTCCATGTTTCAACCAACCAACAGTTGATCTGAGGCTGTTTTTGAAAGCCTAGAGGTAGAGTCCACTGCCTTTATTTGTTGTTTGACCGGCTGATCTGGTCCCTCAGATCAGCCGGTCAGCTGTTGCTGGAGGTACAGAAACATGGTTACATGGTTTCAATGAGGCACCTATTCTGAGTAGTACGAGCTGAGTAGTATCACCAGCTTTTGTTAGAGATACCGAGGACACGGCTGAAGCTCAGGGGAGATCAGGCTTTTACCGTATGGAACGCTTTGCCGCTGCAAATTAGAAACACCTCTTTAATAAAAATTTTTAAATCTGCTCTTAAGACCCGCCTCTGAACTGGTACGAGGTGTTGATCAACTTTTTTAATTTTCTTCTTGTCAGTGGTGTATTTCATGTGGCTACTTTTACATGTTTTATTTTATTTCTATTTTTAATTATTGTCATATTTGTTTTAACATTTATTTCACATCATTCATTCCTTTTATTCAACACTTTGGTCAGTGCCTGCTTGTCTTGGGCTCACTGTCACATCCAGCAATGTACCAGAACCACTGACAACTTAACAGACCCTCAGCATGATGCAACCACCTCCGTGCTTGAGAGTTCATACAGTACAAGTTTGAAACCCTCTTATTGGCTCTTTCAAACATTTTCCTTGCCACCGTGGCCAAATAGCTAATTTTCTGACTCCTCTGACTATAAAACCTTTCCCAAGAATAGATTTAGGTTGTCCATGTGAATGGGTGGGTCAGCTGGTTGAAACTTGGTCATAGTTGGGTAATCAAACACGACACTGATTCCAACTACTCCATAAATTGAAACTTTAGCATCAAATTCTAAATTTAATAAAATAATTGAAGCTGTTTGTTGAATGACCAGCGCACCCTGTAAAGAAAGGCTTCAAATGCAGAGTAAAAACACCAAATGGATGTATCTTGATTGCCATGATGACTCCTTGTGAACGTTTGGTTACAACTGTTCATCTGATGCCATATTTATTGTGAATTGGAGCTGACCATCAAAGCAGTGTTTTACTGAGGCAAAGTTATGATATTTGTGATTTGGTTATAAAACAAACTAAATATAAAGCTGAAGCCTATATTAATGCAGTTGAAACGTGTGAGATTCTGTTAATTATTTAAAAGTAGTTGATAAAAACTGTGCAGTTTGATTTATTTAGCAAGGTTTAAATGATAAAATGTGAAGAACTACGTCTATTGGTTTGTCTCTTTTTTCGTATAGGTGCTCATATTGGAGTTGGTATCTCCGGTCAGGAGGGAATCCAGGCCGTGCTTGCCAGCGACTACTCTTTCGCCCAGTTCCGCTTCCTCCAGCGTCTCCTGCTGGTCCACGGCCGCTGGTCCTACCTGCGCATGTGCCGTTTCCTCTGCTACTTCTTCTACAAGAACTTCGCCTTTACCATGGTGCACTTCTGGTTCGGCTTCTTCTGTGGCTTCTCTGCCCAGGTCAGAGCAGAATGAGGACTGCTGGGAGGGGATGAGCTGATTGTGACTTTCACCTTATGTCTGTGTTTGTCTTCTTTTGTTGTAGACGGTGTATGATCAGTACTTCATCACACTCTACAACATTGTGTACACCTCCCTCCCTGTGCTGGCCATGGGGGTTTTTGACCAGGTCTTTTTGATTATCATTACTTTGCACACATTACATGTTACCCAGTGTGTTGAGTTTTCCAAATAAGCCATTAATCCATATTTAAAGCTTCCCACAAATATATTTTTTGTATTTTGCTCAAACCACCAAGCCATCAGCTCGGCCATTGACTTTTTCTCATTCTTATTTTAGCAAATAACGTCTCATTTCCCCTTTTATTGCAGGATGTTCCAGATCACAGAAGTCTGGAGTATCCAAAGTTGTATGAGCCCGGGCAACTCAACCTCCTCTTCAACAAGAAGGAGTTTTTCATCTGCATCGCCCAGGGCATCTACACCTCTGTGGTGCTTTTCTTTGTGCCCTACGCCGTGCTGTCCAACGCCACTCAGATTAACGGCGTGCCCCTCGCCGACTACCAGACATTTGCAGTCACCACAGCGACAGCCCTTGTTATAGTTGTCAGTGTACAGGTGAGGGTCTCTTGACTAGGGTGAGCTTATTTTAAAGCTGCTCACTCCTCTGTTGTCAAGTAATCGTTGTGCCTTTATTTGCAGATCGCTCTAGATACCGGCTTCTGGACAGTCTTTAACCACATGTTCGTTTGGGGCTCTGTGGGCTCCTATTTCACCATTATGTTTGCGCTGCACAGTCAGACCCTCTTCAGGATCTTTCCCAATCAGTTCCGCTTCATAGGTTGGTTCCCCGCTTCTGACTTCGGTCTCCAACATACAGAAGCTTACAAAAATATTCATGACCTTTCAACTTTCTCACATTTTATCATGCCACAACCACAAACCTTGGTGTCTGTTAATTAGTTTATATATGATAAACCAACACAAAGTAGCTTATGTTTCTATATTGGAAAGAACACACATTTTTTACAAATAAAAATCTTAGAAAAATTGGCCAGGCAAACTGATTAGATGGAGAACATCAGCAAACTGCCTTTTGAAGTTTTTTCTCAGACCTTTGATTGATTTTAGGTGTAGATTTTGACTGGGCCATTCTAACACATTAATATGCTTTGATTTAAATCAGGCTCTTGTAGTTCTGTCTGTATGTTTAGGGTTGCTCTCTCCATGCTTGGGCAGTCACTGAATGCAAGTGCATGACTCCCTGTTTAGATTCTGCTGTGTTTTAACAAAACTGCATACCCTTTTCTTTGCACCTTTAAAGCTAAGCGCTACTTTGTGTTAGTTTATATCACAGAAAATCCAAATACAATAAACTGAAGTTTTGTTGTTGTAGCAGTCTAACATGTGAAAAAATTAAGGGATAAGATTACTTTTGCAAGGCACTTTACCTGAAGAAAACATCTAAAACTGTACTGCATTTTTCTTCCCAGGTGAAATGAGTGTTTCCATATTTTTCTATGGATCTGTATCATCATATATAGCTTAAATTGTAACTGTAAATATGTGGTAGTAAGAAGATTATAATTTTTAGGAACTGAATTTCTTATAGAATTATTTTTCATTTGTGACATTATGAAAAATACTTCAAATATTATAGTACTCATGTTTGTGTGTGCGTGTATGTGTGTGTTTTCTGAGTGCAGGTAGTGCCCATAACACACTATTGCAGCCAGTTGTGTGGTTAACTATTGCACTAGCAACAGCAATATGCGTAGTTCCAGTTTTGGCATTCCGCTTCCTCAAGCTGGATCTCAAGCCTCAGCTCTCAGACACGGTGAGAAAGCACAAAGTGTCCAGAAACAATGTTTTCATTCACATTGCAAAATGTGCCAGTGTCTTTCCAGTATGTCGGTTTGAAACCGGGTTAAGGCAATCATTAACTGTGTGCTGTGGGTGAAAAGCATTCATGCACTCTGAATGCCCAGCAAATATCGTGTAGGCCAGTATCGAGAGCTGCTTTCTGAAATTGAGTAGGTTGAACCTGGGGGGGGGGGGGGGGGGACATCAAGACGGCCAAGCGAAGCTTTAGTCAAGGTGCTGTGACGACGTTCCTCTTTAGTTTGAAGTTAGCTTCTTTACAGCTTTACAGCTTATTAAGTTTGGAGCTTTGCCAAGACAGTTACCAAAGCCTCTAAGTCCAGAATTCAATATGTGAACTCAAAACAAAACATGTTATCTCTGTTTATCTTTAAAGATGCAATTAACACTACCCATTTTTTTTAACAACAATCAAAAGTGATGTCTATCTTCTACTCTTGGTTCATCTATAGGTGCGTTACACTCAACTGGTGAAACAGAAGAGGCGGAAACCAGCAGGCCGCACCATTGGAGGGGCCTGGCGCGGCACAGGCAGTGTTTCTGAGGGACGTCTCGGTGCCCGAGGTGGTTCCAGGAGGTCAGGCTACGCCTTCTCCCATCAGGAAGGCTTTGGCGAGTTGATCACCTCGGGAAAAAACATGAGGCTCTCCTCCTTGGCGCTAGCAAACTTTGCTTCCAAACACAGCTCTAACTGGATTGAAACGCTTCGAAGGAAGAAAAACACTCACACTCCCCCAAGCACATCTGGGGAGTGCAGCCCGGCGCCCAGTAACATGTCTGGGATGGGTCCGGCTCTATCAAACTCCTTTTCTGTTCTGGGGGGCTCCCAAGAAACACCAATCGAGGAGGAAACCGACACAGGAATTAGATTGTCTTCATCGTCACATCCAGCAGCCTTAGAACCAGCCGAACCTCGGGCCTCTGCTCAGGTCGCTAATCCTGACAGCTCAGCATCTGCTGCAGCCAGGACAGACTCACCTGGAGGCTGGGCACGCTCTCTGGAGACTGTGCAGGTCAGCGGCTATTTCAAATTGCCTGTGCAATTAAAAATGCCCAGACTATGGCTGTTTTGCACATCTACACACATTAACTCTTTTATGTCCTTTCCCTTCTCCATAGGAAGCTCTGTTTGGTCGAAGGAGCTTTGCCAGTGCCTCCTGCAGCCAGAGCCCTCCATGTAATGCCAGAGAAACCCCCACATTGAGTAAAGCTCATGCATAAGATTGCATTCTCCTCACAGAATACATGGAGCGTTTTTCTGGATCCCTGCAAAGACAGATTGTCATAAAAACATAACCAACATGGAGCTCTTGTCTCAAATTATCCTACAAGAGGAAGTGGCTAATTCTATTGGCCTTGACCTTCTTGTCAGCGATTCTGTGATATTAGAATGATATCTAATGTGTTTAAGAGTTGCAGCAGGTTTTAAAACTGATGGCAAGATACCTAGCTATTAATCACGTTTCTCCTACATACTTCACATGCCTTGCCTTTAAAAGGAGTCAGTGAATTAGTGAGAGGGAGATGAGGTACTGGCGTTGCTATCTGTATAAGCTTTGTCTGTTGAAAACTCTGTTTATTAAAGTTCTCAGTGAGAACGCTATTTAATTTAAACACAAGTCTGTTGCAACATTTGTATTATTTTATCATACTGATCTGCTTTTCTGTAACTATTTTTTGCATCATATTGATGTGTTTTTAAAGGCCTGGTTGAGTTGCACCTCCAGTGAAGCATTTAGTGCTTTGATTTTAACATTAGGCCTTGGTTTTGACAAAGGCTCATTTTTTATGTATCTCTTGAAAAGCTGAATGAAAAGGCAAACTCATGACTGTTTCTGGGCAGAGTGCAAAAATAGTTTTGTGAAGGCATAAGAAAAGCTGAAGCTGATTTAAAAATCCTATTTTTGTTGTAAACACACAATCCTGTGAATTTTTTCTTGTTTTTACTTGTAAATAAAAAAGGAAAATAAAATGCCAAATTCTGACCCTTTCTTTTTGCTTCCCGTTCGACTGGTAAAGTTGAGTATTTATTGCAAGCACTGACCCTTAACCCGTTTTGAGTTTAGTTGATCTTAAAGCAGATTACAAGAGGAACTGCAATCAATTGCACAAGTGTTATTTTTGCTTTAATTATTCCACATTTTGTCACATTAGAAGCATAACTTTCACTGCATTTCATATATATTTGTAATGACATTTCTTTGGAGGAATAATCTGTCCATGCACCTGTTTAATGATGGTTAGTGAGAATAGACAACCAGACTTTGAATATTTAAATCTAATTTTAAAAGTCGGTGTAGACGGCAGTAATGACAACAGACCAAGAACTGCGGTGCAGATGTGACAAACCAGACGGCTTGAAGTTTCCTCATCTTTACATTAAACCAAAAAAACTGATATATGGTACTTCCTCATGTTTATCAGGGGGTATAATCAATTCTCAAAGATATGAATCCTGAAGGGATGATTTTAAATTTGAATTACCGTACATTATTCTTGCTTCATGAGATGTAAATAATTTTAAAATCATTTCTAAGAGCCACGCTCTTTGTCTGACTTTTGTGTCCAATTTGAAATATCAGTAAAGAAAATAGCATCAGGCACGCTGGTGGCGCAGCGGGTAGCACGACCCATGTACCCAGGTTCGACTCTGACCCGCGATACTTTGCCTCATGTCTCTGCCCCGCTTCCACCCCCTTCCTGTCAGCCTAATGTGTTAAAAAGCAAGCCACTAGAGCTGTGAAAAATCTAGAAAAAAAAGAACGAAACAGCATGAATAAGCATCAGCAGTACATAAAATTAATGTTACAACTACAGGAATCTTGAGTCTGAGGACTACCAAATAGACATCACAGTGACCTGAATTCAGCTCTCGACTATTTTTTTTTTATTTTGACGCTGAAGAGGATTTCCTCTGTGTAACGGCACTGAACAAGGGGAAGAGCATTGGGATTTCACAATAACGGGTCTCATGGACAGCACACGGTTGACTCCTGCTTTAATAATCAGTTTCTTCTCAGGCTTCATGAAGTTAAACGGTACTCAGCGTTCTGCAGCTGTAGTGCAGGTGTCATTGATGGTTTGAGGACTTGTTAATGAGGGGACCACTTCCAGTAATGGGTGTTTTGCTCCTGTTGCTGTGCTTTTTGTGCGTCACACCAGTTTGCAGCATTTTTGACAATGTCTGCCCAAGAAAAGGTGAGTTCTTAGTAACTAAATGTATTTGAGAATTTTTATTGCAGGTTATTTTCTAAACAATATACCCAGTTGTTGTGTTTTAAAAATTAAAGTACTATGCGACTGCCTGGTATAGCCTCTACTTTTATCCGGATTAACCTTTTTTTTCCCTGAAAGGTGTTAAACTTCCAGTAATAATTAATGGAACAATGTTTTATTATTACTATTTTCTTGACTTACCTGTACGTTGAGCCAGTCCATGAGCTGTCTTTAGTTTCGCCCATGGGCCTTTTTTGTTCATGTTAACAGGATAAAAATTATTTTTAGATATTTTTATTTTTATCAAAAAAGGAAAAACTTCAAGCTCTAAATTAATTTGGGTACAATGTAACAAAACATTTTTTGTTACATAAAAGGCAATAACAAATAATTTGTATCCCGCACTATAGAGATCGAGTGCATGTATGAGCTCTAGAAAATAAAGTTTTTCTATTGATTGGCTGTACACATATAACAAAATATATGACAAATCTCAGAAAAATCAAAGTATCATTAAGGTTAGAGGAACTACTCATGTAAATAAGTGTGATGATATAGAGAAGATAAAGTTCAGGATGGAAGGGCAACTGTGTAGGCTAGAGGCAGATTAAAAGAGGAAGTTTTAAAGCACTCTGTAACTTTCGTTATGCAACGCTTCGTCCTATCTGTGCTAAACTTACTGATCTGAGACCAGCACTCATGCCTTAAGAACATTTAAAGATACAGTGCTCATGCACAATATTGCACTAGTTAAACTTGCATGAGGAAGCACAGCCAGTATCCAGGCTGGTTTGTATCTTTGCAACAACTTTTCTTTGTTTATTAGTTGTTGGTTTTTTGGCGTGTGTGTGCAGACCCTCCCACTGGTGTGCTGGTTGTATCTCCAGGAAGCAGACTGGAACTGACCTGCACTGGTCAAGTGAAGGTAAATGGAGTGAAAGTCGCCTTAACTGGAGATGTCCCAAGCAAAAACAAGAGAAGATCTTCATCAGATAGAACCCCGACCACGCAGCAATTTAGAAGAAACAGGACTTTTCCAAATAAAATTGATAAAACTTCTACAGTAAGTGAGAGATATCACTCTCCCACCACGGCAGGAGTCAGCACCGTGCAAGGAGAAAACCGAAGCCTTGGATATCCAGGCACAGAACCCAACACTTCTCCACAAGTGGTCACACCAACCCCTCCAAGCAAAACCACAATGAGGGGAGAGTCGGACAGGGAGGATAAAGAGGTGAAACTCAAGGCTGAATATAAAGATGAGGAAGGCAGCAGGGTAGCAAGAGGGGTTAAAATTAGGCCTCGTTGGAAGTGGAACAAACAGCTGGTGCAGACTGTGGACAGAGACTGGGGGAAAATTGTATTTCTGGGTGATGGGAGCAGTTTGTCTCTGAGTTCAGTAAGACGGACGGATGCTGGGAAATACACATGTCATCACGGGGGAGAAGAAACGTTCGCTGTTAAAGTGATTGTTGGAGGTGAGTCACAGCACATTGCTTATTGATGGTAAATAACTTGTACTTGTATAGCACTTTAACCAGTCTGGCGACCTCCAAAGCGCTTCACACTACAGTTTAGTCAATCACCCATTCACACACACATTCACACCCTATTGATTTGCAAATGTCAGTGAACTAACTGACTTCTCAGAATCAGGAGTAACTGATGGGCAAAGTTAAACTATTTAAACATATCTAATTAATATAACTGATCATTCTCACGTATCTGTTGAAAAATCCATCAGAGGGATAAATCCTTCCTTATCAGAGAGTGATCTAACTCAATTTTTAAACAATAAGTGATTAGATTCTGTATAAATATTGAAAACATTATTTAATTTCAATAAAATAAATTGTACCTCATGATGTTTATTACCAATCATTTTAAGGCCTGCACTCTAATTATTAAGTGAATCAACCTAAGTCAACATAAAACTAACAAACATGAAAACTAAACCGCGTACTTAAAAATAAATGTCAAATTAGAACACTAATAATCAAGTTGATTAAACGTTTAACTTTAAGAAGGTTTCTTGTCATTCTCTGGAGTTTAAAGAAATTATTTACAGCCTAATTCTTACACATATTGTAATCTTTAATGTTGGGTTTTCATTAGCTGTATGCAGGAAATCATAATTAACTGAAATAAAGGTTTAAAAATATCAGTGTGTGAGCAGTTAATCTACATAATGTGTTTCACCTGGTGGATTGATATTTCATTTATTGAATATGACTGTACATGGAAGCAGGTGCAATCACTAAATTACATGAGAGCATACAGCTTCTAAGATTAGATTATGTTTTGTTTCATTTATATAAACAAACACATTCTAAATTGTAATGCCGTATTATTGTTGAAGATGGTGTCCGTTTTTTCAAAAATCGGTAATATTACTCTCCACACTTGGTTCCATGACATGGGGATACAATTAGCACTTAGATAAGACATTTTGTTTGTCATCTCAGCAGAGTGCATAAGAACCCAGAAAGCAGTCAGTAGACAGAAGACTTTTCGTTCCTTGTTCTCAAGTCGCATTCTTTTGTGTCGTCATTAATATTAATTGTGACCGCCATCAGACTTCTGTCTGAACGGTTCACGACCACAAAGTGACCCACTTGCGCAGATAAAAGAAGAAGATGCAACAAAGCAGCGCACTGGTTATGGAAGGAATAGTAGATGTTATTGTTACTAGAACTGTTCAACAATGCTTTGTACAGAAAAAAAAAATAAGAGTGGATACCGGTGTCTCTGTGTTTTTATGAAGTAGTAGAATAATGGGAGACAACAGTGTTAAAACCACATCATAAGAAGAAGAAAGATAAGAAGAAAATAGCACAGATATTAACAATGGTCTTTTGTGGAGCCGTGACTGCTACTGCCGTAGAGAAGTCTGTTTGGATATGTAGTGGGAGCCATGACAGTGATGTAAACGGTAGATGAAATGTGATATGATATCATCAAAATATATGATATGAATCCAATTTAGTACCACTTATGGAAGTGGCACAAATCAGATTTTTTTTCTAGGTGAAAAGGTCAGAATTGGGTAGGTCACACTACCATTTAACAGACGGATATGGGTCACATATTGGCAAAAAAGATCGCATTTTTGTCGCATTTCCCTGCTGTGTGAATGTAGAGTTGCTGCAGGTAAACTTTCAACTGGACTTCAAATGTATTTTCCAAAGCTTTTGTATTAAAGGCGAAGAACATTAACATTAAATATAACTTCCTTGGATTATAGCGCGCATATATCTAATAACACTGTTAAAAGCTAAAGTCTGACATTTTTCTAAAGAATCCGAATTCACCTGTGTTCTCTCTAGAACTATCATAGTGTAAACAAACATGAGTGGGTTGGTGTGTACAAATGGGCTCACTCAGGGTAGCATTTATGCCAGAACCGTAGCTGTACAGCACAGAAATCCAAATAACAAAACTGAAAGTCCATCTCCTCTTTTTGTTCCTTTTTACATACAAGCTAGCGTTAACATTTGCGGTACAGCTTTTAACTGTAGGAAGATAGAAAAGCTGTGGTCTAAAACTTGTGAGTCATCAGTTTAAAAGTTTTGGCATTGTTTGTAGTTTGTTTATTGGCTTTTGTGGTTCTGTTGATACTGTGAATTGTTTGAAGAGTTGATTCAGCACAACAGGAGTGACATGTACACATACTAGTAGTAAATTTAAGATACTGTATCTTAAAATTCTAGTTCCTAAAAAAAGTCCATTGCCACCTCAAAACCTGACTCTGCTGCATGCCTGTTTGAAAGTTTTTTTCTATGTTCTAGATCCCCCAGAGACTCCGAGCATCCATTGCTACAAGAAGTCACCCAGGAGTAAAATTCGTTGTGAATGGAGGCCTCAGAACCCAGTAATCAAGCATCCTGAGTGCCGTCTCTTTTTAAGCAAAGGGTAAGGATTCACAATAGGTGTGACAGCGGCCAAGATTTAGGGAGGCCGCTCCAACAGTCTCAGCCGTTGTGTCCTTGGGCAAAACACTTCACCCTCATTGCCTGCTGGTGGTGGTCAGAGGGCCCCGAGGGCCCCGATGGCTGTTTGCTATTTTTATTAAACCACTATCAGAAACAATTAGATAAACTAATGTTGTTAAAGGTATAAATGCATGAAAATAGAGGATAAAATTAGTCTTTATGCTGATGATGCATTACTCAGTCTCCAGCATTCAAACACCTCTCTCTCTCTCTCTCTCTCTCTCTCTCTCTCTCTCTCTCTCAAGTAATTAGATTACTAGAATCTTTTCAGAAGTCTGAGATTACTCTATAAATTGGTCCATATCTACAGTACTACCAATTAACTGCTTTTTACAGAAGCCCCTAGATTTACGACTACAGTCATGGAATATTAAATATTTGGGTATTACTGTGTCGTCTAAATTGGCAAATTTAACAAAACTTAACCACATCCCTCTTTCAAAGAAGACAGAAGAGGATCTTGAAAGATGGAAATGGCAACCAATTTCAATTCAATTCAATTTTATTTATATAGCGCCTATTCATGAAACATGTCATCTCAAGGCACTTTACAAAGTCAAATTCAATCAGATTATACAGACTGGTCAAAAATCTCCTATATAAGGGGACTAGTTGATTGCATCAAAGTCCCGACAAGCATCATTCACTCCTGGAGAAGCGTAGAGCTACAGGGAGAGTCGTCTGCATTGTCCATGGCTTTGCAGCAATCCCTCATACTGAGCAAGCGTGAAGCGACAGTGGGAAGAAAAACTCCCCATTAACGGGAAGGAAAAACCTCCAGCAGAACCGGGCTCAGTATGAACGGTCATCTGCCTCGACCGACTGGGGGTTACAGAAGACAGAGCAGAGACACAACAAGAGAGACAAAAAGCACAGAAGCACACATTGATCCAGTAATCTGTTCTACATTAGATGGTGATAGCGGGTGATCTGTCTTCCCTGGATGATGTCACAGCTAACAACGCCAGACCAGGTGTACCTACTATGAAAAAAAAAGAGAGAGAGCAAAAAGTTAAAAGCTGAAATGACAACAATCATTTCAATGCAATGCAATGCAAAACTGGAGAACAGTAGAAATCAGTAGAGTGAGAAAAATAGGCCCTGATGTCCTCCAGTAGCCTAAGCCTATAGCAGCATAACTATAATCGCAATCCTTGCGATGAGCCCTGGCTAGACACAGAACAGAAAATATGTGATGATACCAAGATTTCTGATTTGACATTTATTAGCTCAAATATAAAACGGCATGCATGCTTTAAAGATATCAACATAAGCTCTTCTCTGACAGCATGGTGGGAGTTTCTTAAAGTGACCGAGTCCTCACTTATCACATGCATCCGTACACCCATCTGAAATAATACTGATGTCCTACAAAGAAATTATATGATCAACTTTCCATACTGGGAGAATAAAGGTATTTAATACCTGGAACATATATTTGAAGAATTGAGTTTATCACATTTGATAGATTAAACATACAATATGATATTAATAAAAATTTATTCTTAGAATATCAACAAATTAAATCTAAAATAAACAATAAATTTAAGCTCATTACAGGTGGTTTACAAATTACAAACTACGGTCTAAATTATACAGGATACCATCTAAACTAGAGGATTCGATATCTCTTCCTATTATGAAATGGGAAGAGTATTTATCAGTCAGGTTTGAACAAAACATCTGGGCTCAGATATGTTTAAGAACTTTCAAAATGACTAGAAACCCAGATTTACAACTAATACAATACAAAATCCTTCATAGAGTACATGAAGAGTCATGTGTGTAATGTGAACCAGAGTGGCCAAAGAGAAATGTTGCTGCCGTGACAATAGAAGACTCTTGACTATACAGGTCAAAGATTATTCAGGATGGGTTTTGCACAATCTAATGTCTGTTCACAGTGCACAGGCAATAGTCCTGGCAATTATAGTCATGCACTATGGTTATGTACACCTGTTCAGAGGTTCTAGGTCCAGATATGTATGGATTTGTCAAAGTGCCTGAGTTGTAATATTTCACCTTCCCCAACAGTTCATTTGCTGGGTAACTTGGATGAAAGCACTTTGGGGGAAAACAATCAGTTTGCAGGGCTTTTACTGCCTTATGTATAGCAAAAAAAAACTATCCTCATAAATTGGAAAAGCAAAAATAAAATTCTCAGTATCAATCAGTAAAGAGGTCTTTTGTTGGATCATATTAGTCTTGAGACGGCATCTGCCTCCGCATCAGATCGATCTCTCTGGGCTCCTTTGATCGGCTCCATCACTTAGTGGGAGTGGGGGACTGTGGGATGTGTGCTGTAGGGCGTGGTGGCTGATTCAGGTAGTTTCTGAGGTGTGTCGTCCTTGGGCGGGTGTCCTTTTGGGGCCTTGGGTACCAGGGACGCCCCCCCCATGCTATAGTGGATTGTGAATAAATTGAAGCGGTTTGTCGCTTTACGTCTTTCTGGACAATTATAGCTAGCCTGGTCGTGGCACATTAAGCCACTGGTGGCTTAATGTGCCACGACCACGGAGTAGCCAGAGGAGTAGCTAGCCACGGAGTAGCCAGAGTTCAATGAAACCTAGCAGAAATACTAGGTGCAGCTATATGCACACGATCTCAAATGATGTAAATTCAAAAATGCAAAGAGAATTAAATTGTTGAAACTAAGCGCAATCAGAAACACTGTCAATATGTTCAATGAAATTAACAACTTGCTAAGGTTTAGACTGAGTGAGAGAGTGGGGGAGGGGCAGCCACTATCTACTACAAAAAATGCATGCTGTGTGCATGTGTGTGACAGAGGCATGGAGAGGAAGACAGATATGAGGGAAGGTATTGAGTTGGCTATATTAAAAATGCTGTGTTAATTGCAGTATTAAATTACGTTTTATCATTGTAAATACATATTAAGTGTGAGTGTTTTACAGCAGGCTTATGAAACATGTTAGGTCCAAATTGTGAGGAAATAAGGAAAAAAACATTGAATAAGCTGAAAAAAACATGTTTTCCAATGAACATAATATCAGGGTTACAAACACACATACGCAGCCACAGCTACTACAATAAAACTACTTGTTGTTTCATCATCTGTCTCCAAATTAAAATTGTGCTACTGGGTATAATTTGCTTGTAATTCGGATCTGTATGAAACAGCACTTTTGCATTCATGCCAGAGTTTAAGACCGTTGCTCTCTCTTTACTCCAATTTAGTACACATCGCACTTGGTAGAGCACTTTTTTCTCCCCCTTTTTTAGCCTCGGTTGTTACTATGGTAAAACACAGGTCTCATTTTACAATTAACACATCACAAGTGACACATTTGTTATTTGAAGTCTTGTCATTGACGACATGTCTGAGATCCATGCTGAGATCCATGCAGTTACAATGGCGTACCGCGCACGTGACGTCACCATCTCATGAGCAACGCCCCTTGCCGCTAAGGTAGGACAAACGGTGTGAGAGCGCACGTAGCAACCAGCCAATTCACATGCAACAGATACAACGATAGGACCGACTTTTCAGCTGTTAAACTATCACAAGAGGATGTCCAGGCGCCCATTTTACTGGTAGAACTGTGGAACAACATACCAACGTTCAGCTCAAACGATGGCTTGAGTGTTGAGGGCTTAGAAAGACTGGAAAACGGGACGAGTTGATAGAACAGTAAGTCGATGTTTTTCCTCCTGCTCGGCGTTCATGGCGTCAGCGGGCGTTTTTTTTTTCTGTTTGTAGTCACCGTCCAGGAATCGGTATAAATTGTCCGGCCCGCCGAGCAATTTAGTCCGGTCCGGTGGCCAAATGCATTATCATTATGAAACGGCTGTATCTCCTCGCTGCATCGACCGGTCTGCACCAGATTTTTTGTGAGTCATGGGGGAGCGCTGCTGAACGCGTTTGTGGGAATCGCCCGGTGGACGGGCGGGGAAAATGCGTGACAGCATCTGCGGTGGGGGGCGGCCGGCGGTGCACAAACCCCGCCGGTCAGCTGGCCGGCAGGCACCGTAGCGGTGCGCGAACCCCGCCGGCCGCCCCCCACCGCAGCAGTGGCCAATAGGCCGGAGCTGCGCTTGGCTGCAAGGGCCGATCAACGCCGTTTGCGGCTTTAAAATCCTTCATATGCGCCCTATCAGCGTACCTCGAGTCGCTGTTGCACGTTCCATAACATCAATGTTTAAAAACCATGGTTAGGAGACGTCTTAGACTTAGAAAAAGCGGTAGTTTTACTGAGTAAAACCAAGGGTAACGTACAGCGAAAGAGAGGAGGAAAACGCATATTTGCCCTGCCTCGTACCACGTGATATGACGTCACGTTCTAAAAATAGCTCCTCGCGGTACGCCATTAGCGATGACACTACATGTGGATTGAGCTAGAGTCCACCTCTTTTAAGCATACTAGCTGGGATCCATGTGGGGCCCGCTAAAAGCACCCTTACCCGGGGCATGTGGTAAGTCAGAGGCCCCTGGTAGGGGCCCTCAACATCAGTCAGAGGCCCACCACACCATCCATTGTCATAAGGCAAAAGCAGGGCTAGGGGCCCTGGTAGTTATAGGGCCTGCTGAAAATATCCTCCACCCCCACCCCTCATCCATTTTCATAAGGGGCCCAAAAGCAGGGCAAGGGCCCTTCCACAACCACATCCACTCTTACCAACGTTCCAGGGTGAGGGTGCTTTCATCAGGGCCCATGGCTGACTAGCAGGAGCAGCTGTGGAGCCCGCTAAAAGCACCCTAAGGGCCTGTGGTTAGTCAGAGGGCCCTGGTAGGAAGTACCCCCCACTCGCCACCCCAGCCCTCAAAGGGCCCTTGGTAGCCAAATGTCAGGGGTCCCCACTCCCTCCTTGTTTTCATCAGATGCCCTATGAAATGACAATTTATTGTATCGTATATGTTGAAACAGTTTTGGTCCCGGGGCCCCTGGCCCCAGAGGGCCCCTGGGCGCTGGCCCCACTGGCCCGGTCCGTAATCCGTCCTTGTTGGGTACTGTGGAGTATATCGCTGGGGGTTTGGGCCGGTGTATGCCCGGGTGTCTGGCCCTACCCAGGGCCTCTGGTGTGTTAGAGGTCAAGCTGGGAGGGGGGTATGGACATTAACATCTCGTGGCAGATGCTCTCCCTTCGGGGGGTGCATTCCACTGGGCGGGGATGAACCCAGCCTGGATGTCTATTGTCGTTTGTGGTGTGGGAGTTGTTTGAATGTTGGGGTGGGTTTAAATTGTTTATCCTCTGTGGGTGGGGGATGCTTGAAGGGCTCCATGTCCGGCTCCTTGTCTTGGACCTGGTTCTTGGCGGCTCTCGTGCTGGTTTTGTCCAGGGAACCTGGGTCTGCATGTATCGGTAAAGGGTAAAGGGCTTCCACTGACAATATCTACCATTAACTGTAATCTCTTCTAACCTCCGAATGGCACAGCAAGCTCTGTAGATAGAAAATAATATTAGAACAATAAAGCTGGTTTATAAACCAGAAGTCACATGAAAGGTGTGTCTCTGTGTCTTGTGTGTTTTTGGTTAAAATGTGTTTGTTGATCATTTTGTGAAGTAACAAGAGGAGGATAGAATAGCTAGAAATTGTAGCAGTACTTCAAAATAATATTTAAGTTTAAGTAAAAAGACCCTAGAAGTAATGTTTCTCCAAAGTTTCTCAAGTAAATGTAACTAGATACTAATCATTTGTGCATATAATGAAACTGATATTTTCAGGCTTAACGCATTAAAACCAGATAGTTCTGCTGAACAAACTCTGTAAATTAGGAAATTCTGGATGGAAATGTTGTACCCCATGTTTTTCCCCATGACACATTTAACAGTTAAAAAAATATACAGGGTTGAAGTTTGTTAGCTCATGCATAATTAACTGTGTTTTGGTCACTTGGATTAAAATTGTGAGCTTTCTTTGTGCAAAACCTATTTGTCTGTAACTTCATCCCTTGCATTTTTCCATCTTTTCTAAAAACCACTGCTTTCTTTTTTTGTTTCCAGTCCTTCTCATGGAAAGCCAGAGAATTTCGACCAAATCCGATGCTCATACTCGTCTCAGCGCGCGTGCTGTTGGTGTGCTGTGGAGCACAACGAGGATGAGCTGAGGACTTTCCATGAGGCGTTCCTGTGTGTCAGAAGCTTCTTAGGCAACACCATCAGTCCTCTGATTAATTTCACACCTCTGCATATTTGTAAGTTATTACATGACTGTTTCACTCATAATAAGGTTTTTGTAATAACTTTAACCCCCCTCTGCTACTCCAGTGAAGCCAGACCCCCCATCCAACGTGTCAGCCCACCCAGTGGAGAGGCTGGAGAACACGATAATGGTGACCTGGAACTTACCAATATCGTGGAAGGAGCAAGATTCTTTTTATGACTTAATCTATGAGATCAGCTACAGACCTTTAATCTCCTCAAATGAACAGGTATATTTGATTCGTGAACATCTCAGTCATGCATTAAATACTGAGGAATTTGGACTGTTTCTGCCAATTGATGACTTGTTTAATGATTTGTAGGTGTCCTTACAGGTAACTGAGGTCAGAAAGCGCCACTACATAATCACTGATGCTGTGCCTGATGTTGATTACCTGATTCAACTCAGAACTAAAGAAGAATATGATGGTCAGTGGAGTGAGTGGACTTCATCTGTCTTCGCCAGGAGTTGGAAAGGTAGATAAAAACACACATATGTCTAAAGAGTGCAGAATCAGACTGTTTCTTAAGGTTTGTGCATATCTTAATCCTTATTATACCGTATTTTTCGGACCATAAGGAGCACCGGATTATAAGGCGCACAGTGAATTAACGTGTTTGTGCGTCTTTTTCCATACATAAAGCACCCGGATTACAAGGCGCACTAAATATTCTTCCCAAGTGTGTAATATCACTCCGCCCCTTCACGTACACAGCTCTCTCCTGAGAGAGAGTGCTATCCGTCTCTATTGGGAGGACAGAGTAGTTGGACTACACTGCCCTGTTTCTTACATAAGGCCAAGATATGTTAGACTTTTATATTGAATTAACTTACTAGGTTTATTGTTGCTAGCATGTACTCCAGGCAAGGGCTGCCTAAAGGCTCCCACATACTCGGGCGTACTGTGCGCATACTGTGATTTTGGTGGACTCCTCACTTACTCTCCGCGGATGTTTTCCCCTTCATAGTCGAGTATACTGTTGCCTACATTTCTTGTGGCAAATTCCTACACCTCCCACACTTTCTGCCAGTGGGACAAAGCGGTGGAATGGATGGTAAAATGTGTGATTAGCTAGCTGAGCACCTAGAGGCGTTTCTTTTCCAGCAGGGTCCCACCGCTACCCTGTCAGTGAGAACAGAGAGGGACTGTGATTTTACAGTCTTCTGGGAATTTGTTCCAGATTAGTGTAACATAAAAACTAATTCCTGCTTCTCCATGTTTGGTTCTGGTTCTGGGTATGCAGAGTAAACTTGAGCCAGAAGAGTGGTCTGGAGGGTTGATACACAAATAACAATTCTGTGATATATTTAGGTGCTAGGCCATTCAGTGATTTATAGACTAAGAAGTATTTTAAAGTCTATTCTCTGAGATACAGGGAGACAGTGTAAGGACTTTAGAACTGGGGTGATGCGCTCAAATTTCTTAGTCTTGGGGAGGACGCGGGCAGCAGCGTTCTGGATCACCTGCAGCTGTCTGATCAACTTTTTTGGCAGACCTGTAAAAACACAGTTGCAGTAATCAATTCGACTAAATGGGCGACTGTGGCTTGATGGGTTGAGTAGTCGTCTGGCAATCAGAAGATTGTGGGTTCGATTCCAGCTTCCCCTAGCCACATGTCGATGTGCCCCTGGACAAGGCACTTAACCCCAAATTGCCTACCGAGCTGCGTCTCGGTGTATAAATGTGTGTGCGTTAGTGAGAGCGACTGGGTGAATGTGGCTATAGTGTACAGCGCTTTGGGTGGTCAGCATGACTGGAAAAGCGCTATATAAGTTCAGTCCACTTACCATTTTAAAGATAAAGGCATAGGTTACTTTTTCAAGATCCTGGTGAAACATTAGTCCTTTAATCCTGGAAATGTTCTTCAGGTGATAGAAGGCCGACTTTGTAATTGTGTTTAGATGCTTTTGGAGGTTCAGGTCTGAGTCCATCCCTACACCCAGATTTCAGGCCTGATCGGTGGTTTCTAGCTGAAGTAGCTTAAGCTGTGTGCTAAGTTTTGATCACTCTTCCATTGGTCCAAATATTATTACTTCAGTCTTGTTTTTATTCAACTTGAGAAAATGTTGGCACATCCATGCATTAATTTCTTCTAAGCATTTACTCAGCGCTTGAATGGATTTATAGTCACCTGGTGACATAGTTATATAGAGCTGTGTGTCGTCTGCGTAGTTATGGTAGCTGATGTTGTTTTTTATGATTTATGAAAAGGAGGGGACCCAGGATGGACCCTTGGGGAACCCCACATGTGATACTGACACGAAAAAGTCCCTGTACTTTAAGTAGGATTTAAACCAGTCGAGTACTGTACCAGAAAGACAGACCCAGTTTTCCAGGCACTCTAACAGAATGGAGTGATCAACAGTGTCAAATGCTGCACTGAGGTCCAATAATACCAGCACCGTGGTTCCTTCCGCAGTCTGCATTTATATGTATATACTTAAACACCTTGACAAGGGTGGTCTCTGTACTGTGGTGAGAACAGAAACCTGACTGGAAAATATCGAAGCGACTGGTCATTGTTAAAACACAACTTTTTTTAATTATCTTAAAGATGAAAGGGAGGCTGGAGATGGGCCTGTAGTTCTACAGTGCGCGTTAGTGAGAGTGATTGGGTGAATGTGGCTACAGTGTACAGCGCTTTGGGTGGTCAGCATGACTGGAAAAGCACTATATAAGTTCAGTCCTGTCAGGATTGGGGAGGCGAGGACCTAGGTGGCAACGAGGCAGAGGCAACGAGGCAGAGGCAGGCGCATGGGGTTAAACAAAGATATTTTAATGGAGCTAAACTTACAAGATCCCAGGCAGCAACAGGACGGGGAGAACACAGGAGGACGCAGAGGGTGAACACAGAATGACCCGACAACGGGGAAACAAACTGAGGCAACTTAAATACACAATGGGGATAATTAAATGCAGGTGAGTCCAATCAACAAACAAGAACACAACTCCGAGGATCCTGACAAGTCCATTTTACCATTTACAGTAGTAGTTTGTCCAAATCGTTCTTAAAACTTAGCAAACACCTGTAACAATCAAACATTGTGTTTCTTGGGATGTGATGTGGGGAAAGTGTTGTTTATGTTTAAGTTTGTTGTTTACTGATGTTTGTGGTGCTACACTTTTTGTAAGATATTTAAGTTATTTATGGCTGGAGCTTGGAATATGTAATGACGTGTGATAAAAGATTACCCCCATGGGACAATAAAGACTATCTAAGATAGATGAAACTAAAGGCAGAGCAAATTTGAAAGAAAAAGTGTTAGTAAGCCTGGGGTGTAGGTTCACCTCTAAAGGCATGCCACACCTTTCAGATTTCATAGGTAGACAAAAATTATTCAGCATTATATGCTTTTCTGTGTGGGTCTGTTGTATAGAAAAAATAAAAAATACACAGAGGTTAAAGGTTGTAACATGATAATATGTGGAATAGTTCAAGCAGCAGTAATGCTTTTGTGAACTGGATTTTATTTTCCATCTGTAATCTACCTAAAAAAAGGTTTATCGTTAATTCTTGTCGTTTGTCCATGACTCTATATCAATGGTAAAAAGCATATCTTTATATCAATGCCGTGTTCTACATTTAGCGGCAGTTCAACTTCAACCATAGTTACCAAGTATTTTGCTGCAAATCCCTAAAATTTAACTATCAAATGGAATCGATGAAAAATGATGAACATACATACTGACTCTTTGCCACCATGAGCAAAATCTACAACACGGGGTGACAGTGGCGCAAGAGTTAGGGAGTTTGTCCAGTTTGATCCCTCACTCTGACTGTCTTAGTCGTGTCCTTGGGCAAGACTCTTCACCTGCATTTCCTGCTGCCGGTGCCCGGTGGTCAGAGGGCCTGATGGAAGCCTCGCTTCCATCAGGCTACCTCAGGGCAGCTGTGGCTACCAACATAGCTCACCACCGTCAGGGTGTGAATGTGTGGATGAATGACTGATTGTAGTCTAAAGCGCTATGGGGTTTTCAGACTCGATAAAGCGCTATACAAGTACAAGCTATTTACAATGTGCGCTGACTTTTCACAAATGTAACTCTATGAGTAAACCGGTTTGTTATAGAAAATATGTTACTGATTACATGCTACCTGTTCATGTCTCTTTTCAGCTAATGTAGTAGAGGAGGTTGACCTGATGACCACAATGGTAGGAATTTTAACTTCTAATTAGAAAGCAAAAGTTGTTCACCTTTAATTTATCATATACTTCTTTCCTTTTTTTAAAATCGTTCATTTATCTGTTATCAGGATGGCTTGCCCACTACCGAAGACTTCGGCTCTGGTTTTCCCGATGATCACTACCTTGATGGTTAGTGAGCTGTCAGTAAATTGTCTCTGAATGCAACTTTGACAGAAAAGCAGAAGAAGTGGGAGGAAACACCCTGAAACTGCCCTTTAACCCATTGAGTTTTAACAGGAAACCATAATGTCATAATAACTGAGACTCATCAGCTGAACAAGCCACACGAGACATGCTTCTCCTGAAATAAAACATTTTTATAACATCCAGTTGTACATGTAACCATAACAATTTCTTACGGTTGTCTTCTCTATTTGCTGCAGGTACGACAACTGAGATGTGCACCAGCTCAGATGTTTTATGCAAACCACAGTATCACATCTTATGGATCTCCGCTCTTTTTGCCGTCATGTCTGTCCTTTTGGGCGTCTACATCTTTAGGTTGGAGAATCTGAATTATTCTTTTTTTTTTTTTTTTTTACTAAAAATATGTTTTCATAATAGCCAGTAAATGTATATATTTGATCAATTTTAGGACTCAGCAAATAGATTTATCCAGCTTATTTATTTGAACCATTGTTTTCCTTTTTTATTCCAGACACAAAGACAGGTTTATGTCCAAACTCCTCAGTCTCAGTGCCATCACCCACAGTGATGAGTTGTCTCCACCTCCCCTTTCCATCCCTTCAGCCCCTGAACAAGAAGCTCTGGTGTCTGGCTCTGGCCCTCAGCTCTATAAACAGAGCCCACCGAGTGACTCACAAGAAGAGGAGGAACTTGAGGAAGAACAAACTGAGATGGACCAATTAGAAGCGATGAACTTCAATAACAAAACTTACTTCTACCTGCAGATGGAGCCATGAACAAACAAGATGCCATTTTGTAGTTTCAGAAACCAGGTGACATTATTGAAAAGGGACAGAGCTGGAAGAGAAACACTCAGGAAAAATGTGTACAGGCTGTAAATTCATTTCTGTAGTATAGGCACCATGCTTAAACTTATGATAAAATGATAAAACTCATAAAAATAAGTTCAAAAACATCCTACCTTTTTTCAATTTTGCATCAGAAACATGCTTGTGGAGGAAAGTCTGAGGTCATGATGAGGTTCAGACTTCCGTTAGATCGGACCCGGTGAGAGGCGGACTCCGTGAGGAGAGGAGAAGCAGTGATGGATGATCTGGACACATTCAGTGGGTCAGGATCAGGGAGGACTGCCTTCAGTTGTAGGAGGGACAGAAACTGCGAGAGAGAGAGAAAGAAAGAGAAAGAGAGAGAGAGAGAGAGAGAGAGAGAGAGAGAGAGAGAGAGAGAGAGAGAGAGAGAGAGAGAGAGAGAGAGAGAGAGAGAGAGAGAGAGAGAGAGAGAGAGAGAGAGAGAGAGAGAGAGAGAGAGGTGGGAGGGTGAGGAGCAGAGGTGGGAGGAAGGGTTTCACATACTTCACCATCTCCATCTGAACTTCCTGCTGCCAAGGAGCTAGATTTAAGTTTCACATTTTTCTCTCACTGTGCCTTACATTTGCAGCTCGGAAGACAAATGTATAAGCTGGTTTAAACTAATTAGCTTTTTTATCATGCTTAATTAATACATAACTAATTTAGAAGCGAAACACTTAAAATGGCATTATCTACCTGTCTGCTTAGTCCATAGCGCCCTCTGCCGTTTACTTTGTCTATAACAGCAGCCTGTTGTGGACACCTTTTTCTTTTTTTTTTTTATGTGTTTAACTATTTTCAGAAACAAAACTAAAAACTTTTTTACTAAACATGTCAATCTGAAAACTAGCTAAAACAATGCTCGTTTGTAAAAGTGATTTTGTTAAACCTCTCTTACCTTTTTTGGTGCATTTTAAGATTTTCTTTTTTTACTGAAAAATTCTAGATCAGTAAATACAAGGAACACAAACATCACTCAAATACACATCCGAAAAAAACAAGCAAATGATCTATAACATTTGGTGTATTATACCAAATATTATAATAAAAACAATCTTAAATTTACAAACACACAATTTTGCCTTTACCAATTAAAAGAAGGTCCTTCATGTTCCAAAAGTCAACTGGCTCCATAGATTTTTCCTGGTTTACTTTCCTTACAGTTTTCCTCACAATGCTTGGAGACAACACAGCTTGGGTCCTCTTTCAGCTTTGCTCATCACAGCTCCAGTTAATTTAAACCTTGTAACTATTTGCTCTGATTGTAGATATAGGCACGTTCAGTTTTTTTTTTTTATCGATTTTCTCACTTCTGTAAATTACTTTATTACTTTATTTTTTATTTCAAACCATATAAAAAGAAGACAAATAAATAAATGCATGCTATACCCCATAATGGGTTAAAAAAGGAACTAGATATACATATACACGCACACATATATGCACATACACACACACATACATATATATGTGTGTGTGTGTGTGTGTGCAATAAATACATATGCAGTACAAACCAGAAAAGTCACCCTGTTATTTTTTTTACACATAATAATACTGTATATGTATGTTTATACATAAACAAGAGGTTTTATACTTTTAGCTTGAAAAGGTGTGGGAAGTCGAACATATTTACTCCCTATTCATACAGAAATCATGTGGTTGCCACTTTAATTTTAGATTTGGTACATCACGGTGTGTATATGCTTTTTACCTTTTATACATGATGCATTTCCTTATCAATACCCCTGTTGTCACTCATTTCATCATCACCACATTAATATTTTCTTTATACATTATACATAACTATTTATTATATACTACAATAGTATATATCCTTTTTAATTAAGAATAAAAATCATATTTAGTAAATCTATTAAGATGTTGTTGCTGGTAATCAGAATTAGTTTTAGTTGTCTATTTGTGCATTGAAAGGGCAAGGAAAAGACAACCCCTTATCAACAGGTCCACTTTTTGTTGAATGTCCTATGCTTTGCAATAAAAGACTAGTGTCAAAAGCCGCATTTAGATTGAATAAAACGTATGACTAAAGATAAAATACAGGTTTTGTCCCTCATAAAATGATCATTATTACATCCAAAAGCTGTTTGGGTGAGATGTACAGTATAAAATAAAATTGATTTTTTTTCACAAGACATTTTATGCATATACTTTAAATGAAACAGATGAAAACAGTGTGGTATGCTTGGAGTGAAAATCTCATTTTTGTAACACCTTCAGGTCTGCTGGATCATAACTGGGTTTATCAGAACAAAACTGAATGGTTTTAAACTTTTAGACTGTTGTATTTGCAAGCTTATCATACTGCCCAAAAATCAAAACATGTAATAGCAGAAATCAGTGAAGCTGTACATAAGCATACGTGAAGATGGCGTAAAGAATAGCATTATAGTACAGCAGACAAGTAAATATACTTACTCAGCTTTTAACAACAGCTTTGTTATCTTTGTTTGACATATGCATATCACATTTACTGAAGCATTTCTTAAAACGTAAACAGCTCACTAATATAATGAATCAGTATAATAACGAACGGTGACATTGACGTAAACAACTTTATTTCTTCAACATCCCTTTTGGCTGCCTCCTCCTCTGCTGTCTGTCTCCAGGAAGCTTAATGTATTCAGGACAGGTACTTCAAAGGCCATCTGCTTTATTAATTCTATTCTAAATGTCTATCAGTACATGTTACAGTTGTTCTTGAACCAGTAATCCTATTTAGCTTGATCTGAAAATCAAGAAACCTTAGCAATAATCTTTTGTTAACCTTAAACTTCAAATTCAAGTGTAAATATGTCAACCTTTGAAGGTGAATGCTGTGTTTTATACAGTGGACTATTGGACATTTGAAATGGTTAAATGTAAGAACTGCCTTGGACCTGAGAAAGTTAGTGAAGCAGCAACAGTGATAGAAAGTTCACGAATAAACTAAGAACAGAAGCTTTTCTGAAAACTATAAGAGGAATTAAAAAATTATAGATTTATAGTAGCTCCTAGAAGTTATTTACAAATCTATTAACAGACACTCTTCAGATGTGTGTTCTTCACCAGCATAAATAAATGAAGGTCTCTGATTTCCAACCAACCAGTGAGATTGTCCAATATATGCCATCTGTGCCAGTCGTGAAGACTTAAAGCATTGTGGTTTTGTTTAGTCAATCAAAAATATGTGGACTTTAAATCGCCTCCTGTCCCCCACGTGGTGGCAGGCTTTTTGATGCTGTCGCTGTTGGTGGAAACTGTTGAGAGGTTCTGTGGGGGTTCTGGGTCAGGCAGCTGCCATTCGATGAAGACCACATAAAGGAAAGAGCCTAAAGGGCCTCCAATTAGGGGCGCCACGAGTGGGACCCAGAACCAGTAATTTTTACACCTGAGGAGCAATCACAAAGAAACATAGAAAAAGCTTCACTATTGTAGCTTCTGTTGGAGATAAAAAAGCTATATGTGCAGTTTTAAATAGAACATATTTTGCAGGCTCCTTAAAATCATGTAAAGAGTTTATTTATTTGTTGACGAAACAGCAGATTAATAATCTGTACTGTTAAAAGGGACATTTATCTTCCAGACAGACATTGTTTTCTTAGTAACAAAAAATGGCTTTGCTCTTCAAATATGTGTTTTTTAAACGTAGAAATATGTGCTTTTAAATTGTGCTGGTGAAGATTCTCAGTCATCCAGGCCATTGTCATTCCAAAAAAGTGAAAAAACAAACAACTGGACTTTTTTTTCAAAGTCTGAAGACGTTTCGCTTCCTGTCCAGAAAGGATGTCCCAGGCGCCCAGTTTACTGGTAGAACTGTCGAAGAACATACCAACATTCAGCTCAAACGATGGCTTGAGTGTCGAGGGCTTAGAAAGACTGGAAAACGGGCCGAGTTGATAGAACGGTAAGTCGATGTTTTTTTTCCTGCTCGGCGTTCATTTTATGGTTTGTAATCACCGTCCAGGAATCGGTATATTTTGCCAATAGGGGGTTTTCAGCTGACGTCACGCTCACGTGACTACTCTGCGCGTCCGCCATATTGGGTGTCTGTCGTTTCGCACCTTTGACCTGCATTGTATTACGCCTTAGGCAGTATTGGAAGTGAACAATGGGGAAAACGTGTTTAATGGTTGGTTGCACGGCCCGTGGAGGTGGAGATCAACGCTCTTTCTATCGCCTACCAGTCGTAATAGTGAATCAGTATGAAAAAACAAAACAGCTCTCTGAACAACAACGTCACCTATGGCTGACACGGATATCCAGGTCCGATTTGGACGGTGTTAAGATGGAATACGCCAGAGTCTGCGGTGCTCACTTTGTCACAGGTAATTAACTGTTAAGTATTTAAAACATGTAAACCGTTGCTGTATTGTGGGCTGTAACAGTGCAACACATGATCGGCATGGGAAAAACATAGAAACGGGTTAATTTTCCACCGCTTTCCTGCCTGGAGGCGCAAGCACGGAGAACAACTGTTAGAGATAACAAAGAGTCGTCGGCTCGCTAGGATCGTGGCTGTAAGACGACCGAACATAACTTTCCACAGTATCCCGATGTCAATGAGAGTGTGTTCTACACGTTTGAAACACATAGCAGCTAGTTAAAAGTACATTGCATGCGTGAGTGGTTGTTAGCACTAACAGTTAGCATGTGCCAGAGCCCGTCTGAGCACAGCCGGTAGGCTTTTGCCGGCGTAAATACGGTAAATACAACTTAATTTTGCACTGGTCATTGTTCTGATTAAATAATTAAAGCCGCGAGCGGTTTTAATTATTTAATTATCAGCCCTGCAGCCAAGCGCCTTCGCGCACCGCCGGCAGTCAGCCACCGCAGAAGCATGCGCCGCATTTGCGTCGGATTGTTTACATTTTTACCATCTTATTAAAACTCACCCGTCCACGTATGATGGCGATTTCCTTGATGTACATAACTTCGACATCTCGTACCCAACCAGATGTGAACTGGTTGTGAGCATCTAGACCCTTGTAAGCTCTCATTTCCTCGAGAGTGTGCAGAGGGTTTTCACCGAACACCAGGTAATGCACTATGTCGCCGTGCTCTACATTTGGCCAATCATCTGGATTACGGCTAAACAAGGCACCGTGGAGGGCATAGGGGTCCATATGGTTGATCACGGAACATTTCCTCAGATATACGCCCTTATCTGGTCGCTCTAGCGTGCTGGCGTACTTATCCATTCTCGATACGAAAATACGTGTAGGACAACTAGAGATAAGGAAGTGGGACACCCAATATGGCGGACCGGAAGTTGGCCAGTGACGTCAGTGAAAACCCCCTATCGGTAGCTACAAAATAACTGTTTACATACCTGACGGGAGCAGGCCGGCGGGAGCAGGCCGGCGGGACCGCGCGCTTTGGTGGCAGAGGCAGGCGAGCGACGCCAGAGGCGCCTTCGGTGGGTGACAGGGACCCAGACCAGACCACGGGAGGCACCGGGCGTCGGGGGAACGGAGGGGAGAGAGGAAAGACTATACGCCCCGGCGGCCGCGCGGCACGGCAGACCGCCCGGCCCGCACCCCCCGCGAGCGGAGGCGTACGGAAACGGACGGCCAGCGCGTCGCGTGGACCGGAACGCTCGCCCTCCCCAACCCCCCCCCCGCGAGCCGACGTCCGGGCCCCGCGGGTCAGGATGTTTTTTCGGGTTGAACTGTTGTGAAGGCCGACCGCACAAGTGTACCCAGCGCACACATTTCTCCTTGGCAGTCTTGAATTTCGGGAAATTAATGAAGAAAACATCCTTCATATGCGGCCTATCAGCGTACCTCGAGTCGCTGTTGCACGTTCCATAACAACAATGTTTAATAACCATGGTTAGGAGACGTCTTAGACTTGGAAAAAGCAGTCGTTTTACCGAGTAAAACCAAGGGTAACGTACAGCTCTTTTACAGCGAAAGAGCAGAGGACAACGCAAGTTTGCCCTACCGCGTACCACGTGATATGACGTCACGTTCTAAAAATAGCTCGCTCGCGGAACGCCATTCAAAATGTCTGGAGTTCCAAGCTTTATAGTACTGCCCAACAAAGGCCTTGAAATGGCTTAGATAACATGCAAATTGAACCGAAACTGGTCCACGCCTCTGCAACGGAGAGTCGTTAGGGTCGTTATTGGCCTGGCTTACAAGAGCGATGTTTTGATCATCTGTATGGAGGTGAGGTTTGAGGTGATAATTGGAAGGCATCAACCCTATTGCTGTGTTGTAAGTTTTTGAGAGTTGGAACCTAATACCCCGTTTACACTACCCCTTTTTAACCGTGCCGAGACCAGTCTGAGCTCGGTAACCAAGATAACTATCGAGTTTAAATCGAACGCAAACTGAACTGAACCGAGCCAGATACAACCGGACCGCGCTAAATGTAGACCAGTTCCACGTGTGGGTTCGGCTCGGTTTTTTTCTGGCCCGGTTCTCTAATAACAAAGAGCGCATGAGCAGACCGCGTCATCTCCTTACAGCCAGCTGACATTTCAGACATTCATAAAAATACTAGCTGCCCTACCGTGACACACGGTTTCCAGTGATGATTCTGCTTAGCAGCGTGATGAAGCTCAGCGTCTGTCGTTGTTTCCTGCGTCTGTAAATCCTTATTAGACGTTCATTTGTCTTATCCACTTCCCAAGAGCCGACTCTATCAAGTAAATTCACCAAAAGTTGCCGTCTTCGCCTAACTCTCAGCAAACAACGAAATATAACCAAACATAACTTCCTGAATGTTACGGGCGCCGCCATTTTTATTTGCTTGATTTCCTCCCTCAATCCCAGAGAGCAGAAGTACCGTAGATCGTCACTAGGAGGCGAGGAAACCAAGGAACCGAGATAGCGTGATGTGTAAACGGTCGTCAGAACCAAGCTCGGCTTGGTTAACTGATCCAAGCTCGGACTGAGCTCAGCATGGATCGGTTTAACAAGGGTAGTGTAAATGGGGCTTAAGTCCTCACCCTTAAGGTTGGTTTTTCTCTCTTAACGTAAATGGCTTCCTTCACGCACCGTTCAAACCATCACATGCTGTGTCACATGCAAACCATGCGTGAAACTGTGTCACATGCAAACCTAGACAATTACAAGGCCTTTGTTGGGCAGTACTATAAAACTTGGAACTCCACACTACTCCAGACATTTTGAATTGAGAAAGCTTTCTGGATATGATGCGAAACATTTACAAACTTCGGAAAAAAAGTCCAGTTGTTTTTTTTTTTAACTTTTTTGGAAAGTGCTTTTAAATTCAATTCAGTTTTATTTATGTAGCACCAATTCACTACACATGTCATCTCTAGGCACTTTACAAAAGTGCCTAGAGTCTTCTGTGCGTGAAACTGTGTGTTACATGCAAACCAAGATAAAGTTCTTACGTAAAGACTTCAGTCCCCCAGCCTGCAGTCAGGGTGAAGAGGCGTGGTCCAAGGTCGCGAGCAGGATTTATTGCAGCACCACAGTTAGCTGACATGGACATGGAGATCCCCAGGACAATCGTGGCAACTATGGGAGGTATCAGACCAGAGGGAGCAGGCGTGTTCCTCTTTTCATCCAAACTTAGGATGCACAACATCAATGTGCCAGTCCCCACCACCTGATGACAGGAAGATTTATACATTCACCGCGTGTTGGTGTAAAATTGTGAAAGCAATGGTTTTATTTTGATAAACTCATACTTGATCGAGGAAACTCCTGCCTAACGTGAGGTACTCAGATGGATACGTGGCAAATATAGATGCTGTTTCATTTGGGCCATAAACGGTCAACACGCCGCCACTAAAATCCATTATAGCATCTGCAACAGAAACGGGTTGGAAACAAAATAAAGTTTAGATTATATGCAAACTTGTGCATCGTCAGCACTTTGTAGAGTTTTGTAAATGCAAGTACCATACTGATAATTATTGTCAGGATTGAATGTAAACAAACCATTTGTGAAACTTCATTATTTGCTTAAACATCCATAACTTCACCCTTCGACAATTTAGTAACACTCAGAAGGACTATCAGGGTTATCTAACTGCACCTCTCTTCTTTCAGACACAGCTGAAGCTGTTCAACCCAAGACTCCCAGTTGTACAAGCTGTTTCCTTCGTTGTAAAAAAAACTCATTTACATGTGAAGCTCCGAGTTCTGAGTTTGATTCTTTATTTGGATCAGGAACTTTCTAGAAACATGACACTCTGTTACATATGATTCAGAGAGACAGTATGGGAAAAGACTGTCTTTTTGGCTGCTGGCTTTTGCAAATGCCGCTCTGCAGCTCAGACCTGAAGATGAAAGTCTAAACGGGAAGTACAGTCACTGCTGAGTGGAGTGATTTGAAGCAGGAAGGAACCTTACACAGCTCCAGAGATTTTATGAAGATCTTAGTGAAGATGGGCGGGGGGGGGGGGGGGCTGTTGATCAGGGTTCTCAGCCAAACAAATAAAAACATGCAAAGTTGCTAAGTATGGAGGCTGTCATCTGCGGCACCATGTTGGATATGGGCTGGAAGGTGTTGATGGCACTGCTCCCTTGCTGCCAGAACATCCTGGGTTCCAATCCCGGCCTGAGGTCTTTCTGCAGGGACATTTGCTTGATCTTGTTTATGCTGTTCTCTTTTCAGCCACGTGGTTTTATACAGCAGGTTATGTCATTCCAACTGTATCTGTTTAACTTGAGTTATTGACTGTAACTTGAGTTGAAAGTAAACTTGATTTTCTAGAGCTCGGTCAGGGTGTGACTTGAATCCAAAGCTGATTTTTAGCTGTGACAAAACCAGAGTGACAAATCATCTCAGCATTTGAGGTACTGAGAAAATGACCTGAAGGCCTTGGTTACTTGTCTACGACAACTACAGAATAAGGCAAGCTCCACCGTCTTACTGTGGGTAGTTTTAGGGAGTAGCATGTGGCTGAGACTGGAAACAGAACAATTCAAAGGTCGTTTTGTATTATTTCCGCAACACCTTTCCACCTGCCAAGTTTATTCCCATTGCTAGTTGAGTTTTTCAGCTACAAACCCCAGAAGTATCTCCAGTTTTGAGGGAGTATGATGGTCAAACCTTCAGGTTTTCTATAAAATTGTTTAAAAGCAAGATTTCTATGGACTTATTTTCAATCAGTTTTTTTCCATGGGCAGTGTTGAGCATTTCTGTTTTTATCTATTATTTAAGAGTCCAAAAGTAAATTGATGTATTGTCAGTTACTGATCTGGGGGAATTTTGTGAAATTTTATTTTGTCACAGAATTGGTTTGTTTGCATTCATTCTGCATCATAGTCAGACCAACCATAGTAGACCATGTAGACCACTGCCGACGCCACATATGCACCGAGCAACTGGGAGAGGCAGAAGGGTAGCAGACTTCTCCACCTCACTTTCCTCAAAACGCAGAGACTTAGAGTCACTGCAGGGTTCAGATGGGCACCTGAGGAGAAAATTGGGACAATGAATACAGGAAGGGAAAGTGAAAAAGATGTGAAGCTGATGGTCTCCGAGATTATCTCCAAGTGATAAATATGGCAGTGAAGTTGTCTGCTGGTCAGGGATGTGATATTTTAGTGAGTTTACACATGATCCAAGTTAAATAGTGAGAATACACGTTAGCTTGTAATGTATTTTTACCTGAGATACCCTTGGTCAGATACATGGCTGACATCACCCCTACGGAGAAGGACATGTTGACCGACAGATACTGGCCTTTGGTGTCTTTGCTGGTTTTTACCTGGGCTGCTGCAGAGCAACCGAACAGCTGTATAGCACACACAGAGAGAGGAGCTGAAAACCAATAGAAGTTATGCAATGTTGCCAAATTAAGACTAAGACTAAATATGAGGAAAACATGTGATGTAAGTATTACTGCTGCCGACGTCCGCTGCAATCAGCTCACATTTTTCTCACCCTGTAATTTGCAGCTGTATGCCACCACTGTGTGAAGTTTAAGATTTTAGTCACAAAAATCAAGATCAGGTGTGGATCCTCAAATTGAATTAACAGTTCATCCAACTGGCTAAATATCTTATAAGCAGAGTTTGAATGCATTGCAGTTCAAATATAATCCATATTAACTTTATGGTTTTAAGATTGCACACATTAATATTGTGATGGCTGCTGCCGTTTTATACATTGTGCTGCTCTCCTTGAGAGGAACAAGATTGTGAAATAATAAATAATGTAATAAAAAATCAAGGGATTTTTCCGCCTTCACTAGACATTTTTAGATATGGTTATACAGGTTGGACATTTCATATTATTTAGCGTCATAATGATAATCTAGACAAGATTATCCTGCTGAGATAAAAGATTAATGATATTTTCAGTACTCTAGGAATCTTGGCACACAGAGAGGAGCTGTATGGGCTTGTCTACAACTGTGATTCGCTTGGATAAAACTAGAAGTGAGCAACTGAAAGTGCATTTCAACATTTTTAAAATATCAATAAAACTCCAGTGTTACTCACCATCAAGACAAATGTTCCCAGGAACTCAGCCATACATTCTCGCACCAGGGCAGCCCTCAGCCTGAGCGTACGCAGCTTCAACATGGCTCACTCTCCACCTTCGACGCTGTCCTCTCTGCGTCAGCTTAGCTGCTGATGGGATGAGTTTTAGTGAAGGCAGAGACCGCCGTGAGTCTAAATTATGGCTCCTCTCTGCTTGGGCATCCGAGAAGATGAGCAGACTGTATTTCTCGTCTCTCTAGCTTTGCCTTAACGCACCACAGAGTTGAACAAACACAAAAGACTGTTACTCAGGTATTATCAGCTGAGTAATAGCTGTGCCTGATAATATGATTTGCTTCATCTGTTAGAGGTCGCTTATATGAGCGAAGACCATAAATTTTCAGATAATAGAACAGACGTAATAGCGGCTGTTAAGCCACATGGTGTTTTACAACTTCTCAGCAATTTTTTTGACATTACAGATGTAAAAATAAATAGAAAATTATTATATATAAATGTTTTTTTATTTTTTATTTTATTAATGTATCACAGATGCAACTTGTCAGTCCATGCATAAAACACTCATAAAAGGCAGAAACCTACTATACGAACTTCTGCAGTGAGTTCATTAGAATAAGAACTTAAGATTTATACCCTATGTGCAAATTTAGTACATACTTGAGCATGAATATAGCTGCATCTCCTATCTTCACACGACTTTGGACGTTTTCCTGGTTGCATCTGGTTTTGATTAATCTTTTTATTTTTTAATAATAATAAACCTTTAAAGCGCAACACCATGTTTTGGTTTTAATATTGGGTTCTCTGAGCATTATTTACGTGTGCGTGGAACTTACCTCAGTTGGCTAAAATTGGGGCTACATGAACTTCTGTGTGGAGAGCATTGTGCCAACACGACAACTACGATGCTTTCCAAACAACCCTCCCAGGGTGACCCCTGAGCTCAAAGTCCTCCTGAACCAGAAGAAGAGGGCTTTCTACTCAGGGGACAGAGAGGAGCAGCGTAGAGCTCAGCAGGAGATGGTTATCGACTTCAGGAGAAGACCCCCACCTCACTCACCTTTGAACATCCAGGGGCAGGACATAGAAACTGTGGAGAGTTTCAAATACCTGGGTGTTCACATCAACAATAAACTGGACTGGACACATACACAGACGCTCTGTATAAGAAAGGCCAGAGCCGCCTCCACCTCCTCAGGAGGCTGAGGTCCTTTGGTGTGAGCAGGCCTCTACTTAAGACATTTTATGACTCTGTGGTGGCCTCAGCCCTCCTCTACGCTGTCGTCTGCTGGGCCCCAGGCAGCGCAGAGCGGGACAGAAAGAGGCTGAATAAGCTGGTGAGGAAGGCTACTTCTGTCCTGGGCTGCTCTCTGGACTCTGTGGAGGAAGTAGCGGAGAGGAGGGTGTTGTCCAAGCTCACATCCATCATGGACAACACCTTCCACCCCCTGCACCAGACTGTAGAGGAGCTGAGCAGCTCCTTTAGTGACACACTTAGACACCCCGTCTGTAAAAAGGAGCGTTACCGCAGATCATTCATTCCTGCTGCTACCAGATTATACAATGCTGCACTATAACTGTAACTATAACTGTAATAACCAACGTGCAATAATCTATTTAATACACTGTGCAATAATCCTGAAAGAAGTGACTTCTGCTGCTATTACCGCCTCAATATATGTCAATACACATGTATATAAGTGACAGTGAATGTACATAAGACATCCTCTGCCTTATCGCTATTTTGTATTTTTATTCTTATTTTTCTAATCTACTTCTTTTTTTGATCCACTGTATAAACGAGGACACACTGTATATAACCGATGCACCTTGTCCTACTTTTGGCACCTTCTTCTGATCATGATTACTGAGCCGTTGTGACATGTGAATTTCTCCAATGTGAGATCAATAAAGCCTATCTTATCTTATCTAACTTGAGTTGAAAGTAAACTTGATTTTCTAGAGCTCGGCAGGGTGTGACTTGAATCCAAAACTGATTTTTAGCTGTGACATAACTGGAGTGACAAATCGTCTCAGCATTTGAGGTACTGAGAGAATGACTTGAAGGCCTGGGTTGCTTGTCTACGACAACTACAGAATAAGGCAAGCTTACTTCTGTGTTCTCCGTGGGAGTCCTGAACCTTGAAGTAGTTTTGAGTGGGAATCGTTTTACCAATCAAACTTTTTTTGGCAGTCTCCAGGGAAAATTTACGTCAGTACTCGCTTTCCTTGTTGTAATTCCCTTTACTAAAAATACAATGGATGAAATACTGTACCTCTAAGTCCCAAAGACAATTTTAACAACCAGCTAGTAAAGGTGTATGGGTTCTGTAAGAAGAGGTCCATCTGTGATCGGAATGCTTTGCCATGGCCTGAAAAAAGATACTGGCATTGGTCAGATGATTATCTTAGAAAAGATAAGAATAAGGACTAGAAATAACAATGGCAACCGAGTCCTGGTTAAGCTGCTTAGAGAATGAACACAAGTGTGCCTTCCTCTTAAAAGGCACACTTTCTGACTCTTCACACGACTTTGGACGTTTTCCTGGTTGCATCTGGTTTTGATTAATCTTTTTATTTTTTAATAATAATAAACCTTTAAAGCGCAACACCATGTTTTGGTTTGAATATTGGGTTCTCTGAGCATTATTTACGTGTGTGTGGAACTTACCTCAGTTGGCTAAAATTCGGGCAACCATAAACAAAAGTATAAGTCATAGTTAGAGGTCCCTTATATGAACAAAGATCACAGGTTCTTATAGACAGAAGCACATCCCAATGAATCTGCACAGCTACACAGTTTTCTAACTGAACTCTGGACTCCTAAACAATTGCGAAACTACAGTAACCCTGCTTGGTTTTAAGACTGTGCTGTTGTTGCAAGAGCACTCTTTTGGAGTCCTTCGCAAGAGGACTCCATAAGAGGCTGTCAGATTGGTGGGACAGTCTGTTGTGCAGCTGCTTGTCTGGACAGCTTGTTCTTATCATTAGACTCTTACAGTGTTTGAGACCCATTGTACAGCTATTTAAATTCCTGAAACGTTTATATTTTTGTGCAAGTGACTAAAGAAATACACACAATGTTGTTTAAAAAGTAATAAGGTAATACAAAGCAAACCTGTTCTCAATTTGAGCCCACTTTGGGAATTTCTGTAGAACTGTGTAGACAGGGCTTACCCCACATTTGCCCTACAGATCACATGTAGAGTCATTGCGTAAAGATGAACAAACAGGGCCTGCTTTGTGGAAGTTCTCTGAGTGACCCACAATTTTACTTTCCTCAAATTAACCTGTGCAGTGGGAGCTGCCCCAATACCCCCCACAGATGTGCATTATCCCATGAGCCCTGTTGGATTTTCTGCCTTTTCATCCTTCTAAATAAGCACATAATTTCTTTCTTTATTTATTTTTCTGACCACATAATACCGCTAATAGTTCACCGTGGAATATATAGAAATTTTCACAACCAGACTTACTGCACTGGTGGTCAACTAGAAAAAAACAGTGTTCTACGTAATGTTCTGTTTACCTGATTACTGAGTTTAAAGGGGACATATCATGCTTTTAAATCTTTTCTTTTCACATTTAAATCATTCAGTTGTGGTCTATGTAAAGTGGAACATCAATGCTTTGGTCTGAATTCCTCATTATTGTTGCCCCACAGTCCATCTTATGCCCCTGTTCTGAGGTTCGTCTGAGAGCAACTTGTTTTGTCGATGCAAATGGTGCACTTCACACCCCGCCAGGTAGCAGAGCGATCCACTCCATCGTGTTCTGCCATTTTTTTTATTATGCTGGGGAATAGTGTAATAAATTGTGAGGGATAGTACACCGAACATTTTCACTTATCCCCTTGTAGCTTTGTCAACCTTCAGCTTGGACTACAAAACTGCAGAGAGTAATAAAAATGCCAGATTCATGAAATTGGTAACCTGAAAGTCTATGGCCTTGTTTAGCAGTTCCAGAGCTACGGTGTCCGAGAGGTGCAAATGCACTGCAAGTACATAAATGCACTGCAAACACAAAAAGTACTCCAAAACAGAGGCTAACACACAAAAAAAAAAACACACATGATGGGAACATGCAGCAAAAGACAAATGCTGCAATCACAAAAATTAGACACATAGAGTATAAACATGCAGCATACACGAATGATGCTGACGCAAAAACACACAAAGCACATGCAAAAGCAAAATACTGCAAGTAGTGAAAACCGCTGCAAGTTAAGAAAAGCTGCAAACTAGCTCAGCATGGCAGAAGTGCTCCAGATCACTAGGGGGAGACGCCCACCAACCAAGTCATGTGGGACCAGATCCAGCGGCCTCAGTAAACATTAACAGGATGCCCAAAGAAGAAAGAAAATATACATTTTCCTTCATGCTTACAGTAGTATAGAACAGCAGTATATATACATCCTTAGTGTTAGCGTGCTTGAGACTTTAATTTATAGTAGTTTGCATTTCTGTTCCTCAAGTGCCGGGGGTATCACGTTATCTATTGGTTCTCCCACATGCCAATCATTCTGACGTGCTCACGTAACGCCAATGTTCGTGCACGTACCTTGTTAGTTTCTGCTTGCTGACTGCGCAGGCGTACCTCTAGTGTTTATCTATCCTGCTAGCTTAGCAGTTAGCTTTGGTGTTAGCGGTTCATTATAGCTCCGCTACTCTCACTGCATACTTTAAACATGGCTGAAAGTCACTAAAAGCAAACTGTGGAAGGTCTCAGTAGAAAGAAATAAGACCAGAGGGGATTTGGGCGATGTTTTTCATGTGATCCCCCTGAAGAGCGGAGGAGCAAGGTAAGACGTTCTTGCGAATGCGCAGTTATTCAAAAAGGGGAACCTTCCGAAAAAAACAACACTGACCCTAGCTTTAATTTAGTTTGATTTTTAGATTCTTTTACAGACAATCCATCAGAGATGGCAACATAAATGGGGATATTATCAGTAAAGAAAATGGTCATTTAACACTTCTTTAAAATTTAGATCAGCTCTACAATTCAGCTCATTCAACTCATACCCTCTGATATCAGATAAAACAAAAGGACAAAATCACATCTACATATGGAGGAGGGGGGGTGGAAATATAGGAGTAAGTCCTGAAAACAGTGATATTCATGCTTTGCTGAAGGATGTAGAACTAAAGGAAAGCTGGAGCAGGACAAAGTTGGAGGAAGGTCTAGCATTCCCACGTTAGCATGCAGAGAACAACTGAAAGAGCTTTAAAACTGGCAATATTGCTCCTGCTTGGTTTGGTTTACAAAACTTTATTATTAACCATTGTAGACAGTTTATATTGATTAGTTTATTGCATAAACACCTATTTTTACCAAATATTATCTGTAAATGTCCTTGCCGCTTCTGAAGATACTTTAATAAAATGCAGTCAGTGAAGTTACTGGTCAGTAATTGCAAGAGAAAAAGAGAAATTAATTGTTTTTTGCCATCTATCCCGCCAATAGCCAAATAAACATTGCATTGTAGAGAGCTGAGATGTTTGGAACTATTGAAGGCTACATGAACCACGTGACCAGGTGTCGGTGAGTTCAAAGTGTATCGTAACTCTCTCCAAAAAAGGTTAAAAAAACAACAACAATAGACCCTTTTTACATGACGTCACTCAACTTCCGTTTTGAAGCGGAGCAGGGTATCGCTACATCCGGCTACATGCTTTTATATAGAAAATTTGGGAGGTCAAGACGTGTTTCACTGAAAATCAGCGCGATTTCATAAGGTAAGACTGAGACCACAATATTAAACGTGTCGTATTGACTATCTTTATTTTCCTTAGTATTGGTAGCGATCATTGCTGTTATATAGATGCTTTGATCGGGACAGTAACATGAAGATCAAAGCTAACATGCAGCAGCTTGTTAGCTTACTGTACCTATCATTAATCTGATGTAGATGTTATAAAATTATTACTGTAGCTCATTTGTTATTATAGAAATAAATCTTGTTTTTCACTGAGTGAAAAGAAACATTTATCTGCTACATTGTTCCCCTTACTTGATTATGGTGACGTGTTATATATAATTGCAGTCACTGAATTCAAAATATCTTATTCCATTTGAATCTTTTTGTTCATTCCTAAAAAAATAACGACCATGGGTCTATTGGAAAGTACTTCTGTTTCTGAATTTTGAATGTTCTGTGTATTATTATGAATTTTCTTCATAATATTTGCACTTTATATTAATGCACTGTTTTCTTAATTTTTGTGCAAAATACTGTGCATTTTAAGTAGAGGCCTGAAATTGTTTTGTTTATTATACTGTATTAGTAATGACATGTGCTGCTGACCTCTTAGTCAGATCAACCTTTTAAAAAGAGATCTTAATCTCAATGGGAGTTTATCTGGTTAAATAAAAGGTTTAAAAAAGTATTATAATTAATCTAATTTTTCTCCCCTTGTCCTCCTTGTGTCCATCTCTCAGCAGCATCATATCCAGTGTCCCACAGTGCTCGAACAACAAAAAAACTTTCCATATCTCAGTTTTCACGACTTCCCGGCTGATGCTGAGATTCGTACCCATTGGGTGACGGCAATAAGAAGAGACGAGGGGCCAAATTTTAAAATCCTTCGCGGCGGCACTTACGTCTGCAGTCAGCACTTCTCTTCAGAGGAGACCAACGTTTCTGCAAGTGGTCGAAAGAAGTTAAAGAAGGGAGCAGTACCATCTAAATTCCCGTGGAATGATTGGGGCAAAGGTAAGAGTACAGTATTTAAATTGGTAATAAATTACTAGATAACTTTTACTCAGAACTCAAGAACTTACCTTAAGGGGTTTATGCTAACTCTTTCTTTTAAAATAGCAGTTGCTGTTTTAAGTATGGCAATCACATTGCTTGTTTGAAATGACATCAAAACAATAACAACATTTTTTATTGTAGGAAGAGGTGAGCAATCTGCAAGGCGAGCAAGAAAACGCCTTGCAGCTGACAATGAGATGCCTGTTCCAGGGAGCAGCACAGAGGACTGGTCCCACCTGGAGGCAGTGCAAAATGATTATGACTACAGCTGCTATCCCAGAAATCCCAGCTTCTACAGCTACTCCAGCCAGGGGATGAAGTAATGGCTGACAAGGGTTTCCTGATTGAGAAAATGCTGTCAGAGGTGAGGGTAAAATTCATCATCCCGCCATTAAAGAAATCAACCCAGCTCAGCAAACCAGACACTCAGAAGACCCAGGCCATCGCCCGTTTGAATTCCACATTTGGGATGGAATTGTTCCGCTGTCCAGGGTAGGATCAGTGAATCAGCTGTGGGCCATCTGCTTCCTGATGTCAAATTTCCAGGGACCTCTTGATATCAAGGGGGACAAGCCCATCTGAGGCCCGCTAGCTTGGATGTTATCTTACTGCAAAAGGCTTTACAGCTATGACACTGTAAGATTGTAATTGGTTGAATGTAAATGCTAAATGGTTATTTTGAAAATGACATTGTGTCTTGCTTTGAAGTTGAGAACTAAAATAAAGTAAAAAGAAAAAAGAATGCATTATTCATTAAATGGTTACTTTAATTCACAGATATGTCCACTGTTTACAAGTTTTGAAGTAACCCAGAAAATTGCTCACACCAAAATCAACAAATATCCATAGATGCTGCAAATACCTATGTCTTTTATAACAAATTTAAACCAAATTTTTTCATTTCTACACATCTGTTGCTGTGGACGAACGTCTTTAAGTTTTTCACCAACGGCCATCACATGAAGATCTCGAAGAGGCCCTGTCAAAAATTGAGAAATAAATAAGTTTGATTTAATTTACATTACAATCCATCCATCCATACATTTTCTGACCCGCTTAATCTCTCATGGGGTCACGGGGGTTGCTGGTGCCTTTACATTACAATGTCATCTATAAAAATAACTCATCTTATAAAAATATTCGTTAAGGAAGATGAAAATAGAGCATAGGAAAGATAAGAGAAAAAGAGTCAGCCGAGGACCCGGTGTCACATCACAGAGGGGGCTTCAGACTCATTGTCTTCTGCTGCCACCAGCAGGGGAGATTTGCGACCCTCCCACTCAGGTGCTGAAATGCCGCTCTCCAACAGCGTGCAGGTGCGTCACTCTACACTCACTTCCAGGAAGCTCTCAGCGACCATCTCCTTCTTAAAATGTTTTTTGTAGGTACCATTATTTTTTAGTTACGATTTAGGTTAAAATTATAACAGGTTTGCTCTTGCAGCGTGTGGTGTTCAGTCAGAAGGCAAGCATAAAACACCACAAATAAACACATTGCCAGACAGGAAATATTGCATAAATCTTAATATCAAATGTGAAGTCATAATAAATAATAATGAGCGATGACTAAGAACAATGGTGAATGTTGGTGGACTGATTTTAACAGATAAAAAACAAAACAAAAAGGAGGTATGCATAAAAAAAGGCATTGATGGTTAAATGAGTGGAGAGGAAAACTAATTTAAACTTACCAGTATATGCTCTGTAAAGTGTGCACTTAGCACCAGTTCCAACACTTCTTTTTTTCTGTGGATTAAACACCTTCATCTCATTTGTTGCCTCTGGTGCAGTTCCCTACAAAAGCAATAATAAAAATATCAACAACATTAATAATGACAAAAATATAGGAAATACATTATCAAGAGTAGTAAATACTAATTAACCTGTGTCCTTGGCCGATGCCATGTCTGCAGCAAGCTGGTGGATGACAGTGGCAGTCTTGAAGCCAATGGTACTGTAGTGTGACAGGCACAAAGAGCCACGGGGTCCTCTTTGTTGTCCAGTGTAAACTAGAAATAGAGACATGCTGCTTTAGGTGGATTTAGCTAATGTTTCATTTATCAAAGCAGCAACATGAAAATTATGACTGATGGAAACAGCAGATGCAAAGAAGTTTATTTTTCACTTACTGACTACATTGACATGTGCAGAATAATAATCAGTGTTATCAGAATCAAATTACCCCTATGGGACACCGTTATTTGGACTGAAGGCTATAAAAATCTGATAAAACACCAGGTCTTGTTGTTTTTATGGCACTCTCAGGCTCAAACCTCCATTTGACATTAGTCAAGAACACTAATTCATGTGAGCATGATTTACTCAACATATTAAATAAGGAGGAATGCCTATCTATGTCATAAATAACTAAAATATATGAAGTGTGATGATTTTGAAAATCCAAGTTATTTGGTCAGTTCCTGAAAATTAACAGTATAGGAGACAAGGGGTTTGCCCGGACAGCAGCATAATCCATAAATACTATAATGAACTGATTATTAGTGTGCATGCAGCGCCTTCATAATCAAAAAGGTATTGTTCCACAAAGAACTTCTAACTTTTGTCGAGTTTGAAGGCTGGTGTGGCCGAAAGCTTTTGTGGCAGTCTGTGCACGTCTCCCAAACGAAATTTGGGTAAATTGGTGAGGGACTGTTTGAAATCCATATGTAAAAACACTGCTCGCGGAGAAAGCGGAAATAAAGACACCCTGCTTCTCCGCAGAACGGACGTTGCATGACGTCACCATGAAAAGGGTCTATCGGACTTCATTCTGAAATTGAACACATTTTGCTCATAGACATATATAAAGAGTAGACCCCGCATCGACCGCTCTCGCCTATAGGCGCTGACGAGATTTAGGGGCACCATCTTGGGGCGGTCGACAACTCAGCTCAGTGTAATGTGTTAAACAGGTGCAGAATCAATTTTAGTCAATTATACTCGCTGATTATTGAACTAATTTTCACGTTTTTTTTTCTGAAAACTTTAACAGAGCAGCTGCAATACATATCTATCGATAGATAGATATGTATTGCAGCTGCTCTGTGAAGGCATCAGAGCTTTGTTAGACGTTAGTGAATAATATATATATATATATATATATATATATATATATATATATATATATATATATATATATATATATATATATTATATATATATATATATTATTATATATATATATAATAATAATATATTATATATATATATATACCGCGACCCCATGAGGGATTAAGCGGTTTGGAAAATGGATGGATGGATGGATATATATATATATATATATATATATATATATATATATTATTCACCAATGTCTACAGCTCTGATGCCCTCACGGAGTAGATGCAATTTTGGAGGGGCTAAGTCACAAAAACTTGGATGTGTAGACCTGTATCTCTCTATCTAATATTAGAAAAATCACCTTCTAATATAAACAATGTCTTTTAATCTTCCTTGTGAAAAGTTATCCCTCGAGCCCTGACGTCAATTGTCCGTCGATTTAAACAAAAATACGCCGCACAGTGCTGAAGTATCATTAGTGTGTTTAGCTTGAATCAGCAGGTTAGGGTTGGTAGCAGGTAATTCCTGCGCCGCGACAGTCAATGCGGGGTCTACTCTTATATTATGTCTATGCATTTTGCTTGCCATCCAGTCTAAACTCTGTAGACCCATATGACGTGGTTGGTGGTCACCGCCCCTAGTGGTTTGGAGCACTTCCGTTCTGCAGAGCTAATTTGCAGCTTTTCTTAACTTGCAGTTGTTTTTACTACTTGCAGCATTTTGGATTTGCATGTGTTTTGTGTGTCAGAATCATTTGTGTTTTCAGCATGTCTGCAGTTTGTGGCTAATTTCTGTGATTGCAGCATTTCTCTTTTGCTGCATTTTTCCATTGCGTGTGTTTTGTGTGTTGCCGTGTTGCCTCAGTTTTGTATTTGGAGTACTTTTTGTATTTTTCAGCGCATTTCTGTCCTTGCAATGGATTTGCACCTCTCGGCCACCGTACACAGCAAATACTGTGACGTAATTGTTCAAAAAACACGTATTAGGAAATAGAGAAAACTGAACAGTTTTAAAAATATGACCCAAACACAATATAAAGATATATATACAGTACCTGCACAGATTAAATTGAACTTTTCTGCACTCCTAGAGAGTCGAAGTACACAACAAAATTATGTATTTAAGGGCTATAAAAGTGGATTGTGTACGATATGTCCCCTTTAAGTGAAGGGTCCTATCCGCACACCACAATTTGTAATAATGATATTCTCGCACAAGATCAGGTAAGAAACAATAATACGGATATCCTGCTGGTGCCATTGAGTTTAAACATGAATTTGGTCTTTTCCTCATTAAATTCTAAAAACATTACTGGAAAGTAGCACCAAGTGGCAGCAGGTACAAATAAAAAAGAAGTCCAAGAATGAAGCCTTGTGGTGCCCCCCAGTGACACCAGTACAGGTGAAGGTAAAATTATTGATGCTTACAAAAACTTCTGTCCAAAAGGACACAGTTGTGTGAGAGTTGAGCCTTTGATGCTTGCTCACTGTTCTAGCCTACAAATGAGGATTTCAAAAATCAGTGACAAAGGCCAACGTTAGTTCCAACACCACTCACAATCACCGAAAACCACCATTCATGTGCTTCTCCTGACTTCTTATTTTGATTTGAGTTTAGGTTTTGTGTTTTGGTTCAAGTGAAGTTTAGTTTTTTTGGTTTCTGATTTCCTGTATTTTGTGTCCCTCAGTTGCCCCAGGTTCCCGCTCCATTTCCAGCTACAACGCAACTGAAGGATAAAGTTGAATTGTGTAGAGCTTCACAAATTGTAATCACACTCCTTACCAGGTAGTACTTATACTAATTGGTTCTGTTTTCCATCAGTTGCATGTCTGCTTCTATCAGCAGGTTTTCTTCCTTGACTGCATTTCCAAACATTAATGAACTTGTTCTAGTTAACTGTTTTTGCATAATTTTTGGGATTTCTGGATTTCTTCTGTTTACACTGTAGTGTTTTTTATGATTTTTCTAAAAAAAATGAAATTAAAAAAAGCAGTTTTATGTTTATAAATTACAGTAATTTACTGTTGTTTGTTGACTGACCAACATGGATATTTGATGCAACAATGTATATTGAGCTCTAATTTACAATTGTAGAGAAGTACCAACTGTTATGTTACCTTGGGAAATTTGCAGTAGCTCCTAAATAGAATATACAGTTAATTATTAACATAGGCTCATGAGATTAGTGTGTTTTACCTGCAGAGGTAAATAGTTATTCTTTCTCAGGAATCATCAACCAACTAGAATTAACAATGTGTACTCATTTCTATTGCCGTGCGGGTTGAAAGCACTTTTATTAACAATTAGGAATCATAAATGTGTAGCCTTTAGTTCATCTCCCTTTTCCCACATGGTGGAGGACTGCTTGATGCTGTCACTGATGGTAGAGATTGTTGGGAGCTTCTCCAGGGGTTCATCAGGAAGCTGCCATTCGATGAAGAACAAATACAAGGAAGTGCCTGCAAGAGCCCCGGTAACCGGAGCCACAATTGGTACCCAAAACCAATAATTATAACACCTGGAAGAGAAATCATAAAAATTAAAATGGCAAAATGTTCAATGTTTGTTAGGTGGCAATTAATGTACTGACATTTATGAGTTTTTTTACTAATAGAAATCTGAATGTCTATTTGACAAGCTTAAAACTATGTTTTCAAACTTTTATAATGACTGCTATCTTGGAAATGTGCATAGCTGATGTCTAAATATGTTAAATTTTAGACAAACTGCAGATATTGATAAATATTTTGGGGGGTGCATAAGAGGGCGGAGATTACGCCCACACAAATCCGTCCTAGGTTTATTGCCCACTTTTGGATTTTTAGGTCTGGTCGGTCTAGTCCAAGTTCTTTATCAACTTTTTTTCCTGCAGGAAAAACACTTGTGAAATTCTTATTTTGTAAATGAATTTTCCCTTTGCATTGTCTCCTGTGGTTCTGTTGTTATCCGACTCTTCCGCTTGTGTTCCTATGTCTAAGTGACATTTGCTCCAGTGCATCTGCGTTGCCAGGGGTATGACTTTGATTGACAGGAATGATGAATTAATCTGATTGGATAAAGAATGACACAAAAAAAGATTGGCCTCAGGCATAGAGAGCTGCGCTCCAAGGGGAATCTTTAAGCAACCAATTAGAAACCATGCTGGTTTCTAATTGGTGAAACTGTTCGCTCCAGTGCCAAGTGCAGAAGACCCGTTGATTCAGTCGAACAATAGGAGTGGTTTCAATGTTTTTAATAAAAAGTAAAGTGCTGGTATGAGACAGGAAACAGCTGTGAGCACTCTCTGTAACCATTGAAATGGAGGGAGACAGGTTAGTGGCTGTGGTAAGAGCAGTGAGAGGATGAGAGGACTGACAAAAGCCACTAATCTTCTTGGAGGTTGCACTGGATCTGACAAGTAGAACCTGGGGTTCTGTGTGAGTCCTGGAGATGACGACAGTGAAGTCACCAGGATTGGGGCTTGACAGACTTTTAACAAGCACAGTGAGCAGGGCTGAAGCAGATGGGAAATCTAGAATGTAGTGATGTTACGTGATGTGCCGAGGCTTCGAGGCGTGTGTCGAGTAATGGAGAGGGCGTTTCCGCAATGCGCGTATCGAGGCTTGCTTCGTTTAGGGGAGGAGCCGAAAACGATGTCGTCCGAAGCCTCGCTGCCCGGCTGTACCACGTGACTGCTTCGGGAAGTGGTTCAGATTTCGGCGCGGGGTTTGACAGCTTTAGAAACCCCACAGGCTCCATTCAAAATGTGGGTTGTTGTAGGCGAGTTGCGGTCAGTTGAGAGAGTGGATAGAGTTTTGATAGTTTGGATAGCAGAGTTTGGATAGTGGTTATTTAGTTTGAGACAGTTAGTTTGGTGTTTGGAGAGTTTAGGAGAGAGATAGATAGATAGGAGATCAGTGCTCTCAACTATCACGCATTGACCGTCACTGACTTCACATGGTCACACGCAAACATGGCATTTTTCACGCATAAAAATCCCAACGCCCATCTGGGCAGCGGACGATAAAAACTCCGCCTTCTGCTGAGATGTTTCAGCTTCTTTCACAGCTTGTGGCCATCAGTAATTCCTGCTGCAGTTCATGTTAACAGAGCAGCAGGAAGAGCGATCAGAGTTATGAATAATTTTAGTCTTAACCAGCGGTGAAAGGGAGCCGGTAAGGTCCTGTACTACGTACGCAGGAGGGGAGGGGGCGGGGGAAGAGAGCTGCTGCCAGATATTGCCTTCATTCAGAACCAGTGATGGCTGCACTCTGGATCATAAAACAGTTCTGCTCACCAGATGCAGTTTAAAACGCTACGTCTGGTTATAAGTTTTTTTTATTAATTCTGCATTTTTTAACTACATGCACCGTATTTCTGTGCCTCAGCGCTTCGGTGCGCTGCTGCCTTGCGCTTTTTACAGGTGCGCAAAATTACCTTACTTGTAATTTGGGTGCGCGCTTTTAAGAGTCATTTTAAAGAACTTGTAACATCAGCAGGTTGATCTCAGACCGGTCAGCTCCTATGATCACTCTATAGGAGCCCTTTACAGTTTTTATTTATGCATTTCCCCCCTGTTTATCCCTCGCACGCAGCGCACCATCGGGTAAAATCCTCCCACCTCACCGCCCAGAGCGCACTGAGGAGAGCAATAGAGATTTGTCTGGTCGACTGAGATGAGAAACCTGTTGCTGTGAAAGGTGATATAGGTTATAAACTGTTACTGTCTAGAATTGCATTGAGCTGAAAAGAGAGGAGACATCAGCAGCTGGATCGTGCGTAAAGACGCAGCGGGAACCTCTGTGTGCTTCAGTGTTGCTGCTGAGGGGAAACTGTGGGACCGTATAGTACTGGGCTAATCATCGGTCACAGTACCCCAATCTGTACATACTTGCACTTATTTATTTATGCACCCCGGCATCATCTGTGCCATGTGAGCGTGTCTTTTCAAAGGTTGGAGAAGTAGTATCAAAAAAGAGAAATCATTTGAAACCAAAAACTGTGGAGAAATTGTTGTTTCTTAATAAAAATGCATGAAATCATCCAAGTTACACAAGCATCAGCCTATTCACTACCCCCTCCCTAGTTCCATAAGCACTTTCATTGTCCTCTGCCTGATTAAGCCCATGCCATTTTTTTTAGAGTCACGGAAAAACATTATTACACAACATGCCATATCACGTCACTACTATTTTGGGAATAATTACACACAGACAATACATTCAAACAATGTTTTATTATACACATGTGTATACAAAATTTATGTAGACAAATTATTTCGTCCTACACCTTTTGTGAAGTCATTCCCAAGAGTCATAATAGACAAAAATTCAATGCATCACACGTGTTAAGATCCAGCTGGCTGTGATTATACACCTCGCCAGTAGGTGGTGTCGTGTGCACATGAAGCATCAAGAAATGAACCCTTTCTCGAACCAATTGGCTCAAGTGGTTCAATGCCTCATGAGGCTTCATCTCACCATCACTACTAGAATCCAAGCGGACGCCATACACAAAGGCCTGAGCAGACAGATGTTTCTAGTGGGCTAGGCAGGGCGCTAGGTCAAGGAACAGATCTGTAGGTCAGTGTCCAGAAATCAGAAGCCAGGGGAGAGTCTGACAGGGGCGAAGCAAACAGGGAACTCCGAAGACAAAAACTGGTCAAAGGCAGGCAAGGCAATCAAAGAACGCTGGATGGTGTAGTCACACAAAAGGCTTTCAACAATCTGGCGGAGACTAGCTGTGAGAGGTAGGACTATATGGGCAGATTTGCAGGTGGAATCAATGCAGGTAATTAGGAGCAATAGGTGCCGCTGATCACTCAATTAGCTGAGTAGAGTGGAGCAAAGCAGAAAGTGAGAAACCAGCCAGCCCAAAAAACAAATGATCTTGGCAAAGAACAGGAAAAAACAGAGCAGGTATAACAATTCACAACATTTGTATAACTAGCATTTTTATGTAGTTCTTTCTTAGAAGGCTGTAGGTCTACTTTCTATTCTCATTCTTCTGGATTTGAGTGCAGCCTTCGTTACAATTGCTCACTTCATCCGTCTTTACAGACTATCCTCAATTAGCATCACTGGCCGCACTCAATTTGTTCAATTTATCTCCTTTAATTCCCATCCATCCCCTGTCACAACTGGCGTGCCCCAGGGCGCTTTCCTTGGACCGCTACTTTTTATGTTATTCCCATCGGCAATATCTTCCAGAAATTGAACATCCATTTTCACTGTTATGTGGATAACGCCCAGCTCTATATTTCACACTACCACTCCCTTGTCTTACTTCCTGCCTATATGAAATAAATTCTTGGTTCAATTCCGATTTCCTTAAACTGAACAGTTAAAAACTGACCTCATCCTTGCAGGAACCAAATCTAAAGTATCCAAAGCTTACAGTTTCTCCCTTCACAATGCAAACAACTGTCATCTGTCATTGCTTGCTCATCCAGGAGAGAATGCTGCAAGTCAAAAAGACTCGATGCTATCGCCTTTGTTTCTTTGGAGAAAAAAAACTTTTAACCAATCTGTCTGTATGACTTGAATGAATTGACTTTGTAAATTGATTTGAGAAGACATGTTGTAAATAGGTGCTATGTAAATAAACTGAAATGAATTGCTTTATATTTGTTTGTGTCTGATGTCAAACCTAAGACGTAAGACTACTTAATAAGCTGTAAGTGGTGGAATTATTTTTTTTTGTCTGATTAGCCCCTGCATTCAGACAATTTTTAATGTTTTTTTTTGTTTTCTATTATGCTTTTTTTTCTTACAAGCAATCAAAAATAAACAAAAGAAATGAGACACTCCTCTACCTCTGAACTGTTCACTTCAAATCGGCCCGTGCACCATATTGTGATTACTCAGCAGAAGATGCTGCGTCTAAATGGGACCTCCTCATTCAGATAGTTTATAATGGAGACAAAAGATTCACTGAACTGAATGATAACCTCTTTCTCGCTCACTGTAAATCATATGAATCATAGTGCACCATTGCAAACAGAATTTGTTTGTTTGCAGCAAAATGCAAACAAATCAAGGTGTCCTGTTGTTAACTGTTGCAATGCAACTCTCAACTATTCACTACAATCACCTTCCAAGTCAATAGATTCCAACTAAATCAAGCTCTAAAGTCTGAAAAGGACTTATTAAATCAGGATACAGCCAAGAAAGCAGATACTAGCAAAAATTAAAAGTGACTTAAAGTGCAAATCAAGAATGCTGAATCGTCAAACTTTGCAGTGTTAACCAGGACTAAATTAAAAGTTAACACTACAATGTTTATGAGCCCAGATATGAGAATTCATGTCTGATATTTATGTACACATCAAATAGAGATTTTCATTTTAACACTAAAAAGGGAAAGTTGCAGAAATCATGTTTCTATATGAGCTGCGGTTTCTAAGTGTAGTAAATAATGACTCAGCGTGAAATGCCACTCCTAAAAGCTTTCCGGAGTTTTGCCCTGAAGCTGAAAAGAGTCAACACTTGCTGCCTTGAACAGATAAAATCTTGTAAGTTGTGCATTTCTAGAAAGATCGTCACAGGCTCGTAAAATTATACTCAGAGGTTTGTTCTGGAACAAACAGCAGTTTGTTATCAGGAGTTTGGTAAATGCGTGATACTTGTCTTCTAGATTGTGACCACAGAGCAAATATTTCTGAGAAATGGGTTTGCAGGTAAATACACAGATGGATTCCTAGTGGCGCTCAAGCACTTGCCCTCATGTCCCTGGATGAGAAAAAGGCCTTTCCTGCTGGAGCCTGACCTTTTTCTTCATTCATTAATATTTTAATATATAAATTGCTGTCTGCTAAAATTTTCGCCCAAAAGTGTTTTGTTATTTTTGATGGACCTGATCCGCTGCATATGCAGCAGCTCCTCCTCCTCCTCCTCCTCCTCCTCCTCCTCCTCCTCCTCCTCCTCCTCCTCCTCCTCCTCCTCCTCCTCCTCCTCCTCCTCCTCCTCCTCCTCGACCTCATTCAGTGGGGAACGCCAGGCCAAACCACTGCAGCCACTTCATTTCTCCCCTGACAGACAGGTAATCATCATGCAGACAGGTTTGTTTTAGCCCCCACACCTGCTGAAAACCCTTGACTTTTTGTCCAATGAGTATTCATGCACAACACATAGGCCTACATGTTTTGTACTCATGAAATCTGTGATTTTGAAGGCATGTCCAGTTGTTTACTGAGGTTTGTCAGATATGGCACCAAGAAGGATGCCCGTGATCAACGAGGTAGCTACTTGGACAATCTTGCTCCCTTCACCTCCGTAGACAGTCTTGTCTCTTTTGTAAATAGCTATTTTCTATTTGATTATTTCTGTTTTATTATTCTATTTTATTTATTCAGAACGTAGTTTTGTACAGTTTTTTAGATGCGGATTGATTGTATTGAAGTTAAATATACCCTACTGTGTTGTTGTTATTTTTTATTTCATGAATAAATCTGGTGATGGGTGCCCTTTTTCGGCTTTAGCACCTGCCCCCAAGAATTTCTGTACCTGTGCCTGGTCTCAGGTATTTGTTCTTCTGTTGTCTGATTGTGGGTCATGAGGTGCATGTGCAACGCAGAATAAAGTTCTTACGTAAAGACTTCAGTACCCCAGCCTGCTGTCAACGTGAGGAGACGTGGCCCAAGGTCGCGAGCAGGATTTAAAGCAGCACCACAGTTAGCCGACATGGACATGATAATGCCGAGCACAATCCCTGCAACTATGGGAGCAATCAGGTCAGGAGGAGCCGGGGTGTTCCTCTTTTCGGTCAGACTCAGGATGCACAGCAACAGCGTTCCAGCGCCCACTACCTGTTGAATAGAAGATTTTTAGAGTCGATCTTGGTCTCGGTGAAACAAAAGCTACCAAAGAACAGTTTTCATTTTGATAAACACTTACTTGGTCAAGAAAACTATTTCCTAACGTAAGGTACTGAGACGGATACGTAGCAAATATAGATGCTGTTTCATTGGGGCCATAAACGGTCAACACGCCTCCACTAAAATCCATTATAGCATCTGCAGCAAAAACAGGTTTAACGTGGGAAACAACATGATTAGTTTCAGGTTTTACCCTTCCAAATATTACGACAACTTCTGTATTATACTCAACATCTTAAAACAAGAAATTATAGGTTTAAAAGATAAAACAAATCCTTAATTATCTTATAACCCTTTCTTGCCTGGAATACAAGAAATACACTGCACAAAAAGTTAAAGGAACACTTTTTAATCACAGCGTAATATCAAGTCAAACTTGTGGATTATTGACATGGTCCGAGGGGGTTGTTAATTGGTGTTAGCTGTTCTTTTGTTAATGAAATTAGACCATAGCATCCTGACTGCCATATCAGGATGACATCCACAGACCCTTTGTTAGACCGTTTGCTGGTGCAGTGTGTTCTGAGCTCCTCCTGATGCATGATAATACATTATTTTGATCGGTGATGTTCTAACCAAGGTTTCTGGAGTGGAGGAATAATCACTTTTTTTTCATTAATTATGTAAGCTATTTTTAATTGATCTGATATTGATTTACTGAGTTACTGATTTTTTCTTCCTCTATGCAGTTTTTGTAACTGGTTGTTTTGGCTTCTGTGTTTCAAAGATGTAAAGACAAACCATAGTAGAGGGCAAAGACCAGAGCTGCTGCCACATACGCGCCGAGGAGCTGGGAGAGACAGTAGGGCAACAGCTGCCCCCACCGCAGCTTTCCCAAAATACAGAAACACAGAGACACAGCGGGGTTCAGGTGGGCACCTGAGGAGAAATCAAAACCAACTCTGTGACATAAATACTTATCATTCAAAACAAAACTTTAAATTGTCACGGAGACTTTTTTTAACATAGGCTCACATAAAAGATGAAACTAAAAGTGGTGTTTCTTATCCTTCTGCCTATCAGCAATTAATCCTAATTTCCCAATTTTTGTTGCAGGTCTAAAATGCATTGATAAAATGAGGTTAGTCATTAAACACAGAGAAAGTTTCTGTGAATATTGCAGTTATCCAGCAATTTTTACCCGAGATCCCCTTGGTGAGGAATGTGGCCGACATAACTCCCACAGCCCATGACAGGTGGATCGAAAGAGTTTGGCCTTTAGTCTGTCTGCTGGTTGTCACCTGTGCTGCTGCAGATAAGACAAAGAGCTTTTTGGCACATGAATTCACACGCATGCACGCACACACACACACACACACACACACACACGCACACGCACACACGCACACACACACACCTCATTAGTTTTATCAGAAGTTAGACAAAATTATACATGCACATGCTGCAGCAGCTTTCTTACATGATGCACATGGTGGAAATCAATAAAACGCACACCCAAAAAAATGCATTTAATGACAGTTGGGATTTTTTCTACCAAAATTGGTTATAATTATAATTATTAGTTATAATTATTCTAGCAAGGGTACATTTTTGTACTAGCTGAATAACTTTCAAGGCCAGAAGTGAATAAACTCCAGTACCTTGGCATTCAGACTGCTTCTACAGATATTTGTAAAAGAATGGATCGCTCTCAGTTCAGCAAATTTCAGCACAGTACCATGAATGGGACGTCATTAAAGTTCATGTGCATGAGAAGGCACTTAATCCAATACTTTGGACAATAAAGAGACACATCAAAAGCAACTAGATAAGAAATATAAACCCAGAGATTAAAGGTTGGAGATAAGATACCCAATGTTGGGTCTGATAGAACAACACAGTATTGAATTTATTCTTTATCTCTTTAAAGCCTAATATAAACATAATCTTAAAAATTCTGAACTTTAAACATTGAGATGATTTTTTTGGGCAAAAGATGGATCTAAATATTTAAAGCCCCAAACATAATTAACACATGTGACTAATGTGTACTTTTAGAGGTATTATAGACATGTAATTATTGAATGTTTTTATATAAAAGAGCCACCCTTTTACCCAGTCGCAGTCTCAGCACGCACACATCCACACACAAATATATCTGAAGTACAAATTAAACCAAGAAACCCACAAAAAGCAAGTTGTACAATATAGCTTAAAATATACATCTGTAAAGTATCACAATTCAAAGATTTTCTATAAAACATTTAACAATATTTAAGGTCTTTGTTGTATCCCTTTATTAAAAAATTTAAATATATATAAAGCTTTTTTTTAATTATTTTGATTCCAGTAACCATCCCGAAGGACTTTGTACTGTGTGACAAAGAGCTCTTCATTACTGGCACCTTTTTTATTGTGATAACTGCGATAACTTGTATGAGCACCTTTACTCTTTATTAAAAGCACTTTTAAGAGCACTTTATTTAGCATTGCACTTAGTAGCCATTTGCACACAATACGTTTTAATAATTTATTCAATTAATAAAATCTGAAAAATTTGATCATTGGTAATCAATGATCATCAAAAGGACGGCTTAGTCCTCAAACCGTTGAGATGATTCAAGGCTGCCATTTGTCAGCAAGGTTGCTTTTTGTTGCAATGTTGGAAAGCTTTACATGCCACTGATCAACACTTGCTGCTTCCACTGTATTCCACCTCAGCCTTCATCCCCTTTAAATCCAACTGCAAAAGACCATCTTGCTACGTACCCTGCATGAAAACTCTTCTTCTGGCCCAGCTCCCACGCCAGCATTCAGAACCACACCTGACTGATGTGTTCCTTCATAAATCCTTCATCATGCTTTGCAGTGACATTTCCTCATATGCACCTCATGTAACTCGCCTCTGTGTGATTTCAGGAATTGTAAGTGGGAATAAATGTATTGGTGTCTAAATTAATTTCTTACAAGAAGCTTCCTTTTACCATTTTATATGACATTTTTAAAAGGCCCCTCCTTCAGTTTTAATTTTGTTATTTAACACAAATTTCTCAGTGAATGTGAAATTATCTCTGTGATAATATAACAATATAGGCTTTTGATCAAAAACAATATTTGCTGTTTTAGGCTTTAAATTTTTAACACCTGGGGACTCTTGTCAAAACAGGACAAGTAAAACTGGTGCATATAAGATTTATTAGAAAGGTTAGATGAATAATTACAAAAAATAGATTTGATTATATGAAAAACCTTTCCCAATTTGTTTTTGTTTTCAGTCCAAAGAGGAGACTATAGTTAACACCTGTATGACTTGTGGAAATGATTGTTGTAATGCTTAAAACAAAAACAAAAAAACTATAGCTTCCTTTATTGCTACTTTAAAATTCAGCTGCAGGAATGTTGATAAGGAACTGATAACAGCAAATTTAAGTCTCTGAATCTTCTGCCTCTGCAATAGATCATTTGAGGTGCTCTTACTGGTATTTAAAACTTGTAATGAACTTAGTCTGTCCTAGTTTTCAGATTTGCTTTTGATCCACAAACCCTGCAGGCACCTCAGGTGTACTTGAAATAGTCCTCTGTTGATACCTTAACTGAACACTTAAACTCATGGGGAGGCAGCATGTTGTTACGACACACAGCATCATTTTTGTAGACATATTTCATGACAGATTTTGTGTTTTTGTATATACATTTTTGACATTTATTACTGTTGTTTCCTCCCTGAACTACTAGGATATTGTGTTTTCTTAGTTCCTCATCCTCTAAAACTGTTTGATATTTATCTACTTTTTCAACTTTTGTTTCTTTTTACTTATTTTAATTTTGTTTTGGTTTCCGTCTGTTTTTAATCCCTGTAAAGCATTTTGTACTATACTTGTCTGTGTGAAATATTTCCTAAAATTAAATACTGACTGACTGACTGACTGATCAGGCAACTGCAAGTAAAACTTTAGTGGAATGTAAACTTCAGCGTAACTTACAATCAAGACAAGCGTTCCCAGGAACTCAGCCATGCATTGTCGCATCAGGGCACTCCTCACTCTCAGCAAACGTGGATTCAGCATGATTAGATTTAAGTCAAACCACTCTTCACCTTTAAGTCTAGCTGTGGCTGCTCAGAGGTTTGAGATGAGTTTTAATGAGAACCGGGGCCGTCCTAATTAATCGCTCCTCTCCAACTCGTTCTGTGCAAATTACGCAAGAACAAACAGATTTTTACTATATCCTGACTGTGCTGATTATAACTGGTGGAAAAAGTTATTAATTGAAAAATAATTAGCTTGGGGTGATTGTATGCAAACGGTTATGAATGGCAAACATAATAGAGCCTTAAGAACAATGTGTGTGCAGAAGCACCTCCTGGGTTAACGGTTAATTTGTATCTGGAAGTATTTTTGAAAGTTCATTGGTCTTGATGACCTTGCCATGATAAAACAAAGGGTTTAACAGTATTAAGAGAGTGTCTTGGAGCTCTCTTTTATTTACTTTTTTGGACTTAAGGGTATAAAAATGGGCAAATTCCATCTTGTTTTTAACTTATTTCAAAATTATCCAACCGTTTTGAATTCAACTTTTATCAGACATAAAGGAAAATGAATGAAGAGCAGGGTGACAACAACAAACGCAGGAAAGAAAAAAAACTAAAGAAGCATTTGTTTGCAGTAAAGGAGCAAAATGCGTTACGATAAAATCCTCAAACTAAAAAATGTCTGAAACAACTGCAACTCAGAAGTCCACCATTGGTGAGGTTTGTGTTAGCGCTTGTTTGTTGAGAGGGCAATGTCTACGTTGGCTCATGTACACAAACACGCCAGGCGTGTGGCCAGGCTATGGGGATAGGGATGTCCAGATAAAGCCACCATGGGGGGTGGTTTCAACCTTTCCCACTGTTTGTGTGGACAGGACCCGCTATCCAACTAAAGAGTTTGTTGGATCGAGCCAAAGCCGTCCTCATGTGGACGGGGCCTATGATGGCCACTGTCTTGCAGGACATATTCCTTTTTCTTTTCTTTTTTCTTTGCAGGACGTATTCTAAAACCAAACCTTGGTTGACTTTAAGATACACTTGGAAACACTTTGAAGGTTCGATGATGCCTCAGCTTTAGCTCGCTCACAGAGCGCATGGCATTTTTATTAGGACTCCCTCCCTAATACTTGATTTAATCCATTTGAAAAGTTATTTACGAAGCACCTAGGCCTTAAGAGAGCTCCTAAAGTCAAAACAAAAGTTTGAAGTAGCAAGGAGGTCTTTTAGTGAGTCTAAGAGTGTCTTAAGCACGGAGTATGGTGGAAACAGAGAGAGCTGCTTGGTTGACCTGCCACCTAAACAGGGAGGAAATTTACTCAAACTTATTTTACAATTATACAATTAATAGATAAGATCAATTCTATCATTACCCATAGAGGGAAATTAATTAGTTTCAGCAGCGAGACAGGTTAAAGGCATGGCTAACGTAATTGTATTGGGAATAAACAAATGGGAAAAATATTGAGTAATCATAAATAAAAATTGGAGAAATACACAAAGAATATAGTAGAGAGGAATTTTTATATTTACAGAAAACTCTCTTAAATATTTTAGAGTAATTGGAAAAACCTTGCAGAAAAATATATACATTTGACTTTGGAAAGTGCCTTGAGACAACATACTTCATGAATTGGCGCTATATAAATAAAATTGAATTAAATTGAATAAATAAACATAATTATCGTACGTGGGGAACCCAAAAGTCGAGCCGACACAAAGGTAAATTTAAAAGGTTTATTCGAGAAAGTGAAGGTAGACTAACAGATGAAGCGGCAGCAGGCAGTGCCAGACTTGTCCGGAAGCAGCTGATGTGTTCCCAGCGTGGGAAGAGCAAGCAACAGGAATCCCAGGAGGAACCTTAACCTGGCAGTGCACAGAATCGCTAGTAAACCAAACTAGTGAGGGCAGGATGAGAACAGGTCCAAGGGCTCATACAGGCAGCGTGACTAGAAGCCACTGGGGACCATCACCTGCTGGAGGTGAGACAAGTTGAGATGTTCTGGCAGGGAGTGGTGAGCGAGGCAGGTATATAAAGGCAGGGAAACAGGTGGAATGACTTGGAGGTAATTAGTGGCAGCAGGTGGATCTGATCATTGTCCTGAGAGCTGGCTGGGAGGTGTGGAGCATGGAGTGGAAAAATAAACATTCCAAAAGACAAACAAAATCCAAACAATGACACATAAATACACAGTCTAGACAATATAAAAGAGGTGAGAAAGCATTTTCTGTATCGCACATGATGATATCAGTAGAAGATTGTTTTTGTGAGCACTTCTCACTTTCCAGGCTGGTGCGTAAAATAACCAAGACACACAGACAAAAGATGCATTGATCTGCAGCAATGTGCTTCGAAGTCTGCCTATTTTCACGCTGATCCAGGGATCAATTTACCTTTCAACACTCCTCTATTCTCCTCCCAGGGCTGTGCGGATAGAAGCGCTGCTCCTCTCGGTTTTCTCAACCTTTTTTCTTCATTTTATGTCGCTCATTTTGACAAATACAAGCACTTTATACAAGCTGCCAGTCTCAGTAAAATGCTTTCATTTTTGATGTAATGTTATTAGACTTTGCCAGAATATGTATTTATAAAAGCAATACTTGATTTTTGCCTATTAAAAGCCAAATTACTTACACACTGTCTCTTAAAGCTAAAACTCGTAGGCAGGAACTTTTAAGCTAAGATATGAGTTCTCCGAGAGGACTCTGTGAATACGAACACTGGTTTTTCGTGCCAGAGCAAACCCAGAGCTTTGAGCTATCTCAGTATTTACTGTTATAACTGAATAGATAGCCTCTCACTGATTACTATTATGAACTGACTTATACTGCCCTGTATTATTGCATGGAGAGAAATTTGACTGTACTAGATTGTTTTTTGTATTGCTGTATACATACCTAGATATGAATGCTTTTTGTGTGTCTCAAAGTATTTTGACATGGTATTTGTTGTTAATTGGAGCTATATTCCTGAGGAGGCTGAGGTCCTTTAACATCCGTGGGACGATGCTGAGGATGTTTTATGGAGTCTGTTGTTGTGGGCTGAGGGTTGCTAACAACAACAGACTGAACAAACTGATCAGGAGGGCCGGTGATGTTGTGGGGGAGGAGCTGGACACTGACAACCGTGGCAGAGAGGAGGATGCTGTCCAGGCTCCAGTCCATCTTAGACAATGTCTCACACCCTCTCCATGACACACTGGCTCAGCAGAGGAGCTCCTTCAGCAGAAGACTCCTCTTACCCAGATGCACCGCAGAGCGCCACAGGAAATCATTCCTGCCAGTGGTCATCAATCTTTACAACACCTCCCTCAGTGATTCAGACACCCCCCCCCCCTCTGTAATTGACATTTATTCATTCTTTGCACTGTTCTTGCACAAGTCACTATCACTTTACTTGGATTTATAGTTATATATATATATATATATATATATATATATATTTATATTGACTTATATATGTATATATTTATATTACTTGTGTTGAATGTTGTAAATGTATATATAAAAATGGGTGTATATCTGGAGCATGTAACAAAAGTAATTTCCCTCTGGGATTATTAAAGTATATCTGATTCTGATTCTGATTCTGATAACTAAACAGAACTAAACTAAATCACTAACATATCAAGAGAGACGTTTCTAGTATCTACCCGCAGTTGGTTGAGATTCATTGCTATCTTCCTTCGTGACACTGGACACCAGTTGATAAAACACCCTCATCATAACAAAGACTGTTGCTATCATGACTGCCTGTTGAACCTAGGACTGTTATGCAACCCTAATAATTTACTTTATTTTTTTAAAGCTGTTATTGCATTTTATTTCCATCGGCACATGTGCACTGATACCGAGCAACAGATAAGAAGACAAGATGACAAGGCAATTTGGTCATGTTTTCTGCACAGATGAAAATGTCTCACTGTATGTTTCAATAGTTTCAATAACAGGCAACAGCTTGAGAGAGGGAAACGGGCATTTTAACAGTTAGTCCTTGGCGTCATCCACACAAAATAATGAATTATTTTAGCTGTATTTCAAATTTCAGAAAATTCCTTTTGAGCTGGTGATGCTTGAAAAAGGGATGTTAACATGCAAATGGGGGACATAGGCAGTATGTTATTCCATAGAAGTTTCTGTCACCAGCTAATGCTCTCCTTATCAAGAGAAAGGCGTTGCAGGCTCACTTTTTTAGCAGTTTTAACAGAGGGCTAAAAGTCAAACTAGCAGCAGCTAAAAAAACAGATTTTAAAGAAAGGATAGAAAATGTTCAGTTACACATTTGGTTGTGAGTACAGTGTCAGCAGTTTCAAATTACTGCACCTGATAAATTTTATTGACATTGTATATAGTATGTTTCCTTTGGGTCATATTTACCTTAAATACAAAGTTTAATTCCGCCATTATGCAGATGATACACTGAGTTATGTTTGCTTTTGCCTAGATAACTTGCTATTTATTACTTTCATCCTAAAACATATTATAAAGAGGAAACTCTGAAAAAAAAAAAAAAAAAAGAGGAAACTCTGAATGGCTAGTAACTGCCTTCATGTACATAAATGTAAATTTTATATGGTTGTGCTCTGTTTTCATAACTCTTATGTAAGCATCCCCTACCATGTTGAGCCGTTGTCAATCGATCTTAAGACCCATGTCAGGAATCTTGGTGTAACCTTTGACTATTAATCAAAGGCTGATGGATAGATTACACAACAAATTGTCTCTTACCACTCAGGTGTATCTAAATATGTTAGATCATTAAAATGAGAGTTAACTTCTTTCTGAAATGTAATTTAAAAGGGAAACGTATTAACTACTCCACACATAGTGGTGTATTTCAGCAATTTCTTTCTGTTAAATTTGATGACTATTACCAGGGGCATAGCACCAAATTCTGGGCCCTCTAGACTCTCAATGTCAGTGGGCCTCTATCCTTACCAGTGCATGAGGCGTGTGTGCAAGAATAAAGGGGTATTTATTTAAAAGCATAAATAGAGTTTAAGCTACAATCACATCAGATTATATTGATAAGTGTCTATCGTTCGTTCAGTGACGCATTTGGCCTACCTTGCCTTGATCATCTAATGCAAAACTCTCTAAATCTTCAACAATAAAGAATTGGTATTTTTAGCATTGGTAATTTTAGCCTTTTAGCATGCACATAACCCTACTTCTTAATGCAAGCTCACATTGTATTTCCAGAGCCATTTCGGTGCAAATTATACTGCTAAAAATAATTAAACGTGGCCAAGCCTTTCCTTATTTTTGATAGATTGTCTTTCAAATGGTGTTAAATTTTTATGTTGCCATGGGTAGAGCTGGCTGTCAACTAAACAATAAGACTAGTAAGCATCCACAAGAGGGTGGTTGACAGCGCTTGACATCTACCATTTAGAACAAGTACAAAGATAATATAAAAGATTCATATTATAAGTCAAATGAATACTTGGATAACGATCTCACCTTGTCTTTGCTCATCTTCAGAAGAGCCGCCAGGACTGGCCACTGCTGCTCAAACTGCTGGCCTGCGCCACTGTTTATTTCTGAAACTGGTTAATGTTGACAACTAACATTAGCTGGCCTATAATTGTCTTTATACTTACAACCGCAAGCAGTCTGGTTGGCAACAAGCTAAGCTAAAGACTCATTAGATCTGGGGTCACTGTTGTTTCACTTGTGGCCGGTTGCTGTTGGGTGGACTAAACCATTTTGCGCCTTCAACAGAAGGCCCCCAGAATGTCCAATATGTTGGGTGGACTGTGACATAAAGTTCATTCTCTGAGTTGATGTTATCAGTATGCTTGAAATTGTCATGAATTTGGTTTTGTCTTTGTGTTTTGGACTGTATGGTCTTTACATTTCCACTCCATGTATCTCAGTCACTCCCCTGCCTGCATTCACCTTAATTAGTTCCACCTTCTGCTGCTACTAATTAGTCTCAATTCAGCTGACCTGTCACTCCACCTATATTTACCTGCTTCATTCAAGCTCCCAGTGCCAGAACGTCTCATCTGCACGGCCTGAATGTCACTCCCAGTTTTCATGTGCTCAGCCTGCCTGACCCGGGGCTTTCTTTATTTGACCTACCCTCGCTGATGGAAGAATGCCAGTGACTGTATGCTTGTCATTCTTGCTCTAAGTTCCTGTGTGGATCTGCTGTCAGCTCTGCTCGCTCTGGTGAGCTATCAGCCTGCTGTTCTGGTCAAGCCTTGGACTGTTCCTGCTCAGTGGTCTAAGGCTACGTTCACACTGCAGGTCTTGATGCTCAATTTCCATTTTTTTGCTGAAATCTGATATTTTATTTATTTATTTATTTATTTATTTTGAAGGTGGCCGTTCATACTACTGTTAAATGCCATCAGATGTCTGTCTGAATGGTTCAAGACCACAAAACGACCCGCATCCGCAGACAACAGAAGGAGACACACAGCAGAATGTAATTGTTTCTAGAAGTGTTCAATAAAGTTTTGTAAAAAAAAAAAAATCATCATAGCAAGATGAAGTAAGGTAAGAAGAGCACAGCTATTAACTATTAACAACGGTCTTTTATGGAGCACTAACTGCTACTGCTGTGTGTGGATGTGTAGTTGGAGTCAGGAGAGTGATGTAAAAGATGGATAAAATGTGACATGACTTTTCAGACTGCGGACACATCAGAAAAATATGTGAGACGTATCCAAATTAGTACTACATATGGAAGTGGCCCAAATCAGATTTTTTTTTTTTTTGGGGGGGGGGGTGAAAAGATCAGAATTGGGCCGTTCACACTGCCATGAAAAAGATGGATATGGGTCACATATGGGCAAAAACATCAGATTTGGATCACATTTCGCTGCAGTGTGAAAGTGGTCTTAGTCAAGTTCCTGTTTTCTCATGCTGGCTCATTTTCATCACTCGGTCCTGCTTGCCATTAACCATTACCAACCTGCTCCTGTGCTGCCATCCCCTGCCTGTCATCAGCTCCATTCCTTTCAATAAACTTTTTAAAACATACTCCGTGTTTGGCTTGAATACCAGGTTCTCTGATCCAGTAATTACAGAAATAAATTATGACAACAATTGATTGGAAGACCCAATTCATTCTAAATAAAAACATCACAAAAAAAGGGATTTTCATGGGCTACTCTCCCTACTTGGGCCCTGGGTAGTCAGGTCCACTTTCCCGGCCCCCACCATCATGCCCATGACTATTACTTACAGGTAATGGAAACCCAAAACCCCCCAAAATGAATATATCACAAGGGTCTTGAGTATATCCACTCACTACTTGTTTTGGGCACCTTTTTCATGAATAACTCCATCAAGGCAGTGTGGCATGGAGGGGATCAGCCTGTGCTTTGGCTGAAATGTTAAGGAAGTCCAGATTGGCATGTGGGACAACCAAAAGATAAGGGGAACCCCCGGAACTTAAAGCTGAAAATATCATCCATTATACCTTTAAGTGCTCTAAAATCTCCTGACAGATAGCTATGCTGACTTTGAAGGGAATATATCATGCTTTTTACCTTCTTCCTTTTCACATTTAAATAATTCAGTTGTGGTCTATATGAGAACCGCTCTTTTGACCCTCTTCTGAGGTGCATCTGAGAGCAACTTGTTTGGGTGCGGTCTCCTTAAATCTAAAGAAGGTCCTTTACACCCCACACCGGGTGTTGCATCCTGATCAGCAATTTTTGGAGTATGCTGGGGGCAGAGGTGAGTAGTAAGTAGTTACATTTACTTGAGTAACTTTTTGAACACCATTTACTTTTAGGAGTAGTTTTAGTGCACTGTACATTTTACGAAGAAGTATCGCTAATGCTTTTCAGCATTGTGAGGTAACTGTTCAGAAAAAGTAATAGAAAACAAAGAAAACTGAATGGCTTGAAAAATATGAGCCAAACAAAATGTAACCACGCAGCACATGGACAGACAAAATTAAAACAAAACAACAAAATTTATTTAAGGGCTAAAACAAAGTGGATTTTGCATGATATATCCCCTTAACTTCACACTGGACCTCACAAAAATTATTATTGAATGACTGCCTCATAATCCTCCCAAGGTCACATTTAATCCACCTGCAGGCAGTGACATCGTATTATCAGGTCTGCGTCTGTTTTCATATACAGCCCTTAGGTGGGTTTTGGATCTGATCAATAATGACTAGATGACAGCTTCATGACATATCTAAAGACTGTATGTATTTCTGTACTCTTTGTGTCCTCCTTATCAGGATACAGTTTGTGACTGTTTAACAAGCTCCTGTCAGATATTGTTATCTTGGCTTTATTATAAGGGAAATCCAGAAAAACCTGACACTCACATGTCTTCCTCCAAGGGTTTAACTTACACAGAAAATAAATCAGTTTTGTTGAAGTTCTGTTTTTTCAATTAAATATGATCGATATCTGGTTATTCATTAATTTCAGAATGTACACGGGCTTTACATGCAATGGTATTCTACAAGTTGGACTTTAAAATATATATAAAACTATAAGGTGCATTTTTTGACTAAATAAACCCTTAAAATGTTAATCACAGGAACATTTAATAATTTATATAAAATTATAATTGCATTAATAACATTGACACATAAATCAATAAAAAATAAAACAGGATGTTAATCTTCTTGTTGCTGTGGTAAAAGTAATTCACAATTTAATCAAATAGCTCTGATTTATGACAAAGACATTACTACACTAAAAGCAATTCTTCACAATAAAACACATTGTTGGTTTTCTAAGTGCCAAGTTTTATATATTTACAAAATGTTATGCTTTAAATGTTGGTTGACTGTATGAATGTGTAACACAGTCATACAAATTAATACAAGAAACATTCCAGGCCTTGAGGTAGATATGATCACGTTATAACGAGAGAAACTGGGAAGAATCCACACCTTTAACCTGGTTTTTAGGCGTCCTTTGAGCGCAGTGTCATGATGACTGTTTGTTCCTACGCATTTGAATCCCAGGTAGTTTATTTTTAAAGTTATATTCCATGGCAGAACTTGATGTCCTCAAATGAAAAGCTTCCAGTTTCTGGTTGATCCACATTCTCTGAATTGCAAACAAAGTGAGGCATCCGGACAATCGTCATGATTGCGTAAGTTTAGACGGGCGTCGCAGTACCACCTCCACAGGCCCGGAGGCAAGAGTTTTGATGAAAGTCCACGCCTTCAGACGAGTCATCATCCCCACGCTGATTCCTTGAATTTCTAAAATCTCATCACCAGAGAACACCTTGTCTCTGGGACCACCTGAAACAAAAAAACAGAACAATTTATATTTGGCTGAGACTTTTCAAGAAATGTATGATAAACCTTTTGACAGGAATATGTAAAGAAAAAAAGCCAATCTTAATGCCTATGTAACATTTATGTAACATTTAATATAAAATCTTCCTTCACATAAATGCCACATTGTATTTTTGTTTACATGTATCACTTTAGAGTAAGCTTCTAAACTATTTAAAATCTTTGGTGGGAAATATTTATCCTGGTAAAGTACATGAAAAATTTAAGATACTTTCAACATAAATAATATTTTGATACAAAACTGAAAAAAAAGTGGATTCTTGAACAAATCTATCAACAGATCAATTCAATGAGGAATTAAATAACTAGTGTCAGTTTGGTTAAAAAATAAAAAATAAACTTCGAGTTTCACCGATGTCACTGCTAAAGTCCTGTTTTAACACATACATTGGTGCAACAAAATATTTCCCGCCTTACATATTACAACTGTTTTCACCAAGTATTATATAAGACAAAGATAATCTGGGTAGATGCAAAATGCAGTTTTTAAATTAAGATCTTTTTTGTTTGTCTGTTTTTTAACTTTTATTTATACAGGTTGTTTCACTGAGATCCAAGATATCATTTACAAGAGACCTGGTAATTATTTAATTGAATAAAGCTTTCCAAATCAGCCTGGCCCCATGATAAATCCTTTAAACAATCAATAAAACCACATTTAAAAGATGAGTTCAGTTTTATCAAGCCACATCCAGGTCTGATTACTACCAGACTAGTAGAATCCAGAAATAGAACGTGTCTGACAACATGAAGTAGGATAAAAAAAATCATCTTAAAAAACGACACAGCATGGCCCAGTTCAACAGACATTCGACAACAGATGAGAAACAAGGTCATGAGTATCTCTCAGCCCTGATAGGGTGACAAAAACTCAGGACCCCAGTTAACAACAGCGAGGGACGTTATCCATAAATGGAGAAAACATAAAACAGCGGTGAACCTTCCCAGGAGTGGCCAGTTGACCAAAATGACTCCAAGAGTCCACTGACAACTTATTCAGGAGGTCATAACAAACCCCAACAATAAGTCTTACTTGCTTCAGTTAAGGTTAGCCTTCATGATTCACCAATAACAAAGAGACTGGGCAAAAATGGCAATGGGAAAGATCCAACGTCAAAACCACTGCTGTCCAAAAGGAAAACAATATCTTAAAAACAACACCTCGTTATGAAGCCCAAACTTTGTAATAAAATGTTCTGCAGACCGGTGAGACAAAAGTTGGAGTTTTAAGAAGGTGTGTGTGTCCTGTACATCAAGCGTAAGCATTTCAGAAAATGGTGCATATTGTCAAACATGGTGGTGGCTTTAACACCTCAAAACCAGGAGTGTTTTTTCTCTGATGTGAAAACCTGTAGAAGAAAGTTGGGCCATCCATCGGTTCATGACCTTCTGCTCAAGCGCACTCTGTTTGCACAGCAGGGCAATGGTCTGAATCTGGAGTGTCCTAGTCAAAGTCTACACTTAAATCTAAATTGAGATGAGGTGGCACAAAATAAAGTTGGAAGCCTGACAACTTTACTACACTAAGCTAAAACACTACACTAACGTTGTACACAATGTTGTAAACATGCCTGAGGAAATTCTCAGTTATCCAGGTCATCGCAAGGCAAACAGGTTGTAAACTTTAAACTATAGGGCATGACTGCTTTTGACTACTGATACAATAACATGTACATATGTTTATAAGATGGTTTTATACAATGTAATATGCAAAACTGCCCTAAAAAGAGAAATTTCCTAATGTTTAATAGTAAGTTAGTTAGTAGGTCTGTAATGTGGTATTGGTACATTTAATTACATGTAAGTAAAGGACATTACTTCTCTGATAACCAAGACATTAATACAGACAGAAAAACAGATTTGAGACTTTTTTTCATAGCGGAATGGACAAAGTTAATAAAGAGCGTGTTGATAATCAATAAGCATTAATACTTTTTGTCCAAACCCAATACATGTATTAGATGGTACTTGTGGACATCCACAAATATCAGAGTTTTCTAATGAAGCTTCAGTTCTCACCCTGGAAGACCTTCTGCACAGTGAGTGGCCTGTTCCCTTCACTGGATCCTACACCTCCATGCAGGCTAAAACCAAGATCCCTGCTTTTCTTCTGTAGTTGGACGCACACACGCTGGCCTTTGAGGTGTGAAAATACACACACATAGTAAGTTTGTTTATTAAAGACTAATATGTCCTCTGAGCTCCTTGTAAAGCATTGCTTCTCACCTGTCTCATACTGAGTTGTTGTTTCTGTCTCATTGCTTTCTAGCACTCCCAACTTTGAGGCACCACTGAGGTCCCCTTTTCTTAGCACCACCACTGCCATCACTCCAGACTTTGTCTTTCGGAGGATCTTCAGAGCCTCCGAGTGAGTACTTTTTGACAGAGCAGTGCCGTTGATGGACAAAACCTTGTCTCCTTCTCTAATGGAGCCCTCCTGGGCAGCAACACCAGAATTAAAAACCCTGTGAACCTGACAGCAAGATAAAACAGTAGAAAAATGAGGAGACTGAAAACAGTTTAATAACTTAATAACTTGGGAGAGAGAAAAGGCGTTTTTTCTTACTGTGATAGGTTTGTTTTGGTCTACACCCCCCGCAAGACTAAAACCCAGTCCTACTCCCACCTCCTTGTGCAGAACCACCACATTCACATCATCGCAGTCCTGCATGACAGACAAAAAAAGAAGAATCCAAAAGGGACAATGTTGTTAATGCCGTAACACTTGTTAATCTAAAAACACATTTGGAAAATTAAGTTTTGAAGTACACAGGGAAAGAATCCATTTAAATGCAGAGCCCCACGGACACACATCAAAGCTTGACACAAACATCCTCATTTACACACTCACACATCACTCACACATCCTCCGCATGCTGGCCTTGCACATGCTGCTGGAATGCAGACAGGTCACTTTAGCAGACATTTTTACTACTGAACCGAAAGGGGCTTGGTTGAAAACAAACAAATGAAATATGTAGTGCTCTCACTCTTCCTTTAGAAGAACAAAGGTTTCATATATATAAGGAACAAGTGTTGCATTGTCACAAAACAGACAACATAGCAACGAAAAAAAAACATTGGTTATTTCAGCCTTTGGTTACTGCAGTCTGTCACAAACAATTTGTTCAGTTTCCTTTAGGAAAACTTACAAAAAAATAAAGGTGACAGTTTGACAGACATAAAAGCAAGCGATTCTTAAAGAACTATTGGCTGGAAACTTGAAATTCAGTACACTATCAACAGAAGGATGATATCTGTTTCATGGCATGTCTTTTTATTCATCTGTTTTTTGGTTGTCATTTTTTTTTTCTTTTGGTCTGGCCCTGTAATTTTGACATCCACTTTCCCGTTTTTTAACCAGACACTCTAAAAACTCTTAAGAAAGTAAACTTCTAAAGAAAGTCTGGCTCACTGAAAATTAAAGATAAAGAAGTGACGGGTGGTTTATAACATTTGCACAGCATTTAATATCTCATTAAAATATCTGCCAATGAAATATATAGGAGACTCACATTACTGTGTGGTTTGGAGTTGTTTTTTTAAACTTTATACAGCAAGCCTTACACTGATGGTCTCTTCATTGCCGTGCCTGTTACTGTGTGGGCTTTGTACATTTTTTTCCACAGAGGTGATGAAACAGGAAAAAAATGGGCAAGTATTACGATTTCAGCCAGACTGTGTCAGACTGTTTTGGAGTGTTTCAGTCCACTGTGGTCAGTTTTTATCAAAAGTGGTCCAGAATAGGAAGGGTGGTAAACAGGGGACTTTTCACATTGGCTCACTGATGCATGTGGGGTGTAAAAACTAGCCGATGAGGTCCTAGCCACAAAACATGTTACTTTAGCTGGTTATTTTGACATGTCCAATCTATGGGGGCCTCACCTCATAGTTTTGTGGGCGTAGGACCTCTGCTGTAGACATATTGATGCAAGATGCTACAGCAGACCTTGAGGAGTTTACTGAAGTTCATGCCTCAACGGGTCAGGGCTATGTTAGCAACAAGTGAGACCAACCCATCACTTGGGGGGTGGTCACATTTTTATGCCTGACTGTGTAGAGAAACAGCATGCAGAAACATTCTTACTGACTAAAGTTTTGAGTTCAACAGCAAAGTAAAAAAGACTTGATGTAGGGTCTGTACCTGCCAGGCTTCGTCCCCCAGGTTCTTGACGCCATCTATTAGCTTGTCTAGCTCTTCGGTGGGAAGCAGAGAGACACAGGAAAAGACAGAGACATCTGAGCTCACTGAGACAGATCGTCTGCCCGATAGCTCCCAATCATCACTGTCATTATCCGAATTGTCGTCAGCACCAGAGAAGCTATACAACTCTGAAAGGCTACAACACAGTAGGAGTGTAAGAGAAAAAAATAAACAAGTCAGTTACTTTAACTATGACATCAGTGTATCAAGAAATCTGATAATGAAAATGTTATCTACCTGACACTGAAACTCCTGTTGTCTGACTGGCTAACGTTACTGGTTATGGTCGCAGAGGAATCCCCAGAGTCCGAGTCATAGTTTGAATCGTTATCCTTCTGCGTGCTTTCATCATCATCCTCTGACTCCTCCATGTATTCATCCCAGTATTTATAATCTGGGTTCAGGCCAGCTATCCATGCTTTCAGGTCAGTTAGCTGTTTCCTTCCTTTCAGCAATTCTGTCTTGACATTTGGGTTGAAGACCTCAGACCAGTTGTTTTGGGAAGACCTGTCAGGAGGCAGGTGTGGAGAGTCCTTATCTTCAGTTTTGTCTTCATGTGTTATGAAGACGTCTGACTCGCTGTTCTGGGACGGAGTGGTGGGAGGGAGAAGAGTAGAGTCTCTGTCTTCATGTTTGTTTTCTTGTCCAATGACAGGAGGGCCTGTATTATCTCCAATAGGAAATATAGACTCTGGTTCTTTGACGGGTGAAAGAAAAGGCGAGGTGTTCAGAGGGGTGTTTGTTGGGGTCTTCTCATCATCACTAACTGGTGAAGAAATTTCACACGGTGGCCGTGGCTGCATGTCGGATCCGTGCGTTAATGACACAGTGTTCATTGTCATATCTTTTATATTTGAGTCCTTGGTGTTTGGTGCTGGTGAATGTTTGATGAAATCTGTCTCGTCAAAGCAAAAAAATCTACGCTGTGGCTGAGCTCTTTCATTAAGAGGGATTTGTAGCTTTTTCTTGAGGCTGGAATATTTACCTAAATCCCCAAAGAGGCAGTTTTTGCTTTTGTCGAATAAATTACTTCCAGCTGTCTCTGACTTCCCTAAACTAATTCCAGTCTCGTCCACTGATAAAGATCTCTCTGCTCCTGTATTCTTTCTTTCTTCAATCCAACTATCTTTGTTTGTCTCCCACTTATAACTTCGCTCACCAATATCTGTGCCGGACCCACTCTTCTTCACTCCCTCCTGGGCTTTGTAGAGCTGTGTGGGTACAGAAAAGGACCGCCTCGTGATTTGGACTTGGCTTGTTGCTCTCTGTGTGAGAGCTTCAAACTGACTGATCTTATTTCTCACACTGGCTGAAGAAGTCCGACTCTCTGAAAGCATATTCCTCTCTGTCGATTGCAGGGAACCCTTCCCTGGATTTGTTTCAAACACATCTCCTTCTTTGATTCCACCTTTCAGTTCAGTTTGTTGCTTTGTTTCTTCATCTCTTTCTTTGGTTCTCCCCTGCACTTTAATTCTTTCAGTCGTGTCTGCTCTGCAGTCTTCTTGGTTTATGATTGCCCCTTCTTGTTGAAATGTGGATGTAGTATCTCCTACAATTGTTTGTGACTGTGACATACCTGCTGCAGCCCTGGCAGACCTGATACGGGCTGCAGCTGTGTTTCTGCTCCTGAATCTGTCCAAGGATTTTGTGCCCATATCCAGTGTCTCCCTCCCCCACTTATCTTCTTCTAAATACTTGCTGTTGAGCTGCCCTTGCCTTAGTGTTCCTGTTGATCTCCCATTGAACTCGACTATCTCAGGAGGAACTAAAGTCTCTGTACTTGTATGGTTGGCTTTCTTTTGTGCCCAGATGGATGGCACTGTTTTTTGCACTGGACTGTAGTCTTCGCTCGAAGAGAACCGCCTGGGAAAGGTCCCCCCAACTGCCCTCTCACCAGCAGACTCAAAGAGTTTCTGTATCCGCTCTTGGATGCTTTGTACCGCTTGGGGTGGAGACTCAGACCTAAATTTGACCGGATGTGAGCTGACCTTACTAGCTCTGTCAGCAAAGTCTTGATTTACTGAGCTATTGACTTCAGTGTGACTTGGACCAACATACTTGAAACCCTTTAAAGAACAAGTCCTCCCTATGGACATGTTCTCATTTTCTGTCCGTTGTTCTTTAAAATCTCCAGCTGTTCTTTTACCTAACAATGTGGATGTGCCAGCTCTGGCATTCTGAGGAGGGTTTCTTACCCCCGCTCTCCAACTTAAACTCATACTTCTGCTTGTCAGGTTGCATCTCCTCCCCTCTGTCCTCCCCTCGCTACAGACCGTCGGGGTTCCTTCAACATCAGTGCCATTCTCAGGGTGTTTTCTTTCTGCTGTGCCATTCTGGTTCAACTCTGTCTGGTGGGCAACACCTATGTCCTCTTTTTTGTTTGCACCATTGGTGCCTTTAACACTCTGAGCCGTCGGTCTCTTCCTCATACCTGGGTTGCGGGTGAGACTGTATGAGGGAGAGTTAGCTGAACGGACAGTGAAGCGTCCGCTCGTCTTTTGTGGGATGTTTTCATTTGTTGAAGGATGGAGAAAGTCCATTGTCTGACAGTTAACAAGGAAATAGTTTTTTCCTAAATCGTAGCTCCCAAAAAGAGAAAGTTATTGACGTTTATTAGATTCCAGTCATTTAGGGTTCAGTGTGAAACGCTTCATCCACTTACAATCCCTTTGAAAGATTGTTGCAAAAAATGAAAAACATCAATTCAAAACTGAGATGCTTGTGATGCATCCCTGGTCTTAATAATTAGATCCTCTTCTTTGATTGCTCGTCCAGTTGTTTTCCCCCAGACGTTTCTAATTTCCAAACTCAGCTTGAGTGACAAACTTCAAGTACCTGCCAAACATAAAAAGGCAGATATTTTAGTGTTTAAAACTGACTAGTGATAACTCCTTTGACATGTATAACCAAAAAATAATTGTCAAACAGGGTCCAAGTGGCAGAGGATCATCAAACTCAGAAAGTAACAGCGTGATTTTGTAGGTGGTAGTACACTTAGTCTATGTAAGTCTGATTTTATTTTGGCATAAATAAAGATGTACTATAAAGGCTTCTGAGTTTTTTTGGAGAACATTAGTCACCAAATAGCATCACAATGACTACACATCCAACTGGCCCTTTTCTTGTGGAAGAGTGGCAAGAAGAAAGGCATGGAAGGCCTGTTTAGCGTTTGACAAAAGCCAGTTAACAGAGAAAGCAAACATGTAGAATAAGGTGCTTTTGTCTAAAGTGACCAAAATCGAGCTGAACAAGGGCTATAAACATACCAAAACTTCTGTTCGCCTACATTTTCCTTCCGATCTGGTTGAGCGTGAGCTATTTTACAAATAAGAAGGTGAATTTTCTATATGTCTAAAGCGAGAGAGAAAAAAAGAACATCCTAAAAGCAAAATGTGAGTCTACAAAATTAAATTAATATACAAATGTATTAACTGGCCAGACTTTTCAGATTCTTATTTATGAAAAAACAAAAAACAAAACAAAAAGCCATCTAGTCCTTTTTTCCTCTTCATTATCATGCACTACTTTATGTGGGTCTTTGTGAACATAGTAAAGTTGAAGTCTGGGAAGGAAATCAATGCAAAAGACCACAGAAGTTAAAAACCTTCTGCAGACATTTCTGTTAACTTACAACATTTCACGGCCTTCCTGATACTCCCCTCAGAGTAAAACCAAACACTCAGTCACTGACCAGCTCTCTGCTTTTAACACTCATTCTGACTTCTGTTTATACAGGCAACAAGCTCAAGACAACTTGTTGGCTAAACCAGAACCAAAAACTGGAAAAACTCACCTAACAGCAATCCTACTCAGCTAAAAACAATGCTTTTAAATCACCACCATAACACCAGTCTCTGGGCAGTGTGTATCGGTCTCATCGGGGTAGCCAAACCGATTGGAAACTCTGGTGCCAGTGGAATCAGATATAATAAGCAGAAAGTATAACAATAGATGGGGTAAAAACTACTTTGATTTACATACAGGCCACTGAGAGAAAGATAATACTACTACCAGACAATGACTTATCAGTGATCAGACCATGCAGCAACAATGAAACAGGTGTTTCAAGCAGGTGAAACTATCCCAGATGGATGACTGATGATAAAAGAATCCAATAAATTGTTCAGATGAAACTCTTAAAAAAGCACAGCATTATAACTTGTAATGTTTTGAAGTATTTGAAGTCTATAATACAGTAAGTATTCTCTTAATAATAGCCTTCAGAGGTGCTTTCCAATGTAGCAGAGTTCGAGTGTCATCTTACAGAAACACCTGTCCTGCAGGCTCCCTCTTTCTCCCATCTGTGTAACCTGGGATTAAACTTTAAAGCTGCGTTAACAGAAAGAAACAAAGCTGCTCATAAATCCACACATATATGTACACAAGCACTGAACCTACCTTCACAAAATGCGTCCGCTGATCACATCCTAAGCCATCGTATTGGTACATAATGTGGACAGCGCTCAGCGGTGACATCAGCACTTAACTCCTGTCGCTCGCTCTCTGTCGCTCTACTTTTCTTTCCATCAGCTTTGCATGATGGACTGCGTACAGTGACGCAAACCTGCTACACTGGTTTGACTTCCTGTCCTTGCTTTCTTGCTTCCTACCAGCTTCTGTGTGTGTGTCATTCTCTCTCCTCCCTCTTTGCCATTGTTGTTTTCCACCCCTCGCAGAGTAGCATTCCTGACTGTCATGCATGGTCCACTGCCGAGTATTTTGGAGCATTTGCTGCCTCAAAAATGTATTTTGTTGTTGTTGCTTTTTTGCGTCAGATATACAAATCATGGTTTCTATCAAAAACAAAACTGACATTTAATTCATTGAGGCAAAAAGACTATCCAAAACAACGTGAGCCGGTGTGAAAAAGTAATTGCCCTGGTAATTGGCTGTGGCACCCTTGTCGGTAACAGCTGCCATCATGTGCTTACAATTAGAGCCAGTAAGTCTTATAGTATCGGGGACAAATTGTTTTAATTCAGCCACATTAGAGGGGTTTCAAGCCTGTTTTATGCTGTAGGATCACATTCGGAAAGAATTTGAGTCTAAAAACTTTCGCTAGACCACTCCAAAACCTTCATTGTGTTCTTTGAGCCGGTATATGCACACAGACACACCAACAACTACTAATGGACATGTTTACGTGTACCCTATACATTCATCACGCATCTTCAGACTGCAACTTTGAGCAAACCAGAGTCGATTTAACTGAGTTGAGCAGATAACGAAAATCCCCACGATGACAGAGCACTCCTAAACTGAGGCCAGAACCAGAAGCACCAGCAGGGATATTAATGTTTTGAGTGTAACTGCCTGATGTCATAGTTTCAAAAAACAGTGTGGATAACAGACACATTGGTTGAGACGCTAAGTTATGCTGATAACACAGAAAGTCCTACATTGCTGATAATCAATATTCAGTTAGTAGAACAGTGTGCAAAAATGTATTCTGCAGAATCACTAAAAGAAAACTTAGTTGGAAAGAACATTATTAAAAACGAATTTACTTACGGGACTTGTAAAGTAGGGGCTCATCGTGCTGCTGGCATTGCTTTTTTGCATGCACCTGCTTCTCGTCTTGTCTTCCGTTTAAACAAAGGAAACTGTGGTTGCTGCTGCACTAAAAGGGAGAAGTATTGCTGTCTGCCTCAGCCTGTCAAACTAAACTGAGTTAAACTCGGAGATTTCAAGTAACATGCTAGAATCTTATTTTCCCACTGAAACATTTGCAGTACAGATGGTGGGTTGTTTGGTGAATATCTGGGCTGGGACAAGCCTGAGTGGGTGTAAATAGCTCAGGCAGGACTCCACAGACACCCACCCTTGTTTGTGACAGAAGAAAGACCCTCAGTGTGTCTGCAGATGGATGCAAAGGTCTGTTTCACACAGACACACGGGTGCTTTCAATACATTTTTTATTTATAGTGTAGGACTCTTTAAATGTCATGAGAAATGACAAGTTTCAAACACAGAACAAAACAACTCAGAAGTAGAATAAAAAAGCTGGGCATTTAAACGAAGTCTAATGCACTTAATTTACTTTATGATTAGTCTAATAACAAGGGTTTCTGCATCTTGCCTATTTTTTACAGATTCGTTTGAATGTGATTTGACTGTTTGTTCAGCGCGTGAAACCAACAGCAGGTGGCAACAGAAACCAAGGCAGAAGGACGTCCGTTGTATAAAGAGGGCTATTCGTACGTCAACGTCACCGCCATATTGTGAGTGGCACTTTTCTCGAGCCAGAGCTGCGTCAGTCAGATAGTTCTGTTCCAAGGATTTAGGTCAAACTGCGTGACTGTCCAGTGGTCTGTTGGGTTGCTCTGAGTCCTACTGTTACACATTGTAGGCTTATACACGTTGTAATAAAACACTTTAATCTTTTTCTTACAATCATAATATTGATGATAATAAGATTAATTGCTGAATTAAACTATTTATAAAGCTGAATTGAGTGATTTTGTATATTTTCAGAGGTAAATGGCATTTTAAGAACACTGTTTTCGAGTCTCGTATAAGGTTTTTCTTTCCAATCTTGCAGATACTGTTAATTTTTGTATTATAATTATAACGTGGACATAGCATTGCTACATTAAGAGCAACCTCTCTATGCGTCAGGGGTCCACGATGTGTGGCTTGGGGCCGCTCTTTGGGCCCTCCACTCTTAGTTTTGCTACAAGATCGTATCGGAAAACAAAGAAAGCTGAGTTTAAACAATTTTCTGTGTTTAGGTGCAACATGCGACTGATAACAAACGGAATTCTAAACTCTGGCAGTTTTTTTAAAACAAGATAAGTGGTAGAATGCACAATTTTCAGAGCAGGTTGTTTTAAATTTAATGGGTACGCTGTTAAGAAGTTGGGTAGGTTTGTTTGCAGTAATAGTAAATAAATAATAGTTAAGCAAGTAAATAATAATAGTAAAAAAACAGCATTAAAATAGGAAAAACTTGATTCTTTAAAAAAATTTACCAGAAAACAAGAGCCTTTCACATAGCAGTTATAAGTTGATGAGCTATCCTCTTTTCTTCACGATGTAACACTAATTTCTCGTGAAAATTGTAATTCACAACGAGCAAGGCAATGTTTGAGCTGCATGGGTTACTTTTACCACTGATCTCTATTTATTCACTGGATTGCTGAGTGGCCCGAGAAACTGAAGTCACTGGCCGACATCTTGCTGCTCCCTATTCTCTCAGAACCCCATAGCATTTGGCTGCAACAACAAGCAGTTCTCTGGCTGTGGGAATACGTTTCACAGGTAATTTTATAGTCGGTGGATGTACTAACAGTATCAAGTACTCAGATAGTCATGTGCTGAAATATTTTGCATGTTTTATATATATATATATATATATATATATATATATATATATATATATATATATATATAACTTCACACACACACACACACGTGTGTATATATATACACATGTATATTGACTTGGTTGATTGCAGATTTCACCACAGTGATGCTGCACGTATGAAACAATGGGTGCAGAATGTGAGAAGGGTGCAATGGGTGCAAGTATGTGCATACATACTTGTATGTATAGTATATGCAATTTCTCAACTAGAACTGCAACTCTTTATATCATTACATCATTGAAGATATTTTTGGTCATTTGTTTTCTGTTACTTGCAATATCATGATTATTATTTATTATTATTATTATTATTATGCAGGATTGTGTGTGTGCATACACACAATGTGTATTTAATGTATATATATACATGTACACTTGAGTGTGTATTTTGCAAATTTATGTTATTTTTCTAGTGTAGAAACTGAAGCTCTGTGGAGTGTTTAAATTGGTTAATTAATTTAGCTCTTTGTCAGATTTAAAGGCTAACAGCATACAGCACAGAAACAGCATGAAAGTATATGGCATTAGACATTTTAAAAGTCTTAAGACCCCCTGAACATGAGAAAATCATGTTTGATGCTGTAGCGCACGTATGCCCTAGTTACTGGAGGAAAATAGGGAGTACCAATATGGCGGCTGGTGGCTTCACAGCGACGTGTACTACCAACCACAGACATATATACGCGTCATAGGGCGCAGGTTCGCACGTCAACGTCACCGCCATATTGTATGTGGCAGAAAAAAGTTGAGTTCTGTTATTGTGAACGTGGATCAGAGAAGATGCCTCATTCCTGTGCTGCAATAAATACACACACACACACACACACACACACACACACACACACACACACACACATATATATATATATATGTGTGTGTGTGTGTGTGTGTGTGTGTGTGTGTGTGTGTGTGTGTGTGTGTGTGTGTGTGTGTGTGTGTGTGTGTGTGTATGTGTTATGAATATAAGGATCAATTTGTTAAATCTAAACATTGTGGTCTTGATTATTTCATAAAACCATGTCACATGTGAACCTTTAGGAACAGACTTTTTGGGTTTGTATTAAAGAGGTAAAATTAATAATATGAGGAAAAAAGTCCTAGGTCAATAAAGTAAAAATAAACAAACAAACACAAAAGTGATAATGTTATGATAAAAACATCATATTATGAGAATTAAGGGGGAACATTTCCAGAATAATCACAGTTTGCAGAATTATTTCACTCCTGGAGTAATAGGGCCAGGTTAGATTATTTTAAATATTTTTATTCTTTAGGAGAATAAATTCAGGAGAATTAAGCTAAAGGGATACGAAAATAAACTTGTAATATTACAAAAAAAATACTACGAATACAAAGTATATTCAGAGATTAAAGTCCCTCTGATTCTGTTTAAGTGACTGAGTAACTGCAGATTTGCCACATTTAAGATGGCGGACGCTCTGACGCATCGCAGCATAGGCAGAACCCGCCCAATGACGCGTCTACTCTTATATTATGTCTATCCTACCAACGGCCAATCAGCAAGTGTACAGTACAGTGACATGTGTTCTATCGAAAAAGGGCGCTGCTGCCGTGAAACGCACTCCGCTGGTGGAACGTGCATTTCAGCGCCGAGAGAATAAAGCAATAACCCGTTTATGTTCATTCACTACTCTAAGTATACAAATTATCTTATTTTTTTCACAAATTTAAAGTATAATCTATATATGTTCGCTCAGCTGTCAGGTTTTCCGTCAGATTATTTTATTTTACGGCACTATATCAGTCACGTGACTCTCACGGAAGTCAACAAAGGCGGGGGGAATGTAACAACAACGAGCACTTTACCTGAACTTTCCGGTTGTCTGTCACTTTTGAACAGTTTTAGAATGTCTTTAATACACGTACAGCTCGTGTCTGGTGAAGATTAAAGTTTGGACGCACTGAGAACCGATTTATAGCTGGTTCTTGTGTTCAAAAAAGCTACAAAATGGAGAACGACGGGTTGTTCTCAAGGGTCAACGTTGTTCTTGTAATGACTTACGGCAGTCTGGTGAGTTTGATTGTTTAAGGTTTTCTTAAGTTTGAATCAGATTAAACAACTAGGAACAAGAGCAACTTCACTTGAATCGAGGTAACGTTACTCTGTTTAATTTGCTGTTATTTGTCAACATACCGACCCAACTACCTGCCTAAATAAATGAGTGTTTTTAAAAAATCTATTAATAAACTGGTAACTACTAGCTACAGATGTATGCCACACACTGATAGCTGTGAAGTTTATAATGCTTTTAGAAAAGTTATTTCTATGAGTTTTTTTAATATATATATATATATATATATATATATATATATATATATATATATATATATATATATAACGCATGGTATGACCTAAGATAAGATTTGTCCTAAGAGTTGTGTAGCTATTAAAAACGTGCAAATTACAGTCGTCAAAGGACGTTTTTTTTCCCAATGAAACCATTTTTAGTAATAATAACCTTTACTAAAAGTACTATTATACCACAATTATAAAAATTCAAAAGATGAAAATGCACACGACCCAACTGCTTTTATTTAAACCACAGAACAATTATTCCCAATAAAAATAACATCCAATCTCACAGTTCTGATAATATTACATTTAACAATAATGTTAATATATATAGAAAATATACTTTTCAAGTGCTGCACAATAATCGAGTGATATTTAGTCTGCTGCTAAACAAAAATGGTGCTTGTGACTTAAAACTGTGTTACCTGAGCAATGAACAGCGAAGCACCATTAGTTTCTAAAACTTTACTGTCCGTTTTTCGCAGCAGAAAATATGTGTAATCTGCCAAATATTACTTTTTTTTTGTAAGCTAGGGAGACGGGCAGTACCGTAAGCTTCTTTCAGCCAGCTGATGGGCTGTTTGCAGCAACAGGTAGGGAAGGGGCTGTGCTCGGTTTTTCTGTGCTCCCATGCATAAAAGGGCTTTAAATTGTAGAAGTAGTTTTATAAAAAAAATGTTTGAAGCTTTAAAACTAGCTTTTTAAAACCTTAGTTTAACATACAAGTAACTGGCCCATGCCTGTTTAATTTGCATGTCAAGTATATAGCAGTTAGATATCTATTGGCCAGACTCAATTTAAGTAAATTAGCCAAAGAAAAAGAAAATGTATAAAACAAATAAGTTGCTTGGAATTCTGTAGGAATCAAATTTAGTTATCCTAAAATGTGTTATTTATTTATTTTGATTGTTTTTTGGCTTTTCCTGTCTTTCACTGTGTATGTTTGTAGAGAGACAGCTGAAGAGACAGTTGATTTGAATAAAGCAGACAGATACTGTAATCTGCGTGGAAGCTTCCATTACTGTAGACAAACTGAAATGATCCTCTGCTGACATCCTGAAAAAGAAACTCCAGAGTTTCTGTGTCCCAGCAGATGGTTTTTAATGTTCTGGCTAATCATTGTGACTATACACGCATAAATCCCTCTAACTCCCGTTTAGGTGTTTGTTTTGCTGTTCATCTTTATAAAAAGACAAATTATGCGCCTTGCCATGAAGTCTCGGAGGGGACCGCATGCTCCCATTGGCCACAATGCGCCTAAGGTGGAACACACACATCATATTAAGTATTTCAGTTGTTCCTCCATCAGTTTAACGTTTTGCGTTGGTCTTGCAGGAGCTGAAACAACTAATTGAAGCCAAGCTGTGCCAGGTCCGGAAAATCCACTTTGAGCCTCGTCTGTTGTCCCGAGATGATGACCGTTTAACACAGTTACCACAGTCTGGTGAGTTGAGCCTACAAACACCATACGTCACTATTGCAACCATCAGGAATGGTCCCAGTGACACCGACATTTCTCTGTGTGTGTTTGTTGTAGGTTCTCATGACTATTTGTACAGGATGAAAGCACTAGACGCTGCCCAGGACACTGGTAATATTCTGTGTCTTGGTGTATTTATTTTTTTTTTTTTCTTTAATTGCAGTAGAAGTAATCCAGTATTCTACATCAATATCGTACCTTTGCTTCCTTTAGAACTTCCTTTCCGTGAACTGGGTGGCGCCCCCACTGCTGTTACTGGAAAAATATTTCGGACCTGGCTGCTGCAGCTGCGAAATTCCCACCGCGGGTGCAGAGATGAGCAGCGCTCTCTGATAGACACGGTGCTAGACGGCTACAACAGAGCGCGCCACGGGGCCGAGGTCAGCGGTTTCTGTCACGCCATGCGTTACTTTTAAGTGTGGTAACATCAGTAGTGTGCGGCAACACTGTTCCGTGTCGGTTTGAGTAAATACATTTGATTTAAAAACGTTTATCAAATCAAGCAGTTCAATCTAAATAGTTTTGTTGTTTCTAAACACATAATTCTATATAATATCAAAGAAAAAAATAAGGTGTTTTGTTAGGAACTCTCCTACAGACTTGTAATGTAGTTTTCTGATCTTCTTGGAAATTATTTCACAAATTTGACCCAGTTTTCCATCACAGATGCCTTGCATTCCTCCTAATATAAACGTTGGTGTTTTATCAGGCTGGATGTTTATGGTTGTATGGTCACATGCTGTGCTTGGATTCAGTTCTCTCTGCTCTACCTGTTTGCGTCCTCAGGCGTTTGGAGAAGCAGATTTTCTCATGTACCAGGAAGCTCTAACTGAGCTGGCCTCCATGTAAGAAAGCGCAACCTCTCCCCTCACTGCCCTTTCCCCCGTTTGTTGGTTATGCTAATCCCACCCTGGAATGTCGATGACGCAGTAAACAAATCTGCTTCTCCGTTCCGTTGTTTCAGCGTGAGGTCTAGCGGCGGCACGTCGAGCCAGCACCACCAGTCTGCAGCCATAGACCTGAGTGGCACCACCGAGCCTACCAGCCCCTTCTCCTCCTCCGCCTCCTCCCCGACCCAAACCACCTACCTCACATCTGCAGCACAGCAGCGCAGCAAGAGGGCCAGGCCCTTTCTGGAGCTGAAGAACTTCAAAGACAACTACAACACGCTGGACAGTACGCTCTGAAATAATTGCCCGTCTGTCCAAAGAAAAAAAGGTCAAAGACAAATACTACTGCCTGTAATCCCAGTGCCTCGCTCAGTGTCACCTGACAGTATCAGATTATACTAGAAAACACACTGCCTTACACACTGATAACATGTACTGCAGAATACTGCATATCAGACTGCTGATACACTGCTCTATGCCTAAATGTAGCACCTTTCTAACCTGTATTATTGCACGTGTAAGTGCTATATTAATATAAAAAGTAACCGATAGTCAATAGGGTTGATTTGACCAAAAACCTATAATTGCTAATGCACCAGCATAGGACAATCAGTATTTATTGCACAATGTAAACGCCTATGCAAATGTGTTCCACTTAACGGCCTGTATGTATAAAACAACAGTAAATGGTGTTTATAAAGTAAAATAGTGATTGTGCATTTTTAGGATGAAAGAACACACAGTTTAAGTCAAAAATGTTTACGTTTATGTATTTATCCCTGTTCTTTGAGCCATGAGTTGTTTCTTTGTTTTGTTTTTTTCCTTTAAGCCTCATTTTACAGAAGCCATATTTCTCTTCAGGAACTTGATTGATTAAGTGCCTATTTTTTGATCAATTATCTTCACTGAACAGTGTTTTACTGCATTCCTGTGTGTATTGGATTTGAGGTATAACCTCAGGGAAAACTGTTTCTTTAGTCTCACAAACTAGCCTGCTGAAATATTTGAGAAGCATCAGTTTGATTTGGTGTTACACTTATCTAATGCTTGATTCATTTTTATTTTATTTCCTGTGGTGCTTATGATGCATGTTACCATGCAAAAAAGTCATTCTGTTACGCTGATTTGAAATGTTGCACAATACGCTCAACATAAAGCACAGTAAACTCTGAACTGAAATATCCACCTCGTCGTCTCCTTTATTACAGAAACAGTCTGTCTCATTAAATGTTTTTTAATAAAAAACACTGAAGTAAAAAAGAAAGCTGTAAAAGAAAAGCACAGTTATATTAAACAATAGAATGGCACTAATTCAAAAACATAGCCTAATATCAAACAACAGCATAAAGAATAAAACTCCATGAACTCCAAATATGCTTATTTGTGTACAGTCATATTCAATAAATTAGATTTTGCATACTTTAGAGGCTTGTTTGTCAGATTAAAAGTACCTTTTGAAAAAAGCAAAAACCTATAAACTGATATCAAACATACTTTTCATGAAATCATCATTTCTGCATGAAATACTTTGCTTTTTTATTGGTCTGATGCAATTTTATAATCTCTAATGCTGTGGTTTTATTAGCTGGAAGTGAAAGATTTACAGAAATAAAGCCTTTAAAACAGCATCAGTCTGAATTACTGAAATAGCTGAACTTTTCAATTATACTCTAATGAATGACTATTTTTTAAATACAGTTTAAGCAATATATACACACACACACATCTGTATGTGTAAATTACAATAAGATAAAGTATTTAGATGACTTGTTTTATATATATACGTATATTTATATATATATATATAAATATATTTATAAATATATATGTATATATATATATATATATATATCAGTATTTTTATACAAATTATAATTTGTATAATTTGGATTTGATATCTCATCTATGAATCATTTTATACTTTCTTTTTAAATTAATTCTACTTCTAATGTAAACAGAGTAGAAATATGCCTTATTGTCCCACAGTAGGGAAATTCAGGCATACCAGCAGCAACTTAAAAAGCAAATGGAAGTATGCAGCTACACACAAAGGTAAAATTATAAGAATGGGAATTGGAGACTTCAGTCAGGGCAAATTCACAACACGAGGAAAAAATATCTTCACAGTTCTTAAAGATAACATACTCAGGTTAACGAAATGGGGAACTGAGTAGGGTTATTTAAAACTAATGTACAAAACGTGCATGTTTATTTATGCATGCAAAACACGTACAGACTATTTAGAAGGTGAATGGAGGGGAAAGTCGGAAACAACAGAGATGAGTTTGACAAATTAAGCTTGTTGGAAGCAGTGATGGTTGTAAAGTCTAGCAGCTGCTGCCAGGAAGGATCAGAGATAACACTAGGAGGCAGCAGTCTGTCACTGAAAGAGCTCTCCAGCTCTGCAACAGATCCATGCATGGGGAGGAAGACATTGTCCTTCTGTCTCCCATCACCTGCACTAGATCGAGGGGGCATCCATGGATAGAGTCGGACTTCCTGATAAATTTATCTAACCTCTGTAGATAATCTGCTGCTCCAACAAATTGCACCATAGAAGATGGCTGAGGCCACCTCAGGCTAAAAAAGGCTTGTGGGGCGGCCCTGCCCTCCAAAAGATCTCCGTGTCCTTAGCAGGTAGAGTCTGCTTTGACTCCTGTAAAGCGCATCATTGTTGCAGTAGCAATATGCGTTATTTACCATTGTTTAATATTTCAATATAACAAATAATATGGTTATATATTTACTTACTTAAAAATGAACAAGAAGACTATGTGTAAGACATGGATTTAGGTAAACTTTCCCTCCGCCAAATCTTGCTCCTAACTCATAACAGAAGACACTTCTGTTTTAGATATAGATAATAGTATTCACAGAAATATGTACTTTTCTTTATCTTTTTCTTCTTTTTAATCGACAGTTTATTAATTTTATCATCACACATAATTTGAGTTTTCAGTACTTACAGATTTGCAATAAAAAAATGAGACCTGTTAAAGCATCCTGACCTCAAATCTTTGTAAATTTGAAAGCTTCTGGTGACGTGTGGTGTTTTATGATTTCATTTTGTCTTCACGGCCAATGAAGAAGAGACTATTGTGCTCTAGGGTTACAAAAACTTTGTGTTTAGACAAATATTCTTGATGCTCTAAAACACATCCGTAAATCATCGCTTGCGTGCAGGCATATTGCAACATTTGATCCAGTCGTTCCAGTAATCTGTAGTGAAAGAAGCGTCCAGCAGAGGGCGCCCTTATCCTTGTGAGCTACCAGTTTGGAGTAAAAAAGAGTTTAAATCTCATCCATGGAGGCGTTTTTTTGTGAAATTTAAATATTCTTTAGTTTCCAGCCAAAATCAAAACATTTATGGTTAACAGGTGTTTCTAAAGAATTACTACAGGAGTTGTTTACATGTCTTTTCACTGTGATCTGTTAAGGATCATGTTTTTTTCCTGTCGCCTGCTAATAATAATTACAAAGCACGCACTTACGTGGGAACATTTCTTTAAAGCGTTTATTCTCAAATCACAGCGATAACAGATCAGGATTCGTACGTCATACAAAAGCTCTTCTATCAAACAGGTTTTATTTTAGCATAAATAAATAGAAAGCAGAAAGTTGGTTGAAATTACATTCATTGAAATATGTACAAGAAGAAGAAGGTAAGGAAGGTAAGTGAAATGCACAAAGTATTTAGAGGAATGACGCAAGACAACCTCAGTTTTCCTTCTGTGTCCTCACAGTTTCGTAAAGTGCCCTTCTGTTTTAGGGGACAAAAAAATATAAATATACTTTCTAAAATGCGAAACACTCAAATATCAATCTTATTTTTACAATGGAGGATCAGATATTCACACTTTAAAGAGAACACAGTCAAAGACGAGTGAACAGAGACAGTTCAGTTAAGGTTTTCAAAGCTTTCTACACGATATGTCAGGACAATGGGGTAAGCAATGGTACGTCGACGCTACATGACTTTATTTGAGCCTAGTGACGTGGTCATGAAAGGGAATAAAACTGCAGTCAATGCTATAAAGTCAAAGTTCACATGTGTGATGACAAATGAAACGCGGCGGAAAAAGGACAGCGTTCACGCTACGAAATGCAAACACAAAATGCGCATCTGAGCCTCTAACATATCTACATTAAAGCCGACTTCCACACGGTCATGAGTCAAATACACAGTGGGTGCTGCTGATCTCTCCACTGGTTCCTTCAAAGCGTGTTTAGTTGAAACGGAGCTGCTACTGTTGCGGTTTGGGAAGGCTCAGCTCTGATCCTCCTTATGTTCGTTCGTTCCCGATGTGGTCATCAGCAGAGCTGCTGTCAAAGTTCAGTCCTGGAAAGAAAAGTCATCTGGTTCTGGTTCTGGGTCTCGAGTTCTGCTGTTGTTTCATGACTTGATCTCAATGACTTTGATGAAGGGGAGTGGTTTGTTAGAGGACGTGGATGGCTTCAGTGGTTTACTGCAATAAGAAGAGGGAAAGAAATGAATCACCTTTATACCGAAAACAGCAGGAGTCCAATGTAGAGGAGATAAAATAACTAAAAAGACACAATCTTTTTCCCTTCTCACTGTAAGACAATATATTAGGGCAATCTTTTCCTGTTGTAAGTCAGTTAGGATTACCAAAATGATTTATATTTTCTAAATGCCAAAATAATAAGAGGTAAAGTTTTTAGATGCGTTTTTCAACTTTTATTCAGATTCAAAAGGTTTCAAACATTTCCTCAGTGTTGGGTGAAATTGGGTCAAATGTTTTGGGTAATTGTTCTACAAGCTTATGCTGGAATTTTGATAAGGAAATTGAGATCAGCTCTTTGTCGCGATCACACCAAAACATCCACTTTGTTGTCTGTAAGTTACTTTTTAACTACTTTATGAGTACGTGTCATCGGCGATTTAGAAGATACATTTTGTGCCTAAGCTTCAACTTCCCGACTGATATGTTGAGATGTCGGATCAATATTTTAATGTGATGTTCTTTAAATTTGAAGGCAAACTAGCAAAATACGTTAATTCATTCTAAGGTTCGAACGCATTTGGGAATAAAAACATACCACCGTGGCGCCTAAGGCTAAGCGAGCAGCTCTTTTCTAGTCCTGCTTCCTGACATAAAGATCAACACACGTCTGTGAAATCTGAACTGTAGCTTGCTTTTCTTTGCTAAACTGAAAACTAGTTCATCATAATTTCTCTCATCAAATCTGTACCTCAGGGACCCAGGAGGTGATGGACTAATAATCAGAAGTTTATAAATACTATAATCCCCGTAAAAAATAAGTATGAATTAGAAAAATGTTTCTATTTTCCATGATTTATTATGCACTGTAATATTTATGATAAAATTACTAGTTTCCCTTTGTAAAGAGGCAAAGTGTTTTAGATTTGGATTGAAACTAAGCTGACTCTGGTAATTTAACAGGCAAAAGAAAAAGAAAATTCCTGAGGCTGGGATTTTTTTCCCCCTCCACTGATTAGATCAGATGATGGATTTTACAAAATGTTCATTGTTAAATTGTGCTACTACAGTACGATTGATTAATTTAACTTTTTTTCAGATCAATCACATCACAAATCATAAATTGGAGAGTTCTGCTTTTGCAGAAGTAATTCAGGACAAATTAGGTTACCTGTACACAATCTGTGGGTTGCGCTCTGATGAGAGATAGGAGCTTGACCTTTGTCCTCCCAGGAAGTAGTCCATCTGGTCGTGCATTTCTCGATTCTGCGCGACCAAAAAGGATTTAGAGGTTATTTACAGCATTACCAAGCAGCGCATCTTCTTCCTCTTTCCACAGACGAGGCTCTCCTCTTTAAATTCCCTCCGACATTCCTGAGATGTTTTGCTACAGCAGAAGCCAGGAGCAGATCTCACCTCAGCCTCCAAGTATGCCACTTTCTCCTGTAGCTCTCTGATCACGCGGTCCCGCTCCTGGATCACCATGCGGGAGTTCTGGAGCTAAAGACGAGCAAACCGAGACACCAAACAAGTCAGCGAACGCTGCACAAATACGAGCGCGGCAACAGTGTGTTTGCCTTGCAGAGTCTGGCGTATGTGCCTCTCACCTGTTCGATCATGTGTCTGACTTTCCTCTGTTGGCTTTTCAGCATGTCATCCAGATGGTGGATCTTTTCTTTGAGAATAGCCACCTCCTTCTCCAACTGCTCAGCCCTGAAAACACACACAGACTGTTACGGCACCCGGGAATAGTAACGGAAACACTGGCCTGCAGAAACTTTCATGTCGCATGAACTCGTTCTGTTTCTTTGTCATGTTACCGCCACAAGTTTGAAGAAAAGAAAAGGAGAAAGGGATGAGAAATTAAATGTTGTTAGGTTTTGCTTTTTTTTCCCTTTTTCCTTTTTTCTTGGGTTTAACTTGATATATTCACAGTAATATATGACAAATATTCACGCTTTTTCTTCCATTATACAATTTTGTACTACTTTGTGTTGGACAGAGTTTGAGGTTGAAATGTGGCAAAATGTGAACAGGTTCAGTGGACAGGAGGACTTCTGTTATGTGTGAGAGTTTGTAAGCTGACCTCTCCTCCCCCTGGTGTCCTTCCTCTCGGATCGTCCGCAGCTCGCGCAGTTCGTCCTCGCGGCTGCGGATGGTCTCCCTCAGGGTGGCGCTCTCCAGCTCCATCCCTCCCAGCAGCCTCTGCAGCTCATCGATGCGCTTGTCTTTCTTCTCGCTGGCTTCTTCCGTAGCCCTCAGCTTCTCCTCCTTGTCGCTCAGACACTCTTTAAGCCTGCTGCCTTCAGCCTAAATAAGAGTCGAGCGCGTTTAGATGACGACGTCAACAATGTGGATTAATAACCTCTGTGCCGTTATATTACCTGCAGTCTGTCTCTCTCCTCCTGGTGCTTCTTTTCTGCCTCCTGCAGCTGTGCATACAGTCGCTTGCTGACCTCTCTCAGCTTTTCCCTCTCTGCTTCTTCATTTGCATCCTGTAGATAAACAACGAACTGTTAACTTTGCAACATTACAGTTGGGCACATACTTTTATGATGGCCTAATAAAAACGGTTTTGGTTTCGTCCAAGCTGCGAGCGCTTGTCTCTCGTAAAGAAAGCGGGCGCGGCTGCGTGCGTCCCTGGAACATTTAGGTTGCACGAGTTTGCCTCCGATTTCTGCAAGAGGCAACGCAGACGACGGTGCTGCGGTGCGACTCAAGTGGGACGTAAACAATTAGAGCTTTGTTGTGTTTGTGCAAGACGCTGGTGGCACGCAGGCAGTTGTGGAGGTGACGACGTGTGGTTCAGAGACGCGGCAGGATAAACTATTTTAGTTGGAAGCATCTGTGGAATGAGGAGGGTCTGAAAACAACAACAGCACATACGGCGGGAGGAACAGAACGTGCTCCAACTGTACTTTAACACACCCTGGGGGGGAATATAGGAAACATCCATGCTTTCATTTCATTTCTTTTCTGTCTGTTTTTCCATATGTCCTCTCTGTTTTTGCCTCTGGGTGGAGAGTGCTTTACACGATGTTCTGTGAACTGAGGCTACAAACGTGACATTCGATACGTGCCATGAAAGCCTCGCACATAGGAAAAGTGTAATCGACAGCGGCTTGAAACGGAGCTGGTACGTGTGTTCGTCTGCTCACCTGCCCGTCGGCTTTTTTGGGAGTAGACAGTCCGTTCTTTCTGAATGGGATGCCGACCTTCCACCCATTAGTTTGCGGCTGGGGGGAAGAAAAGGAGGAAGTCAGCAGGGAAAGAACCAACCACGGCAGGAATGATAATAGAGGTGAAAGGAAATGCAACAAAGCACACGGGATGAGAGGTTAAAAATAAAGGCCAGGGCACAACATGTGGCTACCTTGTTTTTGGCTGCCATCTGCTCCCTCAGGTTCTTCAGACAGTACCGCACCTGCAACAAACACGACACTGTGAGTGTTGGAAATGTCAAGACTTTTTAATCGACTTAAAATTAACGATGTCTCATTTTTAAAATACTCTTATTGTTGCATTAAATCGTGCCATATCCGGATTATCAGCAACTTTTAATGTCACATGGAACATGGAAGTATGTAGTTGCAGCTGCTAGTTTCTGCAGCAGTTTCTATGGTCGGTGCCGGGCTAATGGCAGAAACCAGATGGGAACCTGGTGGATTTTTCTTGTGGAAGTTCAGAACCTTTTGTAAATTAACTTTTTACTTTTGAAATTCTGTTTATATTTGTGAACGTATACAGAAATATGCACGGATAAACAATATTATATCGCACATATTGGGTGATTTTTGTCCTTTTTCTCCAGTTGTTAGGTGTTTTGCTGCAAAACCAGTTTCCCTTCTGGAGGCAATAAAAGTTGAGTTGAAGCGTTTGAATAATGAGCCCCACTGACGTCTAGCCATGTATGAAACACTTTACTCAAGGTGAACTGTATTTATTTACTCCATTTTTCTTTAATGCTGAGCAGAGAAATAGGTCGGTGCTCAGATGATATTTAGATTGATCAGCTTCGATTACAAATTTAATATCCAGTGAAGAGCCTAGAGCCGAACAACGCTTGGAAAATCTTCCCAATATCTTTTAATATTGAGAAGATTATATCGACCGTGATTAATCCTCATTTTCCAAACTTGTATTTCTTCCATCCTCATGGTGTCACTTTACCTTAAACTTTCAAATCTCGATCAATAACATTTTGATCAGGTGTGTTGTGACAACGAGAGTCCATCAAACCATTCTACTGGAACATATGGAGATGTAGTGCAGGTCTAGAAAGCACGACAATAAGTGCAATCAAGACCAGCCATCAATGTGGAAGTTGTTACTGGGTAAAATGATTCTTTTCTATTTTAAGGATCAACGAGGTGTTTAAAATAGAGATATCAGAAACTCTTTAAAAGGAAATGACACATTGAGACGTTGCTATTGTTCATTCGGGCTGGGAAAGCTAAACCTTAGCTGGAAGGGAGAAGAGGAAACCCGTGAGATTGAAAGTTCAAATATATCTAGTGAATTGGGCCCAACTGTCTGTCTTGGATATAGCAACATTTTCTGATATTTAATCTCTGACCCTTTTGGAGACTGCATGACATTTTTCTGAGCATAATATTCGTGTTTTGTCAGATTATTGTCCTCAGTTTGTCCTGTGACCCTCTGTTTGCGGCTGTGACTAATGCCTGGGGAATGACCGCTGTGACTAGTTCAATATGATGGTGTGAGCGGGAAGTGCTTGGGCTCCTATAAATATCCCAAGATAACTGTCTATTATTGATGCTGCTATAGTTTAATTAAAGACATGGAGCCAACTATAATGCAACTATAAACCATAAATAATCAAGGACCTGTCAGGTTAGGAAAGCTAGAGAAAACTATTTCATTGCTGTTGTTTTTTTCTGTACGTTTTACAGTTTTTAAAGGAAATATTAGAATTGGCGGGTTAAAATCTTAATCACTAGAGATCAGAGACCAGCCACAAAACTCTGACCAGTGCGTCCTTATCTGTCTTGCATTATAATTTAACTGTGTTTTTTTGGGGTAGGTTTGTTTATGTGAAAACATTACAAAAATCATTTCAGGGCATCCAATTCAAATCTAACTGAAGCTAATTAGGTGAAGTACAGAAATCCTTTATGAATGCACCGGAGGAGATGCGTCACTGAAATACATTGCAGTTCAAGTAGAACGGAACAACTAAAGATACTCATACAAATGTCTCACAGTGACACTTGAACATTTAGTTGCATGCCTCCTTTGTTTTGGGCATTTTATCTTTTATTTTTTTGAATGTCTCTGTCGGAAACTAGTAAGCCGAGATAAAACAAGGAAGAGGAGAGCAGCATGTGAGCCAGAGGGACTATTTACATGATCCAAACATGCAAATGCTTTATTATCCAGCAAACACGCTGACTGGCAGCAGTTTCACTGGGTTAGGTTATAAATGAGTTAGCCGGGGACAGCTATTTTCCAGTCACTGACCTCCTGTATCTGTGAAACCTCATCTGACAGCATCTTCAGGTTCTCTTGTTGCTTCTGCTGGTCTTGTCTGCGGGCCTCCAGATAAACCTGAAACAAAGAGGCACATCGATATCAGACACCAGAGCCAAGTCAAACACCTTTACACGCACCGGACGTCCATATCTGCTACACGCACCTTGATGATCTCCACCTGCTCCTCTTTCGACTTCACCGGTTCGGGGAGCGAAGCTGTCCTGTCGCTGGCCGGCTGCACCAGAGCGAAGGCTCGTCCAATCGGCTGCAGATCAGGAAGCAAGAGGTTTTAAGAGTGTGAACGTTTTCCACATCTGTCTAATCCCAGCCTCATCCAGGAGGAGTTTGTGATCAATGTTGCAACACAGCATTTGAAGGGAGCAGCCTGGAGGTTAAATAATTGTTGTGAGACATCGGTCTGGAATGTCGGCATAAGTGATGCAATTATACTGTTAAATGGCAGAAGAATGGGTAACATACTGTCTGGTCACGAGAAAACTATCCCTGTGTTGAGTGTGACATAAGTGTGAGCCTCCATTATACCAGGGGGGACAGATATTTGGTAGTCTCTATGGAGACCAGCCCAAAAACATCTGCTGCAGTCCTGAGAATGGGTGGACACCAGACCGTGAGCACAGAGGCAGTGTGAGAGAGCGGGAATGTTACGCAACACCGCTGGTGTGGACGTCCCCTCAGTTCTGGTTTGAACAAAACTTGACGTCAGACGGGGAGACGGCATGTAATGCACTCTAATAAAAATCCGATGGCTGCTGTGACGTGATTATGAGTAGTACTTACAGTTGGTGTGCAAGTATGCTGCATGATGATATAAACTCGCTCTGAGCTAATCCCTCAGAGTCGTTAAGAACTTCATGTAAGGTGTCAGGTTCAAAATATGGACTTCATGACCTATCTTCCTGTTCATTCATGTGCATTTGGAAATTTTGGCTGAGATGTGCAAACAAATCTTACACTAGTGTAGGTATGCAAAAGTATACAATGTATTTGGTGTTGATTTTTCTATTCTGATTAAATCTCTGAATAATGGCCAAACGATTCTACAAGCTTGATCTGCCTTTTTTTAAAGCATATAAGTCAACTTTGACAAACATGACCTAGAACTGTAAAAGAGGGTAAAAGCTATAGGAATATAAAAGGTTACCTAATGTCTTAAACAATCAGCATCATCAGATCCATTTTACTGGGGCATGAGCAACAGGAGATAGTATCTCTGCCACACCAGTAAAATTCCCAATCAAATTTCCAAGTCAGTAAATTCAACAGGACAGCATGTAGTAGTGATTTTTCCCCATAACTGTTGTTCCCGTCTCTATATTTTAATGTCCCATCTATTTTTAATGCGTTTGGAGAATCCTCATACCAATGCCAAACCACTAGAGTAGGTGTCTATATTTAAAAGACTGTTAAAAATGTAAAAATGTAAATTCGGATCTGGACTTTCCTAATAATTAGATCTTGTGACCCAGTTTGGCATTGCGTCCATCACTGCTCCAGTCTTAAACCACAAGTACCAATCATCATCACCGCTACTTTACACACAGCATTTTTCTTCACCGCTCAAAACACATAGTTTAATTCTCCTGGGTGGGTTCTGCTTTTCATCTTTTATCCAATATGTTTCCCGTCTGCGGGGAAATGCCTTACCTTATCTCTGTACTGCTCTGTGCTCCGGTTCGCCTCTTTCTGGTCGTGGAGCGTGAGCCGCAGTCGCCTGCAACTCTCCTGAAAGACAAGACGATGTGAAAGAGTCCGTTATGTGATGGAGAGTCTGTTTGAGGGCTATTTTGAGGAGGAGGATAAGAAGGGGGGGAAAAAAAGAGGAGGAGGAGGAGAGAATGAGTCATACGCACAGGGTGGGATAAAGTGGGCAGCAACCAGTAAAAGACTGGGAACAAGCGTCAGAAAGAAAGCAAAACTTTTTCCAGCCCTGCACAGAGACAGATTGTTTGATTTAAATTGTGCGCTGCGGACGTCAGAGGGACTTAGGCGAAAACCCTCCAAACGCTCACGGCCAGCTGGAAGCAGAGGCTGGATTTCAGGGAAAATGTGGAGTAAAACAGACTCTTTCCATGGCAACAAATCCTCCCGGTAGCTATAAACAATCTGGCAGTTAAATAAAAATAAACAAGAGGATGAAGACAGAAAAAACTACAATTAACACCAATCTGACAATGATTTTTTTTGTTATTTTTTAACTACAGTATAAAGACTGAGAACTGTGCTATTTAGAAGCATTTTAATTAAACAGAATCTAAATAACCAATGATTTACTGCAGTCTGTGGACTCTAAAGCATCTGGTGTTCTGCACTCAAATAGTTTGGATCTTCTTATAAGTCTCAAACGTCTCAGTGCATTTTTAAAGGAACCACGTTCACCACTGTCATCCTCTTGTACGGTGCTCCTCAAGGACCGGTTCTTAGCTCTTTTTTATTTGCACTGTACATGCTATCCATAGTAACGAGTTGTTACGCAGATGATATGCAACCACACCTTAAAAATCCAGCACTTCAAGGTGCACCGCAGTGCCTGTTGGACTGTATAAGCCAACTTAGTAAGTGGATGGTGATCAACTTTATAAATTTAATAGAGGGCGAGACAGAAATGTATTATTTGGAATCTATTGAACCTACAAAGATAAGTGGTTATAGACAATGGATGGATGGATGGATGGATGGATGGATGGATGGATGGATGGATGGATGGATGGATGGATGGAGCCAGCAAATCCTAGAACAAATCCTGCAAATGTAATGTTTTATGAGCTATAAATGATTAAATTCTTGATCTTGTATTTCTGTGCAGGCTGCACTTTGAGGCTACCTAGTACAGTATAAAACAAAGTGACTTGACTCAACTAAATAATCTGAGAATCTATTTACACTTTGTGCAGAATGCTAGACAAGGAATGTAGGAGAAACTTCTCTAGCGGGAAATATCTGGGTCAGGATGTTACTGGGCGGGTGTTTTCCAGCACAAGGAAAGCTCCCCTAAAAGCGCTCCTCGGTCAACGTCAAGGATAAACTCTGCGGATGTGAGGGAAGAGGTCACAGACGTTACATAAGTGTCTCCAGCCGACGCAGCATGTTCTGTTTGTTGGGTTTTCTATTGTTCAGCTCATAATCAAGGATAAATACTACTGTGCAATAAAAAAATGTCTGATCTTTTAAAAGCAAACTCAGACAAAGAGGCTCATTAATAGCACAACTAATGGCACGAGGGAACATTTGAATAATGTTCTACTTTAATCTTTTTCTGTGTGGGCTCACAGTGAAACTATGAGACATCTTCAGCTGATCGCGTTTAACTATTTATAATTTGCAGATAATTTCTCAGTGCCGTAGCCCAGCGGTGCTATAGACAAGCTTTGACCTAAACGCAATGTTTCAGCAGCTGAGAGAACAATAGATGTTACAGAATAGTAGTCTTGTTTTTAAGCTTCCATAACCTATAAAGGAAGATCAGATCAAGGATTAAGGATCTCTTTCACAGCAAGGACCAGCCAATCAATAATACAAAGTAATAAGTAGGTAATACATCCAAACAGATTGAAAGACATTTATTGTCTGCAAACTGAACAGGAGGTTCCTTCAACATTTCTCTTTTTATCTGCTGTGTTTATCTTTTAGAAAGCTGTAGAAACTATATTAAATTTATAGGGTATCGTATCAAGGTGAAGTTAAAAAGCTGAATGCATAGTAGCGTGTGTTGCATAGATCATAGGGCATTTATAGACTTGACTTAGTCTTGATTTTTGTAATTTCACTCTGTATGGATTATCTATGAATGCATAAAAGAAATGTCTGAAAACAAAGATTAATTGATTGTTTTTTTCCCCTTTCTTTCCACCTTCTATTATGTTTCTATATGCTGAAATAATGTTTGGGGTTTGGCTTTCTGTTTGCCTTCAGCACAGGATTATAGCAGGAAATCCAGCTCAACAATGTCTGACCCCATCAGAAGTTCATCTGCACTTTATTTGGTATACCGGTTCAATTACTCATTAAAACAAATACCAAATCTGCCAGCTATGTGGCGGCAACTTAATGCGTTTAGTCATTTGGACCTGGTAAAGACGGCTTACTGAAGTTCAAGCCAAGCATCAGGAAGGGGGAAAAAGGGAATTAGGTGATTTTACGTTTGTTGGCTTTTAGACACCTCTGTTCAAGGGTTGGCTTTTGTTGTGCATAAGAAGTAGCAAATACAAAATAAGATTTTGCTTTATGTTCAGTTGAGTGTACATTGTGAATTTCAATGTGGCTTTGTAGGGAAACCCTGCTGCCTCCTTATTTTAGCCAGGCAAGGGAAAATAATTAGGCCTTGTGTCATGATAAAGAGCAGTCATAAAACATAAACTGTGTTTGCAGAGCCTTTCAATTTGCTTCTTATCTATTCAGGGCCAACAGCAATAAAAGCAAAGTAAGTGAGAGGCCAATTTTAATGGACAATTGGAAGGAGAGGCAGGAAAAGCAAAGAAAAAATGGATTGGATACAAGTAAACCAACAAAACTCCAGCTACAAAAGAAAAATGTCTCTTATTGTTTAACAGGCTTTCCTCTTAGATTGCGGACTGCATGTGGAAGCTCTGATGGGGTGCACCAATGAGGCCAGGAAAAGAGAGGAGGGGTTTGAGACACAGGGAACAGTAGGAGAGTTGTTAAGAAGGAATGCATCATTGTACAACTACCCCGGGTCTTTGCACACAGGACTCTGTTAATCCTCGTTCTGGGGCCGAGCTATTTACACGGTAGCCTCCCTGTCTGCACTCTCTTTTTTTATATCCACAGCCGTGGAACCTTGCTGTCCATCCCTCGGCTGTAATATTAGCCTTCCTGTGAACTCAGACAAAAGAGAGCAGTCGGACAGGACCTGCAAACAGCCGCTTCAACACAAACACCAGCAGGGTGCATTAGCTTCTGGCCACTGACAGAAACATGAACCTGAGCTCACACACAAAGTCCACACAGCCCGCTGTCCCTAAATGAGGACAAAAGATCAGGACACGCCGAAAGGACATGAGGACGCTTTTGTTTTGGGCTCAAACATGAGGAGGGACGTAAAGCATCTGAGGTAAACATGCTTTGGGGTGGGGACACACCTGGGAAAGTACCTGTTACCAGAACTTAATAAGGTCTCTGTTACATGCCTAAACATGCTATAAAGAAGGGGCTCGTTTTCTAGCTTTGTGCCTCCCAGTGCATACCACAAAGGTTTAACACGTCATCTGGTCTGCACACACCACCATGCATTAAATCTTTTGTTTCTCCTGTGCCACTGTGTCACTTTTGTCTTCAGTCCAACAGCAATATAAACCTCAGCTCAAGACCCGACGGGTCTGATGTGGCAGATCAGCGGCAGGTGAATTAATTATCGCTTAAGACTCCATCCCTGTGCTGATCCTGTCACCCGAGGTTTGGAACGATACTCAAACAAGGATAACAGCATTGCGAAGACTGTTGCTCTTCAATGAGCATCCGTATTGACATTGAAATGAGCACCAGGCTCTTTGTCCAAATAAAAGATCTCACTTCTAAATTATTTGCAGACCAGGAAATATATGATTAAAGAGTAAGTCAACAAAGCCAAGAATCAAAGCTTTCAGGATTCTTTATTCCTGGGACATCACTCTCCCCAGTAAAATAAATACTGTGGTGAACACACCCAGCCTGAGCTGACAAGGTGCACTTAGAGCTAAACTCGACCCTTTGATGGTCCTAAACCTCTCAAAGGGTGACTGAAATTAGCCAGTTTGCAGCTTGATCATCCAGTCGGAAAATCAAAAATCTGAACAGTGAAAGCCCAAAACAGTCATGAAGACAACAACACCCTTATTCGGTGCGATTGTTGTTACAGAGAGAAGTCAGCGAGCATCATCAGTGAGTTATTCTGCATCTCAGATGAAGCCAAGTTGTTATTATAGTTATTTATACATAAACAGTACTTTTTTTGTCATGCTGAGAAACCACTGAATTTACACAAGACAGTGACTTTCAGCAGATAACAAGAAGTCAAAATGGAGTATAGAAAAGGTGGTCCGTTTTAACCTTAGAGGTGCCAATGTCTGTCTGCCATGGAACATGCTAGATTTGGAAATTGGTGACATTTGCAAATCTCATCAAAGGTAAGAATCTACGTTTTCACAGAAATTAGAGAAAGACGCCATGGTTTGCAATGCTTTCTGGGCTAGCTGAGTTGGTATTGAAGTTGGTTGTGTTTGTTTTAAAATCCTAGTAAAAGCATTTTTTTTTATTATTTGAATGTAATTTACTATGTTAGAAGCAAATATGTTTTCTAGTTTTTTATAGGCTAAGTTTTGATATAGTCTCATAATATAGTTTTTAAAGAGAAATCCAAATCCACTATAGTTAATGTTGGCAGAAAGCACAGATTGGTGATCTGATCGATGCATCTGTAAAATAAATGTTTATTATAAATGTATTTATAAGGTCACTTTATATTTAGAGAAGTCACAGTATTAACGGTATTAATGTTTAAAGTGTCTTAGACTGCATTATTTATCATTTAAATATGGCTAAAAGGTAACAAGGAACAGTTTTCCTATCTGACATTAAAGTGCTGTCCCTATAAAAGGTTATTTTATAGGGAGAAGTTAAGCGGAGTAGTGACGCAGAAAGCTGGGTTGTTTGTTTCTGCGTAACCATCAGGTTACACCTTACAGGGTTGACAATAAAAACAAAAGTATTTCCATGGCGCTCAGTCACAGAGCGATAGGTGTGGGATCAGGACAAACTCCACAGTGGCACAAAGATACTTAAAACGCAACAACTCTCCTGAAATCCACACTGTTTAAGTAGACCAGGTGTGCTCTGGCATATTTCAGATCCGTGTGTAAGTCATGTCTGGCCCATTCCCAGCCACTGATGTCAGCCTCTCCTGACAAATAATGAGGAGAGACATGGGGAATGTGCTCAATGGGGAAGTTACAACGTCTAAAGGGATAATTGTTGTTACGTCTCATGGGCTTTACCAGACAAAAACAGGAAATCTGTAAATTCACTATCATTAATTGTCTAGAACAATTTGTTAATAGTCTGTGCTGGTTGTTCTTTTTCTTTTACTGCTTCCAGGCCACAAAAAACAACACTTGATGAACAAATACGGAGGCTGCTGTTTATCAGGTTCTTCCAAAAGTGTCTCGTCACCCTTTATCAACATCTCAGTTTCACGATGACATTTTGACACGGGTGAAACTATTTTAATTTACACTACCTTGGGCAAACACATCCGAGATCAGATATGCAAATAATGAAGGCGAGTGATTAATGGCCACCTTTTGCCTTTGATAAGGGCGGACTTGTGTTCTGTGTGACGCCGATGCAAAGTCGCCTTTTTTAAAAAGTCATGACTGATTAAACAGGGCTTGAACAACCAAAGGGTTTATTGTTGCTGAACACATTCCTCTGTGCAGCCTATCGGCTTATTGGGTATGTGAGGGTTGCTGCCCTTGTTGCCCTTTGATCTCTCTGTTAGAAATACATTTCCACGGAAAGTGATATATTATCAGTCTGGACGGCACAGAAGAAACGTGCAGCTTGATCTTTTAGTGCTGAGGGGGCGTATGAAGTATGGCCTGATGGGAGCTCAGCAGGAGGACGCTGAGGTGGAAGACGGAGTGTGAAAGTGTCATGTCGCTTTGCAACCTCGTAAAACGAAGTGCTGCTGAACAGTCTGCTTTTTCGGGCGAGATCAATGATTAAACCACAAGTCTCAAACAGTGATAACCCAGATCAGATGCTGTTCTTTCATAAAATGATGCCAAAAAATGCTGCCATTATTAAAGTGTAAAGGGTTTCGGGTAAATCTTAAACTATGTTTTAAGGAATCTCTGTTTAGTGTTGCATAATCCTGTTCAGGTCTGATCAATCTCAGTGGTTTTTAAAATAGGGGAATCAAGATTCCTTTGAAAAAAATATGTCTTTAATGGTATCGTTATGGCTTACATTGTGTGCAGACATGTTTTCTTCATTGTAAGGAGGCGTCTATTCCCGTTTAAATGAATATACATATTTAAACTGTTTGAACCAGAACTAAAAAAAAAAAAAAAAACTTAGAACACTGAAGCTTCCCCCTGACACAAAGGCGCCCTGGGCGAAGAGCACAACGCCCTAATCAAAGCGAGCAGAATTTGAAATATATGCTCCACCGCTTGAATCCAACAAAGCAGAAGCTGCGTACAAAGATTTAATCCATCTTTGCACAGGTGGTGGACAAAGTGCACAGCCTGAGCTGCCTTCTCCGCCTGTCACAACTGCTTGGTAGGGTAAGCCCTTAGATGATGTGACCAGAAGGCGCCTGTCACAGACACAGATGTTATCTGGACTAATTCTGACCTGGTTTCCATCAGTGTGTTCAGGAGCTGACGAGGGTAGGGGGTGGCTAATGCTTTAATTACTTTAGAGACTTTAGTAAATACAACACTTAGAGTAGATGAAGGCAGTTGCCCTGAGGAAACATCACAAATGCATGCAACTAAGAATTACAAAAGAGTCATGTAGAAAAAGGGGAAGGGATTTTAAAAGGAGGTTTTCCACAGAGGGCAGAACACAAACAGAGGCATAGTTGGAAACTGTAATCCAAAATGTATGAAACAACTTACAGCATTGTCATGGTTCCTGATGTCTTCAATCGTGCACAGACTCCGAGTCACTCCGTTCATCTTTCTCTCAGACGTTAGAAATATACCCCCCACAACAGAATAAATAGATAAATAAATAAATGAACTGCGCTCAAGCTTGCTCAGTGTCCCTCTGTCTCTGTCTGACCCACGCTGCTGCTCTTCTTGGGGAATAACTTTACCCACGTCACTGTGGGAGTGAACGGCAAAACCATGCAGACCCGCCCACAAAACGGACCGAAACAGCCAAATAGGGAACGGGAGAGAAAGAAAGAAAGAAAAAACTGGGTATGACCTAAGTGGAGGGTCGGGCACACATTGTTGAAAATATGCTGCAGCCACCGGTAGGACAGCAACTTCTGGATCCAAAACCTGCTGAAACTTCATCGCATCAAAGGAGAAAACCCAGTAACTATTCCACGGACCAGCCATTTATTAATAAACGCTCAGACTAAAGGGAGCAGCTGAGTTTCCATATAAATTATTAAGCGAGAAAGGTTAAACACCCGAACGGAGACGGATTAAAAGAAGGCTCCTCACATTACAAACTGATTTTGGGAGTGGTAAAAAAACAACAACTGTGTAAACAAAGTTAAAATAGTTGGTATGAATAAGGTAATACAATCTGCCATAATTAACAAGGTTTAATTATTAGTTTTTAATTAATTCTGCCGTGTAACATGATTTTCTGTCAGTGGAGACCAGAGAACCCCCCTGTGATGCCGATTGATGTTGCAACTTAAAGTTACATAGCTACGTTATTTGACTTTTTTTTTGTTTATATACGTCAGTAACTCACTCGGGTTTCATACAAAGTTTTTACAAAAGATTATCACGTCCTGTTGGCATATTAGTTGTAATTTGGGCGTTTTACGCTTTGTTTTTGCTCAATTTCTTAGAAAATTACAGAACCCCAGAACTGACACGGGAGAAAAAAGAAATACAGCGTGCGCACGAAATACTAATTTGTTCCCACGAAATACTAATTTGTTCCCACGAAATTCTAATTTGTTACCACAAAATATAAATTTTTGGTATATATAGTGAAGTATTGTGCTGTTTATTCTCTATCCCAGCATCCAAATTGTACTTCTGCCGGTGAAGCGACCTGGCTCTTAAAAGTCTATACAAATGCCTCTCACTAATGAGAATTCCTTGAAACATCAAACTTCTCAGAATGTCTTTGAAGCTCATCCCCAGCCTAAAATAAAACTCAATCAGGCTATCTTTGTCCATCATGTTTTGTTCCTCTGAGAAGGTGTGCTGTGCAGGAAGATTGTGTTTAGTGTTTTGTGCACACCTTATATATGTTTTGTGGCCATAAATTAGTATTTCTTGGGAATGAATTAATATTTTGTGGTAACAAATTAGTATTTCGTGGGAACAAATTAATATTTAGTGGGAACAAATTAATATTTAGTGGGAACAAATTAGTATTTCGTGGGAACAAATTAATATTTAGTGGGAACAAATTAGTATTTCGTGGGAACAAATTAATATTTTGTGGGAACAAATGAGTATTTAGTGGGAACAAATTAATATTTCGTGGGAACAAATTAGTATTTCGTGGGAATAAATTAATATTTCGTGCGCACGCTGTATCTCTTTTTTCTCCCATGTCAGTTCTGGGGCTCCATAGAAAGGTCCAAGATCCAGTGAAAAAAAAAAAACGGCAAAAATATATGATTCCAAGAGTGAAAATGCTGGAATAGTGCTGGGAATATACTATGAACATTAGTAAACGTCCTTATTAATAGTATCATAATAGTAATAGCAATGATCAAACAACATTATAAATAGATAGATTGATTGATTGATTGATTCTTACCTTGATGCTGTGTCCCTGTTTCCGTTCATGAACGGGTAATTTTATTTCTCCTTGATGTTCGGATATGAGGCTCTTAGAGTTGCTGTAGATGGGTTTATTTAATTAACGGTTAATCTTTGATCACACCGGTGCCACTGGTAGATGGTACCATGTCTGTTTATATCTGCCCATTGCTGGGGCTCTATGTAGGCTAAAAAACATTATAAAATTACTATCTGGACGGATGCTTGGAGTATATAGCCTTATTTTGTCATGATCAACTAGATTTTGGTGTTTTTAGGTATAGGTATATGAAAAACACACATCTCCAAGTATTTCAAATGCACAGTGGAAGACAGCGATGAATGCAGAAACAATATGGATGCAAAAACATCAACGACAAATATCCGGATTAGCCAGAAATCGTGGATCAAAACATTGAGTCTCTGATGGGACTCAGGCTACTGGCTGTTTCACCCCATTGTTCACAACCTCCAGTTGTTGAAAAATGTTTTGCTTTTCTTTGGTTTTTCTTTTTTCTTTTCTCATCTGACTAGTTTTCTTCACTTTTTTTCTCAATTTACCAATTCTCCAAAACTATATTTAAAAACTGTGATGATACGCCCCTGCTGTGCGGGTTGGGATACATTTTGGAGGGTGATAGAGCCCTTAGGTTTAAGGGACTCCAGCGAACCACAGTGAGATTTATTACCCCCAAATGCATAAAACTTACCCAGAGTGACCAGCCTACCAAAATTACTTCAAGAGCTCATAACGATACATCCAGGAGGTCCTGAAAGAACCCAGAAGAACATCTAAAGTACTGGAAGCCTGACTTGCCTTAGTTAATGTCAGTGTCAATAACAAAAACACTGGGAATAAAGAGCATCTAAAAGAGAGTTTCATTGCTAAATAAACACTGTTGAACACACCTGTCTCATATTTTGCAAAATTAAACTTAATAATCCCCAAAGTTTATGTAAATATTCTGTGGATTGGTGAAACGTTTTGGAAGATGAGCGTCCTGGCCTATAACTAACACGTAATTATTATTATTTTTTTTTAAAAACCACACCTACAGTTAGACATAGCGGCGGTAGTGAAACGATCTTTGCTTCTTCGTGACCGGGACAACTTGCTGCAATTGATGGAATCACAAATTCGTTGATCTACCAGAAAGTTGCAGAGGAAGAGAGTGGAGGCCTCAGTTTGCATGCTCGGATTACGCAGCAGGACAGTGGTACAAAAGTGTAGCACACCGACAGGTCCAACTCTGAATGTCTATGTTTTGGAAGGACCTGTTTCAAGCTTTGAATCAAATCTGACTGGGATGCAATGACATGTATTTCTGTAAATAAGTCGGTCATGCTCGAAAACCCACCAGGTTTGCTACATTAAAACTATTCTGCAAATAAGATTTGGCCAAAATTCCTCCACAGCCATGTAAAAGGCTCATTGCCGGTCGTCTCAAATGCTCCATGACAGATGTTATTATAAAGAATGGCACAACCAGTTGTGGGTGAATTACTTTGTCAAACAGAGCCAGTTGTTTTGCTTTTTGAATTCGCTGAGGTTATCGGCATCGGAAGAGATCTTTGTCACACCACAGTATTTTGTTTTATGCTTGGGCGACCGTTAACAGTAATGGCAAATGTCTCATAATGAAAGCGTGCTAATGTATTGCTCCTTTGTCAAGTGCAGTTGTGCAGCCTGATCATCAGCATGGTTCCAGCACTGGCTGAGGTCACTATACAGGAACAAGATGACAGTGCAAAGTAGCAAACAGAGCATTCCTCTGGCGGCATGAAGCTGACTGACCGAGGTCGCCACACAAAGAAGCTGAAAGCTTTAATGGCAGCTGATCAGCTCAGAAAGGCACAAAAAAGTAGGAATATGAGTATATTCAACACTCAAACAAACACAGAGATAAGTGCTGAAATATAAAAGAATACGCTGATCTTTCATTAATCTGGTTAAAGTTTTGAGTCTTTAATTAGTAAACTTTTCAACCTAATGAATCACCAGACAAGAATGCGGTTATATTTTAAGTCTCTGTGGGAGGTGTTTTTTTTTAATGGTTGAATTATCGTTTGGAATGAGTTCCTCCACATGCACAATATCCTCAAAACCACAGCACACCCAAACCTCGCAGCAGCATGCTGGGATGTGTCCCGCAGACAAAAGAGTCAGGAGTTTGTGTCTGACCAACATCAGACACACTGATCCAGAAGATTAGGCGGCAGACTGCTGCGGGAATCCGAATTTATGTGCATCCAAGTCTGGCGCTGAAAATATAAAGAGGGACACAAACCGGTTTCTCACAAGGGCACAAATTCAGTCGTCTTCCTGCCTTTCTGGTTGACTGCAAAACTCCTCATGGGGAAGTGCAAAGTTTAAGACTTGGAGGATTTTCGAAAACATCAAAAGTGTTTTGATTATGTAAAAATAAAGCTTTTCAGGTTAACGTCAGGATGGGACACATCACGAAGTGCACGGGGTCTATAAGTGAATCTCGACTGTGAAAAGGTGGATGGCTTCTTCCGTGGCAGGAAACTGTCTCTACCTCGAGCAGTGAGGTTTAAGTACCTTGGTATCTTGTTCAGAAGTGATGATAGGATGAAGCAGCACAACGAAAGACGGATTGGGGAAGTGATGCAAACTGGTTTAATGGCTAAAGAAAAACATGATGTATGGATCGTGGTTGACAAGAGATCCCGATCCCTGCTACAAGCAGCACCAATGATCTCGCTCTGTAGGGCGGCAGATTTTCTCCCTTAATCAGATTTACTTGTCAGATGTAGTTTATACACACAGCTTTTCAAAAAAAATTTTTTATCCTTGTCGTGATGTGATCCCTTTATTGATTATGATGTATGCATGGACTCAATGTGTTGCTGAAAAATAAAATCCTCAACTTCTAAATCTTCAACTTCTCAGCAGCTACCTGAAGGGTTTAGGTCTGAATTGACCGGCAGCTAGAAGTGCTCATTCAGTAACTTCCTTCACCGTTCATTGGAGGAAAAGGGATCCCAGAGCATAGCGCTCCCACCACCATGTTTCTCTGTGGGCTTGACAATCTTTATGATATGTGTTGCGTTGTTTCTTTGCCAAACACAGCTTATAAAACTACCGTGCAACACATTTTCCAACAAGGTTTTGGGAGATTTTTACCCAGACGTGGATATTCTTTCAGGAATCAAAGGTATCTGTCCTGCAACTCTAGCCAAACAGTATGATGGATACAGGAGGTTTGTAACAGACGGCCTGCAGTTTGCAGAAACGTAGTGTTTGAAATGCCCCTCTTGTCCTGTATTTTTCTCATATCCATCTACGATAAATCCATCTATGATGATGATCTGATGATGCTCATTTGTCGAAATAAAGGTACCTTTTTTAGAATAACAGCTTTTAAACATGTGTTATACATGGTTTTCAGAAATCATATTAGCAATCACAAAAAATAGGCTTGAAAAAACACCAGTCTGTGTGTGTAATCTATCTATCTATCTATCTATCTATCTATCTATCTATCTATCTATCTATAGATAGATAGATATCTTTTGTATCTTTCACCTGACTGATCATACAACAATGGAATACTTTTGATCCTTTCTGTGGAAATCTTAGTGAGACATCTGAACTTTCATTCCCATCTTAAGGTACTTCAATAAAGTGCACAACCTTAAACTTATACTGAGAGGTCAGTCACCACTTTGTGATAAATTACAAAAAGTATAACTTTAAAAACTAGAGAACTGTGATAGTTTGTTGGGTTTGTTGTTTAATCATTTAAAGTAAGTGAAGTGTGACCTGACAATATCTAGTGGGAGAATGATTTATGAACTGTTTCCATGAGTCAATAGGCCATGACACAGTGATGAAATCTTCTTAAAAATGATGGTGATGGATGCTTTAACTGATGATATCTGTTGCTTTCTGGAAAAAAGGTGAGTCTAACACGAAAAAAGTGTTTTTCCACCATTTTCACTGGTTTTTATTCACAAGGGCTGTGGCTCCCACTAAGGTTATGACCTCCGTATTTTTCAACTTAAATAAATTCCTGACCCCTCTGTTAACCAGGACTTGACGTAAACCTGTGACAGTTGAGGTTTGTTCATTCTTCCTCCAAAACATTGCTTCACCTTCTATTTGTGTTGTCACTACATCAGCCTACATGTTGATCACAAGGATCGGTATTTATAGCCCTAACGTGTTGGAATGATGACAGAGTGGCTCTCCACTCCTCAGCTTTAGGAGTTTCTCACAGGACAGGTGCAAACACGTCGCTGTGTTTTGTCCCTGCCTGAAAGACTGCCGTTTCTTTACGTGGAAGTCCTGGAGGCAGGTGGAAATGCTTTACACCTACTGTAGATGACAAAGGCAGCCATTTGTAAGAGCAAACCCACAACAATTTCAAAACTAGACACACACCCAGATCTTGGCCAATAAGCTCTCGGGTACAACAGTTGTGTCTCGAAAGCTGGAATATGGAAACCCAGTCCTGCCCATGGAAAGTATGTACTGTTCTATTCTATAGTCTGACAAAACAGGTCGTGCACACAACATGTTGAGCCCGTGCAGGTTTGGTCACTCCAGCGTAGTGAGATCTGGTCTCATTGTAAACACTGAAGGTGTGACTTTATGCCAAGAAATCAGGTCCGAAGAAAGGCTTTAAAGTTCAGCTCCTGATAAGCAGGACCATAAAAAGGTTCTTCCGTCGCCTCTTTTGAACATCAATCGCACAATAGCACCGAGGGCTGTAAAAGTACGCTAACATGGTTCATTTTCAATCAACAGATGCAACGATAAACTCTACAAACGGTGTAAAAGAGACTGCTCTGTGAGCCAGATAGGATGTAAACCCATTTATAAGCTCGGTAAAAGCTGGAGTCTCCCCTCAGGGTGCCTACTTTCATCTCTTTCAGTAAAACAGCAGCAAACAATTTCCTGGCCTTGATGGAAATGTTTCATCTTGAAGGATAAGGAGCACAAACTTTGAAGAGATGTTCCTTGTTTTAGTTGAGTCGGATCAGCTTAGTTTTAGAAAAATAATGGTTTGTATCACAAAATCAGAAGCTGTTTCACAGAAAACCTGAGCAGTTTTGAAGAAATGTTTTTCTACAAAGAGGTTTTCCCTCAGATCTAATCTTTCCGCAGCACATCCCTGTGAGGTGTACATTTGAGGACATCCTCTGGTCTCAGCAAAACACTCACAGACATCAGACCGTAGAGAAAAAAAAGCTTCACTTTTTTACTGAAAAACCTACCAGATTTTAGTCGGACGTTTTTTTCTGACTAAAAACTCAAGAAGAATGACATCACACTAACAACCCCTTTGTTCCTCAGGCCTTTTTAGGCTGTGGACATAAAGGAGCTCTACTTATTCTGGCAAAAACAGAGGTGAAATATTCAGACGGCGTTATCCCTGAAGCTCTTTGAAGGCACCAAACGCATGTCGCTTGAAGCTGCATGGTGCTGCAGTTTTCTAGCTCCTTTCTACAAAAAGTTTATGTGTTCTTTCCATGAAAACGTCGATTTTCTACGAGTACTCCAGCTTCCTCTCACAGTCCTGAAACCTGACTGCTAGGTTTACATGGTCTCTGTAAATAGCTGATTGTAGTTACGGATTTAAGAAAAAACAGTTTATGTAAAACATTTTGGGAGAGGGGCAGAGGAAGAAGGGGAAAACAGTAAATCCTGTAACTGATTGCGTGCACACATGGTGTCTCCTGAACCTGAAAGGTGAACACGGTCCAGATTTCACTCTGTGAATTATTCACTAAGATACAGCGTTCCTCGTTGCTGCACTCTCAGCAAACATCGTTTTAGGTTTAGGCTTCGCTTTGTTTTATTGCATAGTTGGTTTAAAGTTCTGGTTAATATTTCCTCCCCAACATTTCTAACTCAGTTAATTAAAAGACAAGAAAGCAAGCTGAGGTTTAGCACGTAAAGAGGGACGTTTTCCGCCTTCCTGCCTTGCGTGATGCTTGTCACTGCTATGATGAACAACAACAGCTCTGCATCGACAAGATAAGAGACAGAATAAAAATTAAAACAACAACAATGGCCTGTTTATGGCTTCTGCAGCAGCGTTAGACAAGGGTTCAGTGTTAATCCAATCTGGATTATAGAGCTCCCAGTAAAGCCAGTATTTAGCTATGATTCAAATTTATTTTTTTGTTGTAGCTCCACCAAACTCAACGTCCAACTGGTTGGTGTTGCATAAATTTCCAGCGAGCTGCTCCTCGTTAGCATTTCCCGGAGGCTCTTTGCTGAAAGTTGTCATGCAGTTGCTGTCCGTAAAATGCCCCCCAAAGCTTTCAGTTTAGTTCAGGTCAGTCAGCATTCCTGGGAACGTCACAGTTTTCAGTTTTTTTTTCCTGCTTTACCGACATTTTTCCTTGCAATGTTATCAATCAGTAATATTCCTTTCCTGCTTCAAGCTCATGTATTTGCATCTTCAGCTTGTTTACCAGTGCAAGTTTTCCCACATCGCTGCCGTTTACTTCCTGACAATTTTGAAACGTTGTTTTGTTTCTTTTTTCACTCTGTGGGAGTCATTTACTGTCCCTCTTCATCGATGGAGACAGGAAAAGGAGTTTGTTAGACTGTTAGCATCCACATTTTATTTCAGTGATACGCAATGCATTATTAAGGCTCTGTCACTCATCTTTGCTATTCATCACGAGTTACGCTTCAGGGAACAAGTTCTGTCCTGTTTTTGGTATGTCGGCTTTATAAAAAAAAAAAAAATCCGCTCTCGTCATGACCGTTCAGCGGCTTTTGAGATCAAGACTGTGACAAAAAACAACTTAGCAAGGTCAGACATCACACATAAGTGTTTATTTTATTTCTGGACAGGATGCCTGCATGGATTCTTGCCCATTTCTCTATATTATCTGTTCATTACTTTTTTTGATGAGCCCTTACTATGTGTCTGAACCAGCAGTGCCCCCTATAATCAGAAAAAACCCAAAAAAAGATCAGTACAATCACATTTAAATAGACTGTTGCTATGGCGACCTGGTAACCCCTGGCTGCCACTATTTGCTGCAGTTTAGCGACCGTTGCAGATTTTTTTTTTTTATCTCTCCTCCATCCTTGCTGTGATGAACTTGGATCCACATCTAGTCTTCTTTGTCGCAGTTCCAACTGTTTTAACCTTTTGTGAATCCTTGCTGTCTTCATGCCTGCTCGGTATAAGGGATTGCTGCAAAGCCATGGACAATGCAGACGACTCTCCCTGTGGCTCTGCACTTCTTCAGGAGGAGTGAATGCTGCTTGTCAAGACTTGATGCAATCAACTGGGTTTCCTTATATAGGAAACATTTTGACCAATCTGCATAATCTGACCCAATCTGTATAATCTGATTGAATTTGATTTTGGAAAGTGCCTTGAGATGACATGTTTCATGAATTGGCGCTATATAAATAAAATTGAATGGAATTGAATTGAACTTCATAGTCCTTACTTGGATGGCATGTTCTCCTGCTTTTCCCTTTCAAAGGACTGGCTAGAAGAATAGGGCCTCCGTGTTAAACCGCATTAATACCCTATCTAAACACAGCAATGTCATCAATCAATAATAAAAGGTTTGTATACATTCTGACAAACTTCGAAATGTAAGGTAGTAAAGAAAAACAAAAAACAAACATCAGGATATACATTTTTTGTGATTGAGAGTGCCTGGAGAAAGTGTTGAAAGGGATGAGCATCAGGGGAAAAAAACAAGAAGAATTCTTATATTATGCAGTAATTGTAGCACAGTTAATTTTTATTATGTAGGACAGTTTTTTTCAGGGTCAGATTCAAATAGATATTTATGTGTGGCATTACACATCTTTAATTAAAGACGAAAGGTAAATGGTTTAAGGTGTGTTAAAAGGATGCTTGACTCCTCCATTGGAGGAAAAACACTAAAAGAAAAAACCACTGTAACCCTATTTGTTTGCCTGTTTGTTTGTCTTTTATGTGTACTTCTAGCCAGAGTGACCAAAAAAGACATTTCACCACAATAACAGGTGGTAATAAAGAATCTTTGATTTTTCACAGGGTTGTTGGTGGGCGGTCGGGTGGGGGTTTGGGCCATTAGAGCTATGTTTCTTTAATTTGTACTGCAGGCGGTGAGAATAGTTTCCCATAAGCCGTATCATTTAGGAGAACAACCGCCACTGGTCTGAGTGAAACAGAAACTGTGTGTCAGTAGGGTTTTAAATGGTTACTGTCTTTTTACATTATTCATTTTTTCCCGTCAAGTGAGGTTTTTCTGTTTCTTTTACAATCTTCATCCGTTTGAAGACAGGGTGATCAATTTATGAGAAGCATTTGGTCATTTTGAATAACCAAGGATATCCAAAAACTTTCATTCTTCCACATAAGGACATGTTTTATCCTCAGGAGATTTCTCTGTTGAGCTTTTCTTCTACAAACATTTAGGCATTTTGATTGATGAAAACTAAATGTTTAAAGCTCATGTCAAGAAGCTTTTGGAGGAAAACAACTGAGTAATATTTGATTTATTTCAACAGAAACAGGTCACATTTTTCTTTTGATGCAAGAAGCAACTTGTTGCACTGCAAAAGAGGAATTAAAAGTAAGCAAAAATTTGTTCAAATGAGTGAAATTGTTTTTGATTTGAGCAGGTAAATAAGATTATCTGCCAATACAATGAGTATTTTGACCCCTAAAATAAGATAATTAGATATGCTGCACTTGAAATAAGATGACTGAGATGAGTTTTTTGTATTTTAAGAGCAACACTCTTATTTCATTAGCAGATAATCTTATTTACCTGCTCAAATCAAGGACAAACACTAATTTCAAAATTCTTACTTACTTATAGTTAGTTCCCTTTTTGCAGTGTGCTGACACCTTCCCGTCTATGGACTATGGGAGACGTTTTATTTATGGACGCCTCCACACTTTCTCTTCAGCTGCAAGATTCTGTTTTTCATGGAGTGCTAAGGTTTATAACTGGATGTAAACATCTTACCCATCATTGCGCTATGTATTCTTTAATAAAATAATCTCTTTCTATACACAGTTTTCCAATGATCTGTTATTTACTTTGTTAAATTTTATGAATTATGTCTCAGTTCTCTACTATTCAGTTGGAATTTGAGTTGCATGTTGTGAGCTGGAAGGCTCTGTGTATTGCTCATTGGAATTACCAAAGTTGTACAATGTTTCTGTCTAGTTTTCTAACCTAGGTACATGCTTGGCATTAGAGCTGCTAGTGTGTAAAAGGGAATAAAACTACATAGAAAACAAACTTTATTTTTGACAAATGAATGCGATGTGAGCAGGATTGGTCTTGTGTGCAACAGTGCCATTTAAGGCCATCAATATCCTGCGAAAACAACAACGAAAGCTGTCAAAACTAACGTGATTGGTTTTATTTTCCCTTGTGTTTTTCCAACGTCATGATTTACTTTAGCCCTTTAAAAGCTTAAAGTTAGCTTTTTTTTCCCATTGTAATATAAGTCATTTCAGTAGTTTTTGGCTATTGCACGAGCAATAATGACAGACTGTTTCCCCTGAAGCTGTCATGACAACTTATCGGACACATTTGTGGACACTCTGGCTACAATCTCTTTGCAGAAGCACGCCATCTTCCTGAGAAATTTGCTGAAACAGGAAGGCAAACTTATCAGATGTCTCATATTGTAGTTATCACCGACTCATCCTGTGTGTGTGTGTGTGTGTGTGCTCCGATTCAAAAGATAACTCGTCAGTTTAACATAATATTTATTGTAGCTAAATTAACAGATAATAGAAAACTAAAACATCTATTTTGTGAAGTGCAGTAAGTGGAAAATGTTTCCAGTTAACAAGTATCGTATAAAACCAGAATGTTTTCATTCCTCTACATTGAACAAATCATTCGGTACCTTTTTCCAGATTAACTGAAAATGCCAGTACAACCATTAAATTTAATAATCAACAACCAATTGTTTAAAAGGGTAAACAAAATAATTTCAAAAAACAAAGAAAAAGAACACTTTCACTGTCTTAATACATAGTAATGCATAGTAATTAAGCTACCTTTACAAAAATACAGAAATCTGTAGTTGGCAGATGATGTTTTGGCCTTTATTTTCCATTGCAAGAGGAAAACCACTTCATTTGGGCTTTCGGTCCAAGAGAAGGAAATTCGTTCTGCCTGCAGGCACGTTAAACCTGTTGCACTTTGAGCGATAAAGTGTATTGCAGACGGCAAGAGAAGACACAGCAGGTGATTCTGACCTCAATGATTGCAGGACGATTCCTACACATTTACCTAATTATACAACAGTATAATCCAACGGGAGGCAGTGGTCGTATCTTCAGCCCTTCTGTGTTATGAGCAGATTAAGACTGGAATGTGGAGCAACTTCTTATTTCAAACTAGCTATTTATCATTTCCAAAACATAGATACAAACAATATGTCACGTGTTTCAATGAACATAATGCGGCAGTCTCATTCAAATGTGATTTTATGAATTTATTATGTTTGATTAGCTTCATAAGTAAAATTCATCTGCTGCAGTCTCACGTGTGACAACAGTTTCCTGGTGTCCAGAATCCAACCAGGCAATGGCGGTGCTGCTGTTCAGCAGCCCCTAGAAGGCAACAATACAAGCACTACTGATGACTCTGATTAAAGTGACTGAATGATTTTAGCGGTTCGTGTCAAAATTGTCTCAACTCTTCCACTGGCTCCACCTTGTTCAAGGTGCTAACTGAACTGCCCTGAAATAAGCTGGGAAAACACAAAAGAGACGATTTAGTCATGAAAAGGCATGGTGAGGTTACGGGCGTCTAGGCAAACTGAGGTCTTAAAAAGTTACGGTATTAAAGTTGCAAAACTACAAGTTGTACCATTAATTGGGTTTGTTGCTGCACACAGCTTGTCGGCTGGCTGAAAGAAGGCTCCTTCATTTTTCCCTCGCTTACAAGGAAGATATAGTTGGCTGTTTATACCACAGAGAGTCATGGAGTGGAAACTAAAGGAGATCACTGCTTTTATGGTGACACAGTTTCACAAGATAGCTAGTCACAAGTGCCGTGTCTATAAAGCAGCTGACTGTGTGGTGATCTTTGGACACTTTTTTCCTGCTTGTAATTTTGTTTTAGAGCTTTGTTTAGTATTTTAACTCAGTTCAAGAACAACAGGTCCAGTTCATCCAGATTTTAAAGTTCCCCATAAAAAGTAGCAAACTGGCCCTCTATTGATTTCTAAAGGCACTCAATCATTGAACCAAAAAGCAAAAGACTCAGACAAAATTGTAAACCTAAATTGTGATAAGAAAGATTAAAGATTGAGCTTGTAATAAAAATATAATTCAATGTAAAATCTACTACATTTATCAAGCTTCAATTCTATTTTTTCCCCACACAGTCCTGGAAAATAAAGGCAACTCCCAGTTTTTGCTATGCTGTGTAGGAACACTGTAATAAACCAATTAATAATCAAATGAAAAACCTTTAATCTAATGGGTCTTTATTTGATATTCTTGCTGAAGTCTTTTCATCAAAATAAATAATCCATATGTCACGTTGTTTAGCCTTTGTATGAATAATTATTTTCTATCTTTATTATATTATATTGTTCTCTTTAAATAAATACTACATATATTTACTTTAAGTTATCATACCAGAAGAATCTGATACCGACCCATGCCTGGTCATGGATAACTACGTCTGCAGCAGCAGAAAACTCTTGCAAACCGTTGTGAAGCTTATGAGGAAGAATCTCCACCACTTCTACAGTCTCTTCCAGCGCTGCTGTGATAATGACTGCCAATTTACTTAGTAATGACTTAGTAATGTAGGTTTGATCTGATGACATCTGGACTGGAAACTGCTGTAGAAAAACTTTTTAAGTGGTAGTAAAAAGAGAGCTGAGTGAATTTGAAGTGCAACATGCTTCAGAAGCGAAGCAGCTCTGGAATGGTCCGACATCCTGAATTTGTTCTAAACATAAACTCAAAAAACAGCATTAAAGTGGGCTTGTGTTCTGTGGCGGTCCAAGGTGCATATGCTGGAGTACCTTCAGCGGTACCTTATGTAAGGTCATGTATTGTGTGCATGACATGGGGGGGAGGGGGCTGAGGGAAATTCCTCTAACTGCTGGGAATGTTTTGTTTCCTTACATTCATGCTGGGCTGGAAAAATGACTCCCAACCTTCAGCTCTACAATGTGTCGCTAAGGTTCTCGCCGTCCTCCCTCATTGTTTGCTGTGCGTTCCAAGCACTCGTCTAACATTTCCCCCCCAGTCTACGCACGCCTCCCCTTCATTTATTGTTCTCAACGGTGTTATAATGTCCACCTCTTGTTCTGTTCTGCCCCCAGAGGTAACCCTTAGCAAGAGCTGGTCTGGAGGTTGCTCTCTGTGAGGAATGAGGTGATAGCGGAGGGGTCGTACAGGCTGTCGTCGTCGTCGTCTGAGCTGAGGGCCGATGAATCCAAAGCTGGCCGCATCGAGGCTTGAGTTTTCCGCCTATCAGACACACACAGGAATAAATTATATGTTCAGAGGAATGGTTTAAAACCTCAAAATGTTCTTTTCTCTTGGCTTGTTTGGCCTTCTGCAGAGCAGCGGTCCTAGGGCTCCCTCTACTGGCCAGTTAAGCTAACAACATGTTACTCCGTGTCACCGGAGCATGTTTGTGATGCAATTATGCCCACAGTGAATGAGCAAGGCACAATTTCTGTTGAATAAAAAAATACTGCGCTTCAGGCAGGTTGTGTAAACTTTTACCTGCAGTTAGTGTGTCACAGCCGAAGAATCTGTGTTCACTAACAATGATGTCATATTTACGAGCAGTTTTATATATCTAGTCATGTAAAGAGGTGGAGGAGGAGACGCTGTCGTTCTGTTAGTCACCCAGAAAGACAGCTGTGATGATCTCAGCTCTGGGGGGGTTCGATAAAACCGAGCAAAAAGCTCATAAAGAAACGCTTACTTGAGCTCCGTTTCCAAAGCGGTGACTCTGGCCTGCAGTGCATCCTTGAGCTCCATTTGCTCCTCCATGTCTCTCTGGGCTTTCCTCCTCAGCGTTTCAATCCTCTCCAGCTCCGTCTCTCCCTCGTCCACCTGCCTCTTCAGAGCCTTCACCCTCAGGGTAAGCTGCAACATGTGTTACTTATTAGATCGGAGTGTTCCTGAGTGTCAATGACCTGTTTTATAACCATAATTATACCTGATCTCTCTGTTCAGTGTGTGTTTCTCTCTCCTCATCCAGGGTCATGTTGAGCTCCTTCAGTTTCCTCTCCAGTCGACGTTGTGACGACAACATGGAGTTCTTCTCTCTTTATGACAGAGAAAAAACACTTTAACAGCTGAACAACTTCTCAGCCGTGTCATTTTCTAGGCTTTTCATTCATTGTTACTTTTTTTTGTACATGAGTGAAGCATGTTTTCTGTGCCTGTTGCACTGTACCTTTCCTCAGTTCGTAGGCGGTCCTCCAGCTCCTGAATCTTGTTTTCCAGCTGAGAAACTCCTGCTGAGGAGCGAGACTGACCCTCCATCTCAGCCACACGGTTCCTCAGCTCCTTCAGCTGCAGACACACAAACAATCACTGTTGAATTTAAATCTCCCTTTAAATGAGGTAAGGCTTACACTGCAAAAAGGGAACTAAAAGTAAGTAAAGTTCATCCCCATCATCTTATTTCAAGGTCACATTATCTCATTTTAGGGGTCAAAATACTCATTCCATTGGCAGATAATCTTATTAACCTACTCAAAAGGATAAATACACTTAATTCAAGAAAATTTTAATTACTTTTAGTTCCCTTTTTGCAGTGTAAGAGCAGACTAAAAATGTTTCGATCTTTTCATTTTGTCATAATACAAGCACACATTTCTGTGATAGATCAACAAAACAACAGCTACGTTTACATGCACAAAAGTAATCAGAACTAGAAAAATTTGCATTTCCTGCGAAAATGCACTGTGAATGCAGATAGCTGAATGATTGAGCAAAAGATGCAGAAGATCTTTGAAGAAGAGAAAAAATAGCTGAAAAGCATTGAAGAAGTTGAAAAAGTTGAAGAAGTTGAAGAAGTTGAAAAAGTTGAAGAATTTGAAAGAGTTGAAGAATTTGAACATGAAAGAACAATAGCTGAATGATTAGAAGAAGAAAAAACTGAGGGAAAGGCACCAAACATTTCCTAACTCATTCTAAACACTGAATCATTTAACAAAGCAGAAGTAGAATTTCAAACTTGAATATACTGTAGCCATATGTGGGCTTGCATTTCTAGGGAGTATAAGGGGTTTCGCCCCCATTGAAAAGCATTGGATGTTTGACACTTCCTAACTTGGAGATGCTTTACGTGACGAGGCCCAAACTTATTGTGGAGCACTCTGTATAAAGGAGGTACAGACTCTGAAGCAGAAGTTTGTCCGAGCTTCCTAGAGCTACTTCCGATTAGCAACATGCTACCCGTTAGCCGCTAACATGGTTGTGTTCAGTATCACCGGGTGATTGTACTCTGCCAGTTTGGTCCAAATCCTGTACTGGGAAGTGCCTCACAAAGAGGTGCCAGTACTTAATGTCACCAAAGGTCACCAAAGTTCATGGGTCAGATTGGCCTCCTTTAGCAACTCAGCCTCACCACATCTGGGCCAAGAACTCAACATTTGACCAAAATGGCGTGTAGCGCCATTTCCCACAGGTGGGTGGTGCTGTATTGGCCAATTGGGTCGTGTCTGGGCATCATGCCAGGTCCTGTTGGAAGCAAAGGCCCAATAGGAAAGCATGTGAAATCCAAAATGGGACAGAAAAGTGACACATGGCTGAAAGTCACTTGAAAATTTTAAAATGTCAAGAGGAAGTGACTGTGCGAATTTCAGATTCCTACATTAATCACAGCAACTACGGTGAGCGTCAAAAGTTGCCATTCTATCTCAATGGAGCCTCTCCCTCTGGCCCTCAGAGTTCCGTCGTCATGGAAACTCACTGACACACCTGCAGCGGGCCAGTCTACCGCAGTGATTTTCAACCAGTGTGCCGCGGCACACTAGTGTGCCGTGAGAGATCATCAGGTGTGCCGCGGGAAATTATCTAATATCACCTAATTAACCACTGTCGGGTGTCTGTGCTGTAATAAAGTGTAACAGATAATGTAATACTCTTCTATTCCAGAAGGTGGCAGCAGAGGGTCATAAATGCCTGTAATGACAATAGAGTTAGTGCTGCACGACGCGTAACAGTTTGGGATCTCAGCAAGACGAGCAAGTGACAGTGATGGAGAAGTTTTTGAGAAGGGAAAATGCAAATGCCGAACAGGGCCCTGGACAAAATTCTGACACAGATGAAGGCACTAGTATGAGTGGTCAAAAGAAAAAAGACAAGACGGTGAGCTTGAGGCAATACAGCGAAAGCTATCTTTCATTTGGATTTACTTTCACCGGGGATCCGAATGCTCCGACGCCGCTATGCTTGGTGTGCGGTGAGAAGCTATCCAATAGCGCCATGGTGCCAAGCAAGCTTAAACGCCATCTCCAAACGAAACACCCTTCCGTTCAAAACAAGCCGATGGACTATTTTGTACGCTTACGTACAAACAATGAGAAACAGGCAACTTTTTTTAGAAAAACCACAAAGTCAAACGAGAGAGCCCTCAAAGCTAGCTACCTTGTTGCTGAACTCGTAGCTAAATCAAAAAAGTCACACACTGTGGCAGAAAAATTAATACTGCCAGCTTGTAAAGCCATTGTAAATGAGATGCTCGGCCCTGACGCGGCCAAAGAGATAGCTAAAGTGCCTCTCTCAGATAACACAATTGCCAGACGTATTGATGACATGTCTGCGGACATCGAAACTGTTGTTTTGGAAAAGATGCGCATCAGCAAGAAATTTGCCTTGCAACTTGATGAGTCAACGGATATTAGTGGACATTGTCAGCTCTTGGCCAACGTGCGTTTTGTGGACACCGATACCATTAGAGAAAACTTCCTATTTTGCAAGGCACTGCCAGAAAAATCATCAGGAGAGGAAATATTTCGGGTCACGTCGGAATATCTTGACAAAAGCGGGCTTACGTGGGAAAACTGCACAGGTGTCTGCACTGATGGAGCCGCAGCCATGGTCGGGCGCATCAAAGGCTTCGTAAGTAGGGTCAAAGAAAGAAACCCAGATGTTATTGTTACTCACTGTTTTTTGCACCGTGAGGCCCTTGTTGCAAAGACCTTACCAGCAGATCTAGCTCCTGTGTTGGATGATGTTGTGCGCATAGTGAACTTTGTGAAGACGCGACCTTTGAAATGTCGCTTATTTGCGTCTTTGTGTGAGGAAATGGGAGCGGAACATAAGGTCTTATTGCTCCACACGGAGGTCCGGTGGCTGTCACGCGGCAAAGTGCTGGCTCGTGTGTATGAGCTGCGAGAGGAACTTAAAGTATTTCTGACAAACGAGAGGTCCGATTACTCAAAGCTGCTTGCAAGTGATGAGTGGTGTGCAAAGCTAGCATACCTGGCTGATGTATTTCATCATCTGAATGAACTGAACACACGGATGCAAGGCCGAAATGAAAACCTGCTTACAAGCACTGATAAAATGAATGGATTCCGTTTAAAGGTGCAGCTCTGGCAACAACATGTGCAGCGTGGCAACCTTGAGATGTTCCCGCTCACCGAGAAACGTCATGATGGCAACACTGCTGTAATGTGCGAGGTGATCGGCACACATTTGAAAACTCTGGAGGAGAAGTTGTCATTTTATTTCTCTTCAGCCTTCACAGAGTTCTTTGACTGGGTTAGGGACCCATTCAGCTCAGCGTCTGTTGCTGGAAAGGACATGACTTTAAAGGAGCAAGAGGAACTTATTGAACTGAAACAAGATCGTGGTTTAAAGCTAAACTTTGCTGATCTTCCTTTGGACAGTTTTTGGTTATCTGTTGCCAAAGAGTTCCCCCTTCTGGCCAACAAAGCTATTTTGACATTGCTTCCGTTTTCAACTACATATCTATGTGAGCTGAGCTTCTCAAGCTTGACTGCGATAAAAACGAAAAACAGAGAGAGACTGAGAGCTGTTGAGGAAGAGCTTTGTGTGTGTCTTTCTGCTATTCCTGCCAGGATATCCATTCTGTGTTCATCAAAACAGGCCCAGGTTTCACACTGAGTGTAAATACATTTTGAAACTATATTATTAACTATATGTATTGTATGTACTGTGTTAGAGTGTCATTTTGGTTGGTGGTGTGCCCCAGAATTTTGTAAGTGTAAAAAATGTGCCGTGGCTCAAAAAAGGTTGAAAATCACTGGTCTACCGAAGTGCAGACACTTTGCTCAAAATATGTCCCATTGGGTTATAATGGAGAACTTTGCCTCGCACAACGCTCCATATCTCCTGATCCGTAAATGGTAGAGACGTATTTTTTTCCTGCGTTTATTTCTTAACGGATAGGGGAAGAAGACTTGCTATTGGTTTTTGCAGGAAATATTTTAAAAAAGGCGTAAAAAATTATGATCTAAAGCGGATTTTTAAGGAATTTTAAAAATCCTCTAAAAACGGTCCCGAACAAATCGCTCTAGCTGAAAAAGTATAGGAGATATCAAAATAATTCTTTCACTGTGAGTATCAGCAGGCTTTTGAGGACTATGTTGCTCATTTTTATGTTTGTACAAAAATCGGTGTAGGCACACCGACGATGTAAAAAAGTGGATCATGTGGAAAAATGCAGCTCTAAAGCATTTTTCGGATTTTGCACATTCGCTACTCCCGAACAAATTGTTCCTGTGGCAAAACCGTAACAGTTATTCAAAAAATTCCTCTTTTGTGAGTGCCAGAAGTGTCTGGACTTGAATGTGTGAAAGTCTCATGCCTGTACATCAAACGGTTTAGGAGTAGCGACGATGCGAAAACGTGTGATGTTTTGGATTTTCAGACGTCATTTTTCAAAACCGCTCCATAGGAAATGAATGGGGGAGGTTTCGGGTTTGTGTCGGTCTGAGGTGATTTGCGAAAAATCTATAAATGCTACACCAATGAGGGTTACATTTCCTGAATCCAGACAAAAATTCCTACGTTTTGATGTATAATTTATGTGGATAGGTTGAAAATTGAGTGAGTGAGAAGAAGTTGTTCGGAGAAGAAGAATTAGTTGAGTTTCTAGAGTGTGCACTCTACCAACTGCCACTTGACGACCATAGCAACGCATGTTATTTGCTGAATTTCTTGAAAAGCCAAAATTATTTTAAGGATGTACTGTATGAAAATGGTAAAAGATATGAAAAAGCTGAAAAACACCATAATAGCTGAAAGATATCACTACATTTTAAAAGTTGAATGGCGTTTCTAGCTAAAAGTAGGCTGAAGCAGTAAGCTGTCAAAAAGCAGCTGAAATGAGCGGAATTTTAGTGAATTACATTAATTTCCTATGGTAGAAAAAAAAGCTGAAAATTTGCAGGAAAAGCTGAATATTTTAAAAAGTTGAAAAGATATAAGTACAAAAAGATATAGCCATCGATTCCAGAAGAAGCTGAATAGTTTAAAAGTTGAATGGTTGAAATCGGAGAAAAACTGTAGGAGGAGAAGCGAATCAAACTTTAAACAGTAAAAAGGCGAAAGAGGATCTCAACTAGAAAAATTTGCATTTCCTGCGAAAATGCACTGTGAATGCAGATAGCTGAATGATTGAGCAAAAGATGCAGAAGATCTTTGAAGAAGAGAAAAAAATAGCTGAAAAGCATTGAAGAAGTTGAAAAAGTTGAAGAAGTTGAAAAAGTTGAAGAATTTGAAAGAGTTGAAGAATTTGAACATGAAAGAACAATAGCTGAATGATTAGAAGAAGAAAAAACTGAGGGTAAGGCACCAAACATTTCCTAACTCATTCTAAACACTGAATAATTTTACAAAGCAGAAGTAGAATTTCAAACTTGAATATACTGTAGCCATATGTGGGCCTGCATTTCTAGGGAGTATAAGGGGTTTCGCCCCCATTGAAAAGCATTGGATGTTTGACACCTCCTAGCTTGGAGATGCTTTACGTGACGTGGCCCAAATTTATAGTGGAGCATTCTGTATAAAGGAGGTAAAGACTCTGTAAAGCAGAAGTTTGTAGGACCTTCCTAGAGCTACTTCCGGTTAGCAACATGCTAACAGTTAGCCGCTAACAAGGTTGTGTTCAGTATCACCAGGTGAGTGTACTCTGTCAGTTTGGTCCAAATCCTGTACTGGGAAGTGCCTCAAAAAGGGTGCCAATACTTAATGTCACCAAAGGTCACCAAAGGTCATGAGTCAGATTGGCCTCCTTTAGCAACTCAGCCTCACCACATCTGGGCCCAGAACTCAACATTTGACCAAAATGGTCAGTAGCGCCATTTCCCACATGTGGGTGGTGCTGTATTGGCCAATTATGTCGTGTCTGGGCATCATGCCAGATCCTGTTGGAAGCAAAGGCCCAATAGGAAAGCATGTGAAATCCAAAATGGGACAGAAAAGTGACACATGGCTGAAAGTCACTTGAAAATCTAAAAATGTTAAGAGGAAGTGACTGTGCGAATTTCAGATTCCTACATTAATCACAGCCGCTGCAGCGGGCGTCGAAAGTTGCTATTGTATCCCAATGGAGCTTCTCCCTCTGGCCCTCAGAGTTCCGTCGTCATGGAAACTCACTCACACGTCTGCTGCAGGCCAGTCTACCGAAGTGCAGAGACTTTGCTCACAATAAGTCCCATTGGATTATAATGGAGAACTTTGCCCCGAACAACGCTCCATATCTCCTGATCCGTAAATGGTAGAGACGTAATTTTTTCTGTGTTTATTTCGTAACGGATAGGGGAAGAAGACAGGCTATCGGTTTTTGCTGGAAAAAGTTTAATAAAGGCGTGAAAAATTATGATATAAAGGTGATTTTTATGGACTTTCAGAAATCCTCTAAAAACGGTCCCGAACAAATCGCTGTAGCTGAAAAAGTATAAGAGATATCAAAATAATTATTTCACTATGAGTATCAGCAGGCTTTTGAGGACTATGGTGCCCATTTTCATGTTTGTACAAAAATCGGTGTAGGCACAGCGACGATGTAAAAAAGTGGATGATGTGGGAAAATGCAGCTGAAAAGCGTTTTCAGGAATTTGCACATTCGCTACTCCCGAACAAATTGTTCCTGCGGTAAAACCGTAACAGTTATCCAAACAATTCCTTTTTTATGAGTGCCAGAAGGGTCGGGACATTCATGTGTGAAAGTCTCATGCTTGTACATGAAACGGTTTCGGAGTAGCGACGATGCGAAAACGTGTGATGTTTTCAATTTTCAGGCGTCATTTTTCAAAACCGCTCCATAGGAAATGAATGGGGGAGGTTTCGGGTTTGTGTCGCTCTGAGGTGATTTGCGAAAAATCTATAAATGCTACAGCAATGAGGGTTACATTTCCTGAATCCAGACAAAAATTCCTACGTTTTGATGTATAATTTATGTAGATAGGTTGAAAATTGAGCGAGTGAGAAGAAGTTGTTCGGAGAAGAAGAATATGTTGAATTTCTAGAGTGCGCACTCTATAACTGCCTCCTTGACGACCATAGCAACGCATGTTATTTGCTGAATTTCTTGAAAAGCCAAAATTATTTTAAGGAGGTACTATAGGAAAATGGTAAAAGATATGAAAAAGCTGAAATATACCATAATAGCTGAAAGATATCACTACATTTTAAAAGTTGAATGGCGTTTCTAGCTGAAAGTAGGCTGAAGCAGTAAGCTGTCAAAAAGCAGCTGAAATGAGCGGAATTTTAGTGAATTACATTCATTTCCTATGGGAGAAAAAAAAGCTGAAAATTTGCAGAAAAAGCTGAATATTTTAAAAAGTTGAAAAGGTATAAGTACAAAAAGATATAGCCATCGATTCCAGAAGAAGCTGAATAGTTTAAAAGTTGAATGGTTGAAATCGGACAAAAACTGTAGGAGGAGAAGCGAATCAAACTTTAAACAGTAAAAAGGCGAAAGAGGATCTCAACTAGAAAAATTTGCATTTCCTGCGAAAATGCACTGTGAATGCAGATAGCTGAATGATTGAGCAAAAGATGCAGAAGATCTTTGAAGAAGAGAAAAAATAGCTGAAAAGCATTGAAGAAGTTGAAAAAGTTGAAGAAGTTGAAAAAGTTGAAGAATTTGAAAGAGTTGAAGAATTTGAACATGAAAGAACCATAGCTGAATGATTAGAAGAAGAAAAAACTGAGGGTAAGGCACCAAACATTTCCTAACTCATTCTAAACACTGAATCATTTAACAAAGCAGAAGTAGAATTTCAAACTTGAATATACTGTAGCCATATGTGGGCCTGCATTTCTAGGGAGTATAAGGGGTTTCGCCCCCATTGAAAAGCATTGGATGTTTGACACCTCCTAGCTTGGAGATGCTTTACGTGACGTGGCCCAAATTTATAGTGGAGCATTCTGTATAAAGGAGGTAAAGACTCTGTAAAGCAGAAGTTTGTCCGAGCTTCCTAGAGCTACTTCCAATTAGCAACATGCTAACCGTTAGCCGCTAACAGGGTTGTGTTCAGTATCACCAGGTGAGTGTACTCTGTCAGTTTGGTCCAAATCCTGTACTGGGAAGTGCCTCAAAAAGGGTGCCAATACTTAATGTCACCAAAGGTCACCAAAGGTCATAAGTCAGATTGGCCTCCTTTAGCAACTCAGCCTCACCACATCTGGGCCCAGAACTCAACATTTGACCAAAATGGTCAGTAGCGCCATTTCCCACATGTGGGTGGTGCTGTATTGGCCAATTATGTCGTGTCTGGGCATCATGCCAGATCCTGTTGGAAGCAAAGGCCCAATAGGAAAGCATGTGAAATCCAAAATGGGACAGAAAAGTGACACATGGCTGAAAGTCACTTGAAAATTTAAAAATGTTAAGAGGAAGTGACTGTGCGAATTTCAGATTCCTACATTAATCACAGCCGCTGCAGCGGGCGTCGAAAGTTGCCATTGTATCCCAATGGAGCTTCTCCCTCTGGCCCTCAGAGTTCCGTCGTCATGGAAACTCACTCACACCTGCAGCGGGCCAGTCTACCGAAGTGCAGAGACTTTGCTCACAATAAGTCCCATTGGATTATAATGGAGAACTTTGCCCCGAACAACGCTCCATATCTCCTGATCCGTAAATGGTAGAGACGTAATTTTTTCTGCGTTTATTTCGTAACGGATAGGGGAAGAAGACAGGCTATCGGTTTTTGCTGGAAAAAGTTTAATAAAGGCGTGAAAAATTATGATATAAAGGTAATTTTTATGGACTTTCAGAAATCCTCTAAAAACGGTCCCGAACAAATCGCTGTAGCTGAAAAAGTATAAGAGATATCAAAATAATTCTTTCACTATGAGTATCAGCAGGCTTTTGAGGACTATGGTGCCCATTTTCATGTTTGTACAAAAATCGGTGTAGGCACAGCGACGATGTAAAAAAGTGGATGATGTGGGAAAATGCAGCTGAAAAGCGTTTTCAGGAATTTGCACATTCGCTACTCCCGAACAAATTGTTCCTGCGGTAAAACCGTAACAGTTATCCAAACAATTCCTTTTTTATGAGTGCCAGAAGGGTCGGGACATTCATGTGTGAAAGTCTCATGCTTGTACATGAAACGGTTTCGGAGTAGCGACGATGCGAAAACGTGTGATGTTTTCAATTTTCAGGCGTCATTTTTCAAAACCGCTCCATAGGAAATGAATGGGGGAGGTTTCGGGTTTGTGTCGCTCTGAGGTGATTTGCGAAAAATCTATAAATGCTACAGCAATGAGGGTTACATTTCCTGAATCCAGACAAAAATTCCTACGTTTTGATGTATAATTTATGTGGATAGGTTGAAAATTGAGTGACTGAGAAGAAGTTGTTCGGAGAAGAAGAATTTGTTGAATTTCTAGAGTGCGCACTCTATAACTGCCTCCTTGACGACCATAGCAACGCATGTTATTTGCTGAATTTCTTGAAAAGCCAAAATTATTTTAAGGAGGTACTATATGAAAATGGTAAAAGATATGAAAAAGCTGAAATATACCATAATAGCTGAAAGATATCACTACATTTTAAAAGTTGAATGGCGTTTCTAGCTGAAAGTAGGCTGAAGCAGTAAGCTGTCAAAAAGCAGCTGAAATGAGCAGAATTTCAGTGAATTACATTCATTTCCTATGGGAGAAAAAAAGCTGAAAATTTGCAGAAAAAGCTGAATATTTTAAAAAGTTGAAGAGTTAAAACTACAAAAAGATATAGCCATCGATTCCAGAAGAAGCTGAATAGTTTAAAAGTTGAATGGTTGAAATCGGAGAAAAATTGTAGGAGGAGAAGCGAATCAAACTTTAAACAGTAAAAACGCATTAGGAAGAATAAACACTAAGAAGAAGAAGAAGAAGAAGAAGAAGAAGAATAAAGAACTAGAAAAATTTGCATTTCCTGCGAAAATGCACTGTGAATGCAGATAGCTGAATGATTGAGCAAAAGATGCAGAAGATCTTTGAAGAAGAGAAAAAATAGCTGAAAAGCATTGAAGAAGTTGAAAAAGTTGAAGAAGTTGAAAAAGTTGAAGAATTTGAAAGAGTTGAAGAATTTGAACATGAAAGAACAATAGCTGAATGATTAGAAGAAGAAAAAACTGAGGGTAAGGCACCAAACATTTCCTAACTCATTCTAAACACTGAATCATTTAACAAAGCAGAAGTAGAATTTCAAACTTGAATATACTGTAGCCATATGTGGGCCTGCATTTCTAGGGAGTATAAGGGGTTTCGCCCCCATTGAAAAGCATTGGATGTTTGACACCTCCTAGCTTGGAGATGCTTTACGTGACGTGGCCCAAATTTATAGTGGAGCATTCTGTATAAAGGAGGTAAAGACTCTGTAAAGCAGAAGTTTGTAGGACCTTCCTAGAGCTACTTCCGGTTAGCAACATGCTAACAGTTAGCCGCTAACAGGGTTGTGTTCAGTATCACCAGGTGAGTGTACTCTGTCAGTTTGGTCCAAATCCTGTACTGGGAAGTGCCTCAAAAAGGGTGCCAATACTTAATGTCACCAAAGGTCACCAAAGGTCATGAGTCAGATTGGCCTCCTTTAGCAACTCAGCCTCACCACATCTGGGCCCAGAACTCAACATTTGACCAAAATGGTCAGTAGCGCCATTTCCCACATGTGGGTGGTGCTGTATTGGCCAATTATGTCGTGTCTGGGCATCATGCCAGATCCTGTTGGAAGCAAAGGCCCAATAGGAAAGCATGTGAAATCCAAAATGGGACAGAAAAGTGACACATGGCTGAAAGTCACTTGAAAATTTAAAAATGTTAAGAGGAAGTGACTGTGCGAATTTCAGATTCCTACATTAATCACAGCCGCTGCAGCGGGCGTCGAAAGTTGCCATTATATCCCAATGGAGCTTCTCCCTCTGGCCCTCAGAGTTCCGTCGTCATGGAAACTCACTCACACCTCTGCTGCAGGCCAGTCTACCGAAGTGCAGAGACTTTGCTCACAATAAGTCCCATTGGATTATAATGGAGAACTTTGCCCCGAACAACGCTCCATATCTCCTGATCCGTAAATGGTAGAGACGTAATTTTTTCTGCGTTTATTTCGTAACGGATAGGGGAAGAAGACAGGCTATCGGTTTTTGCTGGAAAAAGTTTAATAAAGGCGTGAAAAATTATGATATAAAGGTGATTTTTATGGACTTTCAGAAATCCTCTAAAATCGGTCCCGAACAAATCGCTGTAGCTGAAAAAGTATAAGAGATATCAAAATAATTCTTTCACTATGAGTATCAGCAGGCTTTTGAGGACTATGGTGCCCATTTTCATGTTTGTACAAAAATCGGTGTAGGCACAGCGACGATGTAAAAAAGTGGATGATGTGGGAAAATGCAGCTGAAAAGCGTTTTCAGGAATTTGCACATTCGCTACTCCCGAACAAATTGTTCCTGCGGTAAAACCGTAACAGTTATCCAAACAATTCCTTTTTTATGAGTGCCAGAAGGGTCGGGACATTCATGTGTGAAAGTCTCATGCTTGTACATGAAACGGTTTCGGAGTAGCGACGATGCGAAAACGTGTGATGTTTTCAATTTTCAGGCGTCATTTTTCAAAACCGCTCCATAGGAAATGAATGGGGGAGGTTTCGGGTTTGTGTCGCTCTGAGGTGATTTGCGAAAAATCTATAAATGCTACAGCAATGAGGGTTACATTTCCTGAATCCAGACAAAAATTCCTACGTTTTGATGTATAATTTATGTGGATAGGTTGAAAATAGAGCGACTGAGAAGAAGTTGTTCGGAGAAGAAGAATTTGTTGAATTTCTAGAGTGCGCACTCTATAACTGCCTCCTTGACGACCATAGCAACGCATGTTATTTGCTGAATTTCTTGAAAAGCCAAAATTATTTTAAGGAGGTACTATATGAAAATGGTAAAAGATATGAAAAAGCTGAAATATACCATAATAGCTGAAAGATATCACTACATTTTAAAAGTTGAATGGCGTTTCTAGCTGAAAGTAGGCTGAAGCAGTAAGCTGTCAAAAAGCAGCTGAAATGAGCAGAATTTCAGTGAATTACATTCATTTCCTATGGGAGAAAAAAAAGCTGAAAATTTGCAGAAAAAGCTGAATATTTTAAAAAGTTGAAGAGTTAAAACTACAAAAAGATATAGCCATCGATTCCAGAAGAAGCTGAATAGTTTAAAAGTTGAATGGTTGAAATCGGAGAAAAATTGTAGGAGGAGAAGCGAATCAAACTTTAAACAGTAAAAACGCATTAGGAAGAATAAACACTAAGAAGAAGAAGAAGAAGAAGAAGAAGAAGAACTAGAAAAATTTGCATTTCCTGCGAAAATGCACTGTGAATGCAGATAGCTGAATGATTGAGCAAAAGATGCAGAAGATCTTTGAAGAAGAGAAAAAATAGCTGAAAAGCATTGAAGAAGTTGAAAAAGTTGAAGAAGTTGAAAAAGTTGAAGAATTTGAAAGAGTTGAAGAATTTGAACATGAAAGAACAATAGCTGAATGATTAGAAGAAGAAAAAACTGAGGGTAAGGCACCAAACATTTCCTAACTCATTCTAAACACTGAATCATTTAACAAAGCAGAAGTAGAATTTCAAACTTGAATATACTGTAGCCATATGTGGGCCTGCATTTCTAGGGAGTATAAGGGGTTTCGCCCCCATTGAAAAGCATTGGATGTTTGACACCTCCTAGCTTGGAGATGCTTTACGTGACGTGGCCCAAATTTATAGTGGAGCATTCTGTATAAAGGAGGTAAAGACTCTGTAAAGCAGAAGTTTGTAGGACCTTCCTAGAGCTACTTCCGGTTAGCAACATGCTAACAGTTAGCCGCTAACAGGGTTGTGTTCAGTATCACCAGGTGAGTGTACTCTGTCAGTTTGGTCCAAATCCTGTACTGGGAAGTGCCTCAAAAAGGGTGCCAATACTTAATGTCACCAAAGGTCACCAAAGGTCATGAGTCAGATTGGCCTCCTTTAGCAACTCAGCCTCACCACATCTGGGCCCAGAACTCAACATTTGACCAAAATGGTCAGTAGCGCCATTTCCCACATGTGGGTGGTGCTGTATTGGCCAATTATGTCGTGTCTGGGCATCATGCCAGATCCTGTTGGAAGCAAAGGCCCAATAGGAAAGCATGTGAAATCCAAAATGGGACAGAAAAGTGACACATGGCTGAAAGTCACTTGAAAATTTAAAAATGTTAAGAGGAAGTGACTGTGCGAATTTCAGATTCCTACATTAATCACAGCCGCTGCAGCGGGCGTCGAAAGTTGCCATTGTATCCCAATGGAGCTTCTCCCTCTGGCCCTCAGAGTTCCGTCGTCATGGAAACTCACTCACACCTCTGCTGCAGGCCAGTCTACCGAAGTGCAGAGACTTTGCTCACAATAAGTCCCATTGGATTATAATGGAGAACTTTGCCCCGAACAACGCTCCATATCTCCTGATCCGTAAATGGTAGAGACGTAATTTTTTCTGCGTTTATTTCGTAACGGATAGGGGAAGAAGACAGGCTATCGGGTTTTGCTGGAAAAAGTTTAATAAAGGCGTGAAAAATTATGATATAAAGGTGATTTTTATGGACTTCCAGAAATCCTCTAAAAACGGTCCCGAACAAATCGCTGTAGCTGAAAAAGTATAAGAGATATCAAAATAATTCTTTCACTATGAGTATCAGCAGGCTTTTGAGGACTATGGTGCCCATTTTCATGTTTGTACAAAAATCGGTGTAGGCACAGCGACGATGTAAAAAAGTGGATGATGTGGGAAAATGCAGCTGAAAAGCGTTTTCAGGAATTTGCACATTCGCTACTCCCGAACAAATTGTTCCTGCGGTAAAACCGTAACAGTTATCCAAACAATTCCTTTTTTATGAGTGCCAGAAGGGTCGGGACATTCATGTGTGAAAGTCTCATGCTTGTACATGAAACGGTTTCGGAGTAGCGACGATGCGAAAACGTGTGATGTTTTCAATTTTCAGGCGTCATTTTTCAAAACCGCTCCATAGGAAATGAATGGGGGAGGTTTCGGGTTTGTGTCGCTCTGAGGTGATTTGCGAAAAATCTATAAATGCTACAGCAATGAGGGTTACATTTCCTGAATCCAGACAAAAATTCCTACGTTTTGATGTATAATTTATGTGGATAGGTTGAAAATTGAGTGACTGAGAAGAAGTTGTTCGGAGAAGAAGAATTTGTTGAATTTCTAGAGTGCGCACTCTATAACTGCCTCCTTGACGACCATAGCAACGCATGTTATTTGCTGAATTTCTTGAAAAGCCAAAATTATTTTAAGGAGGTACTATATGAAAATGGTAAAAGATATGAAAAAGCTGAAATATACTATAATAGCTGAAAGATATCACTACATTTTAAAAGTTGAATGGCGTTTCTAGCTGAAAGTAGGCTGAAGCAGTAAGCTGTCAAAAAGCAGCTGAAATGAGCAGAATTTCAGTGAATTACATTCATTTCCTATGGGAGAAAAAAAGCTGAAAATTTGCAGAAAAAGCTGAATATTTTAAAAAGTTGAAGAGTTAAAAGTACAAAAAGATATAGCCATCGATTCCAGAAGAAGCTGAATAGTTTAAAAGTTGAATGGTTGAAATCGGAGAAAAATTGTAGGAGGAGAAGCGAATCAAACTTTAAACAGTAAAAACGCATTAGGAAGAATAAACACTAAGAAGAAGAAGAAGAAGAAGAAGAAGAAGAATAAAGAATAAAGAGAAACAGGATCTCAAGAACTGTGAATGCCTACTGCATTCACAGTAATAAAGAATAAAGAGAAACAGGATCTCAAGAACTGTGAATGCATACTGCATTCACAGTAATAAAGAGAAACAGGATCTCAAGAACTGTGAATGCCTACTGCATTCACAGTAATAACTGTGAATGCCTACTGCATTCACAGTAATAACTGTGAATGCCTACTGCATTCACAGTAATGAAGGGCCGATCGGAATAAAAATGCGTCATGTAAATACGACGATCGGAATATTGTGATCAGATTAAGATCAATCGGAATAAAATTGTATTCCAAATGAGACGGGTGGTTTATGCTGATTGACAATCCGATCCACACTCATGTAAATGCTCATCAGGATCATGTTATTCTGAATGTGGGAAGCTGACCTGAGTACGCATGGCGCCCCACATCAATGTGACATAATTCTGCTTTGAGTGACGGAAATACATCGGGGACCAAAACTGGCTTAGCTCCCGATAAACCTTTCTATTAGAAACATTAAAAGAGCTCAAAACTAATATTTATTTGGTAACACTTCATCTGTAACTTGAAGCTGGTGCAAGTCCAGCCGGGTAACTTAAAAGACAAACGATCTGGTACACTACTGCTTTGTCTGCTATATTTTGTTGCTCAACAAAAGATAGAAATACTTCTTCTGTGGGTTATTTAAGGCAAATTTGATAACTGTGCATGCAGTGGTTGTAAAGCCAGGTAAATATAAACGCACACCATGATCAGATTGATTGTGTGCCAATATTAAATGATACAAAACAATATTTTGTTTTTTAATCTGAATACATTTCAATCCGATCGGGAAATTTTGTGCATGTAAACATAGCTAATAATCATCATCATCTTTGTCATTGCAATATTCATTCTAATGATAAGTGTCCTCTGATTTAAGCCATCCCTTAGGAGGCGGTGGGCTGCCACTGTGCAGGGACCGGGGAGCAATTAGGGGCTAAGGGTCTTGCTCAGGAATCCAGATGAGTGGCAGTTTGTGGGATAGGAACTGGGGAAAACTTGTGCCCTGCTCTAGCCACTTGCAATGGTGCCATCTTCTAACTTTGTGTGATGGATTAAACAGCTTAGATATTGTTTTATAACCTAACTCTGCCTTAAATATCTCCACATCTTTCTCCCTGGCCTGTCCGCTGTGTTCCTTGGTCTTCACGATGCTGTTTGTTCACCAATGTTCTCTAACAAACCTCTGAGGCCGTCACAAAACAGCCGAATTCATACTTGAAATAAATCACACACATACGGACCGTGTTTACTAATTAGGTGACTTCCAAGGGGGATTGGTTGCACTGGATTTTCTTTAGCTTTTCACATTAAAGATGGCTGGACCCAAAATATACACTGCGGCCTTTTCAGGTTTGCATTTGCAAAAAATGCAAATGCAAATGCGTGCATCATTTTCTTCATTTTTCTTCCACATTTTGTCAACGTATCACATAAAATACACTGAAATTTTTGGTTGTAAAGTAACAAATGTAGAATGTTCAAGGGGTATGAACACATTTTCAAGGCACTGTAATCCTAATCACTACTAAAGCAGTTTGACATACGTGTCTCTCCATGGCGTTCTTATCCAGCTCCAGGTCCTGTTTGGAGGATCTCTCCTGCATGAGCTCAGAGCGCAGCTGATCAATCTGGTCTCTGCTCCTGGACACTCGGTCCGTCAGCATCTCTGCGGAACTTTTCTCCTCCTCCAGCTCCAACTCCATACGCTTCAGCTTGTCCTGATGGACAGAAAAAAAACCAGCAAACTCTTCACAAACGCCTCCTTCATATGTACTCAACTTCTGTATCAACTTCCCGATTAAACAGTAAAATCAAAGAAAGGGAGCATCTTGCCTCCAGCAGGCGAATTTCACGCGTTTTCTCGTTGAGGCCGTTTTTGCTGGCCTCTATCTCTCCCTCTAGGTGGCGCAGTCTGTTGGTGAGAAGCTCCTTATCCAGCTGGTGGTTGTCTCTCTCCTCGCATGCAAGTTGAAGCTCTTTCTTCTGCCGCAACATCTAGTTAACGTAGCAGAAAAAGATACCATAACTCTTTATTATTTTGTGGTTTCTTGCACATTGCTTACATCTCAATAAATTCATTTGCTGCACAGTGGCACAGTGGGTAGCACTGTTGCCTTGCAGCAAAAAAAATCCAACCCTGGGTCTTTCTGCATAGAGTTTGCATGTTCTCCCTGTGCATGCGTGGGTTCTCTCCGGGTACTCCAGCTTCCTCCCACAGTCCAAAAACATGACTGTTAGGTTAATTGGCATCTCTAAATTGTCCTTAGGTATGAGTGTGTGCGTGAATGGTTGTTTGTCTCTGTGTTGCCCTGCGACAGACTGGTGACCTGTCCAGGGTGTACCCCGCCTCCCGCCCAGTGAACGCTGGAGATAGGCACCAGCAACCCACGCGACCCCATGAGGGATTAAGCGGTTCGGAAAATGGATGGATGGAAGAGTATAGCTTCAATACACACAAAGTGATATATCTGGAATGCATCGATGCAGCGTGGCATGGAGGGGATCAGCCTGAGGCTCTGCGACAGGTTGCTTTAGTAACGACTTTCAGCTTGTCGACATTGTTTCTCTACTTTCTCATCTTTTTGAAAAATATACTCCATACATTCTCTACAGGGTTTAAGTGAGCGTGCTAGCCAACCAAGGACAGCCATGGTCAGAAACCGGGAATTGGTGCTTTTTTTTTTTTTTTCCATACTACACGTTTTCCTTACACTCAACTTTCCAATAATATATCAATGGTTTGCTTATCAATGACTCTGCTGGAAAATGGTCAAGTGGTTGCGCGTGGGCCATAACAGAGCTGTATTTGAATGTCTGAAACTGTATTTTGGGTTTTAATAATCATCAGAATTAACTGAAATAAACCGTTAGCAAATATCACTTTGTGTAATGAAACTTTATAATATATCAGTTTTAACTGATTAATTTAGCTCAAAGTTATCACTTTGAGCTAAATTAATGATGTAGCTTAATATTTATTGGTATTCTACGTTACGGAGAGGTCCCTGTATAGCGACCATTCATCCCCAGTCAAAGCAAACTTCACCACTAAAGATTTTATAAATGACAACACTTAAAAACAGCTTATACTTCTTCCTCCAGTCGCCTTAAACTCAGTTGGTTTCGTTCCAGCTCAGATTTTGTGTCGACTCCTTGACGTTGGGCCTCCTGCACCTCCTTTCGTGTTCGCTCCCTTTGCTCCTCAAGCTGAACCTTGAGATCCTGGATCTCTGCTTTTGAGGTCACGTTCAGAGACTCGTACTGGGGGGACACATCAATGAAACGAGTCTATTTCACCATTTCCTTTTGAGAAGTTAGGATCAACTGTGAAAACAGCCCCTCTTACCTCTTTGCTGAGTTTCTCCATGGCTTTCTCCTGCTGCCGTTTGGTGTCCTCCAGCTGGCTGATGGTCTGTTTGAGTGTTTCTCTGTCCCGCTCGGTGTCCTCCAGACGCAGGCTGAGTTCACGGTGCTCCTGGCTCAGCCTGGAAGCTTTTCTCTTGGCCTCATCCAGCTCAGATCTGAGGCCTCTTACCTCGGTGTGCAGGGCGAGCTCTGCCTCGGAGCTTTCTGTAGCTGTGCTCTGCAGCTGAGCCTGGGGGAATCACAAATAAGTCATTCTTTCATATCTGCTACTTTTAGAGCATCCCTGAGAAGGATAACATTCAGAAAGACTCAGCATTACCTCTAATCGTGAGAGTTTGTCTTTGAGCCGGCTGTTAGCCGCCTCCTGGTCCCTCTGAGCGTCTTGGAGAGCAGTGACTTCCATCTGAGCTTTACAGAGACCTGTTTTAGTGGTTTCCCGCTCCTCTTCCGTTACAGAGAGTTTCCCTTTAAGCTGGCTCACTTCTCTTTGTGCCTCACTGAGCTTTTGCTCCAGTTCTGAGATGGTTGCTGGGCTGGGGAGCTATTTGGAGGAGGAGAAAGTGGAGACTGAGACATTTTGTAAGAGTAAAGTTAATATCTCTGAGAGTAAATCAAGAGTAAACCAACCTGCTTATTTTTCTCCTGTGCCTTTGCATAGTCGTCTTTGGCCTTCTGTAGCTGGTCCTTCAGCCTGTCGATCTCATACTTTAGCTCAGCCTCCTGGTTCTGGTGAGACTTTTTCAGGGAGATTGTTTCCATGACCTTCTTGTCATACTCCGTCCTCTGCTTCTCCAGCTCTAACCTGGTCTTCTGCAGATCAGCGCTGCACCGCTGGAACTCCTGAACACATTTATTTTTTTACAGTTTGATATTGACATCTTTTATAGGTCATTACACTGCAGGTCATATAAACTACTACATATACTAAATGTTGGCATGACTAATTAAATAACTTGATGTATTTATGATGCATCTGCAACTGTTGTTTTTGCAGGTTAGGATGGCAATACAACAAAAAGATAGGGGGAAAGTTTGAATTTATTGTGAATTTAGAGTTCTCCTTATCCTTTAGATCCATTTTAAACTGTAAAATACAAAAGCTGGCCACAAAAAGGAAGGGAGGAAGTCGCAAAGAAGCGAGAAAAGACGGACATGACAAAAAATGGGATAAGGAGAAAAGCCTGGAAATATATATATTTTCCCCAGACTCTTCATACCAGATTCTTTGGACTATATGTCATACTTTCTTTCGTAGTTTGGCTGATCCTGCGACTTACAGTCAGGTGTGACATATATCAAATATATAACATGTTTTGTTAATGGTAAATCATACTGACCAATATGAACCAAGGAGTAAACATTACCGTCTATAGCCACAAGAGTGCGCTCTAGGCTTGTGAAAACTATGTGCTGCTCCTGTACAACTTAAAAAATTATTAAAACAATAACTTATAGACAACAAAGACTAAACACGGTTTGTATGTTGTTTCGCTGTTTCAGTACGCATTCACGCAGCATTACGTGGAGCAGTTCAAAGGGGGAGCCCAGACCACAACAGAACCGCATCATTGGGCTGTCCGTGAAGCTAATACCAGCTAGCATTAGCTTATGTGTTTTCTATCTTGCTCTGAAACATCCGTGTCGTACCGTTAGCTTAGTACGTAGCACTGTTATTCTCACAGTTTGATTTCAGCTTAATTTTGACAACTTCCAGCATAACCGCCCAATACGAAGTGCGATGGCAAGAACTTTGCCAATAACTTTTGGAGTTGCTGGCTTGTTATATTAATTTCAACCTCCCAGGTATGTTCCATGTTATTCAGCGTGTTGTGGAAGCAAATATATAATCGAATAAGTTGCCTTACCAGAATAAATGTCAGTTTTTAGCCTTGGATTTTGTGAAATACTTTAAGTAAATGCGACATATAGTCAGGTGCGACTTATGTTGCTTTCTCCTTATGACACAGTGTTTTACTGATGCAACTTGTATTCTGGAGCGACTTATAGTCTGAAAAATAAGGTATTTACAAACTTAAGCAATGGAAAATACTGAAACCAAATAGTTTTCAAGACTTCTCCAGACTGCATAAGGAGCCTGTTTTAGGGACTAAAATGGAGATGATGAAATCAAAAGATTTTATGAAAACCTAAAAAGGTTTTGTAAGTATGCCGGTGTATTTACTGCACCTGGTTGAGCGCCTCTGACTGGCTGGGGTCTGCTGTCTGCGGCTTCATGGTGCCCATTTTCTCCTTAAGCTCCTTTAGCTCATCCTCAGATTCCTCTTTCTCCAGACGGGTTTGCAGAAGCCTGAACAATGTTCAGAAACAACCAATTACAAGACATCGTACGATGTACTGCTATTTTAAGATGCCATTTAATCACTGAATCAGCAGCTGCCGGATTGTACGGGTGAAAATCATGAATTTCATTTGCGTACATGTGCATACTGCTGCAAATAAATTCAGCAGTATGTGCTATCACAGGAACACTTGAGTATATTATGTTTTTCACTAAACACAAACAAATATAAGGCTACCCACACCACTCCTGTGTGTTGTAATGGTTTCTGCTGACATATAGAGGTCACAGATTTTAATGAACAACTTTAGGAAGCAATAAAAACTCCCCTCGTAAGAGAATAAATATGATCCATTGTTGGTGCTGGGTCATGGAGCTCATGATTAAGGGAAAGAATCCTGAATTGATTACGCTGTGTGTGGATAGTCTTACACAACGGTGAGAAAGCTGCTAGCACAGTTAGCTAAATCTAAAACTTCCTCACGTCTGTACACAAATGCTGTAAAATCAGTGACCCTCACTGTGTTTCATACTTGCTGGCTGGCTCTCTGACAGAGAGAGGAAGAAGCAGTGACCAGGAAGAATGAGAGAGAGAGAGGAAAACAGAAACACATCAGTAGAAATTTAATTGCAAAGAGAAAGCGTGGAAATATGGTGGTCAAATCCACATGGAGGTGAAGGGTCAAATACAGAAACCTCGTGAACAACCCCAGCTCTTGGTTGAACTCACTCTTGTTTGGCGCTTCGAAGCTCGTCTCTGGTAGCGTGAAACTGCTCCATCCAGTGGCCGCTCTCGTCTCTGCAATCCTCCAGCTGCTGCTGTAAGGTGCGAACCGACGCGTTCACACGCAGCCGCTCGGCTTCGATTCCCGCGTGAGACTTCAGCAGAAGGCAAAAGAAGCAGATTGCATGTAATGCTCAATATTTTCCTGCTCAAACTCAGAGGCGCAGCAAAAGGACGTTGACATGGACCGATATTATAGTCAATGCTTTATCCATTATAGTCAATGGACAATATTAAGTCAATACTTGATTTCAACAACTGAAGTACAGCTAATAGCAGTCGATAATCTATTCTTTTATGAGCTCCGTCTAGTTTAATACTTCCCATCACTCAGGAACAAAAAGAAAAACACTGGCAGGCTTCAAGAAAAATGTACATCATATGAACTTTTCCAGACTATGATTATTGTTTTTGTCTTTTTTGGGCAATTTTTCATATATCAACAAGATATTTATTGCAAGTTTTAAAAAAATGCTTAGACCACGGTGAGGCTTCGGTTATCACCATCCTTTATGAACCTTAAAAACCAATATAAGGGCACATTTTTCAGCCCACATAAAACTAGCAACAGTGAGCTCTCCACACCTGAGACACCTGCTCCATGCTGCTGCGGAGCTTCTCCATGTCCGCTCTGTACTGCTCTCGCAGCGCTTCGGTCTCTCGGTCGTGCGTTGCCACCTCGTCCTTTAGAGCGCCTTTCAACGCCGTGAGCTCCCTCTCTCTTTGTCTGAGTGTCTCCTCCACCTTCTGTTTCAGCTGGCAGACCTCCATCAGTTGTGCTTGACTGGATATCAGGTCCTGCAGACAGAGGGAATGTAAATGTAGTATGTACAGACGGGATTTTTCAGTACATGTGGCTTTTTACAAAAATCCCCTGAAAGTGTCTGTTGTACCGTCTTACTGCTGCTTTCTCTACGCAGCTCATCTTGAAGCTCCGCCAGGTGGTCCTCCATCTCCCTGACCCGGGTTTCTGCGTTCTCTCTGTCCATGCGCAGCTGAGTCAGCCTGCAACATAAACAAAGACCTGCTTATATCTGAGAAAGATTGATTCAATAGAAAAGAACAGACAGTTTTGTTTGTGGTGCAGATAAGTGACAGTAACTACTTGTTTCATTAAACCGTCTCAGTTGTGACTCACAGACAGAGGCATAAAGCCTTTCTTTATGTTTGAGTGTGCGTGCTCCTGTTCCCTCACTCTGACTGTGTTTCGTTTAACTCCTTCTTCTTCCGGTCCAGCATCTCCTGGAGCTGCAGATTTTCATCCAGGCAGGACTCGAGCTCAGCTTTCAGAGCGGCATCAGAACTGCTAGCGGAGTCCTGCACACGAGCAGACGTGATGAATAAATGACAGCGCTGAAACACGAGGCGTTAGGCGGCTCTGCCGGAGTAAACAACTTGCTTTTAAGAAAGGCTGCAGCAGCTTTGCTTTTACGCGGCAATCAATATGCATAAGAGCTTAAGTTATTAAGAGCCATTTGAACTTAGGACTTACTGAGCTACCTTAAACCAACGTATAAAGAGTCATTATAGAAGATGGATTTTTTTTGTGGGTATTTGTGTACATCTCTAACAAAGCCTGAAGGCTTTACGGATTAATCTGGGGATTAATCTGGAGCACACTCCCACAAAACCCCATTAGCCCTTCTGGACAGATTAGTTAAACAGCAGAAGAAACACTGGAAACTATTTCTTCCTATCAGTCAAACTGAATAGCAGGTGAACTCATGTCTCATGTCCAGGCAGCTTACAACAAGTGTTTATTTGTTGGACTGGACAAGAGCCATATAATTAGGCCAAAGTTGCTCTATGGGTGCCAACCCCCTTAATGGCACCCCTTCCCGATGAACAAACTGAACTGAGAAAGTCTTTACGTAATCCAAAACGCAAAAACTATTGTAAATCTTCTAAGCCGGCACCCATTTACAGGACTGCATCGGCACAGAACTGGTGAGATGTGTACACGCACTAGGGCTGCACGATATTAGGAAAAGTTGCGAATGAAAATATTAGTAAATGTTGCAATAGCGATACAGCTTGCGATAAATGCAGAACAAATTAAAGTGATAATGTCTTTCTTCTTTAGGATCATAGCAAACAGACCCCTGATTATGTTGTCTGTTCAGCTGCTAAAAAACAAAAAACATTCATTTACATCTCAAACACAAGGTTTTAATAAAAGGGTTGCTTCTGTCTGACTTATCATGTTTTGATAATGAAACAACTTAGTTGTTTAGCTTTGGTTTGTCATCAACTTTAGCACCTCTATCAGAATCAACTTTATTCAGAATCAGAATAAACTTCCCAAACTGTTTGTTTCATTAAAAATCAAAATGTCACCAAACATATTAGGGACACTAAGTAGCACTGAATGCAGGGTGCTTAAGCTAACACTTATTAAACTCTAGGTGATTCTTTGCAATACATATAATATGTTCCATGACATTGCGATGACGACAAATTAGAAATATGTTGTACAGCCCCAACATGCACAAAAATTGTTTTTTTCAGAATACATGGATGATCCAAAAGGAAACCTCTATATGATATTTTAAAACCAGCATTTCTCTGCTGAAGTTAATTGTGGTTTTTCTCTAATCCACAAACGGTGAAAAGTAAACATACAGGCTGCAATATGTTAATACGGTCCCACCAGTCTTTGCATAAATGTCCCTTTGCAAGATGCAGAGTAACCTTGTGCTCTCTGTAGCCATCGACCAGCTTCTGGCATAATCCTGGCTGACCACTCTTTATGGCTCTTTAACGCTCATTTAAATTCGTTGTTTTACTGGCAGGGAGCTTGATGCTGATCTGCTTTATCTATTTTAAGACAAACCCTGTTATGAGACCAATGTCCTGTTGGAACGCCTAAGTGCTCATGTTTCAACCATCTAGCTAATTATTTTAGCTGAAATTGAAAAAAACTTGCGGTTATCATAATAAATTAAATTTCAATAAAGGACCCCTCAGACTGATACTACCACCTCTACATTTAACAGCTGTCACAATTTTACTTCCACTCCAAGCTAAATTGTTCTCATTGTAGCCAAAAAGCTCAGTCTTTGTGTTATTGGACTATAGAACCTTTCTCAAGAATATTTTGGCTCGTTCATAGGGGCAGCTGGATTTTCCGGTCTCACTTAAATGTGCAGGTTTGCAGGGGCCATTATCCTCAGCCGGCACCATTCTTTATTTTTATGTTGATGTTAAACTGGCTTCACTGTGGGCTGTGATACTGGCGTTTTAGTATCTTCCTGTTTATCTTAGGCTTGTGATTTAGTTGTTTCTCCGAGCTGTTCTTCACCAACTTAATCAATTTCCTTCTAGCGGAGGATGCCAGTTCAGGCCGGATGTTCGAACATTGGACACCACTGGTTGTCAAAGCATCAAAGCTGGTTTTGGAAGGGCGCCGAGCTCAATTTTGTTGACAATGTGCACTTTAAAAGCCAGGTGTTTGTTGCAAGGAAACAAAGCTGCTTGAAAGAACTGAACCGGTTCTTTAAACATAAAGTTTTCAAACATCCAGCACTAATTACCCCACAAAAAGTGTGATTTATCTGCAACCTGTTAGATACATTTTCTCCGAATACTACCAGTAGTGCATGTATACAATTGGGTCTGTATGTATAAGAGTGGTTTAAAGAAAATCCACAATAAATCCTCCCTTATTCGCTCAGTTTTTGTACCCTTTAAATAGAGAGCGGCTCAAATAAAGCATTAAAAGCCCCAAATTAATGTGAAATCTAACACGCAGTCTTCCAACGAAACCGTAGCCCAGTGAGAGTATCAAACTTTGATTTGGTTCAGAGAAAGCTGGAAGAAACGGGACAATTATTACCTTGTGCCTGAAGGTCACAAGAGACCCCTGCCACCTCACATTTTTCTCTCTGCTCCACTTACCCTCCTTTCTTCGCGCAGGGCAGTCTGCAGTTGGGCCACCTTTGTCTCCAACTCCCTTTTTTCTCTTATCCACTCTTCCCGAAGGCTTTCCTTAGGCTGCTTAAAAAAAGAATCAAAAAGGAGACGGAGCTGTAAGCAGTCTATTGAACAGTAGGAATAATTGCTAAAAATAGTGTGTTTTAAAAAAAAAAAAAGAACCAACCGTTATGCTCTGAAACTTCTGAAAAACTGTTTTGACTTTGTTCCTGATGACAACATCACTCTCAGAAGAACTAACGGAAACAAAAAGGGACGAGTTAGCTGCGACGCTCTTTGACCGGTCTAATGTAATCTTTAGGTAGGCGGAGGTCTGTACCCCTGTCTCAGGATGTTGTACACAGTCATCATGACCTGCTCCTCCTCAAAGCTCATCTCAGCACACTGAACCTGGTCCAGCAAAAGGTCAGGGGTCACCTTAAGACATAGATCAGAAAACTACTCTCGCAATGTGGCATGCTTTGGTTTATTTATAGCTCACAGAAACATCTGCTGCTATGCAGGAGCAGAAAAATATAAAAAGCTGAGCACTCACTTTTGTGTCTGTCAGATCCACATGTCGAGGTTCCTCTGAGGCCCACTGATTGGCTGAGGGCCCAGGGACTCTGGAACCCAGAGTCTGGCCTTGTCCCAAGCTGCTGTGAGCTGAGGACGGAGGTGAAGTGTAAGGATTTGGGAGGAGAGGAGACGTAGTTCTGGGAAGCTGTTGTGTTGGTGCCAGTCCTCTCTGCTGGCTTCCAGTTGTCCCACCGTCAAACCTGTTAATCAGTCTGTTGACAGGACTCGGTCTCCGATACGGGGGAGGCTCGTTAGCTTGTTGCCGAGGTTGAGGGTATGAGTGATTGTTCCTAACTGAGTCCAATGACTTCTCAGACCCTACCTGGTGAGAACTAGCCCACGTATTGCTGTCAGAAACCCCTTCTCTACCGCTGACGCCCCAAACCTCCTCTCTGTCTCTCCTTACTCCAATCCCTCCATCCAGATTCCCATAGCTACCAGACTTCCCATCCCCAGGGGGTCTAGACAGCTGAAAATCCTCACTGCTGCCACCTCCATCATTATCTAGCAGTGAGCCGTGAGACTGAGCCCGACGGAGCGCCCCTGGCTGGCCTCCCCCTCCTCCTACATCTCCCTGCTCTGCTCCCACCTCTGGCTTCTCTTTCCTCCGGGGAAGGCTGCTGTAGCCAGAGGGGTAGCCAGTCCTGAGCTGGACCCCGTACGAGTCTCCCTTTTGTCCATCCTTCAGGACCACATACGGCATCCCGGCAATCCCCTGCACCCGGACTGCTACGCCATATTTGGACTGAGGTTTGGACTTTGGCTGGGACAGCGGCTGCCCTCCTCCAGCGTCACCGAGATCATTGATGAAGCGGATCTGGACGCCGTGGTCCACCGGGGTCCTCTGGGCAGAAGACTGCGTGCTCATGCTACAACAAGCAAAAGGAAAGACAGATTTGGTTAGAACAGGCACCACATGAGGCTGAAGATGAATAAAGAAATGGACTGTGATTGGACACTTATTTAGCTTGATCAGGCCTCATACAGGTGCTCTGCTTTATCCTTTCATGCTTCCAATCGCTGTTGTGGGAAAACGTGGACCGTGAAAGGCTGGCAACAGTTCTGGAAATCTTCAGTCTAAATTTAACATTTTCAAGGGAACTCACCCCGCTACTTTGCTAACGTCAGCCGTGCTAATTGCCAACATAAGACGCTAAAGACTATTTACAATTCTAATTCCATAATCATTCCGTCATCAGTTCAAAATAATAGTAAAACCTGCTTTACATCACCTGCTCTCTGACGTCATGATCTAAAAGATTAATGACTCTTGACTGAAGGAAAAAAAATATCCAGAAAGATGTTTTTCTATCTTCTTATATAAGTTAGTTCTTTAAAGAGAAACGAGGTCAAAGCTTGACAGAGATCAGAAATCTGTGACACATTTGTGATCAGTGAAGTCCTACATAGGGCTAAAGGTTTAAAAAAAAAATCTAAATGTTGTTAACTAAGAACATTTGCTTTCTTAAAATTATTTAAAGGGCCATCCCCACCAAAGACTTTCACCCTAACTAAGCACTTGTGTGCTAATTTACTGGAGGGCAATCATGTTTTGTAAACAGAGTCTGATGTCACGCTGTATTTGGGCCTTTAAAAAAATGCTGTTCATGCCCTTCTAATGCTGCAGAGCGCAGAAAGAAAGACGAAGCAAACCATAAAGGCGTGGGCGGGTAAAAATTCAACCATGACAAGAAGAATCAACACCTACAGCCGGTGAAGGAGGAAGTTTATTCCCATTTGTTTTTTAATGTCACACCGAGTAAAAGGACATTAGGAAATCTTCGTGCAGTTTGAGCCAATTATTAGGTGAAACGTTTGTGGAAAGTAGATATATTAACTAGTTAATAGCTTTTTAAAATTATAAAAAAAAAAAAACATTCAAAACACATGGACAACCTTATTTTTTTCTCCGTCTGAGACTTTACAGCTAGACTGAATCCATATAATTCTTTATACTGTGGATGAGTTTGGAAAAAAAACTAAACAGCATCTTATGTATTTCCCCCAATCAGACCCAATTAGTAGTTTAGCTGATTAACAAATGACTCAATCCATATTCCAAAAAGTTTGACATAAACCTATCCGAAGCGGCCGGGGAGCTAAATTGATGGTTACTTCTATAAGAATAAACCAGTAACATCAAATGATAAGCAGAAGAGTACCGGTAATTTCTATGTTTGATTAAGACCAAAACAAACCTGACGATGTCTTCCATGTCCGAGGTTTAGCTGCGTGATGTGCATATATTCTGTTCAGCAAAATTACCAAGATTTAAACACATTTACAGTTAAATGTCTAACCATCTAATGTAGTGACAAAGCGGACATTAAAGTCTGAGCAGATGTTGCGGAGAAAAAAAAACAAAACAAAAAAAAAAACTCAGTGTAAGGTAAATTAAAAACGAGTGTGTGCAAATGTTAAAGAACATGGAGTAAAAAAGAAAACTGAATAGTTTTACTGAGCTATAGAAGAATTGATCCCCTAACCACAAAAATGATCACAATGCTAATGTTTGAGCACCTCATTTAAAATGTAAGGGCGATAGAGAGTTTACATTTATATCAAAGATAGCTTTTTGCATTGCTTGTGGATAGACTACAAACTGTTGGAGAAATACATTTGATGAGGAGAGGATGCACACATTGTGTTGTGCTGAAAAGTAAAACATGTGAATGGTGGTTGTGAGAAACCGAGGAGGAGAAACATTTAGCCGGATGAAGGAAGAGAAATCGTCCAAAGAAACATGACGTGACACATGACTAGGGCTGGGCAATATGAATATGTGGTTGTAAATTTACTGGGGTTTAAATACTTTTTCAAGCTACTGTAACTGGATTAGTACAGTAACCCATTCGACAATGGGTACGTTGTATTGTTTCCAAATATTTTTGTGTCTGAGAGGCAGCGGCAGACGTCTAGCCAAGAAGTCTGAGCTGAATTAGTGATCCGTGTGGTTCCTCCATCTCAGCATCATAGCACAAATAGATAAATGATCAGATTTTACTTTCACATTCCTGATTCCTACTGTTGATACAAAACCAGCTGCTTTTCAGGAATTTAAAAGCCCCAAACGCTCAGCAAAAGAGTTCAGAAATAAAACTCTCGTTTCTTTTAAAAACAGGAACACAAACAGACACCTCTGGAAGGTAGAGAGAACGGACGAGTGGGCGAGATTTACTGACGCTGACAAGTGTCTGGTCCTTGACTGTTTGTGTGAACTTTGTTCCCGTTGCTCCCTATTAGTCATTAACCTGAGAGCACACACCCAGACAGGACTCTCCCCTTTGTGAGGAGCAACAAACTGCAAGTTTCTGTGCCTCGAATCATTTTTTTTATTTTTTACAACATTTGCCAGCCAGCACGCAGACAGGTGCCACATTTACTGTTTCCGATCAACACCCCAATGCCTTTTAGCTCAACTCAGTGGAAACAAACGCAGTCAACTAAGCATTCCAGCGATAAAGGCCCCGCGTCGGGATACAACGTGCGATCCGACGTTGCAGAGCTAGTTTATTATTGCGACAACGCAACCGCATGCAACACTCCCTAATAATCGCTCCAACTGTGCACCTTCCACCTCTCTTCATAGCTCAGAGGGTGAGAGACAGAAAGTGGGCAGGGAAAAAAAGAAAAAAAGAAAGGGAGGGTTGAGTTGAAAGACAGAAAACAGTCCACTTTTCTTCTCTTATCTGCGCTTCATGCGATAAAATCCAGTCAAGCTGTTACTGCGAGGCAGCAAGCAACCCTCCCCTTCACACAGAGGGACTGACTGCGGAAATGTAACCCTGCTTTGTGCCGTAACATCGATTCAGCCTTTAAACAAAGATCATTTTGTCCAACAGAGACTGACTTTTCTTTCAACAAAAGCAAAGTTTCCTCCCACAAAGAAGCGAGCCAATAGGGAAAGCCTCTTGGCTAAATTAAAGAGGAGGAACAGGTGAAGGGGACGCCTGTGCCGTCAATAAAAAGACGACACGAACAGGTTCCAAGGAAATTAGAGGTGCGTAGGAATGACCTGTAGGTGGATACAGTTGGCAGGTTTGTAGCGTTTTTTTTTGTTTTGTTTTTTCCATCCTTCCAAACCGTAGGAAGCGCCGTGTCAAAAGAAATATGTGCAGCCATGCATGAATTCTGCTGCCGTGCGAGGCTTGCACGGCGCTCCGGCATACCTGTCCGACATCGTTTCACACAAGTATCACGTAAAGGAGACAACAGTATATATATATTGACGGAAGTAGCATCGACTTACAGGAATGCGGAGTTGGAGCTGAAGCCGTTTTTCCGGTCCAAATATTTGCTCCCCTGCATTTTTTCCCAAGAGTTTCACTTTTTATATGTGTCAAAGGAAGAATGCGACGCCAGTTCATGGGGATAGGGGGGGACTTGGCCCATTGTCCGTCTGATGTGGGGCGGAAAACAAGGACAGTGATTTGGAGAACGCAAAGACCTGTCCCACTTCCCTCCCCGATCTAACTTCAAAAAGAGGCCTTTAATAACTTTCCTATCCCCTAACTCCACGTTTTAGAGTCTTGTGTCTCTATCTCTTTAATGAAATCACAGAAAAACTGATCACCGTCTGTTGCTTCAAAAACGCTGTCTGTGCACCTAAGAAACTGAACCGCCATCAATCCTTTGATCCGTCTTCTTAGCTTTAAATATTAAAACCATCAGGCTGATTACTTGAGTTTGCCTTTTTGGAGACAAACCATCAAATATTTCATAAAGCATTTAAAGAAAACATTCTAGTTGATTGATGGGCCAATCAACTGGCAGGTAGCTGAAGTCATTCATTTGTTTTCTTGAACAGCTCTGGCTGGTGACAGGTCAAAGAATAATAAATAAAAGTTTTTTTTGTTTGTTTCCTTGCCCTACTCATTAAAGTCAACAGAACTGGGGGGAAAAAAAGCAGCTTCATTTCTGTTCATCCTGTAAGTATTATCTTGTGGCTTCTCTTCGGACAATAATCTAGTTGATGCGTAGAAATTTTAAAGATTTTAAAACAGAGTGTTACATAAGTAAACAGATACTATTAACTTAATAGAAGTATACATTGATGTCTATTCTTCCCAAGATTCTGCGTATATGTTTTGCTATTATTGAACAACTCATCTTTAACCAATAAGATATCAACATTATAGTGTGTTTCTTTTCTGCCATACCGTTCTTTAAATATCCTCCATCAGTCACTAATAACATCTCATGGTTTAATCTTTAAAGATCCCAGAATCCTCCTGCAGGTACGTTTTTTCCCCCAGGTTTGCTCGCCCAGCTTTTGCGAGTCATTACCCTGCAGTTATGCTGATGGCTTCTCTGCCTCTGACTCCAAATGTAATTCTTAGACAGCGAACTGACTTTGGGGCCACCCTGCTGTTAAGATCCCAGAAGGAATGGAAAATAGAATTAGGAGAAGGCCGCCAACAAGGAGAGACTGAGCAGAGAATCGGATCCCGCTGAGACACACGCTCAGGACATGGTTTCTCTGGTCGGGTCTGGTAAAACCAAACAAAATAAAAACAAGGAAGCTTCCTTTTCGTCTATATTCCCTTCTGTCATGTTTTGTACACGACAGAAGTTTTGTACATGTGCCTAGGTTTCGTCATCAGGGTCATCCCAGCTGAACAACATGTGGCACGACCAGAGGAAAATCTTTGAACTTTCGAATTTAAGTGTTAGCTTGTATCATGCAACAGGTCACACATGTATGTTTGCTGCAGAATCATTTTGTGTTTGTCTACCCCTCCCATTTCTTTTTTTTTTTTCCTCATCTTTTTTTACATAGTCTCTCTTTTAGGGTGGGTACTATTAGGGTCTTCCTGATAAGGATTTTTTTTCCATCCCGAAACCAAGAAGTGGTCATTAAGGATTAGGTATTTGGAGTAACAAAATAGGGTTACTCATCCATTCATCCATCTTCTACGTCCATGTTCATGGGGTGTGTGTGGGGTTGTGAGCAGCTTATAATACAGACTTTTTTGGAAAAGAATACATAAATAGGAAGTGATGATTAAAAAATAAATAAATAACTACAATAATGCAACCACATGCCTGGTTAGGGAACATCAAGGGCACAGCTGGAATAATATTACGGGGACTACGGCCCACAATAGGAATATTCATCAGTTTGAAGCTGATCATGTAAAATAAGGCCTTGGTTGGGAGATCCCTATCCAACGATACAAATATTGATCAGTAATTAAAACAGAAGGAAAAAGGTACAGCTGACAGGTTGCCTCAGTCTAATGTTATTCATATTTAAATACCTATTTAAATAAATAAAGACTGAACTTTCTCAGAGTCATTTTCCTTTTTTCTTCTGAGCAGAACGTCATCGGCTGGTTGGAAGTAACAGAACGAAAGTTACGACTGTAACTACGGTTCTATGAATCCCGGATGACCGCCAGAGGCGGTGCTTAAAGCACTGAATGATCACTCTTGCGCATGCACAGGTCGAGAATCTTATACCAACATAGTCACGTGTGACCCCCGGTGACTCCGGAGCCCATATAGTCACGTGACAGCGACAGCTCAGTCCCTTAATCTTCTCGCGAACAACACGATGATTCCGAGGGACCGAGCGCTCTGGCGGTCATCCGGGATTCATAGAACCGTAGTTACAGTCGTAACTTTCGTTCTATTTCATCCCTACTGACCGCCAGAGGCGGTGCTTAAAGCACTGGATGACGATTATCAACAGAGTCCTGAGGAATCACACATGGAAAAGAGAGGACCCCAGAAAAAAAAAAAAACATGCCCACCTCACTGGGATGATGGTGGTCCTTGGGATAGGATCGCCTCCATTGGGTGAAGGGCAGCCAGGTTAACCCTGTAAAACCTAGCAAAGGTATTTGGGGATGACCAAGAGGCTGCTGCACAAATAGCCTCCAGAGAAACCCCAGTCATGGCGGCCCATGACACACTAATGCTCCTGGTGGAATGGCATCGTACACCAGCAGGGGGCTGGCGGCCCTGTAGAACGTAAGCTTGTTCTACCACGTCCACAATCCAACGTGCCAGACGCTGTTTAGAAAGGGCCTGCCCCTTGCGGGGCCCAGCATAGCAAACAAACAGACTATTAGACTGCCGGAGGGAAGCTGTGAGTCTGACATATGCCTCTAGTGCCCGAACAGGGCAGAGAGGCTCATCGGCCCCACCTGCATCAAGGCGAGCAAGCTGGAGGGGCACAGCATGGCTCGCAGTAGAGGCCACTTTGGGAAGAAAAGCAGCGTCAGGCCAGAGTGTGACGCCAGAACCAGCCGGGTTCCAGCGGCAACAGGACTCATGAACAGACAACGCATGGAGCTCACCCACCCGTTTTGCCGAAGCCATGGCGAGGAGAAAAGCTGTCTTTTTTGACACGCACTCAAGACTCGCCTCCGCCAATGGTTCAAATGGAGGAGATCGCAGGGCGGCGAGGACAAGGGAGAGGTCCCACACGGGCACAACAGGGCGTGTGGGAGGGCGCAAGCGACGGGCGCCTCTCAGAAACAAAGAAATATCTTTGTTACGGCCAACCGTTTCCCCACTCATCCCTGAATGCCAGCAAGAGATGGCAGCAACATAAACTTTCAGAGTGGAAGGAGACCGACCTTGGGAGAGCAGTCCTTGAAGGAAGGTCAAAATAACAGAAACAGGGCAGTGCACCGGGTCCTCGTGTCTTGCCCGACACCAGCTGCTAAAAACTTTCCACTTATGAGTGTACACCAGTCGTGTGGAAGGGGCCCTGGCATTAGTCATTGTATGCCCGATGTCTCCGTCATACTCAGAGAAGGACACGCCGGGCCCTGTAGCGGCCAAACCCAGAGATGGAGGCGACTGGGGTTGGGATGCAGGATCTGACCACCCAGTTGTGACAGGAGGTCCTTCCTGCGGGGAAGAGGCATCGGAGAGCTGCAACAGAGCCTGTGCAGCAGTGGAAACCAGGTCCTCCCCGGCCACCGGGGGGCTACCAGAACGACCTGATGCCCTTCCTGAAGGACCCTCAGGAGTGTTGGGCCTATCAGGGGAAGTGGCGGAAACGCATAGAGCAGCACCCTGGGCCAGTCGTGTGCCAGCGCATCCTGACCCAGGGGACTGGCACTGTCTGCCAGGGAGAACCACAGGGGGCAATGTGTTGTCTCCTTGGATGCGAACAGATCTACAGCCGCCCTTCCATACCTCTGCCAAATGATCTCCACTACCTCCGGATGGAGCCTCCACTCCCCCGGTGGTGGGCGTCCCCGAGAGAGAATATCGGCCGGAACATTCTGGACCCCTGGAATGTGGGCTGCTCTGAGGCTGGTGAAAAGAGGGGCCGCCCAAGTCAAGAGCTTCTGGGTCAGCCTCAGCAGGGCTATCGACCGTGTTCCCCCCTGATGGTTGATATGAAACACCACCGAAGTATTGTCCGACCGCACCAGGACATGCCTGTGGCGCAGGCCTGGGAGGAAGTGTTGCAACGCCCGCCGCACAGCCTCTAGCTCCAGGACGTTGATGTGCTGCCGCTTTTCCTGCGGAGACCATGTCCCTCGGGCAATCTGCCGCTGCCACGACGCCCCCCACCCTGTGGTGGATGCGTCGGTAGAGACGACCTCCCGTCGAGACGGCAGAGAGCCCAGTGGAACCCCCCGGGTCATAAATGCTGCATCCCGCCACTGAGCCAGTGACGCGAGGCAATAAGAGGACACCCGCAGCCTTTTGCGGCGGTGCGGCGTAAGAGAAGGGTCCAGCCTCTGGCTGTTGAGCCACATTTGCAGTGGTCGCAGAGACAGCAGCCCCAGGGGTGTTACCGCAGCAGCCGCAGTCAGCATGCCCAATAGACGAAGATAGAGAATAAAGGGGGGTGCATGGCCGGGCAGAAAAGCGGGCAGCATCTGCAGAATGCTCTCGACACGCTGAGGCGATGGTCGAGCAGTCATGGTTAAGGAGTCCATCGTGATGCCGAGAAACGTGACCACCTGAGATGGAACCAAGTTGCTCTTCTGCCAGTTCACATGAAGACCCAACCGCGCTATATGATCGAGCAGCCTGCGTGTGTCTGCAGCGGCTTGAGCTTCTGTGGGCGCACAGATGAGCCAGTCGTCCAAGTAGGGCAGGATCTTCAGCCCCTTGGCCTGCAGAGGACACAGGGCCGCAGCTACGCACCGCGTGAACACACGTGGGGACAGGGAGAGGCCGAACGGAAGGACTCTGAACTGAAAATGCTTGCCCTGAAACGCAAAGCGGAGGAACTGCTGATGATGCGGTGCAATCGGGACATGAAAGTATGCGTCCTTCAAGTCGACCAAGGTGAACCAGTCGCCTGGGGAGACTGCCTGAAGCACATCCCTGACGCTCAACATGTGGAAGGGGATAGCCTTCAAGAAAACATTCAGACCTCTCAGGTCCAAAATTGGGCGGAGTCCGCCAGTCTTTTTTGGGACTAAAAAATATTTTGAGTAAAAGCCCCCTGGATCCTGCAGGGGGTCGACAGGCAATATAGCACCCTTGGCCAGCAAGGCGCCTATCTCTTGGCTCAGAGTCTGAGCCATTTCCAGGCCGTGAATCACCGTCATCCTGACTCGACCAGGAACTGGGGGGCGGCGGCGGAACTGTAGCGCATAACCCCGGGTAATTGTAGACACCACCCACGGATCGGGAACGAGAGCGGCCCAACAGCTGAGCTGGTCCGGGGTAAAGTGTCCCACCGCCAGCTCGGTGATGTCATTTCCGAGACCCCCTGCCCTTAAGAGGGCGGGAGGGCCGCCGAGGAAACTGTCCGGGTCGGGAAGCGACCCGAGCAGGTCCTGCAGTAGGCGCTGCAGTAGGTGCCGCAGCAGGTCGCGGCGGCCCCATGGGGGCTGTAGTCCGAGCAACATATGTGCGTGAAAGAGATGCCGAGGCACCCGCAGCAGGATGCCGCGATGGTCTGCGATGAAGGCCAGCCAACTGCTGCTTGGTACGGGAAGCCTGGGCCGACCGCTCCAAGGCTGCAAGTGCAGCAGAGCCAAACAACTCCCCCGGAACCACTGGAAGGCTCATCAGGGTCCGTCTACAGGCTTCAGTCAAAGGAGACTGAGCCAGCCACACTTGACGGCGTGCCTGAACCAGGGTGGACAGGACACGGCCGATTTCCCTTGACAAAAGGGCAAAGGCATGAAGCGATGCGTCCAACAGCCCCCGAGTGGGCGCGTCAATTGCAAAGCCTTCCAAGGAGGCTGAGAGACCTAGTAACAAATGAGACAACGAGTTACCAAGCCGCCCTAAACGAGACCCCGCATCATAGGCCCTGCACAGCAGGTCATCAGTCACCCGGCACTGAGGACGAGGACACCTGGCGTCAGTTCTCAAAGCCTCATCTGGCGCCACAATGAGGGATGCTATTGCGGGCTCAACAGAAGGCATATGGCCCAAGCCAAACTTGGGTGCATCTTGCATGGCCGCCAGAACCCTGCCATCAGAGGTCGGCCGTGAGAAGACCTTAGTGTCTGCCCAACAGGTATGAACCTCCTTAACATATTCGGCTGATGGGGGAACCATAAAGGACGACCTAGCAGGAGGACGTCGAAAGAACGCACTGGAAGTCACAGGTTGGTTCTGCGGAGCATCCAGCTGCAACCGGGCAAAAGCAGTTTTTAACGCACCCACTATAGAATCGTCCTCTTCCGACCGAGAATCGGAAGAGATATGCGAACCGGCATCCGACAGATGCGAGCCCGAGTCAAGCGGATCCTGAAAATCAGTACCCGATGCTGCTAGGGAAATAGCATCGTCCTCCAAGGCAGAGAGTCCTGAACCCATGCTCTGCACTGGGTCAGGGTCTTCAACCAAGCCCACACCACGTCCGTCCCTGAGGGACTCCAGCAGCGCTTTCATCTCCTTCAACTCAGAAGTAAGATGAGCCACCTGCCCAGATAAGCCCTCGGAATCCGTAGGGCTTCTCTTGGTCCTCTTCCGGGGGGGCCCCGCAGCCTCAGGAACCGTACGCTTCCTAGGCTGGCCGGTGCCCTGACAGTCAGCTAAGCGAGCATTACGCAGGGACAAGGGAAGAACAGAACAATTAGGGCAGGCCGCTTCAGTCAAGGCCTCCCTCAGGTGATCCGGTCCCAAACAAGAGGGACAGAGGTCATGCCCATCCTCTAACTGGAGAGGGGCCAAACAAGCTCTGCAGCACGGCACGTCCAACATCATGTGCTCGCAGGACTAGGTCAGGTCGAGCTGAAAACGCTACTCTTGACACTAGCAGACGAGCAAATAGGCCAGGAAACCCGGTCGAGCAGAACACGCCACCAGGGGTTCCCCAGCAGTGGAAAAGCTGCAAAGAGCACTGTGAGGGAAGCCGAACACGGCTGCTCACAATGAGAAGGCGAGCCCGAAAACGGCCGCAATTAACTTAATAGGCAAGCTCGGGAACGGCTGCCCGGTAAATGAAGGAGGCAAGCTCGGGAACGGCTGCCCGGTAAATGAAGGAGGCAAGCTCGGGAACGGCTGCCCGGTAATAAAGGAGGCAAGCTCGGGAACGGCTGCCCGATAAATGAAGGAGGCAAGCCCGAAAACGGCTGCCCGGTAAATGAAGGAGGCAAGCTCGGGAACGGCTGCCCGGTAAACAAAGGAGGCAAGCCCGAAAACGGCTGCACGGTAAACGAAGGAGGCAAGCCCGAAAACGGCTGCACGGTAAACGGAGGAGGCAAGCCCGAAAACGGCTGCGCGGTAAATGAAGGAGGCAAGCCCGGGAACGGCTGCCCGGTAAATGAATGAGGCAAGCCCGAAAACGGCTGCACGGTAATGAGACGCAAGCTCAATCAGTATATGTAGCCAACACGGCTGCAATTTGCCAAGATAAAGGCAAGCCGCAAGAACGGCTGTAGAGTAAATAAGAAACGCACGCCCGAAAGCGGGAGCGATTAACAAAATACGCACCAACCAAAAACCAAACGGCAAGCAACAGGTTGATCGGAGTCGCCAAAAAGGCAAAGGGAAATCGACGCAGGGAGCGAACGCGTCCCGCTTCCCGTCGAATAAAGGAAAAACAACTTACCAATCGAAGAAAGAGTTGTAATAAGAATAGCTTGCGCAGCCTCTGGAGGGCGAGAAAATCCTCGCAGCCCCGACCGTAGTCTCGAGGCTACCAGCGACAAGCAACAATCAGTGACTTACCACCTGCACAACCTGCATGCGAGAAGATTGAAAGGGACTGAGCTGTCGCTGTCACGTGACTATATGGGCTCCGGAGTCACCGGGGGTCACACGTGACTATGTTGGTATAAGATTCTCGACCTGTGCATGCGCAAGAGTGATCATTCAGTGCTTTAAGCACCGCCTCTGGCGGTCAGTAGGGATGAAATAGAACTCCTCCTCTGCGCCGAGCGGACAGTTATCCACTTGCTCCACAGGGATATTCTCCTTCTCAATTACACCCTTAACATAAAACCAGACCCTTGTCCTCTCTCCAGACTAGTTACCACTCCTCTTTCATGCGCACACAAATGTCCATTTATTCCTCTTTTCACATCCAAAGTAGCTCATTGGCATGACAAAGCCAGACCTCAGTGTCACCAAACAGTACACAAATGACACCATATTAGAAGCACATAAGTGTGGCCCTCCCTTCCTTCACATTCCTGACACTTGTGCCTCTGTCCCACTCACCTAATAAAACCCAAGAGGCGGATTTCTGGGATTCTTACGTCACCCTCGTGGGCATCGACTGCTCGCAGTGTTAAAGCAGTTTGATCCGTGCCAAACTATTAGAAGATGAAACCGCGTCAGGAGCTCGGCAGGTGGAGAGGTGTTATTAGTGGAACGCGTGACACAATCCATGAGCCCTTCCCTACCTCTGCACTATAATCTGCTGAGATTTATGTCATTAGTTTCATCTGAGCTGCTTTTATTTAATAACTGGAGAGCGAGAACAGTTTTTCTATGCGATTTTTGGCCTCATTTAGTGACAAAATGCGACTAAAACAACAGTCAATTGTATACTCGCCACTGTATTAAATACAACTAAATAATGAAACCAAATTATTTTCAGACTGCCTAGTTCAACGGATCCTAAAAAGTACCTCCATGACCATTTGCGGATGGTTTTACTATAGTATTTTTGCCTTTTTTTAATGAAATCTAACTAGAACTCTTGTCATTTCCATACCTGCTGGTTTTAAAAATGATACAAAAAGAGATGAAATCAAACCATCACCACAATAGGTGAGCACATTCCAAATCAACACACCCTAAAGATCAGCTGTGACAGTTTAACTGTTGCCGTCCTGTTGCATTCATGACAAAACGCGATTTAAGCTCCAACCAGTTGTATGTGGGCCACTTTTCTTAAAGGGAAATAAAATAATTAACTCATATTATTGTCCCAAAATACCACAATGTATGGATTTGCGCATCCTAAATGTCTAAACTGAGCTAAGAAAGTTTTGTTATTGTAAACTGGTTTTATTAAATGGTATAATGGTTATGGTAAATGGTAATATAGAACAGATTACTGGATCAATGTGTGCTTCTGTGCTTTTTTATCTGTCTTGTTGTGTCTCTGCTCTGTCTTCTGTAACCCCCAGTCGGTCGAGGCAGATCACCGTTCATACTGAGCCTGGTTCTGCTGGAGGTTTTTCCTTCCCGTTAATGGGAAGTTTTTCTTTCCACTGTCGCTTCATGCTTGCTCAGTATGAGGGATTGCAGCAAAGCCCTGGACAATGCAGACGACTCTCCCTGTAGCTCTACGCTTCTCCAGGAGTGAATGCTGCTTGTCGGGACTTTGATGCAATCAACTGGTTTCCTTATATAGGAACTTTTTGACCAATCTGTATAATCTGACCCAATCTGTATAATATGACTGAATTTGACTTTGTAAAGTGCCTTGAGATGACATGTTTCATGAATTGGCGCTATATAAATAAAATTGAATTGAATTGAATTATAATAAGAACAAAATACCAGTCAGTAACGTTTCAGTGGCATTTGATCATTAAATAAAACCAATAGAAAACTGTAAAACCACTTGAAAATTGTCCCTGGATGATCATTAGGATCGATTACCACCAAGTTATATATCGCTTTCGTTTTAAACAGTTGCCAGTGTAGAACTGATGCGTTATAATCAGGTTCCATCATTAAACAAAATAATGTCCCACAAACCACCTGCAGAGCAAGCATGTGATCTGACCTTTTTAGAGCTTTTTCAGAATATATTATGTAGTTTACAACACGTAATTAAAGGCACCTTCAAGTATTTGCAGTTTCTATGATCATAAAATGCAGCCAGATGCACAATCAATCATTTAAATAAGCCAAAGTGTAGCGGTGTGAGACCACAGTATTAAACTCTGCATCAAGTGTTGTTGACTCATAGCGTTTTTTTTTTTTAAACAAATTTGTAAGCACTATTTTCCCCTCCAATCGGTTTTAACATTTCTAGACATAATTGGCTTTTTACTGTTGTCACTTGGGCTATTTAGCTTGATTATTTTGAGACCCAGCTCTTGTTGATTTGCGGCCCCTAGGGTGTTCCCGACCCTAACTTTGAGAACCGCAAAGGTGTGCAGGCGCTGTTAGTTCCATAATTGCTATGTTTGTATAAACAACATAAAATGACACCCTACTCTAGATTATATATATATATATATATATATATATATATATATATATATATATATATATATATATATATATATACACACACACACATATATACATATATACACATACAAACATTTAGTCATTTATGATCAATCCTGAGGTGGTTGCTTCTCATCACAGAATTAAACAGTTAAAAGGTAAAGTTCCCAAATTAATTAACTTTTTTTTCTATAGCTAACAAGATGAACTTGCAAGTAAACAAAACATAGCATAATTTTAACCCACTGTACATGAATTCGCTAAAATAGAGAAACAGGTACCAAAGGGCAACAGCAACTCCGCGATAAAGCGTCTAACTCTCGGGAAATCACACCAACCGTCCGTTCTGAGCCGTCAGCCGCTTCGAGAAGATCCAGTTCCGACCGAAACTTACCTCTCTTCCTTTAAAGTATCTCCTCAGCCTCTCTTCTTGTGCTTCGTGTCGTCTTGTCACCGAAGATACCTTAAATATCTTCCCAGACATCCGTCAAAGTCAACACAAAAAGTGTGTGTAAAGCCAGCTCCTCTGTAAACCACCACAGCAACAAGTTCATTACGCTGCTGCTGCTTGGAACTGCAACCTGTTACCTTTTTCCTCGGGATACAAACGCACCGCCCACTCCCATCAAATAGAGCTCTCTGATTGGTCCGATCCTATGGCGTGGGTGGGATTTGATGTGCAGCCATCTTTCCCATTGGTAAATCCCTACGTCACTTACCAAGTTTGCTCCAAGCAATTTAGACACATTTAATGTTCTAATTAAATATTGAAATATGACCATAAGTGAAACCGAAATGTAAAATATATTTTTAAACCGAACTAAGAGAGGTTTAAGATCAGTGAGTGTCAAGGTGGACACTATTTAGTTTATGCATGTTCAAATCTATCAAATCTGTCCACGAGATGGCGCAAATATTCTCAAATAGGCACCACTGTCTCATTACAACAGATTGGACTTCCAACAAAGCTTAAGATGTACAGTTGTTGAAGAAAACCTGAAGCTTGAAGAAAATAAATAAATAAAAGCTACAGATTTTTAGCTGCAACACAAAACCCGTCCCACTAGCCAATTGAGGAGATCTATATTTGAAAACACGCATCCACAGGAGGGGCTATAAATGGACAGTATGTGAAATAACTTCCCAATATACTTATATGCATGTTACCTGCTACTTGATACAGTTTCACATCTGCTTCCATTAAAAGTTAGGAATTTCCTGTGTATGACCCTAACCCAGTGCTAGTGAACATTGGATAACTAAACTTGCAGGTGCATCTAATTAAAGTAGGATATCAATTAAAAGTGAATTTGTTTCAGTAATTTAAATTACAAAGTGAAGCTCAAACATAATATAGTCACATTACTTTTAAAGTGATAGATTCCAAGTGTTAAACAAATATCAAGTTTTCATATGAATGCTGAGAACAATTTGTGGAAAGTTTAGTGAAAGGAAAATATGTGGAAAAGAAAAGTTCAGAAGCAACAGTCTTAAGAGAATTGTGAGGGATAGCACATTCAAAAGTTTGGGGGTTGAGTCACAAGGTGTGTACTTTGGCTGGTATCAGTGCTTCAATGGCCACCACACACAGAGGTGTCCATGACATGGACTACAATTCCTGCATGTTTTTCAATCAGCGATTCCTGAACCACAATGTTAGAAGTATCTTACCTGGGTTTAGAAGAAAAAGGGTCGGGGAGGGTTACCAGTGGTCCACAGTCCTTGTAATTTGTATCATTTGTTCAAAGTCACCGTTTTTCAAGATTGTCCATTATGATCTTCATTTGCGAAGCATCCTTCTTTGCACATTCATCTCTAAGTCCAAGAACACACCCCAGAACAGAGTCCTTCCTGTTTATCAACTTGTTCATCTTTTTCAAATCACTAAAACTGATGCTGCTAACCCAGCAGATGGCTGGAGATGGGTTTGCACCCCTCCACAACAACGCCCTCAACAAGTGACATCAAGGTACAGCCTATCTCTCCATAAACTCTGCTCATCTCCCATGATGGTAATAGTGTTTGACATATTCTCTATTCACCTGAAATCTACAATAATCTCTTTTGTGTTGTTTACATCCAAGATTAGACGATCATTATCACACTGAGCCACAAAGCAGTCAACCAGCCCTCTGCACTCTTCCCCACTTGTCCATCTCTGATACACTCAGCAACAGCAGAATTTCAGGTGATGATTGAACTCTGTACTGTACTGAAAGTCCAAAGTGTACAGACGCCATCTGGACCTGCTGTCTTATTGCTGTTCAGTCTCTCCAGTTGTCTCTACCTGACCGCTAGAGACGATCAAGATGGAGAGGGAGGCAAAATGAACACAAGTCTTGATGTAGACACACCAGGATCCATAATCAAAATGTAACATGCCGTTTTGGAGATTTAGTTCAAGCACGTACCCCAAATTAATTTCCAAAATTATTTGCAAGTGTATCTCTAAATTGTTACCTTCACAATCGATTTGTTTGCAAACACTCATAAGTTATCATTATTTTATTTATTTACTTTTATTTTTATTTATTTTTGAACAAAAAAAAACAATATTGTGCAACCTGACTTTGGGGACAAATTCTATCACACATCCCCAGGAGAGTTTGACTCCCACACCGCCCATTCCATACAGCTCCTCCCCACGACACAGCAATTTCCTTCTTCATCTCATCACTTCGCTTGAGCTGCTGACTGAACGCACTCGCATCTCACGGTCTGGGAATGGGATCTTCACTAGGTTCAAAGAAGAACTTCCAATTCTTTCGGGTTTACGCTCTGCAGAAACTGCTTTTCAAACTTCAGGGATAGTTGTTGCTGCAGGTGCAAGGTGACCACAGCGCAGCCTCTGAAGAGAAAACCTCACCAAGACGCACCGGGGCTTAGGTATCCAGCGCAAGAAACCATCACGTTATGAAAAGTTTCGCTCGGTACAGCTGGATTCTTTAGACATAGCTGCATAAAGTCAGCTCAACGAAGAAGTAAGCGAAATAAGCGTGCGTAAAAGTTGGAGCTGTTACGCACGGGTGAAGGTTGGTCTGAGGACGCATCTATCTGCAAGAAAAAGTTCAAGAACACGGATTTATTGGAGTTTAAACCATAGGAGAAGAGTTAAATTTGCAGTCATGGCAAAATGGTTCCGAGATTTTCCTATCAACCTGAAAAACGGAACGGAGAGGGTCCGCTCGGCCTCTGAGTCTGGTTCCCAGACTAGACCCAAACCTACATTTTCACGGGACAGTCTGAAGGGTAATCCACGGAAAGACGGAGGGGTGGGGAGCCTGTTAGCTGGCAGAAACAGGAAAAACTCTGCCACAGAGCTGGGTCGCAACAATGCCGGCTATGGAGGGACCGTCTGGGACAGCCTGACCACTGGGAAAGGTCGAAAGAACTCCAAAACTGAGACTGGGGCATCAGATGAAAACCGCCCGGTGAGGAGCTCCAGTCTGGCACAGGCGTACATCAGCAGGATGATCAAAGTAGACAAGCAGGACAAGACCCCCAAACTCGACGGGATAAGCGAACAGAAGCTGTCTGAGAACGAGAAGGCAAAGTCGGACATAAAAACTACGGTGAGTCGCCTTAGACTGAACCTAAACCTAATTGCACCTAATCCAAAAGTGGGATTTTGTTTACTTTACTAAAATCGATGAAAATGTCCCAATGTGCCGATATATATATATATATATATATATATATAATATGTGTTCTTATGATATCCTTTATTTATATTTCAAAAGAATAAGAACTGCACCAGGTGGGTTTTGTTAATATTAATAGTATTTTTTTGTGGTAGGGCTTAAGCATTTTATAATGAAACTAAAGCAAGCACAAAAGAGAACCTTTGATTTTTTACATTTTTTTTCCATGTCCTGTGACCAATACCTCAAACGAACACAGAAAGAGACAAGAGAAAATAACACCACTGCCTGCAGTGCAAAAAAGCTTTGAGTGCTTTTCTTTGTTTTCTCCCTCCTCACCTCAGTTCATATCCAGTTTCCATCCCTCTCAAAAGAACACAATGCAGTTTCACTACATTGTGTCACATCAAACAGGCACCAAAAAATGCACTGACCTCTTTGCACAAACATTTCCGCTTGTCCATCTATCACTCGTCACTCAGTCATAGACACCACACACACACACACACACACACACACACACACACACACACACACACACACACACACACACACACACACACACACACACACACCGGGTCTTGGACCCCTCTGTTGTCCTCTTTAAAGCTTCATCAGAAAAATTTCAGGCCTTTATTTTTCTTTTATTCTTCCCCCAGTTGATAATCCTGGAGGATTATGCAGACCCTTTCGATGCAGAGAAAACCAAAGAGCAGCGAGAGGCAGAAAGAGCAGGGGTGAATGATGGCTACATGGAGCCATATGATGCCCAGGTCATCATCACAGGTGAGTCCAAGTTTCGGCATCTAATGATCAATTATACTTATCTCAGAGTCTAAGGTGGCATCCTGACTGAATGAATCCAAAACCCTTTGATCATCAGATCATTTGGGGAAATGGTTCAGCACACTAAAACCTATCAAAACATTGCATTGTTTACATGTTCCTCTGTTCACTTTGTCTCACTGTCTTTTTAAATAATGACTTTAAAGAAAGCTAGAGCCACACTATACCCTCTGTCTGTGCAAAGACTCTCCTCCTGGCCGGCGGCTGCTATAGTAACACTGTTGTGCAGGGACAATGGGTGCAGCTTCCTCTTCCAGCTTCCTGTCTCCTGCCTCTGTTTCCTTTGCCCCATTCTCTTGATAGAACATTGGCTCTAAATGTGCCCCTGCACTCCACTCCACTACCCTGCACACACACACAAACACACATAGGAGCAGACACATCTAACACTTTATGGTCTCCTGTGTGTGTGTGACAACAATCCAAAGAGTGCCCCTCTCACCCCCCCCATTCCCCCCACCGCAACTCCTCTCCTGGTCCTGGACCTACCCAATCACTTCCTAGCAGTCAGGAAGCGGCCCCGGTCAGCCAGCCAATCAGCAACTGCGCTGACCTTTTCTTCCTGTAACTCCATTGTTTGGTCACACAATAGTGCAGACACACGGGCTACCTGTCAGGCTGCGAGGAAATACAAGTAGAATTCCCTGGGAAAAAAAAGAAAATGCATGCACCAAGTGGTGTCCAATTAATACACTTTAGTGTAGCTCAATACCTAAACAATCATAGAGTATACATCTGTGAATTAAAAAAAATAGTGACAAGTAATAAATAAATGTATTCCTAATAAGGCATACTCTATTATTTATGTAATCTAATTTCTAATGACACAGTGGTGTGGAAAGGTTTACGCACACAACCATGAATATCATATGGATTTTGGGTCTATGCTTGATAATGCATAGGAACTGTCCTTAAATTCACTGGGAATGACCACAAAACAGAAAACTCTAATGAATTTCCAAAAGGATCAAGGGATCAAATTTGATCTTGAATAATCCTCATGTGTTCCAAATTATCCATAAAGGCTCAAATATATACAGACTTGCCTGCGCTAACTACACTTTGACCACATGCCTATTTTATGGTTCTAGGTAGCAATCTGGCTAACAGACAAACCTCTGGCTGGATATTTGACTAAACCTCTTGTCAGAACTTGAAGAGTATAGTCAGATTTTTTTGACCTCCTGGTACATACCTGGCTATTAAGCAAACAAGTCTTAAGGCATGTAATATAGTTGGGTTCAGGGCCTCAGAAAGGCCATCCAAGTAGCATAACACGTCCAGTCCAAAACCAGTTTCCAGTGGGATCTTTATTCTTTTGGGGCATCTAATTCTGTCCACCTCAACAATCTTTAAAAAAGGGGGAAAAACCAAGTAGATATTACCAACCTACCATAAATTAGAAACTACCACAAACACCAATACAACTGTCCACAGAGAAATTAGTTGAGAAATAAGCCCCAAAACTTTTTGACCTGATTGAAATTTGCAGCTCCCCACTTTGACAAAACAAATCCCTTTTGGAGAAAGGTTTTATGGTCACATGAGGCAATCATTGAGCTTTCTGGCCATGATAACAAGAAGAATAGTCAACGTGTGTCCTTCAAACTGTCAAAGCTTCAGCTGTTTTCCTAGCAGTGGTGCCGGTGAAGTGAAAGACTAACTCCAAACTTCAATTTCCCCTCAAATCACCAGCTAGATGATTAAAAACTGGACACAATTGGTTTTTCCAACAGGACAGATTTCTCACACACAAGTTAGATAAATCAGTCTTCTGGAATATCTCTTGCTAGAAATGTATGTACAGTGGTAAAAAGCAGTATCCTGGGTAGAAATTATGTCTAAATGAGCTTTAACAATTCTGCCAAGAAGATCGTTCAGACGTCCACTCAGAAGTCTGCCAGGACCTTATTGATGACTACAAAGTGTGTACTCAAGGTGTATTTTGGCAAGGGATACTTAGTAGAATATTAGCAGTGAATGAAGATGTACGGTATGTTTATATTTGAGCCTACATGTGTAATTCTAACTCAGTTTGGATTGGTGAATATCCATCGACTTAGCCACTAAATATAACCATTTATGCTTAGAGGGCTGCAGGGAGGCTGGTGCCTACCTCCACTCTGAAGACACCATGGGCAAGTATCCAATATATCACAGAGCAGGATAACACAAAATCAATAATTAGGCCTAATTCAGACTTTCGGACCCAATTCTCATTTTTGAAATTCATTGAAGTTAGATAGAGTATGATCATCCTACCCTGCAAAAAAAAAAAAAAGAAAGAAAAGAAAACGGTTCAAACACATCCTGAAATAAGCAGAATTAAAATATCATTCAAGCCAATAGCCACTGGAGAAATTGCATAGAAATCTAATCATCTTTGTGAAAATTAGCAACTCTGCCAACAAGTTTGCAGAGTTAATTTCAGTCTTGGTAACCAGTAATTCTCGTCTCTGCTCTGTGGAAGATGTCCGTCGGCGGGGCTCCAAAGACCTCCTGAAAGTGTGCGTCCTGCTGGACCGAGGTCAGAAAGAGGGGAAGGGGGAGGACGGAACGCCTTCGCCCCCTAACATCTACGACACGCCCTACGAAGGCGAACTGGAGGGCGACAGCGAGGGCGTGTGGATCCCTGTCACACGACCGGAGTCTGATGTCCGTCCGGCCGGGGAGTACGAACTGCCCTGGGAGTGGAGAAAGGAGGACATTGTCAGAGCTTTGTCAGGTAGAGAAAGGAGGCAGGGGATGATAGGAAGGGTGGAGGACCAGGGCGTGGAGGAAGAGCGCCATTTGTATAGCAGCTTCATACAACAGCTTTGTGTTTGCTTTAGAGAGGAAACAACTCCATGTTTCTGAATGGATTTCCAGGGAAATGTTTACTTTAGTATCCCTGGCATGCTTTGATAGGACTTATTATGAAATGTTGATATTATCTGTCCTGCTTCGTTTCAGCTCAGTTTGAGGGGGTGGATTGTTCTCCCAGTAAAGAGAATTCCCCGACCTCTGGTCGTCAGGAGCAGCAGCAGCAGCAGCAGCAGCAGACCCTGAGGGCGAGGAACTGGAGCCACAAGGCTCTGGTCTCAACTGCTGCATCAACTTCCTCCTCTACGTCTTTTCCATCTTCTCCTATTCTTAAACTCTCCCCTCTGACCTCGTCATCTCCTGCTTACCCCACGCTCAAGCTCTCGCCCCACTCGCCCTCTTCCAGTCCGACTAAACTGTCCCCCCCATCCCCTATTTCTCCCAGTTCCCCACTGGATGGGGAGATGTCCAAAATGGATTCCAGCCTGCCCCTGGAGAAGCAGAGGTAAGGGGGGAGGGTTTAGACCAAACTTCCTTTGTGTTATTGCTGGATTCCTCTTATCGTAGTTTTGGCCATCAAGATAAAACTTTTAATTTTACACCTGCCAGTAAATATGACATGCATTTTCTAATAGGACTCTTTACATTCTGCCCTCCTGGAACAATACGTTTAAAAAAAATTAAAACACTTTTTTACAATTCCTCTTTGCACAATACCTCCAGAGTCCTGGGACCTCTTATCTGCTCAGCTTAGCCCACAGTTTTTTTTTTTTTATATTGGAAATGGGTCTGAGGATGGAGATGGTCAGGGAAAGGGGCTAATTTTGTGTCTGCTGAACCATTTCTGTGTTTTGATTTATCCATATATGTTTTGGATTGTTAAACATGCTGAAGACCTTGGGAAGATCAAAGTTCAGTTTTCTGGTTGTGGATACTGGATTTAAAAAAAATAGTGTTTCAAATAGACCATCCTTTGTGCACATTGAAAAGACTTTCTGGACTTTTCAAAGAGAAATAGGCCTACAGCATTACAGATATTCCCCCATATTTATCAGTGGGTATGATTAAAATCTTGTCTTTCAAACCGTCTATGAAGCCTTGCTCTCTGACAAGGTTCCCAGGGCCTTCAGAGGATAAACAGGCCCACAGCATCACAAATCCTGCACCATACCTAACAATGGGCAAGATATGTTTTTCTACATGCTCATCTCTGGTTTTATGGCTGATCTACCTCGAGTATTTGTTGCCAAAATGTCAAGTTTTAGTCTCACTTCAACAAAATATCCAACTCCGGTTAAAGTCCCCATAGGTCCAATTATTTATGTTTGCGATGGCAAGACAGGAAGGAAAATATTTTTTTCTTGGCTTTTCTTCCAAGCATCCAATCGGCGTATAAACAACACCTGATAGTTATGGATACTTGGAGACCACAAGATGGCATTCTTTGCTGCCGTTCTGCAAACTTTGGTTTTTACCTCCCTTACCATCCTGCGGGCTGTTGGTTTAAACATTGCATTTATTGCTCTGACTACAGATATGGGCAGGTGTAAACAAAGGGTTATCTTCTTGAAGCCATACAACGAGCAGATAATTTCCATTGACATCTACCAGGAGGAGTCATAAGGTCAAATCTAGCGAGAGTAAAAGGGCCAAATGTATCCTGTGGAAAGCCTTTTCTGACTGGAGCTGTTTGTTACCAGAAGCAAAACTTGCCCTGATGAAAGGGTGCTTAATGTAAATAAAGGATTCAGAGTTCAACCTTCAGGTGAGCCTTAATGAAGGGCAGGCGGAAAAGTCTTATTTTACTTGCAAGCCAAACTGTCCTTCTACGGTTTAGCGTGGCCTTTCTTTACATGCGGGACCTATGGGGAACATGCTTGAAGTCTGTTTGCATTTGATTCTCTAATGCTAAGTTTGAATATCTTTAGCGTTTTGCCTCCAGGTGTCAACGCTGCGTACGGACTGTTTATATATGTCACTTGCACGCAGCTGCTGTCAGCTACGCTTTGAATCTAAACACACTGCATAGGCACTTATGTTGTCACAATCACTTTAAAATTTCACCTTAACATTCATCATTGTCGCCTTTTTCTGCCATGCAGTATACCCGTAGATCAAGTTTACAGTAAATTATAGTTGACTTTTTTTCCTTCCTTTTCCCCTGTTCTCGCTGTCTTTTATAGCGTTTACATGTTATTAACTTGACAGATGACTTGACTCCATGTGTCAATGTGCTATATGGTAGTGATCTACTGTCTCTCTGCATCTCGCCCCCTCCTTCTCCACTCCTTCCCCCCCCTTTCTTCAAGCTGGTACCACGGCAGTGTGAGTCGGCAGCAGGCTGAGGCTCAGCTGCAGCGCTGCAGGGAGGCCAGTTTCTTGGTGAGAGACAGCGAATCAGGGACTAGCAAATACTCCATCGCTCTGAAGTGAGTATATGCATGCATGCGAGTGCAGTGCATACAGAATGTTCAGTCTCTAAATTATAACGTATGGTAATTTTAGTCGCCATTGTTCCTTTTTAAAACAATATCAATATCATTTTGTGTCCGACTTCCAATCTCCAAGTTTTGCAAAGCTCAGACTTTCTGATACCGATTTCGGCTGGTTCCGGTTTGTCTTTTGGAGCTGCAATATAAGAAGATGAACAGCATTCAGATATTGTTTTTCGGCTGTAAGCAGTCATTAATTATTTGTTTTAGCAGAAGGATTGACAAGTGAGAGAGTAGTCGCTGTAAAACAGCTTTGTCTTTTTTTTTAAGACCTGTCATTTTAAACCGTCTTTAGCAGTTTGTAATGGCATTAAAATGTACATCACAACTAACACTGATCAAAGAGCAGTGTTTGTGTGTTTATCCCAGACCCACGCTACAGAGCAGAGGTCTGGGGTTACTGTCAACAGCCCTGCAGCGAGAAAGTCCTGTGTAGTGCTTTGTGTTATTTATTTTTTTTATGTGTGCATAGAAACACTCCCCAACTGGCCTCATTTGGATATATGGGATGGGAACTGTGTTAAGTCAGATACATTGAAGGTACAGTGCGACTGTGGAACAGGTTTATCAATATGTCAGATAATAGATTAACTAAGCATCTTTAAATAGGACTTGTCCCGAAGATGCACCTGGGTTAGACAGGTAGGGAGGACATTTGAGGGAACTGATCTGCAGTATATTTACAGAAATAAGCTGAGATGTAGTATTAAACAAATTAAAATGGCTTATTTAGAAGCTTGTAAGTATAAATGGGCTAGTGACGTTTTGTGTAAACCAAAACTACAATCTTGTATCTTGATAAAAAATGTTTACTGTCCAGAGCCTTATGTGACACGTAACTTAAACAAAGCTCTGGGGTCAGTGTGTACACAGCTCAGATCCGGTACTTTACCTCTAGCCAATAGAAACTGGATGATTCCACTCAGTCCCTGAGGAGGGCTGAAAATGTTTTCTGTGTGGCTTAAATGAAATTAAAAATCAAATGCACTTTTTGTTTTATTGTCCACTGTATATATGAGTTTAAGGAGGGAACTGTTTTATAAAGTCATTGATATTTGTTCTGATTTGTTTTCAGAGTGTGATGAAGATAAGCTGCAGTATTTGTTTAAGAATTGTGTTTTTCTGTTGGCTCGGTATGGTTTAAAAGCTTGGCATCTGCGAAAGAGGAAGCTTTATGTTTGATGAACAGTGTTGATATTGGTCTCCGTCTGCGTCTCTGAATATGACCACGTGTCTTATAAGCCCATGAGGGTTGGGATCCTCTATGGAGTATGGCACATAATAAATAAACTACTAACTAACTAACCTAGAAAATAAAGGTTCTTGACTTAACTCAAAGATATCCAATAGTTGCTAATATTTGCAAATCTAGGGCGTTCAATGACAGACAGAGGTGGTAACCTCTAAAGGATAAAATGCTGTAGAACAACACTGCTGTATTGAGCCTTCCTGTTAGCTCGCTATCTCAAAGCCTGACAGACATGTCTCCAAATGTCATAGAGTTTCTTTTTAATTGCTTGCAAATTCTCCATTTTGCCTCAACGTCATTTTAAACAGCTGAGTTCTACTGAAAACAGCCCTGTCTGAGTCCCTTACTCTCAGTAAAAGCGTCTTCACTTAAGAGTGTTATAGGTTCGGGATATAGCACTGTGATCAGATCAGTATTTGGGAAATAAACAAAGGATCTTTAAAGTTTTTGATGCGCTGGTCAGTCTTAAGGGCTGATCAAGCTGGAAATTAACCAATATCTGTCACCAGTCAACTTGTCAGAGCATCTCTAAAATTGTATTCTCAAACTAATTATGGTTTATAAGATTTTTACCTTAACTTTCTTACCTTTTTTTGTGCCGTTAAAAAAAACTGCGTCTGTAGTGACAATGTATGTAATTTGAGTAATGGCATCCACACTAAAAAGTGCTGTTGCTAATCGGGTAGTGCTTACGTGTGATGCATCAACTTCTCGGAAAACAAAAGTGCTTCAGATCAGCGGTCAGGTCCAGTCATGCTGTAGACTAGCCAAATTCAGTCATCAACGGATTTCTTTTACAAATACTTATCCTCAGAATAATTATAAAAGTACCCTTTTTCTTTCTTTTTTGTGCATTTTCCAGGATTATAATAAGACCATATTTTTGCAGCAATAATATGAAAACGTGTGAGATTTGAGTAATAGTGTGTATTCATGCGCCTCGGTGCACACTGGTTGAACACTGCTCTTGGGACTCCACATCATTAACCCCATTTAACCATTTGCCGAACTTAGGAGATACACCGCCTCATTAGGGGAGTGATGATGTTTCCAATTTACAGGGTCTGTAGTTTCAGAACCTCTGCTTGTAAAATTGTCTTTTTGGAGAGTGTTGTCATAAATGTATATGTTATTTATATTTTGCTTTTTTTCCTCTTTTTGTTTTGCTCCACCAGGACCAGTCAAACTTGCGTTCACATCATTGTGGCCCAGACTAAGAGCAGCAAGGGCTTGGGCTACACGCTGGATCAGAGCAGCTGTGTGTTTTCCAGCATCCCTGAGCTGGTCTATCACTACTGCTCTCACAGACTGCCTTTCACAGGAGCAGAGCACATGACCCTGCAGCATCCAGTGCCCCGGCAGCACTAAAACATAAAAAAAGGGCAAGAATACATAAGGAACCACATTCAGAGACCACTACACATGACTCCACAGACATAAATGAACACAGACACTCCACTTTTGATAAATGTGTGCACAAAGTGGAGGATATGCTGCTTTACAAACCGCCTTGTATGCCTACTGGGTTTGTATTGCGTCAATACACCACCTAGTGGTCAATGTCAGGCACTTAAATTCAGTACATCCTACTGTAGTGCTGGCTTTTACAACATTGCCATCACTGATCTGACGCTCTCAGTCCTTACTGAACATAGACAGGAAGGTAAGCCAATTATTTTTACACGGTGGTGAATCTGACTCATTGTTTTATCGGCATTTTCAACAACAACAAAACAATTCTACCATCCCTAAAGACTCACACAATGCCTCTACACAAAATCAAATGATGCATGTATAGTAGAGACTATAACATTAAGGCAATACTCACATGGAATGCCCTCAAAAGATTGACAACATAATAGATTAGCACGTTCAGATACAGTTAGGCACCATCTGCAATATGCCTGATTAGAGTATGTACGGGTGTCCAGACTTGTGAATGAGCCGATTGATCTGCCCTGAAACTCTTTGTCAGACAGAAAAATTAACATTATTGACTACATGAGTGTAACTAAGGAGTTCTCATAAACCCACAGGACACAGTCAGCAAAACTGTTTTGGCATGTGTGACTGCAAATATACTTTGGAAAAAAGGTTTCTCCAGTTTAGTCTAATAGGGTAATTAATATGGAGACCATGTGGTGACAATACAACATTAGACAAAACACAGGAAAAAAGGTGAAAGAAAAATACATAAACTCTTCTAAATGCAAAATAATATTAGCAAGCATGACTAAGGGAGGTTGTCAACAACAAAACTGTTTTTTAAGGCTTTATAATCATATTCAGTTCTTTTGTATCGAAGACGCCATGTTGCTGAAGTTCTTTAATGTGCTGTTTTGTTTTTGCATTTTGTTATTGTCCATTTGTGTTGCTGTGTTCTGTCTAATGTAGTTTCTGCATTTCAGAGCCTCTGTACCTTATACTGGACTGTTTTTTTTTACATGAATGCCACTGTGATGTGGACTGTGTTTTATTGTTGTAAAACTGTTACTCAGCAAATAAAGTACAGTTTATTTTACCTATAAATACAAGGTGTCATAAATACACTTGTCAGCGGCACAATGATGGTTGGAGTTGCGCAGGCAAGGTCCAGAGATGAAAACTATTGAGAGTCTGTGGAAGGAGCTCAAGATTAGGATTAAAACAAGGGCACCCTTTCTTCCTCCTCTGGACCTCTTGGAGTTCTGTCATGGAGTCCTTCAGTGTTTTCACTGTGGAAACTGTAACCTCAATGTCTCCTGCCACAAAGTCCTGCTCATAGACGTGCCTCCTCAGGAATCTGGTGGCATTGATAACGTCCTCTTTCTGCCACATCCAGGTGATTGATCTGAAAACTAGGCTTCCAGCCTGTGCTGTCTTTTTCTATCCAATTTCTTGGTTTCTGTAAGAAAATTAACATTTTGGATATTTGTCTTGACTCAGCCATATTTCTAACATGCAATGAAGCGTTCCTGTCATCAGTTTAGGTATTTGAGGTGTTCTTTCGCAACCCAATGAAACTAATGAAGCCCTTGATTGGCTGCATCAGGTGTGCCTCAGACAACACCAGATTTATGATTCATAATTGTGTGCTTTATGGAGATATCTTTTCAGGGGTGGTTTGATGATTTTGAGACTACCGAAAGTAAGATTTAGTGTTTAAACTCATTCCTCAACTGTTCCTGGATAATTTGTGTGTTGCAAACACCTGAGCAATTTTAAAATTTGTCAAAAAATAAATAAATTGCAGATGGGGTTAAATAATCTTAGGTTCAAATGTACCAAAATAGCTTTTTCTGATAACGTGTTTCAGCAAAATAGATACGCTGAAGTTGCCAGGTTCACCTTCAACCAACCCGAGCGCACACAGACTCAACATTTTTTCGCTCTCTTATGGGGGGTGTTTCAATCCTCACCAAGACACACAGATGAAGAGACTGCAAGAATAAGCAACAATTATCTACGATATGCACTTGTGGTAATATGTGTCCAACCAGTAAACACCAGTATGCAGGGTTGCATGAGCATCTCTAACGGAGCGTGTGCATGACTGTGCAGGCGCGACTCTGTGCAGCCGAGTGTGAGTGAGTGTGTGTGAACATGTTGTTCTTTTTCTCTGGCTCTCTAAAAAAGAGAAAAAAGGCAGTGAGAATATTTCTGTTCAGGGATTACCATGTTGCCATGGTGAGTAGTTGGAGTGAGGTAGCGCCATCTCTACGGGGAAAGATGAGAGAGGTAGGAGAGAGGAGGAGAAAGAGGGAGGAGAGACAGGCTGTGGTATAAAAAGAGCTATGAATAATCGTAGTCATAGTAGCAATGTAGGTCCCACACAGAAAAGCCTGCATGGTTTGTGAATGAATGGCTGCGATATGAGATGTGAGTGCTAGAAATTGCCCAGAATGACGTTTCTCACTCCTGTTAATGTCAGGTTCTGGATTCGCTTCATTGGTTGTGCAACACCTCCTTGATGGGTCAAAGTGCAAGACTGCCTCCAGAACAAACACAAAGCTCCAAATCTTTGGTACTGTGCTTCCTCAGTGGGTCACACATTGCAAGGTTACACAACAGCAATCTGGTTTGGCTATGTTCTCTTAATTAAATTATAAAGTAGGACAAAACAAACATGAAGCCCAGGCTGCTGGACACATGATTCTTATAGCCCCTCTCTGTGGTGACTGAGGGATATAGCAACTTAGCTCAACAACTGACATACAAAACTAAGTAGGAAATGCCTATCTCCAGTTGTTCCTGCTTTTATGCAATGTAGCGTTAGCACTGCAGCATTGATAGGTGCTAGTATAATATAGATAGAGTATGTGACAACATTAGTGCAGGAAGTAGAGGGCTTTAAGAGCTGTGGCCCATCTTATCGGGGGACTTTACACAAGCAGGAGCTGAGGACATTTTATTTGCGGAGATGTTAACAAAAGTGATGTTTGCTAAAGAAACAACATAAATAAGATAGCTGAAAATGAATTTCCTATTGTTTTTTCCGTTTGAATAAAGGTTTTAGCAGCGCAGTGCAGCTAGCTACCATGGGAAGTTAGAAAAGTAGCACTTGTTTTTGTCATGAATTTTTCTTGGATGAACCCAGAATACACACCACGCACACGGAGCTGATTTTCTGAGAGTTTATTGAATGGAGGATGAGTTGTGGAGGAAGGAATCCAGAGAGGCTGTACCGGACTGAAACAGGAGGTGTAGATAGGAGCAGGAGCTGACGGACCGGAGAGAGTTCTTGGAGTTGCAGAGCTGCTGTCAATCAGAGATGCAGAGCGAGACAGTTCTTGGGATGCAGGACTGCAGTCGATCAGAGATGCAGAGCGAGACAGTTCTTGGGATGCAGGACTGCTGGAGCACAGGGTAGCAGGCAATCCGCAACAGAGCAGAGAGCTTACTTGAAGCACAGAGGTAGCAGGAAATCCAGCAGCTAGCAGAGGCTTTACTTGAAGCACAGAGGTGGCAGGAAATCCAGCAGCTAGCAGAGGCTTTACTTGAAGCACAGAGGTGGCAGGAAATCCAGCAGCTAGCAGAGGCTTTACTTGGAACATAGTGATAGCAGGAGATCCAGCAACAAAACAGGGAGCAAACTAGGCTGACAGACGTGGAGTGAGTGGAGACTGACGACGAACCGGCGGGGAAGAGAAGACAGAGGGAGGCTTTTGTAGGGAGCCAGGCAGGTGGAGTGAGTTCTGACTAATTAGTGCCTAACAGGTGTGACTGATTGCTGAGGGAGTGGAGGGTGAGCTGAGTGAGAGGAGGAGGAACTGAAAAATAACAGGGGAAAAAGCTAGGCCAAAACTGAACCTTGACAGTTTTTTTATCCTGTAATTTTTTTATGAATCAAAATCCATTTAGACTGAAAACTGCTGTTTGCAGTATTCACAGTATAGTTTTTTAAAATTGGTTTGCTTCAATTATGGCAAATAATGGCACTGTTACAATATTACAAACAGCAGGGAGATATTTCTCTTAGTAGATTTGTAAGATTACATTAAATAGCATTAATAATTAATAACAGCATTTTCTCTATATGCTAGCAGTCCAAATTAGCAATCTCTTGAGCCTCATTCCCAAAATACTTTTAAACTTACAAAATGGAGCATGTGCTGTGTATTGTTTTCAAGCCAGTTTATTTTTATTTTTTTGTAGTTGTGTCATGATTTAGGTTTTTGTTTGTTTGTTTTGGACTTTTTCTAGTTTTAGCCTTGCACCTCTAAGCTACTGCCACTATCCAATCAGCTCAACCTCCTTCCAGTCAACACCCTGCTCTTAATCAGAACCACCGGCTGCACTAATCAGTCAACTCTGCTCACCTGTTCACATGCCTACATATACCTGCCTCAGTCATCCACTCACTGCCAGAACGTCTCATCTTTTTTGATGTGCCCTGCCTTTACCAGTTCCTATGTGCTCAGCCAGCTGGACTCTTCTGATGAATGTTGCCTGTGTCTGCGTGCTGCACAAGTCCGCCTGTTTCCCTGTGAGTTCCAGCCACTCGCTCTGCCCGTTCTGGTGGTTCCCCGGTCCACATCGCTTGTTCTGGTCTGTCCTTGCCTTCTTCGATGGTTTGGCCTGTCACTGCCTGCAAACCCTTGGTCATTCTGGTTCTGCTTGCCTGCCTCACCTGGCACTACTCATCCCCTTCAATAAGCCTTTTAAAACATAACTCTGTGTTTGGCTGATTATCGGGTTCACCAGCGTCACCCATAACAAGTTGAACATTGTCATCATGAATTTCTGAGAAAAATTCTTCTAAAATGCTCAGATCTTATTTACCTAAATGTATAGCAATTTTAAAAAAAAACAGTTTCTTTTACATCCTATTCCCATTTATCTTAGTTCTGATTTTCTTTTGGGCAAGTTGAGTCTTGAAATATGACAGGTGATGTGACCTGCTATAGGTAGATATTACTTAGGAGCATAACCATGTTTAATTATAGTAGCCCAATCAAAATTTATTATTTATTCATATAATCCTGGACTTGCTAAAATGTATTTTATTTCTAATATTTTCTGTTTTTAACTATCTGCACATTTACTCTTTACATGTAGAAAATGTAAACAAACAAATAAGTCATCAGTCTATTCACTGTCTTACAATTACCTGAATGTGAGTAGTGGATTTAATAGCCAGAACATCCTTTGTTCTCATCTATTCACGAGGATTATCTCAGGATATTTTTGTCCAACCATAGAGCACGAAAGATTTGTATGAAATAATAGTATGAAAATCATCTGAATCGGTAGTACTGGTACTTGCCTCAGTGGTTCCTTGGGCCAGGCCATTTCTGTTACTTCCCTTTCTGCAACTCACCCACACATCTACACACAGGTTACAGTTGTTGTTTGGAGTCTACACCAGATCAGGGGCCCGTTCTTCATACGTTGCTTAAAACATCCGAGATCAAGTGAGACATCCAAGATGATTTTATCGTGCTAAACATGATCCGGCTAATTGGGTTCTTTGAATACACCTGCTGTTTTTGATTAGATTAGTATGGCTGGATTGAGTTATCTGAGATAACTGCGCGTTCATGCGTCTGTTTAAAAGGGGAAATGTGTCGATAGTAGAAACAATGATCAGCAACGCTGCTATTGGCTGTTCAGCATGGCCAAAGACCGCACACAGTTTTTCTCCCAATCAGAACAAGAGCTTTTAATGAAAGGTTATGGATTTACACCATAGTCACAAAAAAGTTACTGGAATATTACAAGCAATAGTGAATTAAACAGTTTTAAACAACTTCAAGATAACTATAACCTGGAAAAATGTGATTTCTTTAGATACCTTCAGCTAAGATACCATTACAATAAAAATATACAATTTTTGGAGGAGGATGAGACAGGTATACTTAAAATCTTATTAGATTCCAGCAACGGAAGACATCCCAAAAAAAACAATATCCAAACTATACTCATGTCTACAAACAGAGAGAAAATGTAATACAACATATCTTAAGGGTAAATGGGAAAAAGAAGCTAAATTAACAATAACTGATGATGTTTGGTTAAATATTTGTAATTTTGTGATCCACACGTCAAGTTCTGACCTATGGAGGGAATTTTCCTGGACATGCATGGTGCGTTTTTTTGTTACATTAAAAGTAAACATTGTAACGACACTGAGAAGGCAAAATGTTGGAGGGACTGTGGGAATGTGTCTGCAGGACATTTAATGTCTTCTGGGAATGTACTAAGATCGCATCCTACTGGTCAGGAGTGATAAAAGAAATCAATACTAAAATGGACTTAAATTTACGCTGTGATTTTACTACGGTTTTCCTGGGTAGTTTACCCCAAGATCTGAGGAAGTCCAATAGATATCTCCTGCTAATATTAATAGCAGGTGCAAAGAAAGCTATAACTCGCAGGTGATGCGGAACCACCATCATGTTCGGACTGGAAGTATTAAAAAAAAACACGACAGGGAACACCTCAAAGTCTGCTAAAGCCAGGAGAGAGGGCTGGCAAAAAGTAGCAGACAAATTAAATGCGTAAGTACTATCCATGGTGGATGTTTCTATCACTTTCTACAGTATGTATTTTGCATTTTATTAATTTCATATTTACTTGAGCCTCCACGGGACCCACTAGAACATGGGGACAAGTAAAAGTGAAGTACAAGAATATTCTACAAAATGGTAGCCTTTAATGATTATCCTGTATTTTAAAAAGCCACTTTTTCCTCTTTTTAAAAGCCACGTTTAAATGCCATTAAAAAAAAAACTCTTTGGATGAACATAAAAAAGTCACTCCTCCGTGTTGAACACTTAATGTGTGGTTCCAACAAATTAATTATGTAAATAACAGCCTCACGAGAAAAAACATATCTCTCTACAATTACACTGTTGCGCTGCGCTAAAGGATCCTGTCTGTCTCGCAATGCGCGATTAATTCGAAAAGCTCTGCGAATTATTCTTGCACCTACCGCAACAGGTTGCTGTCGTAAATATGGACAGGACATGGCTACGGCAGACTTCCCTATCTCCTCCGTTTATAAAGCTGCGATCTAATCCTGTTTACATGAAATAAACAGGATTAGATCGCATCCAAATGCTCGCGAGCAGTCTTAAATTTGCGCACATGTTGCTATGACAGCAAGTCCAGGATGACTTTTGAAGAACCAAACAATCCAAGATCATGCCAAATCGTCAACAATCAAATCCAGCTAACTGAGTTAGCCACGTATGAAGAACGGGCCCCAGGTCTGTCATACCATTGATTTGGTAAAGGCAACGGTGCAACAGGAACATTGTCTCACTTTTTCTCCTCTGTTTTGCCAGACACAAACCATCAGCGGTGCACTAGAGGTCGGAGATGACCAAATTTCTATGTGAATATAAATCTGTCCGTGGTAATTTGCCTGCTGTTGGATTAGGTCTGGTCAATCCAGTCCAAATTCCTTTTCTTCCTTTCTTCTCCAGTTGTTTTGTAAAGAAATAGCAGAATTTTCTTTTGCTGTGTATTTCTGTCTTGTCTCATTGTTGTAGTCTGACTCCTGTGTTTGCATCATGTGTGAGAGAGATTCGCATCTGCGCTTCCAGGTGTGTGTTTTTGATTGACAGGTATGATAAATTAATCTGATTGGATGAGGAATGGGAATGGTGCAAAAAAAAAAAAAAACACTGATTGGCCACGGGCATAGAGTTCTGCTCCCCGAGGTATGAAAGCCAAAAAGTAATGCAGACGCATACACACTCATCTGTCCGGTGCCCCTCAGCATTGAAACATTTAACCTGGAGGCATAGACAAAAATAAAAACAGAAACCAAATGTTTTTTCCAGTAATTTTGAAAAAGGCAGAGCCACACTATCTATTGACAGGCCGCCACTCTTAACAATATTGTTTTTCTAATGTGCTTTTGTCAGTCGTCCCCAGGGCAGCTGTAGCTACTAACATAGCTCACCACCGTCAGGGTGTGAATGTGTGAATGAATGGGTGAATGACTAAACTGTAGTGTAAAGAGCTTTGAGGCTCAGACTTGATAAAGCACTATACAAGTAAAAGGCATTTACCATATGCCAGGAAACTCCCCTATTCTTTTTTAACAATACGTTAGTAAAATTTTACTTAGAAAACGCTTTAGAAAACAAAACATTCATGTTGTGAAATTCTGGATGTGAGTGGTATATGCGAATGTGTGTACTACGTCTTTTTTTTTTTTTTTTTTTTTTTTGAACAATCTGTGCGTTGCGAGTGGGGGCACTAGGGTGGGAAGGTGTGAATGAGACTTGTGTATGTGTTTTTTTTTTTCTGTTTACTTGTCAGGTTCGGGTCTGAACTGCTCCCTCTCCCAAGAACATCTCAAGTCTCCGCTAAGTGTGGAGCCCATCCCCCCTGTCCTGCCCCCCTCTGCTGGCTGGCGCCTTGGCCCATTGGTGCATTGGTGGTACTAGGTGTCTGGGGGTGGATACCCGGGCAGGTGTCGGCTCATTCTTGGCGGCTGCTTCGAGGGGCCTGGCCCCCCGGGGCTCAGTCAGGGCTCCCGCCGGGGGGGTCAAGGCACCAGGTACTTAGAGATTCACTTCTATACAGAAAGCCCATATTTTTTAACTTCAGCTACCACATTATACATGTCAGAATAAATAATAATACATTTAATTTAGCAATGGTATCAAGGTGTTACTTTATTGTATCTGTTATACTATATCTGCATAAATCAAGCGGAGCACTATGGCGAAAGCCGTAATGCTCCACTTGTGGAAGTAAAATCTGTTGGGCTCTTTTTGGCATTAAGACAACAATTCTTATTGCCACATTGCCAGACAGGACATTGTTAAAAAAATAAAAAAACTGCATTATTTCCCCTTGGCTTTTAACTCAATTTGAGAGGTTTATTTTTATTTTTTATCTATTTTTATTAGTTTTATTAATTTTTACCAGAGCTGGCAAGGGTATTTCTGTATTTTATTAGTTTTTAATCTGTGTACAGCACTCTGGTTAATGGTGTTGTTTTTAAAGTGCTTTATGAATAAAGTTGTATTGTATAAATATGTAAAATAAAAACACATTGAAAACCATATTATTTGGTTATTAACACAAACATGATAGGTTTTTATATAAACATCTCAAAAAGCTATTAATGGATTTCTGTTCAATTTAGAACGATCCGTTCACCGATTTGACCAGTGTTATAGATTTTGAACAATAAATGATCCACTGATTTCAGTGCTTAGCTGGCTATTTATCCACCAATTTCTGCCTCTTCAGCTAGAATACTTTCAGAAAATGCTTAAAATGTTCAAAACAAGGGTTGGCAACCATTCCACAACAACTGAACCTATGAAAAAACAATACAAATCTAATCTGGGTGTCCCAAGGCAGTGCTACCCTGGGCAGTGCGCCGTGTTACCTGGGTGAACAATTACTACTGACCCTCAGAGATGTGCAGCAGAGTTTTTTCCATTATAATCACCATAAAACTAAAAAACGAAACGCACTCCATCTTTCCAGGATAAGAAGTTGAATAAAAACCAACCCACATTAGAGCTAATCTGGCACTATCAGACATAAAGATCAAAACTAGCAAAAAATAAGACAATTCTTCAAGCTTCTAAGAGAATAAATGAGAAACGATGAACTGTTCTGAAAATGAAATACATTTTATGCCCATCTGTTCCTTTTTACTTCATTTATCCTGCTCCATTAATTCATCTGTGACTTACGATAGTTGTATGTTGTGTTTCCCAGACATGACAGAGTCACAGGAGGTAATCGCAGCAACTGGAAGACAGAATGACAGCGCTGCAGGAAGGGACGGAGAAAAAAAAAAGCAACGAGGGAAGGAGCATGAGTGGGTGTTAGGGGAAGACAAGCACTTGTGGGGGTCCCAGCTTCTAAATAATTCAGGGGGAGACTAGCTGCACTCAGTGCAGGGGAGGAGCACTGTCAGGTCAGCTCATTCACTGCAGAGGGGGTGTGAGGAGGAGGAAAGGATGAGATTGTACAGAGAAGGTTTAAAGATGGCATAGGCAAATCAGTGGGAGAGTTTGCCTCTGTACCCGTGTGTGTGTGTGTGTGTGTGTGTGTGTGTGTGTGTGTGTGTGTGTGTGTGTGTGTGTGTGTGTGTGTGTGTGTGTGTGTGTGTGTGTGTGTGTGTGTGTGTGTTGTGTGTGTTTTAATGTGCTTATCGCTGATATGCTTGTGCACAACCCTGTATCGTGCTAATTGTACATGTGTCCTCTCTGTGTGTCTGTGATGAAAATAGACAAAAAGAAGAAGAAACAGCCTGCCTCTTTGTGGATATTTTCTTAGTCACCACAGCAACCGCCTCCTCCCTCCATCCTGCACTCGCTTTTTACTTTGTTTATTCATCCCTTATGCCCTTCCCTACATTCCTCCCACACTCTGTTGACTTCCCCCTTTCTACTCTGGCTTTTTTTTGTGTCCCGCAATCCTCTTGAGCTGATGACAGTTCTTTTCTTACCTCATTGTTTCGTTATTATCTGGCCAGTAAGCCTCAATTCCATGCATTTACACCCACATTTCTTCTTCCTGGCCTCTGGGTGACTTCTTCGAATATTACTCTAAAGAAGGGTAGTAGAGCTCAGTTAATTGGCCTTTGACAAGAGGAACAGGATGTGACATTAATTGTCACAGTGCCTTCAGACCTCATGAACTTTTTTTACATTCTGTCCTATTACAGTCACAAACGTAATGCATTTGATCAGCATTTAATGCAACAGACCAACACAAAGTAGTGCATGTCTGCAAGATGTCGGAAAAGGATTCATGGGCATTCAACATTTAAAAAAAAATGAAGAAAATTTTTTTTAAAACTGAAACTGTATTTCCCATCTTTAATTTGATAACCCTAAATAAAATCAAGTACAACCAAAGGTCTTTATTTTCTGATTAGGTGTAACCTAATTAGGTGGGACCTAATCAGAAAATATTCCAATCAAATTAAGTTAATATTAGCAAAATACAGCTGTTCTATGAAGTCCACCGAGGATTGTTGGATTAGTGAAAGAGCAGCATCATGAAGAAAAAAAGGAACACAGCAGACATGCCAGGGAGAATGATGTAAAGACGTTTAAAGCAACATGTTAAAGACCATTGATCACCTTGCCTACCCATCCACCGAAACTGAGAAGGCAAGCAAGTAGGGTAGCAATCAGTGCAGCAGCCAAGAGGCCCATGGTAACTCTGCCGCTCACTGTTTGCATTTTTGGCACAAACCGCAAACATGTGGAAGAGTCAGATGGGAGCAACTTATCCGTGTTGATAGACTGGCACTGGACACATCACTTCCACTTTGAGAATTCCAGCCTGTGTTGTGTTTATATATATATATATATATATATATATATATATATATATATATATATATATATATATATATATATATATATATATATATATATATATGCCTGGCAGGCCGACTAGTACTTTCTGTTAATGCTGCTAAATAAAATAAAGACGTCCTGTTCGGATGATAAATTCTGAAAAGCTATTTGGCCCCGGGCTGATATTAAAGATGAAGCAGACAGACAGGGAGGATGCCACCTCCTCAGACAAGGTCACTGGGAAAGTCAATATTGGGCATTCTGTTCGTGCCTGCGAGTGCTGAATATTATATGGAGGCAAGTGAGGAAAGACGCTGGCATGGCTGGCTGATGGGGGGCCTCTGAGGTGCATCCTCCCCTCCCCGCTGCTCCAGCGTGCCCGGCGCCCCGCCCCCTCCCATCCAGCGCGTCGGATCCCTAAGCGGCGCTTGGCTCGGTCAGCAGCAGCACCCGCACAAGCCAGCGCACAGCCCACCTGGCTGCACCGAGAACGCTCTTCTCCTTTGTGTTCCCTCCTCATCAGGCGAGGAAGAAGAGGAGCAGATCGCCCAGACAGACGTCACCATGCCAGGTAGTGAGTGAAGGGGAGGTTCGGGTCCGTGAGGAGGTGGGGGAGCAACGCAGCAGGCTGTACTTGGAGTGGCCTCTCCATCCGGGTGAACACCTTTCCGGGCTCAAAGCGCGCACGATGATCGACGGCTGGCGGCCGCCGCCGCGGCTACTGCGGCTGCTGCTGCTGGCTTTCCTCGCCATTGTGGGAGGTGAGTACTTTCTCCATCTCTTTGGCTCCATGGAGGCGCCTGTGTGACAATAATCACCTTGTCGAGCCAAAAACAATCTCCAGGCTTATGGTCATGATGAGGAAAGTAAAGATGGAGCTTTTACTTAATAAATAAAAAGAAGCGATGTGACGTTGAAGAGGAGGCAGGTGGATAAAATGAGTCTTTCGTTGCTGTGTCACCATCTTTCTTAAAAACAGCAGCAAACGCGATGATGAATATTCCTCACTCTCCATATCTGAGCGCAATCTAGCAAATCCACAAACTGAGATTATGTAAATTGTGCGAGTTTTATTGATTTAGCATTGCGTTTTCTCAAATGCGTCCTAAAGTTATGCTTACTGATTTTTTTTTTTAAAGAAAATAAAATTTTAGATTATTCATATTGTGGAATATCAATGAAATATGCGCTGCTTTTTTCTCCTACGAGTAAAATAAATAAAAGCAATGCGTACAATGCCACACTTTCTCAGGATCAAGCAGGCAATCCATTTGTTTTTTTGCAAAACAGCCACCTGTCCGTAAATTGATAGTAAAAAAATGGATCCAGAATAAGCATCACACCTGAATGTTAAAGCGAGACTGAGTGAAAGAAATTGTGTTATCACTCACCTCTCTGTGTCTCTTTCCCTCTCACTCATTAACACGGAGGTCTTGATTTGAGTGGGTAGGTTAATGAGAGGCATGCGGAGCTGAAACAGCTTCCACATCCTGTCTGCCAAGGACAAATTACTTATCATTCAGCAACTCAGGAAAACATGTCTTTCTCTGCGTGAGAGCTTTTGTGGAAGGTGTTTTCTGAGTAAATACACTCATCAGCTGCTTTTTTTTTTTTAAATTAGGTACTCCTGTGCAGGTGCTTGCTTGCACATTGCGAATCAACCAATCACAGGGCAGCAACGTAATGCATTTAGACATTTTGATTTGGTAAATATGACTTCAAGCCGAGCAACAGAATGAAGAGGAAACGGGATTTCAGGGACTTTGAATGTGGCGACGGGTTGGTGCCAGATGGAGTATCTCAGAGACTGCTGGGGATTTTCACACAGGGTAATCTCTGGTTTAAAAGGAAAGGTCCAAAAATAAGGGGAACTATCCTTTGAGCGACAGTTGCATTCAGATTGGTTCTAGAGGATGGAAAGGGAAGAGTAGCTCATGTAACTTCTCATTCCAGCTAAGGCATGGTCTGAGCACAACACACGTGGCACCGTGAAACAGATGGAAGTACAGCAGCAGGGAATCACACAAGGTGCCACTTACACGCCGGCGAAGAGTAGAACATTGAAGCTGCATTTCACACAGAGTCACCAAAGACTGGAAAGATGTTGCTTTCATCTGCATAGTTTGATTAAATGCCATGAAATCATGGATCCAACCCGCCTCAAATCAACGGTTCAGACTGGTGGTGGTGGTGTGGCAAAATATTTTCTTGGCACACTTTGGGCCCCTTGTCACCAGTTGAGCACTTCCTAAATGCTACGGCCTCCCTGAGTATTGTGGCTGACCATCTCCATCCCTTCATTGTAAAAAAAGACCAAAAGGCACCATGTGATATTTTAAAAAGGTTTCTTCAACATGGCAGTGAGCTTACTGCACTCCTGTGACCTCCACAGTCAGCAGATCCCAGTCTTGTAGAGCATCTTTGGTAGAGTCACAAGGGGGATGTGCAGGCATTACGTACCAGGCAACAAATCTACACTCAGTGTGAAGCTATCATGCCAGTAAGGACGAAATACTCCGAGGATTGTTTCAGATACCTTGTTAAATCTCTGTTGCAAAGAACAGAGCAGTTCTACAAGCAAAAGGGGGTCCAACCTGGTAATAGTGTACTCAGTGTTTAAAATCAATGCATTGGCTAGTCAGTGGACATATTTTAGGCAGTCCATTTAAAGTAGACCAGCGTTGAGTTTGTGGATGCCATGTAACTTATTTGCTACCTTTTCTAACTTACTGCTGTTATGGATCTGCCGTCTGCACAAATGGTTCACCATCTCACATCAGCTCGCTGGATCACAATAGCCTTAGCAGTGACAGAGCAGGAGACATACTATCCAGCCGTTTATACCAGTAAACTCAGGTATGATCAAACATATGACACAAGATCTGCCCCTTAAACATTTAGGTGCCTGTCGCAGCAGAAAGCCTCGGCGTTTACTGTCACAGCTTAAGAAGTTAGTGACAGATCTAAAAATATAACTGTATTAATAAGGATGTAAAAGTGTTATTTATATACTACCGGAGGCTCTTAGGATTTTGTAACTAAAACAAGCGTTGAGATAAAGGCATGCACCAGTTATCACAACCCCAGTTGGATGGTATTGTGGTATTAATTTAAGGACTGAAATCCAAAATTGTACAACATGATCTAATAATTTAAGAGAGAAAGGCAACACATTGGCTATTACAGTTAAAATATTATTTATTGAAATGATTTCTTGATGTCTTGTTTTTCATAAAACGGACTTAAGCAAAAACAGGGAATGGACACCTTACTAGATGATGTGCAAGTTTGCAAGTTAAAGTGATCATAATAAAGCTTTTTGCTAATATAGAGATCTGATGTTAGCTGGTTATTAGTCAGGCTGCAGTTCGGTGCTAAACAGACATGCTGATCATAGCTTTCCAGCTTTTAAACCAGTGTTCTCCTTATGGCAGCTGCTGTAACTCTTTTAGTTCCCAGATCCTGACTGTGATTGTTTTCACCAATCCAAGACTTTTCCAAACCATCAAATGTGTCTCTTATAATCAAAGGACCAGGCATCTGCTTTCTGGCAAACAGCTGACCGGTAGTGTGCAGGAGTAGGTGTGGGAGGGGAAGGTATGTTGAAGGAGTAACTGGAAGAAAACTTTCATCACTCTGTGATTTTCCTCCTTAAAAGGATTTCAAACCATATGAACGTTATGATGGAACATGTTTGGGAAATGTTGTTAAACTCAAGGTATACCGTGATGTACTGTAGTTACAAACATGCAGGAATGTAGCATAATATGATTAAAAATATATATATTTTTTAGATTGTCCAAAGTAAAAAGCTCTTAGCTAAGGATTTTTTCATGAAATCTAGAAAAATGTTATTTCAATTACTAATTGACTAAAATGTATGTATAATTACAATAATCCTGATTTTGTTTTTGTTTTTTTTGTTCCATAACCATGAGTAAAAAATACAAAAGTTTTATGGTGTTTATAACATAATCTATTTGCTTTGGTTTAAAACTAAAAAGCTTGTAAGCATCTTTTTTCAGCCAGCTGACCGGTAGAGTGCAGCAACAGGCGAGGGAGGGGCCAGAGCTGGCCTTACTCTTTGAACCATGCAGATGAAGAATTTTTTTTCTATAACCTGCTTGTTGACCGTCGAATGCAAACAGCAAATATATAGACAATGAAACTAAAGATATGATGTTACAGAAAAGTTTTTAATTTTGTGTCGGAAACTTGGGGTAACAGGGTGACATTTTCTGACCATTCCTGTTAAAACACGGAGGTATTTAGACTGATGGAGAGAATGCAGCCATTGTGAAACATCACTCGAAGGAGCCTGAGAAGCACTGAACGAATAATGAGTCATCTTGCCTTAAGGGAGAAAATCTGATTAGCAAAATCCTCAGGGACTATTAACTCTGTCCACACATGGGCGCACACACATATTTGAACATTCATGCAATTAGACATGCTCACACACCTGGAGCGTGAGCTTAGAATAACACAATTTAATTTTTTTAAGTATAGAGCATTGGGATACACACACACTGCTGGGAAAAAAGTCTTTTGACCCTTACAGATTTCTCTGGTTTTATCTGATAAGAAAAAAAGAGCTATCCAAACCAACCTGGTCCTAGGTGAAAAAGTAATCTTCCCCTAAAACTAAACATTGGTTGTACCAAACCTAGCAGCAACAATTGCCATGAAGTATTTGCAGGAACAGGCAGTGAGACTTTTAAATCACAGTGGAGGAATCTCGTCGGGCTCTTCTTTGCAGAAACGTTTTATTTTAGCCAAATTGGAGGGTTTTTGAGCACAAAATGTGTCTTTAAGGGCATGCCACAGCATCTAAATTGAATTTAAGTCCAGACTTTGACTAGGCCCCTCCAGGACCTATTATTTAGATCACTGTCCTGCTTCAAAACCCAAGAAGGTTTCAGCTTAAGGTCAAAAACTGATGGCTGGACGTTCTCCTTCAGGATTTTCTGGTAGAGAGAGAAATTTCTAAATTTATCAATTACGACAAGTCCTTCAGGTCCTGTACTAGCCGAACAGCCCCAGACCATCCCACTACCACCACCATGTTTGACTGACAGTTATTTTATCTAATGCTGTGCCAGGCTTATTCAGATGTAATTGGGCCCAAACCTTTCAAAAATATCCACTTTCCTGTTTCCTGGCTGCAGAATATTGTCCCAAAGGCCTCTGGGATCATTCAAAGTGTTCCTTTTAAATTGGAGACTAGCCTTTGTTTCCTTTTTGGTCAGCATTGTTTTTCCCCCATGAAGCTCTCCCTTGGAGGCAGTTTTTTTCTCTGTCTCTTTCTTGTTGTTGAATTATGAACAGTGACCTTAACTATGACAAGTGGGGCCTGCCGAGCTTTACATGTTGTTCTGGCTTCTTTATTTACCTCCTGGATGAGTTGTTGATGCGGTCTTAGAATAATTTTGGTAGGTCAGCCACTCCTGGGAAGGTTTACCGCTGTTCTGTGTTTTCCTGTGCACAATGGCTCTCACTGTGGCTCAGTGGCACCCCGAAGCCCTGAAATGTCTTTGCAACCTTTTACAGGCTGATAGATGTCAATAGACTTTGTTCTCAACTGTTCTTGAGTCGGGGCATGATTTCTTGTGGTTTTTTTTGTTTTTGTTTGGGTGTGTGTGCTTTTAGATCTTGTAGCCTACTTCATGTTGTCAGACAAGTTCTTTTTAAGTATATCCTTGTTTCTAGGGGTCAGGGGGTAATCAGGCTTGGGTGTAGATGGTGAAATTGATCCAAAAATGTGAATAATCACATTTAATTCAGGATTTATCAAAGAGGCCAATTTTATTTTCACATAGAGCCAGGTTCATCTGAATAGCTTTTTTCCCTTAACTTAATTCATCATTTGAAAACTGCATTTTTTCAGGTTATCCTTGTTTGACATTTAAATTAATTTGATGAAGAAGCAGAAGAAAGGGGTAAAAAATAGTTTAACAGCACTGAAGCTGTAAAACAGAAACTCCGGGAATGGAAATTAGACTGAGTCCTGTCTAAAGACGCCTTAACAAAAACAGTCACTGCGCATCCAAGGATGCTCAAGGACATTTCAGCACCTGTCTCAGACACTGCAGAGCGCATGCAGCCATCCGCTGGTGTGAGGAGGATGTCTCTTGTCATTTCCCCAGCAGGCCATGCATAATAAAAACAGTTGTGGTGCTGAGTTGACCTGATGCTGGAGTTACTGAGTGTGGAGCGCAGTGTGCGACAGTCTCTGTCGTTGCTATTCTCTGCTGTAAGACTGTAGGAAGTTTAGCTGCATGTGCCAGCTTCATTCTTCAGCCTGTCTAGTCTTTCTTTGATCTCAACCTGAACATGACACCCTTTCATCCTTTTTTGTCTAGCTGGCTGCCACGTTCTGGCTTTAGCTGCCGTATTTCTTCCGCCTCTATATTTCTGGAGGAAACACAGGACCAATAGGATCAGATTAACCTGAAGGATTCGTGATTAGAAATGCTATGAATATGCCCAAAGGGGGGGTTGGATTTGTATGGGAGAATGTTAACGCTTGAATTCATGGCCCTGCAGATTAAGAAAGCAAAAAGGTTTACTAAAAAATAGGAGAAAAGGCAGATAAGACACGTTTTGTAAGTTAGGAGCTTTAATGACCTGGTCTGTGTATATTTAGGAAATGAGGTCTTACACTGAGGCAAAGCTGTCTTTTCCATCTTTTGTGCTTCTTCTGGGTGATTAATTATAGCTGCTGGCTCAGAAGATACAAAAACCAAAAGAAACACTGAACAAGGAAGCAATTTCAAGAGAGAATGAGTTATAAGAAAGGACTGACTTTACACACACACAGTGCGCACTTTACCCCCCTTTGTCTCCCCTTCCCGTCTTCTTCTGTGCACACATCATCAGCCTCAGATTTATACGTATCCAAATGATAGCACATAATAACAGCTGCCAAGAGCGGCATAATACAGCTCAAGTGATGCATTTTACTGCAATCCTTGAAATAAGCTCCACTATTTGAAAGCCACATACCAATCATCAAACCACTGAGTTTCTCTCACAAATAAAACACACCGTACTAATGCACCGTGCGCACGCAGCATGGTTTGAAAGCAGATCTTTCAGATTCAGTCACAGTCCAGTCCACAGAATATTTCTTCAAAGTCTCCAACAATGTTTTTATTTGGCAAACAGGGGATGGGTATTTGCATTTTTTTTCTACAGCTGTGATTTTCCCCTTTGAGCTCCATCATGCATGCCATGTTTGCCCAGTTTCTTTTTCATTATTGAATCATGAACTCTGAACTTAACTGAGGGAAGTGACACATGCAGTGCTGTAAATTATGTCTGGGGTTATTTAGTGGCCTCTTATATGAGCCGTTGATGCTCAGAGGACTTTTTGGTAGGCTGGTCACTCCTGACAAGGTTTGCCACTGTTCCATATTTTCTCTATTTGTGGATAATGACTGAATATTGAATTACTTTTTCATCTGTCCTGGGATTTCTTTAAATTGGTGCAGGGTGTTCTGGTTTTAAAAATTTTTTTAGCCTACGTCATATTTTCGAACAGGTTTTATTCAGCTTATTTCATGATTCTACAGGTCTGGGTGTGGCTATAGTGAAATTGAACTAAAAATGAAAATCATCTGACAACTGCTTTTAAATAAAAATTGGTTTGAAAATTTGAAACATTTACAGAAACAATCTTTAATGAGGTAAATACCTTTTGACAGCACAGTGTTTTTTACTGGAACTCTCTGAAGAGGTAATGCAGTCACTATCTTACCTGCTGTGGACGATCCTCTCATTGTCTTCCCGACAATGAAGCAATGAAGATCGGTTTTCCAGCCAGTAGTCAGTCAATGCCATTTTAAATCAACTCCCATCTTAAAACATACTGATTTTAATATTTTCTTACGCTGATGGTCAATGCAAACATAACATATAGTTTTTGTTTGTTCCTCCAAAGGTTCACGGTGAGTTGCAAAATAACCGACTAATTAAAGATGCTAAATTCTTGCTGTTTGGCACATTTTAAATAAGCCAAAAGAAAAAACATTTTATGATACTTTATTTAGCTGTTGTCTTCCTTTAAAGCGTTTGCATCAATTTATGTTAATGATGCAAAAATATCATGTTGCACCTGCACATTATTTTACGGTCACAGCAAAAGTGAGCAACTCTTGGTGGGACAGATATCCATGTAATGAGATTAACTAATGTTTTTGCCATTTTTCAATGTTTGAAGTTTAAAACAGAACCCAAGTAGAGATTTGTCCTATGAAACATTAGTTTTCAGCTTATAGATGGAGGTCCAAGAAAGAGGTGGATTTCTCATAGAGTTGCACCAAAAATCAACAAATTATTGCGATATCAGCAAGTGAAATAGAAAAATCGTATGGGCTGCTTACATGCAATGTTTGGTAGACTATCATATTTTAAGATTCTTGCATTCACACTCTACATGCTAGGGATATAATGGGTGATGGATCTTTGGATAACGTAGAGGATTTTGGCAGAGCTGGAAAACCTCATGGAGAATGATGGTAAAATCCCAATGATGGAAAAGAAAGGAGAAGGACAATATATGTCAAGGGCGACCGAAACTATCACCACCGTATCGACAATATTATGACTATTGCAAGTTTTTATAACATCATGCAGCCTTAATTTTAAGACCATCCCATTTATGAAAATATACACCAAAACCTATCTGACCACAATATCTGAAAGCACAGAAAGTAATAAAATAATGAACACTTGAACAACTTTAATAATAATGTTCTTTACATGACTTATTGTATATTTTCTCTCTTCATAATAGCTACATCTGACCTGGCATTCTGTTTGGCTGTGAGGACTGCAGAAATTAAACAATGGATATAATCTGCCATTTCTCTCTCTAACATAGAAAGTACTCCTGGATCAGTGCTTCTCTGCTTTTTTGTGTCTCTGCTCTGTCTTCTCAAACCTCCAGTCAGTCGTAGCGGATGACCGTTCACACTCAGCCTGGTTCTGCTGGAGGGTTTGTCTTCTTGTTAAAGGGGAGTTTTCCTCTCCACTGTCACTTCATGCATGCTCAGTATGAGAAATTGCTGCAAATCCATCGACAATGCAGACAACTGTCCACCATGGCTACACGATCTTTCAGGATGAGTGACTGCTGGTCAAGACTTGATGAAATCTGCTGGGTTTCCTTAGATAGAAAACTTTTTGACCAATCTGTCTGTATGATTTGATTTGATTGTATTGACTTTGTAAAGTGCCTTGAGATGACATGTTGTGATTTGACGCTATATACATAAAATTTTATTGAATTGAATTGAACTGAAGTTTATCTTTGTATTAGATATTTGGGTGAGATAAACTCCATTTCCATATTGTAGTATGTGCTTCAAATAGTATTGTCATAATTACTGACCACAATTTGCTATTGTCTTCATCGTAAATAACTATAAAAAGATATATAGAAATATCAAAAGCAAATGCAATGCAAGTTTAAAAGCTTAGGCAGGATCTTTTTAAAGAGAAGAGAAAAATCTGGAATTATTGGAGTTTTCCAATAATAGATTTCTTAAGCATAGAGTAACCCCACCTATGCTTGTAGCTGCACAATTCCTGTCAGCTGGCTGAAAGAAGGCAACGTCACTTTTCTTTTGCTTACAAACAAATTAAAAGGATCACCACCCATCACCGTTATTAAAGTAACACCATTTTAAAAAAGCAATTACAAGAGGCATGTCTGTTTAGTAGCTGTGTGCAGGTCCTACTCATGCAGATGGTCTGACTAATTTACCAGCGAATATCAAATGTTTAGACTCTTAGTGTGTAAAGAGAAGAAAGAGGTGTAGTGTTTTGTGCAATAAACATGTTTAGCCTATGAAAACTAAATTTAGCTGGTGTCCATTTTAAATTTGAAATTGAATACATCCCAATAAAATAATAATTATTTAATAGTTTATTGTTTAATAGTTTAATAATCATTACCTTTTCCTGTTTTTGTAGTTCTTACGAACAGTTGTTGGTTTTCTGTTTTAAATAGTAGTAATTTGATCATGAAAACTATATTTTCAAGTTTTCATTTTAAACACTGCAAAACTGTGTTTTTTGCTACTGAATCATACTTTAAGAATAAAAAAAGGCAATGCTTTAACCGCTAGCCATTAAAAAAATCCATCATAACTCCCCATTGCTAGAATTTAGTAAATTTGTAAATGCTTCTTTTCAAGTTTTATTGCTATGAGTGAACTATTAGTGAAATTGATAAAATGTCAATCTTTAGCATTTGCATAAATCCATATTGCCCCAAAATTGTTTCGTTTTCGGCAATTCTGCGCATTTTTGTGCAAGACTTCCCGTCTTTGTCCCAAAGTTATTCACTGCACACATAATGTACCGCTCGCTGGTATAAGAAGGCCTTATGAGTGCAGCAATGCCAGAGTTTGAACTGTTTATGTTTCTATAAAAAGGCAACTTCAGAGTAAGTGGGGGTAAGTACATCGGACAACAGGTTGTCTGCAGTGGTGTAGAAGCAGTTATAGCTCAGGCTGCGCTCCTCCTGGCTGTGGAGTTGAGTAAGACCGTAAAGCTTCCGCTTCCAGTTAGTCCAAAGTGGAATGACTTTGTTTTTGAGTGCTGTGATGTGGAGGCGAGATGGTGAATCAATATTAATATCTCAGTTCTCCTGCCACTACAGAGCCAAATTGGGTGTTGTCAGGAGATCGATGGATCTTTCTTTTATTGATTTAAGAATAGTTCAGCATAAAACATCTCAGCCAAAAAGCCTCTTTGGCAGTCCACAGAAAGGAGCGAGAAACCTTTCTCCTCACTCAACCTTGTCTTATATATTTAAGCTGGATGTATAAATAGAGATCATCACTGTAAATGGGTTTTCACTCTCATTTTCAACACTTTTCCCTTTGCTGTGTGTGTGTACACTCTGGTTTCTCTATTCAAAAACATAAAAATCGGTCAGAAGGCCAGGATCACTAAATCCCAGACGTACGTAGCCATGATGCAACCGTCTCGCCTGTTTCACTGGATCTTTGAAGTATGCGTCTGGGTTCGCACGCGCACTCTCGTGTGTCACTTCCGTCGCTCCGTGCCCTAATGGGGAGCCCTGCTGAAAAATTCATTGTCTCACATTAACTTTGCAATATTTGCACTGGAAAACAACCAGGATACAACCCGAGCAACGAGCATTACAACCTCTCAGGGTCTGCGTCAGCATCGGCGTCGGTGTTGCATGAAGAGACGGAGACAGAGCCCTTTCTGCTCAGAAGCTTTATTAGGCGCGCGAGAAGAGCCGCAGAGTTAACGTGACGGCAATCAGGTCAGAGCGTACAGATAAGATAAGAGAGAAGACTCTCTGTCCGGCTCTCGGTGCCAGAACCATAAAATATTCGTCTAGGCTTTCACCTTGAGCCCATGCAGGTCTGGACAAGGGTAAACTATAAAATATCAAACCTTTAAACCATGGTCTGTGTGAATACTTGATTCTGATTGGCTGCAGGGTGTCTGTTAAAAAGTGTTATAGGAAGCCTATCATAAATTTCCTGTCACATTGCCTGATTGTTCTGAGCTATTGCGCTGGCACAAACGTTAGCTGGTAAATGCAAGACAGTTGACGCTGGTTACGTTGGCAAGCGATATCAAATAGTTCCCTCAGCCGCTTCTTGTGAAAAACGTAAGATTTTAATGGTGAAAAAAAACATAAAAGTATTAATAATTGATTTAATAGTTATTTATTTCACAAGTGACGATGGTATAAGCAGGATAATGCCCTTCGAGGTGTCCATTATCAGAAATTAATGGACTTCGACGGTTCACAACGCCGCGTCATCCATTAATTTCTGATAATGGACACCTTGTCTGGCATTATCCCTTACGTATAGACTGGATAAGTTAAATGAGACTTCAAATGTCTCTACCTCAGTACATTTAAATAAGGCTTTAAATTTAGTGTGATAATTGTGTTTGTTGTTTAAAATGTAATTTGTCAGTTCATGTAGAATGTTAAAACTGTATGTGATAATGAAATAAAAATCCACATTTTGTAACATCTTCATGCAAACCATTGTTATATATGGGCTGTCTGAAATTGTTTTCATTGAATATATGGAGTGGTGTACACAATTTAAGGTGGCTCCTTTTTAAGTTGGTTATATCTGAGAGATATTTGGGTGCTGGCTTGAAAGATACATAAAAGCCTGTTAGCGATATTAGAGATAATTATCTCCATTTCTTTCTATTTTTTTTGGGTGCTCTGGACTAGAAGCTGGGAAATACAATTAGGTTTAGTGGTAAGATTCAGGTTTAAAATTCGCAGTTTTACAACCTCAAAAATGTTCCTGCTGCTAAATGCCATTTAATTACTATAACTCATGGTTTTCGTCTAATGATTTTCAGCATAGAAGACTCCCTGCCTGGTGCTGCGGGGTGTCAGACATCTGTGCATGAAGACGATGGGGGAAAACATTTTAACTCTACTATAAAGAAGGTTTGGAGATATTTCTGATGGCACAACCAGAGAAATATTTAATTCAGTTCAATTCAATTCAATTCAATTTTATTTATATAGCGCCAATTCATGAAACATGTCATCTCAAGGCTCTTTACAAAGTCAAATTCAATCATATTATACAGATTGGGTCAGATTATACAAATTGGTCAAAAATTTTCTATATAAGGGAACCAGTTGATTGCATCAAATTTCCCGACAAGCAGCATTCACTCCTGGAGAAGCTACCTACCTGTAGCTTTTTTTAAGGTAATCTATTTAGAAACACATTTTAAGACTGGGTATGTGAGTTAGTAAAATAAACAGCTTGCTGCAATATACGTACATCTCCAATATAACAGCTATGTGAAACTTTATGTTACTTAATATACAGTGCTCGTAAAATGTGTTTTGCTACCTTATCTATTTCATACATTTTTTCTTTTTAGTCAGGCTTAAATGTTTCATCTTCAAACTTAAGTTTAGATCAAAGACAAAAACCTAAGTAAATGTAAAATACTTTTTTTTTTAAATGATGCTTTTGTTCATTAGGGGTTTTTAAAAAAGCTATTCATAGCAACCATATCTTATGTAATAAATTACCACATTCTCTGGTTGAATTTTTTTCGCCGCACTTTTCATGGCCAGACCTATAGAATCAAGAAGTCACTTTAACATCGGATGCCTCACAAAATGAAGAGGGTTAAAAGACATCAGAAAGCAGCAACTCAGGTCCTAGTCTACAACATATAAAAACCTGTGAAAAGCATTATCAAAACATTTCTAAGCCTTTGAGGAACTGAGAGGAAATATTTAGGGGGAAAAAACATAGAACAGTGTGGAACCTTTCATTAAGGGGGCAGACTACCTAAATTACTCCAAGAGTGCATCAGCGACTCATCCGGGAGCTCACAAACGATCAGTGTTTATAATTGACAAAAGGAAAGAGACTGACAAAACAAAAGTTTTTTTGTTTTTTTCAAATCTATTTGTGCATTTGATGTAAAACTAAGATGGCATTTCAGAAACAGAACATTATACAGTACCTAAAGTCAAACATGGTGGTGGTAGGGTGATGGTCTGAGGCTTATCTGCTGCTTCAGGACATGGACCACTCGTCAATACTGATGGAACCATGAATTCTGCTCTCTTTCATACAATCCTGATTGATAATGTCCAGCCATCAGTCTGTGACTTTAAGCGCAAACTCACTCTCATGCAGCGGGTCTGTGTCTGAATGACTTAAAAAAAAAGAAGAAGAAAAGTCTGGAGTGCTCTTGTCAAAATCCAGACTTAACTCTGTTCTTAAGATACTGTGACATGAGGATAAACATGCTGTTCTTGCTCCAAAATCCTCCAATATGGCTGAATTAAAACAAGTCTGCAAAGAAAAGTGGGCTAAACGTGTTTAATATCCCCCACGGCATTAAACACTTATTGCCAGTTATCGCAAAATGCTTGATGACTGTTTTGTCCCATTTTTTTCACATGAGACCAGGCTGGTGTGAATAGCTTTTGTACCCCCCCCCCCCCTCCAAATAGGTAATAAAGCCAGTATTGGGGGAAAAAAAATGTTTTCATGAAAATCTGAACAGACACACGTGTGCTGGCGGTTCACACACTTTACCACAATCCTCATTTGTGTTCAACATTAACTATGTTCTCCCTGAATTGTGTTACACAGAAATATAGCTTTAACTAATCCACACAGAGGACAACAATACCTTTTAGCAAATATAAGCTTACTGAGACGTGAACCGCTCTACTTCCATCTTTGTTTAAGTGAACTGCATTTGCTTCCTGTCTCTCATTCTTTTAAGTTATTGCCTTGTGCATCTGGGAGTAATATACATAACTCATATTCTTCAGACCCAGACAGCCATGCTTATTTCCCTCCTGATCATGTGCAGACAAACAGGCCCATATCGCAACGTCCATGCACAATGAGCAACCAGAGTGCTGCACACAGCTGCTGACAGGAGGCGTATTGATGACACAGGATCACTGAGGGAAGAGCTAATAAACGGACGGGGGCTGACGCCGACAGCGAGATGGAGATAACATGGAGGGGAGGCAGGGAGGGGAGACGTTCAGCTCAGAGAGATCAAGATGTGGGCTGACTCCAGTGATGGAAAGATTAAGAGTGAAGAAACAGCAGAGAAAGAAAGGAGAGAGGGAGGAGTTGCGTGTTAGCAGGGAGTGAAGAGGGTCCTCATTGATCCACGGACAGAGGCCATCTTTCCTGCTCAGTGAACACAGGAGCGCTGCAGGGGAGGAGAGGAGGGGAAGGGAGGTGGAAGTAAAGGGAAAAACGAGGACAGAGCATGATGATCTGAAGGTTTTAGTTCCTTTTAAGTTCATGTCAAGTTGTCTTGACTACATAAAAGTAGTCAGAACCTTACCTGAGGTCAACAGCAGTCATATTGAACTCAGTTTGGAGAATAAGGGAGAAGTCCTCGTTGCTTTTGCATGAGAGTGCTGTTTATGTTAACACTATTTCGTCATATGAATGGAATCAGTTTATTGAATAACACACACTAACTGATACTTAAACCTTCAATTAACAAACCTTCTTAAAAGTCAACTCACATACCCAACTCGGCTGTTCGATGTAAAGAAGCATCTTCCTGTCAAATGTGGCACTATTTGGGGTGAAATTAAAAGGATTTCTACCAGAGTATTGTCAAGAATCCTTGTTACTGTCAAGATATATTCAACCAAACTCCAATTTCTAGATCTACATGGCGCCTCATGAGACAAACTTCACGTTGATGAAAAATACTGAGTTTTTCCATTGCAAAGTCTCGTTACACCTCCACTTATGACACTAGCGGATTCTAATTCAAGCAAAGCACAGGAAGATAAAGTAAATTATATAACAAAGGACTTAGGAAATGGGACAAATGTGAAATAATAACCCTAAACATGGAACCAAATGCGTCAAAGCCCACAGGCCATTGCGGATAACCTTCTACTGTCAGCAGACTGCACTGTTAGTAGCCTGAAAAAGAGCATGTGTGAATATGCTGAGTTCACGGCAAACAGCCTGTGTTTATCTTCGATGGGAACGTGTGAGAGAATGTGCAGCGAGCAGATGCCAAAGAGGCAGGGAGTGAAAAAGGGACAAAACCAGAAAGGAAGGAGGAAAAACACAACAGTTGTGTCTCCTATGCATTGTGCCTTGGCTAAAAAAAGAAGAAGAAAAAAAAACCTTGTCATTTGTGTGCGTTTGTCTGACATCTCTATTTAAATTTGACCACTCGCAGATGCAGATGGAGGGATGGCAGAGAGAAGGGGGGGACTGAGTGAAAAAGATCCCAAAGCTAAAACGGAGTTGGCAGTTGGGGAGCAGTTCAACACCCGAGCGGGAATGGATGGAGACAGAGCCGAGGCACCGGGAGAGTGATAGAGACAGTCAGACTGGTTGAGTCAGTCTTATGATGTCGGATCTTGTAAGAAGTCTCCACCGAGCCGTGCCAACACGGTCGAGCTGGCAACGATGCGTAACGCCATACTAAAATCTTTGCTCTCTCAGTGCACATGTGCAGCCATGAAGCTCCGAATGCTGGCAGCGAGCGCATGGGCCAAACAGAGAAACTCAGCAGCACCGCTGATTTTCTGCTCCGTGTGTTTGTAACATATTCCAGCATGAGAAACGTCTCGGAGAGAAAAAAAAAAAAAAAAAAAAACGCTGGAAGAGACTCAGATGGGTGTGCAACTTTCTTTGATGACGATGGCTTCCTCTCATTGCAGTTGGCCTCGGGGCAGACACGGAGGAGCGGCTGGTGGAGCATCTCCTAAACCCGGCGCATTACAACAAGCTGATCCGACCCGCCACGAATGGCTCTGAGCTGGTTACTGTGCAGCTCATGGTGTCGTTGGCCCAACTCATCAGTGTGGTGAGTGTCAATGAGACTTCATCTTAGTCTGTCTTACGTCATGCAGAGCTACAAACTCAGATTGCATTTTTTTTTTTTTGTGGGGACACTTTGCAACAGACTTCTGCAAAGCAGCGCCGATGATGCGCGGCTTGCAGCATTTTTTTTTTTGGGGTACAAAAAAACCTATAAAGTGTGGTGTGCATTTGTATTTAACCTCAGGGCGCCTTAACAGAAGATCTGTGCTGATCTAAGCCATTCCACGTTAGCTCTGGCTTTATGTCTTGGTTTGTTGTCCTGTTGGAAGACGAACCTCCATCTCTATCTCGATTCTTTTGAAGCCTTAGGTTTTTTTTAAAGACTGCCTTGTATTTAGTTTCATCCATCTTCCCACCAGCTCGCCTGCCTGTCCCTGCAGCATGGGGCAGCCACCATCACGGGGATGCTATGTTCAGCCTGATGCGTGCTGTTAGATGTTTGTCACAGACCATGTTTTTTTTTTTATCTAGGCCAGGAAGTTGAATTTTGGTTTGCCTGATCTTTTGCCACATTTGTGCTTCGTCCCCTCGTGGCTTTTGGCAAACTGCTAATAGGACGTTTTATGGGTTTTAATGTTGACTTTTTTTTTTCTTGACACTTGTCTATAAAGGCCAGATTTCAGACGTGATCGACTTACTTTTTCTTGTTGACAGATTTCTCAACCTGAGAGGACATGAGCAGCTCCTCCAGCGTTATAATGGGCCTCTTGGCTCTCTCTCTCTGAATAATGCTCTCCTTGCCTGGCCTGTTAGTTTAGGTGGACAGCCATGTCACAGTGCTGCACTATGCTATTTCTATTTTCAGACGATTTGGAGGTTTAATCATCCAGTGCCTTATTTTTACTATTAATAAATATTTTACTTGTGTTTTTATTTTTAGGAACCTTCATTGGTGGGTCCCATCTTTTCTGCTCTGTAAAAGTAATGTTTCAGATTAATAGAAATGTATTCAATATCTGTACAAGACATGTAAATAAATGGTACCTTCCACTGTTTCATATAAAAACTAAGTAATTTATTATTTGATACAGGGGGAATTAATTGTGAAACAGTAACATTAAAAAGAGAACTCCAATTCACTTTTGGTGATTAGTTGTTTGCATTCAGCGTTATCTAATTGTTCACACATTTCTATATATTAACCTGTGTTTACATTTACATTGCTTCACTGTATTCTTTGTGCGTTTTACTTCTTTTATCTAAATGTTAGTCAGAATTGAGTTACTTTTACTTTCTGAATTTAGCTGAGGAATAGAGCTTTTATAAACCCAAATTTCTTTTATCTCAACAGCATCTTTAGTTATTTTCTTTTGAATTTTTAGTGTTTCAATTGTATTTTGCTAATGTGCAACAGAACTAGGGAAAACTGTGTCTGACAACTGGTTGCACTGGATTTTATCAACAGGGTGCAGAACAATGTGGGCTGAGTATAAATGCATGCCACACTTTTCCAGTTCACAATTATGCACTATGTTGTGTTTGTCCATCACAAAAAAGTATTCATTATTGGAATGAATACTTTTAATGTATCTAACAACCCAACATGTTTGGCTTTCCAATCAGGTCTTTCTGTGATGTTGTTTTTACGCAGATTTTTTTATATATTAAATATTTTTGGTAAAAACTGACCAGAGATGTTTAAAAACATAAACAGAATGGGTGCAAAAAATGTAATCATCCTTATCTCTTTAGACACCAGCAGCCAGACCGTCTTGTAAGCTTTAAAAAAAATCTTGATTCATTTCTCTTCAGACTTCTTGTTTTTCCCTGAACCATTGCTGCTTTTCGCATATTTTCAATCCTGTACCTCACTAGGAATCATTCAGACTTAAAAAAGGCTCTGGAAAATGTTGGTGTCCATATACAAAAGACTAATTACCAAAGAACCAGTTTAAAGTGGGATCTTTATGCACAGTCTATCAAAAGTTCAAAGATAAACCAGTTTGACAGACATGGAGTCATATTTTAGTATGAATAAGGTGATTTTGAACGAGCTGAAGACTTGCCATCTGTAGCAGATGATCAACTGTAGAATGAGGCATCTCTCAGGTCGTCTGTCTTTTTCTGTAGGTAGAGTGAGGTCAGCACGATATATGTAATGGCCAGAAACACGATTTGACAAACAAAGTTGTAAAACAAGGAGCCAAGGATCCTTCCCAAACCCCTCAGGTACCCATCTCCCTTTCCTTTTGTTTGAGTGACACCCGTCATGATGTGGACATCGTTGCCCTTGCTGCAGGCCAGAAAAGGAAAAGCACAGAATTGGTCCCCAGGGCTGACCTGCTGCTTCATTTCTAACATCTCCTTAAATTCCCCCAGAGACATTCAACCTAAAGAGCTACTGTTGCCCTTTTCTCTTAATTATTTTTTTTTTTGGAAATGTCTATTGACAGTTAAATCTGCATCCGCAGAATGTAATGCTTTACAAATGCACCTCTCACTTTTTTAGTCTTTTTGGAAGACATTAGGTAAAGCGTTTTATTTTTATTATTTTTTTCAGTGCATTGTCTTTCTCTAAAGGTATTTGAATTAAATTGAGAGAATATCATTCAGAAGGCCTGTAAAACTGTTAAACATAAGCACTTTAAAAGATTACAATAAAAGTCTGGCTGACTGGAGGTAAAACAGCAAAAAACATTTTGTACAGTATTTGATTTGAGAACTCTCCCAATCACAGATGAGTGGTAATGAAATCAATGTTTAAATGTGTTTTTTTGTCGTTGTTGTTGTCTTTCAGCATGAAAGAGAGCAGGTGATGACCACCAATGTCTGGCTGACGCAGGTGAGACGTCACACACCTCACCACATTCACCCGCCTCACCAAACACACACAGAGGCAGGGATGTTGTCAAAATACTATTCATACAAAAAAGTTAAACACTTGATTGATTTATTTATTTTTGCATGCTTTTCTGCGATTTCTCTGTGTAAAAGTTGGGCCAGAGCAAGTGAAAAACAAATTGCGAAGACTTTAATGCGGATGAATTTGGTGCAAAGTAACAATAATTAAAGCTTTCTCTGCAACACATCTCGTTAATATTCATATAATATAATTAGCTTCCACACAGCAAAATATCCATCCATCACTAAGCAGTGGGATCAGATTGTTTGGCGTTACTGCGTTCAATATTTGAAAGCTACTTTTTGTATTTTCTCAGGTTACCTTTTTCTGACATAACAAAATTGGTTGATGATCTGAAACGTTTAAGTGTAAAAAAAGGAGAAAAAAAACAGAGGAAGGGGGGAAATAATTATTTGCTGCACTGTTCCTTTGCAAATGAAGTGATGGATGCTCTATTTTGATATCAGACACATCGATATCAGCTTGATGCGTGACCACAAAGCGGATCTGCCCTATACCTAGCAGTTCACAGTGGATGGTTTTGTTTGCCATCTGTGTTCGCTGAGCTGAATGTAAAATAAATTTAGCTTGGGTGCAGAGCTCTGTGACAATCTGTCTACAGCTACTAGAAAAGGAGAGAGTTGCACTCAAACATGCTGGAATGCTTTGTTTATGTAGCCGGATGAATTTGAGACAATCACACTGAGGTTCTGGAGAATTATTATTGTTATTAGTCCATGAATATTGGTACAAATGCTCTTATTTTGAGGATTTTTGTGCTGTGGTTATCTTTGGTTAGGCTCCTTTGTGCCTATTTATTAGTGATATTTCCTTTTATTTTTGCTCCGCTCTGTTGCTACAAGCTGCATCTTGCAACCAAAAAAAAAAGAAACTGGAAGCTCATCTGAAGTTGGAGTTCCCAATGGAAAAAAACAGACCTTTCTAGTCAACCTCACCTTAAAATCCAAGATCGCAGCACTGTGTTTTACACATAGTGATAGCTGCAGAACTAAACAGTTTGTTTGTAATTGTATGTCAATGAATCTGTCACACGGCTATATGTTGGAGCAGTTGCTTTGCTGCCTTCCAGCAAGAAGGTCCTGAGTTGAAATCCCAGCCTGGGATCTTTCTGCATTGAGTTTGCATGCTCTCCCTCTGTGTCCCTGTGTGTCTCTGTGTTGCCTTACAATGGATTGGCAACCTGTCCAGGGTGCACCCCGCCCTCCCCCAGTCACTGTTGGAGAGGAGCACCAGCAGTCTTTTGTATGAGGGTTGGTCTTTAGGGTTTGAGGTTGATGTGTCAGAAATTAGACGGAGACACTTGGAATGTGAAATGTAAATGAACGGAGCTAAGACTGTGTCAGATTTCTAAACTTTGTACGCATCGCTTCATGTTGAAGACTCAGGATGATTCAAAATTGACAGTGAAAGCATCTCAAATGTTTTTCAGGGTGGAACAGGGAACCTGCTAGACAATCGCCAAGTCAAACACCAAAATCAGAAATTTACTGAAAACGACTGAAGAAAACATCACTGAAGGCCTTATAAACTTGCATAAAACAAGATCAATCAAGATTTCAAGACCCTGTCCACAAGAGGCGTCTGAAAACATTGATTGAAATGGTTTATTTATAGCTGCGATAGACTGGCGACCTGTCCAGGGTGTACCCCGCCTCTCGCCCATTGGAGATATCCACCAGCAACCCTCACGACCCCACAAGGGATAAGCGAGTCAGAAAATGGATGGATGGATGGTTTATTTTTAGTTCTATCAACTTTACCATTAAAGTTTTAAATGGTGTGTACCTGTATAGTACTTTATCAAGTCCAACAACCCCAAAGCGCTTCACACTACAGTCAGTCATTCACCCACTGATAGTGGTGAGCTATGTTAGAAGCCAAAGCTGCCCTGGGGCAGCCTGACAGAGCCGAGGATGCCATACTTCAGCGCCACCGGGCCCTCTGACCACCAGCAGGGAATGCAGGTGAAGTGTCTTGCCCAAGGACACAACGACTGAGACAGTCGGAGTAGGGGATTGAACTAGCAACCTGCCAGTTACAGGACAAACTCCCTAACTCTTGCGCCACTGTCGCCCACCATCGGTCTTTAGAAAAAAGACAGAAAACATGTATGTAACCAAGATGAAGACAGGTGAAATAGCAAAATGTCAAGGAGCTGAGGACGAGGAGTTGAAGATGTTAAGATTTTTCTTCAGTTATCAAACTGGACAGAGATACCACAGGGAATGTTCATATCTGTGGTGAACAGTACATAGGCTCACTACTGGTGTCAAGGTTTACCAAGATTTTAAAAGTTATAGATAAACCTAAAAAATGCCATTCCTACAGTTTAAAGTCCTCTTGCCAGTTCATAATGTGCCCACGGGTGAGAAGTAGGATGGAGAGGAAAAAGGGAAGTGTTCTGAAGATTGGGCAGAAGTTTAGGGTGGGTCTCCAGGTACAGTAAGTAAGTCTAGACCCCTTAGGCAATGTTAAAATACTGTTTCAATGAACAGGAAAAGGGTGGAAGAGGATTCAAGATGGGGTTGTGATGGTGTGGTGTTTTACTGGGGGTGGCTTTCATGATTTCTCTTACTGAAATGGCAAAGAAAGCGACGGAGGAACCAGAGTTTTCTCTCTCGGCATAAAGCATAGAGGAATTCAGCTGTGTGGAGCGGGATGACGTTTCCTGAATAAAAACACATTCATTTGAAAACTACCAGTAAATTTAGTGGGTATTTTCTGCTTATGTTTGCTAAAGTGTGCATAAATATCAACATATAATTAAGAAACATTATTTTTGCAGCAGTAGGAATACTTCTGACTTCTCTGTTTTATTAAAACAACTATATCCTGATCTATGTTTTTAGTTTTTGTTTTTCTATCAATACCATGATGCCATGGTGGTGTTTTATCTCAAGATTACTATACCATGAGAATCTCATGCCTAATACGTAAAGGGTTAGCGCGACGGAGGAGGATGCTGAGGATGTATAGAGATGGAAGGAGACGGTCCATTGTATAGTGCCCCAAAACAACAAGACTTATATGTGTATTTTTTGTGTTGAAATCACTTTTACATCCATAGAAGAAAACAACCCCGGTTTCTACAATTGAGTTTGTGCTCCCTGCCTCATAGTGAGAAGCATGTTTACACTTGCAACCTGAGCAAGCACAGATTTATGACTTGTAGCCAAGCGTAGAATGACCAAGAGTGCTCGATACATTCCTCACCATCATAGTCGGGAAGCCAAGGACAGCCGCCCCGGGCCCAAACAAACCAATGATTTTAGTGTTTCACGGCTACTGCAGGCAGTATAGCATGGCTGAGTAAAGCTCAGTATGAGAAGAGTCTTCTACATAATGTAACAAAGAGGATGAGTTTGCTGGTGTTCGCTCACACTTGTTCATTTTAGTCTATTTTACAACAATTACCGAGATTGGCAAGGTGAAGACAAGCCACGGTTTATGCGCACCTTTACCACCAACTTTTTTTTTTTTTTTGCGTATCCTGTCTGGCAGTGTAGCATTAAGAATTGCTGTCTCAATGCCAAAGAGAGCCCAACAGATTTTACTTTCACAAGAGGAGCATTACTGCTTTCGCTATAGTGCTCCGCTTGATTTATATATGCATAAAGCTTTATTAGATTATATTCTGGGACTGTTTCATGTTCAATGGACACAAAAACGGAATGGTAGAAGAGAAAAAAAAGAAGAGAAAAAGATGAGACAAAATGATAAAAGGGAGAAAAGGTGGAAAAAATAGAGGAGCGGAAAAGGAGAGAACAAGATAATATCCTCGGAGTCTGCCTCTACACCTGCAAAGAGAGATATAAAAACAACAGCAAAAACAAGCCGATAAACTATCACAGTATTATTTAATACAAGATGGATAAAGTGAAAGCTAAGCTAATATTAGGGGGTTTCTGTATTAAAGTGAGTCTGTAAGCACCTGAATCTAAGCACCTGTAAGTGTTTGCGAGAGTGCACTTGTATATCTAAGGTTTATCCTTAAGAAAAATACTCAAAAGAGGTTGTGAGGAGCCAAAGACCCGCCCCTCCAAAGATCGTGAAAACCAGAAAGCCAGACACCCGAAAAAGCCCCCAGAGCAAAGGTGCCCGAGAGGGACAAACACAGGGAAAGCTGCCACCCCCACAATTACTGAGATTGACGAGGTGCACACAAGCCACAGTTTATGCACATCTTAACCACCGATTTATAACCGCACTAGTAAAAGAGGAAAAGATAATTATATGTTCCCTGCTGTCTTCTTACTGCTGCGTGATTGGCAGACGAGTGACTAAGCATGATGTCTCTATTGGCCCTCAGGAGTGGCAGGACTATCGACTGACTTGGGTCCCCGAGGAGTTCGATGGGATGATGAAGGTCAGGCTGCCCTCAAAACACATCTGGCTGCCTGACGTGGTCCTCTACAACAAGTGAGTCACTCTCTCAAGCTTAAGACCTCAATTAGAAGTCATGAACTGTTACACAAATGCCCAGTGAAGACATGTTAAAAAGGTCTCTAAGAGAAGCTGACCATGTTTCTGGTCAGGTCATTTAGCTGCTCTCATTGTAAGATACTTAAAGTGAGAGCTTCAGTTAAATAATAATTTTAAGTGGGTGATACATTCAGGTTCACAACACATGACTGAATATGTCAACTAGAATTTCCTCTTGCTGCTCATGCTAGCACACTACTGTCCGACCACAGACGTGTCTGAAAAATGTGATCATCTTTACTGCACTGAGGTCCTGTGGAGGAGCAAACACACAGAACAACCTTGCTAAAGTATTCACACCCCTTGCAATTTTTCAGATCTTGTCATGTTACTACTTGGGGTGTAAATAACCAGCTTTGTCATGGTGTGATGTTTTATCGATTCTGTTTGGATGACGATACAATATTTGCCAATATCACGTTTGTTATGATTTCCAATCAATGCAATATCATCTTCCCAACTAACACAATTATTTAGATTGATATTAACTCTATTATTTGACCATTTTATTTTTAAACTCCTACAGGTATCAGGGATACCTGCATTCTTCTAATTTTAAAATAAGAACAACACCTGTTTACTAAAGTCTCATGCCTGAATTTCAAAATAGTGGTGTATCTTTAAAATTAAGATATGATTGATATTTTCATTTTGCATTAATGTAATTGGGTCGTTAATCACTGAATTGATATTTTGATATGGGCTGATGTATTGTTACACCCCTAGTTACTACCACAGCCTTCTGTGAAGGCCTCAGAAGTTTGAGAAAGATGTCACAAATCTGGCTTTAACGAAAAGCCATTGTTGTGAGAAAGTTCTATTTGCAGTTTGCAAAAAAAAAAAAAGAAGAAGAAGGGACAAATTAACCATTTGGGTGAAGGTGTTAGTCAGGCATACCTGAAAAACAAAACAATGCACTGATTCCTCCCTGAGAACAACATCACCACCGTGGAATGCAGTTGTGGCAGCAACATGCTGGGGATGGTTTGTTTTCTTCAGTCAGAGAAGATGAATGGGGCTAAAAACAGGTGAAACGTGGAAGAAAACCTGCTTGATTCTTAAAACAGTTGAGATTGAAGGCAGAGGATTACAAACTCAAACATACAGCCTGAAGAATGGAGGAAATGTCAGTCTATGAATTTGAGAGGCTGGTAGAGAAATCCCCCCCCCCATACTTGAAACTAAAACTGTAGCACAAGATGGATTTTGCACAGTATTTAACTCAAGGGGACTCAAAATAAATGCATGCCAGACTTTTCAGGTTTTTATTTGAAGAGAATTTCAAAAAACATGTGGAGGGAAAACCTCCAAATAGGTCTTATATATGCTGAATAAAATCCCGATGGATCAGATGAAAGGTTGTGCTGGAAATGTGACAAAATGGGGAAGAGGTTTTAGGGGTATTGATACCATTTCAAGCCACTGTACGCAAAAACATTTAGATATTCTCAATAACATATTTCTAAAGTTTGCTGTTGCTTTCTTAAATTTTTATATGGCCCTGTCGCCTAATATTTACATTAAACTCTAACCATGCAAAGGTGTTCATAAAGCCAGAGAATATATTTTGTTATCTAACAAAATATATTATTTTTATGTTTTTCTAATTAACTGATTGAACACATGTTTAATTGCAGCTTTTCGTCTAGGAATCATCTAATCAATGTGGCTAAACGAAGAAAAACACCTTTTTTTGTCTCTGTTTTTCTCTAACAAACATTGATAACCATGCAGTGATGTCAAGCACAGCATAGCTGCACAGCAGTGGATGAAACAAACATCTTCTGATTTATTTGTCATCAGTAAGATGTGCTGGTGAGGGTTTGCTTGTACGTCTGGAGAAATTTAGGATGCCACTGCCAGCTCGTCTCAGTGTGGTGGAAACTCCGCGTCAGCCCATGGTTTGCAAATCAGCTCATCAGAGACGAGTGATCTGTGTGACCTTCTCTTCTTTCCCTGCTTCTGTCATTACTTTAGTGTTGATTAAAAGATCATTGACCCGCCTCACTCTGGATAAAGTGATCCTGGTAATCCTGCGTACCCCAGGCCATCATGCTAATCCCCAATTCTCAGCCGCTGTCGCTTACTTGAGCAAAGGACTTATTTAACTTTGTGACAGTGTTAGAGATATTGTTTTTAAACTCAGGATTATTTTGAAAAACGTTTTTTTTTTTTTCAAGAGCACTTGACAGAATAAGAAAATAACTACTGACTACTTTTATTGTACAGCATATATCTCAATTTCCTAAATTAATTTAAAATCTAAAGCTTAAATGTTTTTTGGTGAATCCTCCCCAAAGGGTCTGTCTTGAGCAGTTTTTTGTTGGATCATCCTATCAATGAACTGGGTTTCCTACTTAGAACATCTTTTCATTCAACAGCATAATCCTTTTCCTTACGTTTATATAGGCTTGTATGTGAATTACACGCCAGAAAATGTATTTTCAAATAATTAGCCATGCGTACATTCCTCTACTCTAGTTAATATTTATTTAAAATTAGAATATCAGTGTGTAAGTGGGGGTGATGTGGAGCAGTTATGAGTAGGCATGGGCCGGTATAATAATGTCATCTATAACATTTATGTATAATTTACATTTCAATGCACAGAAACGCACATGGAGTAGGAGAGTCACCTTAAATCAGAGTTACCCTGTTGTTATATCATATGCTCATGATACAAATTTACAAATAGTTTTTTTTTTCAGATAAAAATAAATAAACTGGATTAAATTCTTCTTCACTCTCAAGCAAAGTGCAACACTCACAAACATATACCCTACAGGTCAAATTAAAACGCTAACCTTCACAATAATGTCTAACTAGATGCTGATAGGTTGTTTTAACTTGTGATTAAATCCTCCCCATCTTCCTCTGCCTTAGTGCGGATGGGGTCTACGAGGTGTCCTTCTACTCTAATGCCGTGGTGTCCTACGATGGCAGCATCTTCTGGTTGCCTCCAGCCATCTATAAATCAGCCTGTAAGATCGAGGTGAAGCACTTCCCCTTTGACCAGCAGAACTGCACGCTGAGATTTCGTTCCTGGACCTACGACCGCACAGAAATAGATCTGGTGCTTCGCGCTGACGTGGCCAGCATGGACGACTTCACACCCAGCGGAGAGTGGGACATCATTGCCTTGCCGGGTCGACGGAACGAGAACCCAGCTGATCCCACCTACGTGGACATCACATACGACTTTATCATTCGCAGGAAGCCGCTGTTTTATACCATCAACCTCATCATACCCTGCGTTCTCATCACTTCCCTGGCCATCCTGGTCTTCTACCTGCCGTCAGACTGTGGAGAGAAGATGACGCTGTGCATCTCCGTGCTGCTGGCCCTTACGGTGTTCCTGCTGCTGATCTCCAAGATCGTTCCACCCACTTCACTGGACGTCCCTCTGGTGGGGAAGTACCTGATGTTCACCATGGTTCTGGTTACTTTTTCCATAGTCACCAGTGTCTGCGTGCTGAACGTGCACCACCGCTCACCCACCACACACACCATGCCTCCCTGGGTTAAACTGGTGTTCCTCAACAAGCTTCCCGCCCTGCTCTTCATGCGACAGCCAAGGAACAGCAGCGAGCGCCAGCGGCTACGCCAGAGAAGGAGAGCACAGGAGCAGAAGGAGGGTGGGCGCAGCGGGGAGCCGGGGGCCCTGATGGTCGGCCTCGGGCTTGGCGGCGGCGGTGGGAACGGAGGGGGGACCTCCTCATCTGTTTTTGGGAAAGACGACGGGGACCCTTGCACGTGCTACGTGAACCGGGCGTCTGTTAAACAGTTTGGAGGTGAACTGGTGGGAGCTGGAGGGGGATCGATGGACGGTTTAAACAGAGTGAGGGAGGGCCGGGAGGGCGGCGCTGGGAACCTGCTGAGGGGTAAGCAGGTGGCTGGAGGTCCTGCTTTGACTCAGGCTTTGCTGGCTCAAGCCTGTCCAGGATTTGACGAGGCAGTGGAAGGAGTGCGCTTCATCGCCAACCACATGAAGAGTGAAGACGACGATCAGAGTGTAAGTTTTACATTTTCACAGTTTATACAAGCAGCTGTTGTTCCACGTCCTGATGAATACTTTCATGCCAAGATGATGCTTTTCAATTTAAATAGGCATGGGGTTGTTCAATTTTAAAATATCACAGTTTAAAAAAAAAAAAAAACGAAAAGCTGCTTCATACCACTGCTGCACTTTAAATCACTGGTGATGAGAGGCCAGACAGAGATATATGCCCCTCCCCCACTTGTAGCTGCGAGTCAGCTCTGTAAAATGGCCGAACGTGGGCAATTCTTCGATACACTTCCCTGCAATAAAAGAAGTTCTTTATTTAGACAATTCACAACTTTTGTGAATCCTCTAAAATAACGCAGTTTCCAAACAAATGAAAGCGATATTAGTAAGAAGCTACAACAATTATCATGCATGTCTGCTGCAGACTGAGGCAAATAACTCTGCTAATTAGTGAGCTAACATCAGCTTGTTAGGTTCCCAGGTTTTTTATTTGGGCCAAAAGACTACATACTCCTTAAGCTTTTTCACATTTTTCATGTTACAACCACAAAATATCTGTTGTTGGGATTTTATATAGTGGAAAAGACAAGAATGTATAGTTACCCACAGTTGTTTTTAGCTAATAAAAAACATGTGACAGCTATTTGTATTCAACTCCTCTGAGTAAATACTTTGCAGAACCGCCTTTCACTACAATTACTGCATCAAGTCTTCTGAGGTGTCTCGCTACCAGCATCTGAAGACAGAAATTATTTGTCCTAATTTTTCTTTGACTTGGAGCTCAAGCTCTCTGTCAGATTGTATAAAGAACTTTAGTAAACATCACTTTTCAACTCTTGCCACAAGTTTTCAGTTGGATTTAGTTCTGCACTTTGACTAGGCCATTGTAATAAACAGTTATGCGGTTTCCAATCTTTTGCTGTTTCTGTTTACCTCCACCGTCTTCTCATTACCTCTGACCAGTTTCTCAGTCCCTCCTGAAGAAAAGCATACCCTAATCATGCAATATAATCAATTAATTTCCAATTAACCTGATGCTAGCCATTGTGGTTCTGAGAATACATATTTTTTCATAATATATCGTTGTTTTACTTTTGATGGGGTCTGCAGTTTACCATTCAGACAGACAGATTAATAAAGGCTTGAGACTGACAGATTGTCTTATTTAATCCGACCGATCTGATTTTAAATACATGCTGATGTGTGAGTGGGCTTTAGTGATACACCTTCCCTACTTTCTTCATTACATCACATTAATATGTGCTTGTGATGTGGTTGTAGATGAAAAGCATCAACACAATGTAAAAACAAATTCTGTATATATATATATATACTATTTTAACATATTCAACATTTTAATATAAAAGATGAATGGCAAAATCCTAATCTGCTCAATGATGTTAATCAAGATTTATTCCAAACCTGCATGAGAAAGCTACTGAAGTTGAATCTTTCATATCATCATTTGTTCAAATGAATAAAAGTGATATGAAAGTCTGCAGATGTCATTTTTCACCTCAGGATTTTAGATTTAGCTATAACAGCATGTAACCAACACATAGCCTGCCATGACAGTTTTTGCTGATGCTGTCAGCTTTTCTGCATGCTCCTCTGATTTAACTCCTCGTGTCTGCGTGTGGATCAGCTCGGCAGTGAGTCATCGTCCTTTTATCCAAATACATTACCAGCCATTATTGTTTCCTGAGCAGCTCAGATGAGTGCCATATCATGTTATGTGGCTGCACGGCTCCACCATTTAACGCTGCCTTCTGAAATGCACGGGTCGGTGAAACAGACCAGCAGCAGAGCAGACAGATCTGATGATGCAGCCATAGCACAGCGACTATCTAGCGCAATATGTAATTATAGCAGCAGCATGACGTTTGCATAAAGAAGTGGAAATAAGCTGAGGCGGTGAGATGGAGGGGTGAGGGTGTAGTTTTGTTACTACTTTTTACCTGAAAAAATATAAGAGGACACTTGAGTTGAAAATCCGCTTTGATTCTGTCCATCACCGACATTGTTTCCTCACAGCAGCCATGCACACCGAGTTAAAAATTCTGCCTCTCCTGGTACAGCGCGTAGTTTCTCAACTTCCCCTCCCCCCACTTCGCTTTTCCTCCCTCCCTCCTCTGTTCCCCTCCTCAAGTTATCATCGCAGGGTTCAAATGTCAGCAACCTCTCTGTGTCCTCCATCCCGCGGGTCTCTTACCTTCCTCTCCTCCTCCTCGGCTCGTGTCGGACCTCATCAGAGCTGTGTGCCAGAAAGCGTCTCCACACACATTAACCACTCACCTCCATTAACCCTCCACCTGAGTACAGGAAGGGGTGGCGGATAGACATAAGACAACAGAAAGCTTAAAGTATTCTTTACTCAACATTTTTATTTAAAAAAGAGCTAATTATAAACAACAAAACATAACTACACTCCAGAGGAGGGGTTTCAATATTTTTATCTCTATTTTTCTACTGTACCCGCTTGTCCATTTGGTCAAACCACTTCCAATTCTTTTTGCGGTTTGAACCAGTCCGACCGTCGTGGTCTTTGATGCTCTGATAATAGCTGTATAGCATTCTAAGCTTCTCACGACATTGCTTTGTTGTTCGCTGCCCGTAAGCAGCAATCAACGGAGAAGCTGTGGTGACGCAACCAGTGATGCCATCCCCTAGCCAATCAGTGACTGAAAATCTTCTGACATCAGATTTTCAGCTCAACTCAGCTCTTTAGGAATGCCGGCCAAGCAGGTACTAAAAGAGGAGGTGATTACTAAGTTACCGTCACTGATGGAAAACCCTAATAACCGAATTGAACCGAGTCTAAGTAGGTACTAGTGGAAAAGGGGCTGAAGTCATACAAATCTGTCTTGTATGGAACAGTGGCAATCATTAAGCCATTGTTAAGAGAAAGTTATAAGACAAGCCGTGTAAGGGACATGGCAAACATGGAGGAAGATGAGACCTAAACTGTGCTTTTTACCTTTCAAAACAGTAAGCATGGAGAAAAACAGGCACTGCAAAACACCCCGAACACACCATGGTGAAACACGTTGGTGGCTGTACCGTGCTATAGGGATGTCTTTCTTTGGCAGGGACGTGGAAGCTGGTCAGAGCTGGGATGACTTTGGTGCTAATTGAGGAAGAAAACCTGCAGATTTGAGAGTGGAGGTTCACCTTCCAGCAGGACAGCAACCCTAAACATGCAGCTAGAGCTACAATGGGTCAAAGCGTACTTAAACTTGGACTTAAATCCAATTGAGAATCTGTGGCCTGACTTGAAAACTCCTGTTCATAGACGCCCTCAATCCAATTTGACTGAGCTTGAGCTATTTTACAGAGGACAATGGGGGGAAATGTTACTCTCTAGATCAGTAGTTCCCAAACTTTTCATCCTGAAACCCCAAAATAACAGTGGCAGAGGCTTCCCATTCTGGAGAGTTTTTTGGAAATTATGAGACTAAAATTGTAAAATTACAAAAATAAAGTAATATTTTTATAAGAGCTCTTACAACAAAGTGCAGCCTTCCCCTTGCTTTAAAATGAGAAATGTGGAGCATCTCGTAAAGTTATACTTTGATATCGGTTTCATAAGTAGTAAAATGCTAAAACTTTTTAGTACATCAGCATCAAATCATCTCGCGACCCGCACTTTGGGAACCCCTGCTCTAGATGAGCAAACCTTGCAGAGACATACCACAAAGGACTTGCAGCTGTAATTGTGGCAAAAGTACTGATTCATGAAAGGTATTCAAAGTATGGCCTAGTCAAAGTCCACACTTTAGAATTTTGACTGTAAAGAAATTTTAAACTCCGGTATTATTTGGTTGGTCTATCACATAAAATCCTAATACAGGGAAGAGTGTGTTGTAATGTGACAAAATGCAAAAAAGTTCAAGTGTGATCAATGCAATTAACGTTTGAAATTTACATTTTAGATAGCTTAAACAATTCTTCTGGCTTTTGAGGCCTGAATGTCACGTGATGATCCTGTGCTTAAAGCTAGCAGATACGCAAAAGCAGGAGAAATAAGTAATACTGACACCTAGTGGCTCAAATTGATTCAACAGCCTCCCACTGACATCAATCGTTTCTAAACGGTCTGTTGCTGTTGTGAAAGTCCACTGAATTTTTACTTCCACAGGAGAGTTATATGATGTTGTATTCTGTTCTATTTCTGATCTGCTTCTCTTACTGGGTTCCATGTTAGCAGGCTGCTGCTCTTTTGCCAAGATAAAATACCAAATACTGCGCTCTATTTTGGGAACGCTGGGAACTCTCATATGATTGGCTCAGGAACCAGGAAGCCTACACACTGCAGCGAAGTAGTTCTGGACTGTACCTCTAGGTTTCAAAGGAGAAAAACTTGACTAAGATATTGTTGATGGAGAGGGCCGATTGTTTATAGGGAATGTTACTTCCATCCTGCGTGACAAGTGAGAATGTTTTTGGTAAATTTTGCAGGAAGTTTCTTTCTTATTGCTCCTTTAACTGAAAATAAATATAATAGAAGCACAGAGCGAGAAGGATAAATGTTGAAAAGACAAGAACAAAGTCAGCGACATAAAGCGTTGCATATTTAAACCTGTAAAGGTCACAGAGTTAAATATGGAACGCTTACAGTATGTAATGGATTAAAATGCAATGCAGTGGGTGTATGTAAAAGTTGAAGATTGAGAAATATGTCAGAAGAAATGATAGTTGTCACTTTGCAAGGTTGAGTCAACGAAAGTTACATTTAATTACAGTATTTTCCTGGTCTGGAAAGAAGGAGGTATGTTAAAAAAACAAAGAGCAGGAATATGGAGAAACGTTTATATTTCCGGATCCAGCTGTCTAATTTTTCTGTCCTCCTCCTTTATATCCTTTGTTCTATAATGCTCCTTTAACTTTCTTCTTTTTATTTTTTATTTTCATTTCTTTCTGTCATCTCTTCCTTCCTTCCTTCCTTCCTTCCTTCCTTCCTTCCTTCCTTCCTTCCTTCCTTCCTTCCTTCCTTCCTTCCTTCCTTCCTTCCTTCCTTCCTTCCTTCCTTCCTTCCTTCCTTCCTTCCTTCCTTATCTCCTACACATGATGTCCTTGCTTCCTTCCTAATTTATCTATGTCCTTTCCCTTCCACCCTTCCTTCTTTAATTGTTTCTTTCCTTCTTTCCTTCCTCCTTCTGTCCTTCCTGCTTTCCTTACCTCCCTCGTCTATCCTTTCTTCTTAGGTCATTCAGTCTTTTTCTCCTCCGTCCTGTTATCGTTCCCTCCTTTCAACCTTGTCCTTCTTTCTTTACTTGAGCCCTTCCTCCTTTCATTTCTCTCTGCCGCTTCTTCCCTCCTTTTTCGGGGTTTTGTAGGTTCGTTTTTTAAAGCCTGTCCATAATAGAAATGTCTGACATAGATTGAGAGTTAACATTATTGTTATATTTTTCAACATTACTGGAAACTGGAAGTTACAGCACCCATGATGTTCTTAATAAGTAACACATTATCTTCTCACTGTACGACGCTGACGTTTATCTTTTACCCCTCCCCTCACACCCTTGTCCTGCCATCCCTCCCATCCCTTTACAACCGATCCACAGGTGAGCGAGGACTGGAAGTACGTTGCTATGGTGATCGACCGCCTCTTCCTCTGGATCTTTGTGTTTGTTTGCGTATTTGGCACAGTGGGCATGTTTCTGCAGCCCCTCTACCAGAATTACACAGTGAAGACCATCAACACATCGGGCTGATTGTTGCCCCGACTGGAAACACACCAACAGACAACTCCCTGACCAATCAGCACAGACAAATGCCGAAGGTGTGGTGGTGGTGGTAGTGTGTGCGTGTGTGTGTGTCTGTGCGTGTGTGTGTGTGTGTGTGTGTGTGTGTGTGTGTGTGTGTGTGTGTGTGTGTGTGTGTGTGTGTGTGTGTGTGTGTGTGTGTGTGTGTGTGTGTGTGTGTGTGTACGTGTACGTGTACTATGGGGCGGTTGGAGATCTTATTGAAATCATGTCTATGGAACTGGAATCAAACTGGTACTGAACAGCCATCCCGTCCATTAACTTTATAATAACTTTTTTGCAACAAACAACAGTTTTTCTTGTATAACGATAAAGGAAAATACAGTGAAACCATTTTCCTGTATTTTTTTTTCCGCTGTTGTTGCTGTTGGAGAATTAAAACAGACTGACCTCCCCTCTCTGGTGTAAAGAACCTCCCTTGCTTCCATCCTCAGCCTCTCAGGGAGTGAGGACGCTTGGATTTTCTCCTTGTTGCATCCAGCCAAACTACAATGACTGCTTAACAAGCAACACAACAACAGAAACGACTTGATATTAAGCATCAGAGAGGGCAGGAAGGTTCCTATTGAGCTTCTTGTATTTTCTTTCTCCAAGAAATCCACCATGTCAGTGAACTGATCCAATATATGTTATCATAGCGTAGCAGCTTGCCACAAGCAATATAGCATTGAGTAAATATTAATATTTCTGTGTATCAGTTCATGCAAAGGTTTCTTGCTGATAGAGAGGCTTCAGTGTGTTGTATGATTGTATAGATATAAAAGGAATGTGATTTAAACTGTAGTGCACAGCCTGCGACCTGCACACTAACGCAATACGTGTAAGAGCTACAGATTAAAGGGGAAATATAAAAAGCAGGGTTATGCTGAAGGAAAATAAGGGGGCAGTATTACTGAAAAACCATGCATGAACATAATTTCTTTTTTCCTTTAAGTGTTGCAGCTTGCTGTAGCAGAGGGCGCAGATGCAGATGAGTCCTGAGAAATGCAGGAAACTGAGCCAAAATGGTGCAATAGAGCAGCATATGTGCTGGACACTGGAATGTGATTTTCTTTTTAACCAGATGGAGTACTGAGTTAGGAGAAGGCACTGGTCTGCAGTACAAACAGTTATATATATATATATATATATATATATATATATATATATATATATATATATATTAAATCCAATCATAGATAAACTGATGGAGGTTTTATCAGACTTTGGGACAATTGTGTGTAGTAAAACGGTTTCACGGCTGTTTACTTGTCATTGCTTCTAACCACCAGACTAAAGCAGTGTTTTGCATATTACTCTTTACTTTCTGTTCTCCTCTTTAGAGATGCAACAAAAAAAAAAAAAAAAAAAAATCGGCTGCTGACCTGAATCAATCAGTTTCCTGCCTCCGAGCCAGACTGAAACACCGTAAACCAATGAGTGTTTCCTTTCGGTGTACGCGCCATATTTGGAAGACTCAAAGTTACTTACATACTGCATCAGTGAGACATTAAAATTAAAGTCAGAGGAACCACGGATATGTGAGATGGTATCTAGAGGAAGCAGGTTTGTCAGTGACATCTGGAGATGGTTCATTCATGCGGAGAAAGACTTCTAGCAACAGGAAGATGTTATATTGCTTTACTCTTTCTAGCCTTCAACCTGTTATAGAACATGCATGATTCGGAAATGTTGAAGTCCTTTTGGAAATCACAAAATAAGGATCTAGATTATCTAGGGAATACATGCAGACCCTACTGTTATTATAATAAGAGTGGTAATTGTTACTATAAGATACCTAAGCAAGTTTAAAATGTCAGTTCTTTAATCATTTTGTCTTTGTTTTTAATATTATAGTAAAACCTTGTTGGTAATGCACCTAGGCATATTGCATTGGTCTGGAGGGGATTTGATCCTATTGGGTTCTGGGTCCAATGAACAATACAGTGTCCAAAAAAGTACATGTGTTTGAGACACCAATCTATCTATTACTACACAAAGGCAGATGCATTTCAGGTATTTCAGGTTCTCTTTCATCATATAATCATTGCTGGTCTGACCTGGTTTCCTAAATACAAATAACTACACCACAGTGCCATCCCAGGAAGACGACAGAATTAAAAATTATATATTTCAGTGCCACTCTTGTATCCTTTAATGATATAGCTCTTAAAGTGAATTAAAAACTCTTGAGTTTTTCAAATCTCGGAAGTCAGGATCACCACAAAATGCTAACCAGTGCATTTCTAATCCTCTTGCTCAAAGCCTGAACATTAAAATGTAAATGTACATGCATACCATTCTGCACCATCACTTCTGAGAGTTACAGCGTGAGGAATGTGTGTCTTCCCAACCCATGTTCAATAATCACTCACTGCCAACCTACCGCCCTATACAACCCCATTATTTGATCACAAATGTCTGGAAATTTGTCCACTAAACAATGATACTGATTACATGCTCATGAATGCACTGTTTTTTATTTACAGTATGGCTGATCCGTTTTATTTGAAGAATTTTCCCGGGGTCTTTGATGCAAAAGGACCCGTGCAATTAAAATAATAAATAAAGAAGGAGCTTGAGAGGATCAACTGTAAAGTAGTTTTAAATGGGAAAATGCCCCCCCCCCCCATAAAAAAAAGAATGGAAAGGTGGGATACAGTGGGACTGTAAAAGAGGAAAGACTCCCAATGTTTCACTATACAGGAAAAAGGACTATTAACACCTCAACAATGGTATTCCATCCCTGTCACTCTCATTGTGTTTCTTCAGCTTTTTACAGTCATGTGGCCAAGTCTGCAGCTTCACTCCCTGGGAGTTGTCTCCCTCTCTGCCTCTCAAGGATGGGATCACCCATGGGGATCCCCGGCAGATCTCAAACAAAGTGTGAAAAGCCTTTCAGAGACCCGTGAATACTGTTGGCTGCATGGCTCTGCACAGAGAAAGTGCCGCTGCTCACTCTCTGTTTGCTCCCTTTGACCTTTACGCTCTCCGTCCCTTCTCGACTCACTTCCTCTCTGATGATAATGCTCCACCATCCTTCACCTCCCCCCTTTCCTCACTCTGAAATCTGCTCACCTTAACCAGTTCAATAAAGGTTGTAGGTTCAGATTAATCATGACTGTGTGGCTCTTGCTTTAGTCCTTGACTTTTTCACATGTACACAAAAGCTTTTGTGCGTGTTGCTAATCAGTTCATCTCAGTTCTCCCATTAATCTTACACCACAGGGTAAGAAAAGAAACATTTCCTGGCTTTTGAATGTGGAAACTTGCAGCATCCTTTTTGCACACACATACTTTATTTTAGGAAGCTTTTAAATAATCATTGGGTGGGTGGGGTTTCGTGTTCTCAGTTTTCTGCTGTAAAAACAGAAATTCAAATTGTCACGTACACAATTAGAAAAGTCCAAATCTTGGCTTGATAAACATATTTGTATCTATGTAATCTGTCCATGGTTTTAGATTTAACAAAGCAGTAAATGTATCTAAAATGTCAGTCCCACAAGGCTCCATTCTTGAACCAGTTTTGTTTATATTTCATATAATTTTTATATCATGAACTGTTTACCAGACGTCTGCACAAACACTGATGTCCCGATGTAGAAAATGCTAAATTATTACAAATGCAAAAATTATCTAAAAAGCCTCATTGAGTCTCACATGAGTTTATACAGACAAGAGAGATTTCTATGCATGAAAAATCTGTCCAAGAAACAATGAGTATAATGTACTAATACAATGTGAAAAATCTGATGTTACATTCCTTTCAAACATGTGGCACGAGGAGCTTGGTGGGATCAAATTCATGTACCTTGACTGCCCCTTATGGGCCCCACAAGGCTCCATTCTTGGATATAAAACACTATCTCAAGCTTTGAACATGTCACAGAAAATGGTTCAATCCACCATCCCAATAGTGGCACAGGAGCTATGGAGTTTAGCCTCCAACCAGTGGGTTGCTGCTCCAACGGTCTCAGTCGTTTTGTCCTTGAGCAAGACATTTCACCCGCTTTGCCCGTCGGTGGTGGTCAGAGTGGTGCCAATATTATGGCAGTCCCACATCTGTCAGTCTGCCCCAGAGCAGCTGTGTAGCTCACCACCGTCAGCATCTGAATGACTGAATGAGGTGTGAAGCTCTTTGTAGTCCTCAGGACTTAATAAAGGGCCATTTACCATTTATACCATGGAGCAACTCTAAACCCACCTTGACACCTAAATACATGAAAATAAACAGCCTAGAGCCCTGAGTGTATTGCACTGCACAGATTTTGCCTTTATGTAGGACTTTCAAGAAAAAAGTGATAGTTCAGAGAAAGCCACAAGCCCCGTTTAAACTTTGCCACAAGCCATACAAGACGGACACAGCAAATGTGGGGAAAAGTTGCTCCTTCCTAATGAGAATTACAGAAACCTTTTTGCCTACATGTAATATGTTGGATGTAGAGGAAAACTAACCCACCATCCACATTAAGGAACATGGTGGTGGCCGCATCATACTGTGAGGACAGCTTTATTCATAGCAGAGACAGGGAAGCTGGTTAGAGCTGATGGAAAGATGGATGGCGCTAAATACAGAGCTAACATGAAAAAAAACAGTGGGTCCACCTGCCTGCCCTAAACATAGAGCCAGAGCTAGATGGAAAGATTTAGATCAAACTATAATCAAACTTTAGAATCCCCTTGTCAGAGTCCAGACCTCAGGTGCAATTGAGAATCCATGGCGAAAGCTGAAAAATGTATGCTTTCCATCATTTCTCACTGGGCTATGTTGCAACAAATAAATAAAAATAATAAATGAAATACTACACTACTGCTCAAAAGTTTGGGGTCACCCAAAAGAAAACAAATCACATTTTATTTTGTTACTCAAATGAGTTGCAAAATTAATAGAAAATATAATCAAGACATTTACAAAGTTAGAAATAGTGATTTGTACTTGAAATAATAATTTTGCTCCTTAAACTGGCATTCTGCCTGTCAATTTGTTGGGGTGATCTGAGGAAATGTTACCTATGCTTCCTGAAGCACCTCCCTCTAGTTGGATTGGCTTGATGGACAATTCAGTGTTGTTTTAATTGAAGAAAATTGTGCTTTCTATTAAAAATATAAGGACGTTTCCAAGTGATCCCAAACTACACATTTTCTTCTACTTCACTATGATGCACTACTTTCTGTTTTCTATCAAATAAAATCTCAATAAGATGCATTACACTGTTTTTGTAGAAAAATGTAAAGAAAACAAAAACTCAAAGGGTGTAAATGCCTTTTTAAGGCACCATTTAATATATACTTTTTCATTTTGTTTCTATTTTAGGGTTACATCATCAACTTACAAAGGACTGCAGATAGAAATTAAACTGTAGGCTTAAAATGGAACATTTACAGGGTATGTCTATTAATAACGTTAATGCCAAACAACACTGCATGTTACTGTTAACCAATGATTAACTGGGCTTTAAGCATTCTAGTCTGACAACAGAAACATAAAGCTTTAATTTATGGGAAAAGCCAGTTGGAGCTCTGTCGTAATGTTCAGGGGCTAATGCTGCCCCCTGGTGTCCATCGTTTGTTCTCCTCTTATTTTGTGCTGTAATAAAACACAGCCAACAATCCATGGTTGGAATTAATATTTATTCTTTTCAGGGAAAGAAACTCTTTAGCTTGAAGGTGTATCAAAACGTATTTTAAGAAACAGAACTGTGGGTAATGAAAAAAGAAATATACACAGTTACAAAGATACAATAAAGAACAGAATAAGCAAGCAAGCATTACAGCGCCGGCAAGTAGGTTTTGTGTTGTTGTTTTTTTCTTGCGCTTGAGTTTTATGACAGGATGCCTTTTGCCGTTTTACCGCTGGAGCGTAGGGATCTTGTACTTGCTAGAGGAGATTTCTTTGAGCCGGAGATGACGGCCGCTCACTTCTTCTCTGGCTTGTCGTTGTACTCCAGGAAGAAGTCATTACAGGCTACGGTCAGAGCTCCTACCAAGATGACGAACTCAGTGAAATCGACCTCTCCATCGTTGTTTGAATCCAGGTCTTTCATGACCTTATCCACAGCCTCTTTGTCCTGGGCGTTCTGCGTTTATACAGGGAACAACATGTATAAACTGTTTACAAGCTGTAATGCACATTCGTGTGTGTGTGTGTGGCTCCAGGTGCTTTCTCACCCCCAGGTAGGTGCCGAGCTCCGTGGTGAGCAACTCTTTGAGCTCAGCCCTACTCAGCGTGTATTTGTCCCCTTCGTTTCCAGAGTATTTGTGGAAGGTCTGGATCATCAGCTGCATGGCGTTCTCCAGGGTGGTGGCATTCTCTGAGTTGGGCAAAGACATTCTGGGAAGGAACAAAGGTTGTGTGGGTTGGAGACATACCAAAGTTAGAGCCTGTGCCTGCAGATGGTGCTTTCTCAGTTGTAAGAAAAAAGGTCAAGACCAGCTGAAACTTTTGTCTGCGGCATACATTCTTTAATTTCAGATCCTACTCGGAGATAAATAGGCCAAACTCATGTAGGAGCAAAGCGGTACAATCTCTAAGAAAGCTGAACTGATCCTTGCCAAGTAGGAAACTTCACTTAGAAGTTGGTCTGTTCTGTTTCCTCAACAAAAAGTGTTTCCTCCATGACAGCTTAACTGATAAAGTAATCTACGTATAAAACTAATCCTCAGTTTGCTGCTATCCTGCAGTATGTGGACCTCTAAGAATTGGCCTGCTGAACACGTGAGCCAACTGGTGCGGTTGAAATAAAACTCTCTGGTGGCCAAACAACGAGAGGAAGAGCTGCACTGAGAGGCAACCTGATCCGGCTTTTACTTTTGCTCAAAACAGCAGAGATGGATGTAAGGTCTTGCCCTTCTCCAACCTGCATCACCTCTAACCTGTAAGAGATAACTGCGTCAGCTTCTTCCTTGCGGATGTGTTTTTATTTATGTTTTTATTTTTTGGAGAGCATGAATCAGCTGTATCAGAGATGACTAAACAAAAACCCTCTTGGCAGCCTCTGACACACTGCTGTCTATGTTAAATTCAGAATTAGATGCTTTTTAGTAAATTGCTGAAAGCTCTTTCTGACCTTGTTTTTGCTTTGCGTCAAACCAAAAACAATGTATGAGATGCATAAGTTGCACCCCCAAAAAGGCTTTTAGTCATAGCAAGGGAGATGCCTCAGATACCAGAGTGCTCTGTGTCTTTGGTTCCTACCTGGTTGGAGGTGAAGTGCTGGCTTGACGGTGAGGTGCAGATAGGGGAGGCGATAGCGGCGGATAGGGAGACTCTGGGCGACAGCGCCTTAAATACAACCCCTTTACTCCACCCAAACCTCCTCTGTCCCTCCTTCCACCTATTGTCTCATCCTGTCTTCTTCTCGCTGACGTCTCTGTTTACGCATCGGTCACCAGTCATTGACACACGTAGTGTAAGATCAACCTGACACATGTTGCAGAGCTACTTGGAGATGATACTGAAAAGCTACATCTCCGTGAATTAGAATACCATGAAAAAGGTCATTTATTTCAGCTGTTAAAAAAAATAAATGTCATATTGTATAGATTCATTAGTTCAAGCATTTGTTTTGGTTAATTTTGTAACTATGGCTGATGACTAAAAAAAAACTGCCAAATTCAGTGTCTTTTAAATTCAGAAAGTTTACTCAAGACCAATTAAAAAAGACTGCTGACTTGACAGCTGTCCAGCAGACAGCGATCCTCCATGTGGAAGCCATTGCTGAAGAAGCAGGCATGTTCAGAGTGCTTTATGCAAGCATGTTAATAGAAAGTTGAGTGTAAGGGAAAAGCATGGAAAAGTACTTGACAGAATAGTGAAGCAAAGGCATTCAAGAGTTTTAGGGGAGATTCGCGAGGTGTGGACTGCAGCAGTTGGTGCCCCAAGAGCTACAGCTAACACATTCCTTGCGCTAAGCTGTCTCAGAAGCAGAGATAACGTTAGAGTTATGTTTGAGGTCCAGTATGAAGTTTCCAGTGATAACTTGAGGTGCCATGGCGCTTCATGCTTCCCTCTGCTGACAGACCTAATGGAGATGTTGATTTTATTTTCAAACAAACGCAAAAATGCAGACAGGCCGAAGGCCTCCATCAAAGCCACCTAGACTTCCATGCCAGCTCAGCAGAAATGTAGCTAGATCACCTTTGTGGCGCGCTACATTGATGCAGTAAATCATGCAAAAAGAGCGGGGGGTGAATATGCTGTACAATACATGGGCATATTTTCAGCAGGTTGACATTTCTGTTAAAAATCCCTTTTGATATTTCAGAAGTAACAGTCTGTTATTTTTTTTGAGAATTTAAATTTTTGGATTTTTCTAGCTGTAAGCTAGAATCACCAAAATAAACAGATGTAAATATTTGAAATATAAATAACATTGTCTGGAAGTAATCAATTTAATATAGGTGTTACTGGAATATATTTGCTAATCCATCATATTCTACTGTATTGGGATGCCCCTGTTATAGACGCAGATGAATAGTTTGCAGTTTAATTCTACGTTAATCCAAGCGGTGACTCTCATTGTATGCAGATGACAGGTGCTTTGAGTTTGCAAGCTTGGGAAGCAGATTTTGTAATATTTACGCTTTGCTCATTATCACCAGTTAGACCAAGAGGATTTCATGAACCCAGTAGGCTTTTGTGCAGAGATGACATATCACCTTTTTTCCTACAGGTTATGATTAAGACAGTGGATTATCCTGCTGCTGTGTTGTGCAACCCATTTGTGATGCATGCCAAAACAAAGAAAACACTGACAGGGAGTGGGAAACTAAACAATGAGCCAAGATGAAGATAAACAACTTCATATCCTCTGTAAAATGCAAGGTGTTCAGAAAGGAAGAAGGGGAGGGGGGCTTGTGGCTGATATAGTATCCAGCTGGATTAGTGCAGCGCTGGTGAACAGAGCCATTACACCTGGCAGCCATACTGAGAAATCGCCATACAAAACCCTCAAACAAAGCGAGGACATGCACACATGAACACTTCAACAAACACGCTCATGCACAAAACTCCAAGGCACTTTATGTTTGAGCAGAGAGCATGAAAATAAAAGCTTAACCACAGTCACCTTTGAACAGGAACAGAAACATTCTTCAAATATTCCACTGAAGGCACATTTCAGTAGAAAGAGAAACCTAGCTGGTTGAAGATGGCCAATGGCTTAAAATTTGTTCATTTGCATGCAAAATCTCAAATCTGACAGTAAACTATATACATATCAACGCTTGGGCTCTTTTATTTTAACAAGAGAAATTTATCCATTGTGCAGTGTTAGTAAGAGCATACCCTTGCTTATCCATCTTTGCTGCAGTATATTGTGTCAGTGAGTGGGGTAGCACGGTGTGAGTGCACGATCCTACGCGCCGCATACGTGGATAGTGTTGCAGAAAGGCAGGATGGTGCACAATAGAAAGCATACTGTGTGTCAGGATCTGGTTGCAGCCGTTCATGCATCTAAAGGCCGGTGAGTCGGACTCAATAGGGAATTCACGGCTATATTTAGCAAGTGCAGCAGGTGGGTAGAGAGGAAAGAAGGTAGCATTGCATTTTTACCTGTCAGACGATGTGGAGAAAAAACTACAGTGCATTCAGCGCCCTGCATTTTTATATGCACCCCTGGTAAAGATGCCTGAAAAGCCTTGAAATAAATGAATCCTTTATGCTGCATAATCTCACTCAGAAACATAAAAAATAGAATCTCCAACTCGAGAGTGAAAAAGACCTTTGGTTTGCCTGGGTCATAAATATGGCATGAGACACAAAGGGCTATTTCTCTTTGCCTCTCCTCAAGGCGGGAAAGACTGGAGAACTTGCTGTTCAGTTAAAGCAGATATGTGTTTGTTTCACATAAGTAAGGAAATTACTGCAAAAGAAAAGCTTCTGAACCCGCCATGATCTATAGCCAAAGTTAAATATTTTAAACAACAAACGATGCAAATTTGTGTTCTCGTCACCTTCATTGAGCAGTATGGTAAGAGAGGTTTGTTGTAACATTTATTTATCTTTTAAGCCATTTATTTATTCTTTCATATAAATTTTATCGGGACAGTTTTGGTCCTCCAAATCCCCAGTGGAATAAAAGGATATGGCAATAGTATTACACGCTTGATCTCTAAAAACAAAATGGCAACAATAAAAACATTACAATCTACTTTAGTTTTAATACAAAGATTTTATTTGTAAACCATGTTTTCTTTAACTGTCTATATAAAAAAGACAAACTAAGAGAACTTTAATGTTTAAAGAGATTAATAACAAAAAGCAAAGTTCAGAAAACATTGCATTTCAGTAAAATGATTATGGACGTCTAAGGAAAATAAAAGTATAGATAATGGCTGGAATGTTTCATTTTAAGAACGAACAAGGTGTGCTTTAGTTTGAAGATCTCTTGAAGGCCTCTTCTCCTATGACGCGTTTTCTTTGGATCCAGACTTGCTCTGACTGAGACTGTTGGCAACGTAGCCAATCAATTGGAGATATTCCTGGAAGCTGACTTTTCCGTCGCTGTTCTCGTCCAGGCCCTGCTGCATCTCCTTAATGGCAGAAGAACTGCTTGTGTCCTGATGGATGGGATGCAGAGGACACACAATCTGAGTTAAATGTTTTTCAGCTACAAATGATGCAAAACAGCAAGCAGTTGTTCACGTTCTCACCTCCATGACACCACCAAGCTGTTTCTGGACCAGCTTCTGGAAGGATTTAGTGTCAAGGTTCTCCTTCCCTCTGGCAGAACTAATAAACGTTGTCACAACGGTCTTAATGGCCGACTCCATATCTCTAGAAATAGAGAAGACAAGGGCAGAGGAGGACAGCTAAGTGTGGGGAAGTGACAAAGGAAGATATGGTCATATCTAAGGCTCCCAGACTCTGCCTTTGAGTGGAGTTCTTAGGAATTTAATTAAAAGAGGTTATTTTTACAATGCCTTGCAAAAGTATAAACACCCCTTGAACTTTTTTACATTTTGTCACATTGTAACCATAAACTTCTGTTTTTTTTATTAGATTTTATGTGACAGACCAACATAAAGCAGTAAAGAATAGAGCAGTGGAAGGAAAATGTGTAGTTTTTTTCAAAAACATTTTTGCAAAAAAAAAAAAAAAAAATCTGCAAACTACGGCTGGGCGACATGGGCCAAAAATAATATCTACATATTTTTAGGCTGAATGCCGATATACGATATTTATATCAACATGTTTTTCTTTTTATAAAGTAATTATAAAAAGGCATCTCTGAATCAAACATTTATTCCAAATATCTCATGGGCAAATTTTTTTAATATACAACTGTAGATATATATGAGAAATAATTGAAAAATAAGCTGCTGGAATAAATAAAAGTGTAATTCTAACACAACATAGACCATCTCAATATAAACAATAGTCTCATCTTACATCTCTTTACAAAAAAAACAAATATATACTGTATATATATATTGCCAAGCCCTACAGCAAAGTGTGGCGTGTGGGGGGGGGGGGGTCTCAATCCCCTCCCTCCTTTACTGTGATACCTCTAAATAAAATCCACGGCAACCTGTTCTCTCTAGCAGCCACGTAATTAGTAAATACTGTGTAATTTAATCTATTTAAGGCCTCAGGGATTTTTTCAGGGAACCTTGGTGAACAAGCATCATCATGAAGACCAAGAAAACATGGCCGACAGATTAGAGACACGGCTAAATAGAAGTTTAAAACAGGTCCATCAAAACAAAGTCCAACCAAATAGAGGCAGCCAAGAGACCTGTGAACCTGTGATGAACCTTTCAAAACACAGGGTGTGGCAAAAACACGGTGACACCTTAAACACACCATTATGGAGGTAGCATCATGCTGTGTGGATGGTTTTCTTCAGCACAGATGTTGAGGCTAGGCAGAATTGATGTCGCTAAATACAAGGCACTCCAGCAATAAAACCATCAAGAGGCTTTTAAAAAAAACCGAGACTTTGGTGGAGGTTCATCTTCCAGCAGGAGAACCGCCTTAATCACACAGCCAGAGCTGCAACAGAACAGTTTAGGTGAGGAGTGTCCTGTATGTCGTAGATATTTTCCTGGATGAACGCCACTGAATCACACAAACTGTTCATTAGCAGGGTTCTGCAGAATTTCAGGCTGAGGAGATGGTCAGATATTTAAATTCCTATTCTATACATATATTTATTCTGTGCAATGTTTTTCATAATGCATGGTCACTCTTATATATTGGATTTGGAATAACAATAAAAAAAGAACACACCAAAATATAGAATAAATAAAGTTTTTTTAAAATGCCTCTCAGCTAAACTTGCTTAGAAGTGCATCTAAGAAAGGTCGAAGACACAAATGACGTCAGCACAGAGGAGAAGGAGGAGAGTGAGCGAGAGGACATCAAGGCTGTCAAAAGATAAAAAGAAAAGGGTGAAGTAAGATGGGAGTCCCTGAAGGTAAAGACAAAGGAAGCTATGATCTCTGACAGGAGATATCTGATCCCAAACAAGCACTTGAAGCGCTGAAAGTTCGGGTTACTCCTCCTCCCTAATACCCGTCTGCTGTAGCAACTCATGACTCACACTCTGGTTAAGCACGATTCATAAGGCATCACTCAAGCGCTCAAGCAAACATCCTGAACACGAACACTGTGGATTGCTCTTTCTGAAGGAATCCAAACCAATCACTGGATGCCGAACTTTCCGTGAAGCTCTTGATACATAACGGATGAGATTTGGACCTGAATCTTAATGGTTTTACACACAGTAAAGAGGTTTTCAGCATGCAACTGCACGCAAAGCATGGGTGTCCCTAATTAAGATAACCACGATGAAGTCTCATTTATCTCCAGCGTGTTCAGGATCTTCGGTTTGCCCAAGTTGGTGCATCGTAGTGGTTTTCTGGGACACCTAAGCAGGGCAAATGAATTATTACCAACACCTGTACCTCCCTACACCCCTTCACTGAGACTAATAGCAGCTGGAAATACACAACATGCTGCACAAATGAAGGCCGTATTGAGAAATCTTCCTCAAGACTGCTGACAGCAAATAAAAAGGCATGTTAAACCTCTGCAAATTTTACCGGTGAAGTAAAATAAAAATGTTTTTTGTATACAAAGAAGCTGGGGCGCAAATCTGTCTTGTACTACAGATGATCCCTCACTTATGTTTATTCATGAACGTGACCTAAAACCTCATCTGGTTCACTCACAAGTTGCAAATAAAACCTCAAGAGATGTCAGTTAAACTAATGAGACAGAATCTTTCACATCAGCATGAAGAAAATTACCCTCATCTTTAATAAAGAACTGCATGTGAACTTTTAATTTGGAAGAATCAAGGGATGAAGTTCTAGAAGAGTAATATAGGGTTTTTGTTTTTCCAACATTCTTATGTAAGGTCATCAGTCCACAAAGCCTCCTTTTGAACATCTTCCTGTCTTATCTGGGAGTTTGTTATACCCCCTTAAAATGTATTATATCTGCATTGCATTTCTAAAGCATGCAAACATGCGCTGCTTGAAGAAAAGAAAATTCCAGGATTGCCTTACTATATTTCACGAAACCACAGAGTTTTTAGATATATTTAAACATTTCTTGGTCTGAGCACTGCAACCTAGAGGCACCCTATATAAACTGCACTTTTGTCTGAGTGCCACAAAATTGACATAAGTGACACTCAAACGTTGTGGCGATGCCACAATAACAACATAACAACATAACTTAAACTCATGGCGCACTAAGCCAACATTCTGTCTGCACCAATGAAGGTTCCCTGACCTCTGCCTCCTAGTGGCTGAGATGGTGGGGGACCTGGCCTTATTTTCTGATTATTTCAGGTAATAATTATTTCCCTCTTGGAGGTATCTATATGCTGTGTATGGATCATTTAACTCAAATCAAATATTTTCAGGAAATCCAGAAGTTTGAAAGACTAGCATCGTAACTCTGTGCTTAAACAGTCACTGCCATGATCTGTGCCTGTCTGCCCCCTGCCCCCTGCCCCCTGCCACCTCCACTGCCCCACTGCTATCAAGCTCATGCATTGCACCTGAGAGCGTGCTTCATGGCTCTGCTGCTATCAGGCTCATGTCCCACACCTGTTTTATGGTCCATTTAAGCTTTCATCAGACAGCAGGACAGCGGTTGATTATTGCACCTGACCTATAAGCTTGACCTTACGTTTTGGATTTGTCTGCCCATCTCTGACCTCCAGTACATGACCCTCGCCTGTCCCCAGGATTCCTGTCAAGCCTCCGCTTTTCTACCTGACGTCTCTGCAGTGAGTGAGCCGGCTCTCGCTGCTGCCTGGATGAAACCAGCTTGCTCCTGCAGAGTTTCCCTGACTGTTCTAATAAATCTTTTAAATGCACCTCAGTGTCTGACTGAATTTCCGGGTCTTCTGTCTTTACAGTAAAGCTTGTTACATAGTCCATGAGAACAAAGTTTCTTTCTCATAGTTGGGGTGGGAAGAACACAAAAAAAATTTGTTTTGGCTCTGTCTATTCATACTGCACGAGACGCTCAGCACGGAGCCAGCGGAGAGCTGGGAGACACGAAGCTCATGGTGTGCTCTGGCGCTATTTAGAAAGACTTAAATATATCTGTTGCTACTGTTATGATTTAAAGCAATGTAGTTTAAGTGGATTTATAAATTATGTCAGCCTGATTATGTATTTAGTCGTTAAAGCTCCCTTGAGCTCCCTTTAATGAACTTGTGTTTCTCAAAACACGAATGCTGGTGTGTTATTGTGTCGATCGAAACACCAAGAGATGAAGATCCTTTTATGCAACATCAAGTCATGTGATGTCTTCGAAGTATGTGTGTTGTTTTTGATGTGCTCACTTTCTGGATAGTGTATGTATACTGGGATCAGTGGTGTGGAATTGAGTGTTTTACTCTGTCATTACCAACTACAATGCTTTGCTGTGACAACACCATATTGTTTAAAGGAACAATGAGTAATAATGACATCTAGTGGGTAAAATCAGAACAACACATGCCTTTCACTGAGACCTGCCATTTACCCAGTTGTCTGTTTTTGCACTAAATTTTTACTTCCACATGACAGGTATATGATGTGGTATTCTGTTCTATTTCTGGTCCGCTTCTCTTCCTGGCTTCCTTGTTTGCAAGCTGCTGCTTTTTTGCCAAAATAAAATACCAAACGCTGCGCTCTGTGCTGGGAACCCTGGAAACTCTCATATGATTGGCTCAGGAACCAGGAACCAGGAAGGAACCGTACCTCTAGGTTTGAAAGGAGAAATACGTGACTAAGACATTGTTGATGGAGAGGACCGATTGTTTATAGGCAATGTTACTTCCATCCCATCTGACAAATTAGAATGATGTAAGATCATAGGTTGATTTACTGTAAATGTCTTACTTATAGCTCCTTTAAGTACTTTTTTCATATTGAAGGATCAACTGACCATTTTTGGGATTAAGGTTTATTACTCTTAGTTCCTCCCCTCCAACCCCAAGTAGTTGGTCAAGCAACTTGCATGCCTAAGTAAGGAAAGCATTTTCACAGTGTTGTAAGAGAATAAGTGATGAGTTATTGAGTAAAAGCTGCGATATTTGAGCCTATAATTCTGTAACATTGGTGCATATGTGTAGTTTACATGCCGTGTGAGACCCAGGGCCCATGTTCTGAAAAGCTCTGATGCAGCTAAAAATCTCTGTGGCAGCCTGGTTTAGCTGGTGATTCATTTATGTTTTCCATGACATTAAATGCAAAGCACCATCCATTCCAATATCACTGGTAAAAAAACAGATATTAAAGAGTGTAACATAAGTATTAGTATTTCATTTTCACCTACAATATTGATCTTATATCACAGATTCGTAGCAAACAAATTATTATTTTTCTTTAACTCAAAAGTATTAAAGACATATTTACTAAATCTCATGTAACTTTTGGCCACTGGTAAAAAAAAAGACAATTTTCCAAAACTTTAATGTCTAAGCACAATGTTTGTGTTCCACTTGATTATTTAAGTTGTGATGCGGTTGATCTTTTAGAACTTGGGTAAAAGCTGTCGATGGGTTAAAATATTTCTGTTAAAAAGAGGCTTGACTGTAGAGTGTAATGTTAATGTGGGGGGTTTCAAAAATACTGTGCAACAAAACATATGAGTTGCTCACAGCTGCACTCAATTAAAATTAACTGCTGTCGGTGAAACCAACACCAACCACATACAAAACTAGAAACATTTGCATTTCCTGCAAAAATCCAGCGTGAACGCTGTAAGATGAATCCTTTAACTGAAAAAAAGAAAGAGAAAAAAGCAGAAGGTAGCGGAACGAGAGAAAATGTGCATAAACATTATTAAGAACAGCTAAACTGTCAGCTGATCAACAGAAAAACAGTAAGCTAAAATGGCACAACAGGCTGGAGTCTCCGCACTTTCCGCAAAACCTTCTGTTGAAGGAAGGAAATGGAAGACATTTTAGAAAACCAAGGCAGAACTTGCGGCGGACATACTGTACTGTGAAAGCACAACTTTTTGCTGAAAAAGGCTGAAGAGAAAATTTATGTAAAGACAGATGTTGACTTTTAAAGAACTAGTAGAAACTTCATAGGTGGAAAAGTGGACTTGTCATCTGACAAAGGTTTCACAAATCACAAACAGAACTTGAAAGCTCCTCCTGTTAGTGTAGAATAATCTAGTCCAGGTTTGAAGAGTCTAGGTGTTGTAGGTTTTGAGCTGAACCAGTTCTAATGTGGTTCAAATGCAAAAAAATAATAAAAATAAAATAAAATGTAATTAGGCATTGATAATGCCTACAGCATTCTCACTAAAAAAGCTGTAAATCCCTTCTGATGTCTGGCATAGAGGACTAAGAACTTTGACTGAAATCTGTCACTGCTAAAGCTGTTTTGTTAAATATGATCTCTGGTAGTTTTTTAGCATTAGAACAGCTTGTCTATGACCGTAACTGTTATTGCACATGTCGCTTTATTACATGTTGTTTAAAAATGGTGATACAATTTGAATTCCCAAAACACAAGCTGCAAAAATTGCAAGCCAACGTATGTCAGAATTGTCTACGATAGACTGGCAACCTGTCCAGGGTGTACCCGACTCTCGCCCATTGACAGCTGGAGATAGGCACCAGCACCCCTCGCGACCCCACAAGGGATAGACGTGGTAGAAGATGGATGGATGGATGGATGGATGGATGGATGGATGGATGGATGGATGGATGGATGGATGGATGGATGGATGGATGGATGGATGGATGGATGGATGGATGGATGTCAGAATTGTGTTTTTATTTCAAAAAGAATAACGGCTCAAAGAGAGCAAGAGAAGTGGATCAGTTTCAGATGTGTTGAAATTATTTTATTCATGAATGGTAACATGGGGGTTCACACAAAGCATAGTGTAATTGTGAAGAGGAAGGAAAATGATACACACCGTTTGGCATTTATACAAATGAAAATCTGAAAAAGTGTGGCACCTGTTTCTAATGCTCCTGAGTTGATATGTGGTATATCTAGTTTGTTGCTGTTATTACCATCTTTAGAGGTAAGTTTTCTTTGCTTTTGGACATCAGTTTTTACCAATTCTTCTTTGCAAAAATAGCTCATGATCAGCCAGGTTGGATGGCGTGCATCTGTTAACAGTAATTTTCAATCCACAGATTCTCTGTTAGATTTAGCTCTGGGTGCTTTGATCTGAACCATTCTGTCGTAGATCTGTCGGTATGTCAAGGGTCGTACTGCTGGAAGGTGAACCTCCACCCCAGCTCTAGTCTTTTGGCAACTACATACATCTTTCAATCATCATCGCCTGCAAAAGACAAGCATCCGCCCACAGCATGATGCTGCCACCACCATGTTTGACATACTGTGTTGAACTTGATGTGGAGTGTTAGAGCAAAAACTTTTCTTTTTGTCTCAGGGCCTCTTCTGCTAAATTTTTGCTGCCTCCTGGCTGATGGAAAATGAAAACATGATTTATTCTGGCTTCCTCTCATCAATGACTGTTTTCTTCTTGCCACTCTTACATAAAAGCCAAATTTGACAAATATTGCTTCCCCAATAAACACTTTTCCCACCCCCATCAGAATGCTTTGATGTTTGTGATTGTAATGAGAGCAAATGCAAAAATATTAATATTTTGCAAGGTCTTCTCAGTTGAGGTTGTACTTAGATAAAATCTGGATTTTTATGATAGTTTATGAGAAATTTAGCTTTGTGGCAATTAAAACTTTAAAAATGTGAACAAGAGCATTGTAGTTTAAAAGGCAATTGCTTTCAGAAAACAAAGTCTTGTTTCTGGAGAAAAAAAAAATCCTTGAATATGAACCAGTTCATTTCAGAGCTCTTGTATGTATGTATGTACTTCACTGGTGAAGTATCAGCATTACTTCGGTTTTAGTCTACGTAAAAATGTACCTCAAACTGATTCCAGCACAACACCGGCCTGGAAAAATAAATGTTGTGGACACTTGAGTCGAGTTAATCAGTATCATCAGAGTGGAGTGACGCTGCCATGGAGGATTTCCAGTGAGTATCGGAAACTACCCAGAGGCCGTGGCGGCCACAGTATGGGTGATGGTGATGGATGCCTGGGACGACGGTGTTGGGAGTAACTGTAGAAGCGTCTAGATCTCCTATCTGACACAGATGCCACACCTCAATACTTGCACTACACCTACAGTGACATACAGACGCACAAATGGAGAGACAATAACTCACACACACGCACGCGCACACAAACGCACGCACCAATAGAAGGTCGGCTTGGACTTCTGCTGCATTAACCTAATTAGCAGACGAGCGAGAGGCAGCATCCAAACCCCGGGTTTAGTTTCACGTCGACACACAATGCGCACGCAGTTAACCAACCAGCGAGTAAACATCTATCATCAGCATGCTGCTGATTATTATTTGATAGGCTGCTATGATTGTCCCGACACCTTCCTTACATCCTTCACAAGCCAGACAGCAAAGATGAATGCACGCTAGAGTGTGTGTATCTGCTGCGCTGCAAATAAAAATGTCCAGCACACCACCATCCATTAGTGTCCTTTTTCAGCAAGATGGGAAAAAAATTAACAATAAGAAGTTTTGAGTCAAGGCTGTAGGATGACAAAAAAAAGAAAAGAAAAAAGAAAGAGGAAATGTTGGGAGCAAAGGGTGGCCTGCATGGTTGGTGTTTGTTCTGAATGCACAAGTGGGGGAATTCTGAAGGCTCCCCTCGGCACACATTTGCTGCGATTGAGAGTGAGCGGAGATCAGAATGACTCACGTGGAATGAATGCTTGCGTGAAGCTATGCTCATTGTTTTGTTTGTATGACTGAGTCTGTTTAGAGGGAGTTTGACTCTCTTGTCTTGGTTTAGGGGAAATTTGCAGCACATGTTAGTTCAGAAATTCCCAGCATAAGCTGGTCCTCATGTGAACTCAGACTGCAAATACATTGAAATATTTTTCTAATGTCAAAAGACAGATTTTATTTCTAAATTTGGTTTTGGACATGGAGTTGTAAAATTATTGACTTATAGACAGACAGAGATAAACATTATTAAGGTGAATCATGAAAGTGTCATAGCGTGTCTCATCTATTCTAAAGACTGGAATCAGAGTTTTGTTTTAACTGTTTCATCTTAATTTGGTATTTCATTCTTGTTTTTTTGTTTGTCACTCTTAAAGGGTTCTGTTCAAACTAATTGTAATATCTGCTTATTATAGTCTCTGTTTCTTGTTGTCATTGCTGGATCCATGGGTTCTGCTCCACCTAACGACCCTGAAGGAGCATGTTCGGCCTCGAGTTTGTGACCTCCGACCCGAGCGCAATCGTAGAATCCAGCTGTGCAATGATCTGAAGCCCAGCTGTAAGTCTACCAATGAATAGCTAGAAAAAAGACTAAATGAACATTTGGGAGTGGCCTAGTCAAAGTCCAGACTTAAATCCCATTGAGATGTGAAGAGGCCGTTCATTCTAGAAAACTGCAACGTGGCTGAAACGGTCCACTTCTGCAAAAAGGAGTGGGACAACATTCCCCCACAGGGATTTAACAGAATCATTGCCAGTCATGCCAAATGTTTGATGGCAGTTTTTGTTGTCAAGGTTACAAGGAGTTGTTAGGTTTGGTGGAAAATTACTTTTTTACATTGGGAAAGGATTGTATTAAACACAAAATACTATTTTTTCCCCTCATGTTATTGTTTTCTGATATCAACATTTATATGATTATTTTATGATGATGATTTATTTATGATCTGAAACATTCAAGTCCAATGAACAAGTAGGTCTGCAGAGAGGATCATCAGGGCCGATCTACCCTCCGTCGAGGACTCGTACAGGTGACAGGTCTACGGTCAGGAAAAGGGCGGCCAACATCTCTGTAGACCCCACACACCCTGGACATGCACTGCTCTGACTTGCGTCTTCAGGTTGGGACTACAGAACGCAGTTTTCAAACCCCTTTGCATTTTATACTGAATTTGACAACAGTTTACAACACCTAACATCACACTTCATAACTACATTTTAATATTCAATAAAATTGGGCTGATTTGAATATATATTTCTCTATATATAAATATATTCAAATTAGATCTGTTTGTATTGTGTAAGCTGTTAAGAATGCATTTGTTGTAAACTGCTGGGATATAAGTGAACTGAATTGAATGAAATAACAGTTTAGTCAAGAAATGTATGCGTGACACCTATTTTAAATATCAAAAGTTTTAAAGTCAAACAGCTCAAGTCCAAGTGAAGATCTAAATTAAGTATTTTTAGTTTTTATACAATCAGGTCTAAAGTTAATGCATTTGACCTGTGAGTCTACACCTCTGAATTATAGCACTATAGCTTTACCCATTTATTTGATAACTTTTTTGCTTGAACTCACTGCGATATCTGTCTACTACCTTTTAGACAACTGTTACTGACTTTAGTTCAATTCAGTTTGTTGATATAGCGGCAATTCACAACACGTCTTCTCAAGGCACTTTACAAAGTCAGTTCACTCAAATCACACAGACAGATTGGTTAAGGATTGGTTATCCTTATTTCTAAAAAAAAAATCAAAAATATCCCATTAAGTATAGTAAAAAATACAATAGTCGACAATAACTGCCCATTTAAAAATCTCTCAGCTCCATGATTTCTGGAAAACATTTTGTGATATATTACTGAATATTAACTTAACCCACATTTTCCTAACTTTTTCCCCCTTACTTTTCCTTTATCCCGATGTTTACACCACTGCCTGTGAGCATCTTGGCCAAAATACATCAAGTATGTAGGGTAGTAAAACTCTTACTTTTAGGTCAAGATTAGTATTAGCATGTACAATACTTTACAATGTACAATCAAATATTGTACCTATAGGCAGTTCTTTGTGTTTGTGATAATGCATAAATTGATAAAACAATACAGACTACGATTTGATATATTTAAATTCAAATCCAAAGTGTTAAGTTTCTAGAAAACGCTGTACTAGATCATTTTAACAATTAGATAATTTGTTATATTTGTATTTCGAGTGTGTGAAATTAAAATGCAATATCTATAAATGTACAAACAGGAACCAAAACTCAATGTAAAATAAACTTGAGTAATTGTTTATTTTTTCACCTGTAGTCTAACGCTATTCTGAAATCTGACCCTATTTAGTGCCATCAGGGCTGATTTATTGCTTCCTGATTGATGTATTACAGTGACATAGTAGTAACTTATAAAAAGACACACTGAAACGATTGTTGTTCAGCAGGTGATGACTTATTGTGCACATCAGCAGCTGCCATGTTCAAACTGGTCGAGGGAGTCATGCAGCCCCGCCTCATGGACGGTTCTAGACAGTGGCCGACAGGGGCCAGTGCCCCTGTAGAACTGTAAACAGTGCCACTGTACTGAAAACATAATCCTAAATCAATTTCTTGTGATAAAATGCGCTGGCACAGAAATCGTCCCTCATGATATTTAATATTTTTTACCTTTACAGTTTTAGTTTAACCGTGATTTAAAAATGAAGGTGTTGCACTTTCAGCTTCAGCCATATTAAAGTAGGATCACAGTTCTGCTAGATCTTCAACCTGCACTTCAATAGCTGCAAGTGTCTCTTTGGCTCACTTAATACATTAAATGATGAAATATGTTCCTGATTTTTTATAAATTATTTATTTCTTTTGTTCTGTGCCCCCATGAAAAAAAACACACAGGCCCCACCTTGGCACCCCTGGTAAATTTGGTCTAGGTCCGCCACTGGCCCGCCTTGCGCACCCATAGCAGCCAAACTTAAAAGGGCATTTAAAAGTTTTTTTTGTCTGATATGTGAAGGTTTTTAGAAACCCTAAAGCAGCAATTTAAACCAGCCAATTTTCGGAGCTGATCAATCCCAGGCAGCAACTGACCAGCTCCACCCTGATCAGGTTTGTTCCAACAAGGTGTGACACCGGTCCGCTTCCTCCCTGTCATCATCGGTCAGGCCGCTGTCCTCATCCGCGTCATTAACTACACCGAGTCGGAGCTGTGCGAGTTTCAGTACCAGGATCTTATCGAAAACTAAATAATTCAGGCTGATAAGAGATTCGCATCTACACCGGTGACCGTATGAGCGTTTCAGGATCAGGGTGAACGCGTGCAAAAGAAAAAAAAACTGTTCTCTGTAAAGCTGCTGTGCGTAACGGAGATGTTGCGGGGGTGTTTCTCATTTAAATTTAGCCCCAACTAATCTTGACAATTTGTCAAGCGATTGTAGGAAGAATGGACACACGGGCAGCAGAGAGATGAATAAATAAATAAAAAAGGGCGAGTAGAGAGTCCGGTTTCTGTGGAAGTGTAAAGGGATTGGAGTTGAATTACTAACCAGCGGAAACCGACCCTCGCGGTCAGACACTCCCAAAGCGTATGGTAGAAAATAATCTTGTATTTTTTAAAAGGAAGAAGGAAACTGTTTATACTCTGTAAAGTTGCCCTAAAAAGGTTTTGCGCAAAATGAAAAGTCCAAGAGAAAAGCAAAGACTCACCTACAGCACAGGGGAACAAAAAGTGAACAGAAACTCTCAGCAGCTGCTCCCTTTCCTTCCTCTAGGTCCTCCTCACCAGATTAACCAACAGCACATATCTTTTCCGTGATTTAACCTCCACTCTAGCCAACTCTTTTCTTTTTTTTCCCCCGTTGTCACAGGGCGTGTGCCTGAGAGAGGAGGAATGTGGAAAGAGGCGCAGCTTTAACTCTCTGTTACAAGCAACATCTTCTGTGAGAAAAAAAGAGTTGATCTAATGGAATATGCGCTGCTTTGGATTTTCAGGACAACTTAAACTATTTCCATCACCGCACACTTTTATTTGTACGTAAGAACGAGTGCGCGCTCACGTTTGAGTGCGCGCACAGATGTTGTCCGAGCCACACCCTGAGACTTAGAATAAACTAACCTATACAAACAAGCGGATCACGCGTGCGATAACCTTTTTATTTATTTGGATTTTACTGTAGGGTTCAAAACAGGAAATCCTGAACTCACTCCGGCCAGCACCATACCTCTGTGTGAGTCCTGGACAGGGTGGGAGGTGAGATTTTCCAGGAATGAACAGAGCCAGGAGTGCTTAGACACAGCCTTTTCAGACAATGCATTCCCACCCAGCAGCTTTAATGACTGGCTTGTGAGCACACGTAGCTGGGAGTGAGTGTGTGTGTTGGGAAATGGCAAGGGCTGGTTCTGATGCAACTGTAACTGTCCCAGTAGCAGGATGGATAGATAGATAGATAGATAGATAGATAGATAGATAGATAGATAGATAGATAGATAGATAGATAGATAGATAGATAGATAGATAGATAGATAGATAGATAGATAGATAGATAGATAGATAGATAGATAGATAGATAGATAGATAGATAGATAGATAGATAGATAGATAGATAGATAGATAGATAGATAGATAGATAGATAGATAGATAGATAGATAGATAGATAGATAGATAGATAGATAGATAACGGAGTTGGGTTCTAACGAATCTAAACGTCCAAGATTTTGAAGGGTACATGATCAAATGTACTCCTGACTTTTACTAAAACAGTAAAATATTCCTTTAACATACCACTAAATCATAAACCTTAAATCAGATCACAAATGCATCAGTAGCACCAGGAACGGGCAGAAAGCCATACCACCCGTACAAAAAAAGCTGCCACTGAAATGTGTTACAGCTTCTGCTTCAGCTATACTGTCAAAACTGATTTTAGAGAATAGTAAATATTAACTCCTGAAATTATGTAGGTTTTTGTCAGGCATGTTAGTTTGTGAATCTAATGTTCAGTGATGGCTAACAAAAATAACGTACTCATTTTGGTAGCAAATCCCACCCAAACATTTGAATTTTACAGAAGGTGTTTTGCTTCTGTCGACCATAGCTATTCACATTTATTAAGTGTCCTGCAAAGACCAGAGAGACTGATGTGTTTATATGGGTTGTATTATGAAAGAATAACAACTTGGTCACATTTAGGAACTTTCCTTACTTATTTATTTATTTTTCATACTTGTGGCCTTTATTAAAAGTAGGCTGTCAGGAAGTGGGGCTAAGAAAGAGAGGGAAGATATACAGCAAAGGTCCACAGGCCAGAGGCAAACTCAGGACAGCCACGTCCAGGACTAAACATGTATTTAGGTTTGTGTTCAGCTTTAACCAGTTTAGCAAGAGTGCTAAAGCTAAATATGCTAGCGAAGCGTGTTTCCTAACTCAGATAGTTTTGCAAATAAATGGCACATTTTAGCCGTGCTACCATCCATCCATCCATCCATCGTCTACCGCTTATCCGAGAATGGGCCATGGGGACAACAGGTCCAGGAGAGAAACCCAGACATCCCTCTCCCCAGTGATATCCTCCAGCTCATTGTGGGGGACCTCAAGGAGCTTCCTGGCCAGACGGGATAGATCGTCCCTCCAGCGAGTTCTGGGTCTTCTCCCAGTGTGATGCGCCTGGAAACCCCCCAAAGGGAGGCAGGCAACCATGGGCCATCCTGATCAGATGCCCAAACCACCTCATCTGGCTCCTTTGGATGCGGAGAAGCAGCTGCTCTGCTTTAAGCTCCACCCAAATAAAGTTTATCACCCTATCTCTAAAGCTGAGCCGGGCTACCCTATGGAGGAAGTCATTTCGGCCAATTGTATCAGGGATCTCGTTCTTTCGTTCATGATCTATACCTCATGATCATAGGTGAGGGTGGGAACATAGACGGACAGGTAAATCGAGAGCTTTGTTTTTGCCTCAGCTCTTTCTTTTTCACAAGCAGTGCCCGCATCACTGCAAATGCAGCTCCAATCCGTCTGTCCGTCTCTTGTTCCATCCTACCACCACTTGTGAACAAGACACCAAGATACTTGGACTCCAAGGTACTTGAGGCAGAGACTGAACCCTTCTTGGAATACATTTTAAACATTTGCATTCAGGAAGTTTAGCGACTGCTTATTTTATAGTCCAACTTACTAGTTAGCAGGGCCTTATAACGTCAAAGAACGTGTTGCCAATGCACAGCTCGTATTAGCCGTGGTTGTAAGGCGGACATTTAACATGCTACATTATTGTACAGATTTTAAAAGTTTCTATCCAGTTTTAAATTTGTTGATACTAAAGTCAAACTTGCTAGCAAGCTTATTTTCTTTGCCCAGAGATGGGCAATCACACTCCAACTTGCAGAGAATACTGCAGATTTTAAAGGTTTGTCACATTTATGAGTTCCATTTTATGTCTTGATCACAAACCGTTATTTTTTATTTGTTTTTATCATGGGAGGACAATCATGAACAAAATGATCTTGATATTTTCAATATCACTAAATTTTTAAGTACGTTTGAAATATTGTAGCTGCTGTACAGATTAGACAGAAACGACCCAGAAATAATGACAAAAATGTACCCCCAAAATGCTATGTGAATTGCAAACAGTTTGCTTTATTAGTGTACTTAAGAAGCTCCTTGAACTTTACAGCAGATGAAACTGTTTGAGGTGATTTTTTTATTATTATTTTGAAGGATTTCTCTTTTTGGCACACCAAAAGTTCAGTAGCACCCATAAAACTACATAAAAAAACAGTGTATTAGAGGACACTCTATTGGCTGAATCCCCCATGCTTGTTTGCCAGATGCCCAATCAGCTGCCAGAACTCCAGGAAGCACAGCTCTCCATCATTGTTCATGTCCAATGAACTCATGAGCTGGTCAGTGGCAGCAGGGTCACTTGCATTCTGCAAGGAAAACAGAAAACCATGTGTGAGGCACACATAAACACACAAAGAAAGAAACAAAGAAAAAATCCTGAAAGCCAGCTGGCAACACTGAAAAATATCATCAGGGGGTGAAAAAGTATCAGTGGCAATGCAATCCTGAATTAAATATAGCTTCAAACATGCTGCATCAGCAGAGGTGGTTTGGCACACAATTCCCTGGCTCTGTCACCACCTTGTGGCTGCTGTGGATGATCTCAGCTGTTCACCAAAAGAGGAAACTTGTGGAATTTTCCACACTTGGAAAAGGCAGCCCTTTATCCTCAGTTGGGCCTCATGAAGAGCTACTTTCTGTCAGCGTGTCTTCTTGTCAGGAATGCACAATGCAGGCAGCAGAATCAAACAAGTCTAGAGTGCCGACAACAAGCAGGGCCGATTATTTCTTGGTGTGGGATTTATTGTTTTGTTGTTTTTAGAACATGAGCCTCGCTTTTCCTTTTTAGAAGTTGTACAACATTGCATGCATAGTTACGGCTGTGATTCACAGAATTAAGACATATCTGAACAGCAATGTGATCACAACAAAATGAGGCAGAGTGAGCAGTCAGATGATACCCTTTAAGACCTGACTCTCCCACCGTGAAATAACTGTTTTAGATATAAGCTTCCTGTCATGCGTTTCATGCTACCAATATGACAGTGGATGTAGTGTTTAAAAGCACACATGAGTTAAACACAGCTTTAGGGCAAGGGCAGGCCTTATGATCACTTCCATCCAGAGCTCTGGAGAAGTTTTTCACTCTTATTTTAACAGGTTAAATAACTGTTGTTGTTTTTTTACTCTGTGGTGAGAAAAAGTATTTAACCTGTTACGACTTTCTTCTCTTATATGCTTTTCGTCAGCTTTAAACAAAGTTTTAATACTATTCAAGTATGGGATGCCAAATGTAAAAAATTTAGTGAAAGAAATTTTCACTGTCACATTCTGTTATTTAGTGCACTTTCTGCACATTTAATGCATTTTCTTACATTTAATGGGAAATACTAAATTGAAATGTTAAATCTAAATTGCTGCTTATATTCAAATCTTAAATCTCAGAATGAAATCTTAAGAAAATATGCTAATTAACCAAGCCCCTTCTAATTTACAATGCTATGTACTGGGTGTATGGCAACATGATTAATTAACATATTTTCTGAAAATTTAAGTCTTAGATTTAAGATTTAGATTTGTGAAAAATATTTGGATGTAGATTTAAGATTTAGATTAACGTTTCATATTTAGATTTAAGATTTAAATATGGGATGTATTTTTAGGAAAAAGATATATATGTAGATATAAACATGTATAAATAGATTTAACGTATAAATATAGATTCAATATTTATATATGGATTAAACATTAATATTTAGCAGTTCTCACTAAATGTGAAGAAATGCACTAAATGTGAAGAAAGTGTGCTAAATACCAAAAATTTTCCAAATTCGTTCACCCAGACGCTAAGATAACTGGAGTAAAAACAAAATGTTGTTTTAAAAAGATGATTTGATTTATTGGTGGTGGGAGCCATCAAACCCAACCATACCTTTGTGAAAAGTAATGGCTCCTTTTGTCAAATCATGAAAAAAATGCAATTAACCAAATATTTTGGTTTAGTTTCACTATTTATACAAAGGCCTGATTACTATCTGACCTGTAGAATCAAGAAATCAAGAAATAGATGTTGTCGTACAGCATGAAGTAGGCACAAAGATTTCAAAAACTAATTTTATGTGCAGTATGAATTGACTGGAAAGGTGATGTCAGGCCTGCAACAAGCTAATGAAAGGTGTTACAACTCAGATACTGATTCAGTAATAAATCTAATAATGTACAGAAGAATTTATATGTTTATATACAATATTACATTATGTACAGTGTATTATTTCTTTTAATCTAAGCTTCTGGGTAAAAGGGACAGAACTGGAGAGGAAAACCTGGAGGGGAGGGGTGATAATCTGTGATGCGTAATTGTGTAAATCCCTGGTTATTGTAATAAATATTGTTATTTATTACATATTTCTGCAAATATAAGATAACTATCCAGTGCTCACGTGTTTAAAGGTGCAAACATTTTGGGCTTGAGCTCTTTTGAGGCAATGAGTGTGCCGTGTTGCAGGTTTAAGAGGAAAGAAGCCATCTGATCTGACATCAGAGCTTCTTTTTTCATTGCAGAAATACTAAATGGTATTTCTTAATGTAATACAACATCATAGCTTTTTGGGGAAAACAAATCTTAGGCTAAGCAGGTACAACCCGGCTTTGAAAAAACATTTAAAGTCACCATCACATCTCAGCAGTACTTTAGTTTGCTCCCGTTTCACTCCTACCTTGACAAAGTTGGAGAGTTCTGATTTGACCAGTTTTTGAAACTCGTCCCTGCTCAGTGTGTCAGAGGAACCATCTTTGCCAGCGTAGGCCTTGAACTGGGACACGAGCACACCAATAGCAGACTCCATTATCGGGTGAAAGTCAAACAGATGGACCTGTTTTTCAGACAAAGAGAAATGCCGTCAGTGGTAACATCAAAACATTTTGAAAACTAACAAAATACACGCTGCAGATTTAGTCCAAGATGATGAATGTTGGCCTCAGTAAAACCTATAGACACTTACCTGGTCAGGTGTGTGTTTGGCTGTTGGTGTGTTGTAAGAGAACTTCTCTGTCTTTTTAAAGCCAATGTTTCCTGGTAAAGAAGATAAATCATTGCCTTATAACTTTTTCCATTGGCAATTCACCTTTTCCTCGGCTATACCACTAAAATGTGTAACCAGTCACCGGTTTTTGAAGTTACTGATTACGTGTAGCGACGTGAATTGTCGGAAACACAACTGCAGACATTTTCTGGTTTGACCAATACTTTTGCAGAAGCCCTTCATCGTGACATTAGACTGAGTTTTATTTTTTCATCCTGCAGATTGTTCAACAATGTCCACATTTAAGGGTTATGATGCTGAAGTGAGATGCATGCAAGCACATTTTGGATATATTGTTCTTTAAAGCAATGATCTTGTTCTGCTAGTTGTGAGTTCAGCAGGCTTTTTAAAAGTGATTTGTAACTTATCCACCATCAGTGACAACCTTTAAACAGAGATTGGAAACTTTGAATCCACACTTGTCTGTTTCTTCTTTGAACGACTGCGTGTTCTAATTTTCCTAAATTTCTATTCTCTTCTGGTGTTCGGCTCTGGATTGCATCTGTATGAGCTGTCTAAGACTGACCTTGAGAAGAGAACGAGGCACTCAAATAAGTTCAGGGCAACCAGACTGATCAAGCCTGTGGACTTCTTTAAGATCTAGTTGCAAAGTTTTTATTCGTTGTTACCGTTTGTTTTCTGTCTAATCTCAGCGAAAGTTCCTGCAACTATGACTCTGTTTTGTTTTCACAGACCTGCTACGGCGGAGGCAAAACCCACTTAACCAGCAATATATGTTTTTGCACTGTTAACAGTTCTGAGACTCGTTCTGACTCCAAAAGCGGGCACCGCCGAGACATTCAGAGGGCCGTTCTAGGAGAAACAGTCTGGATGACTTCAGGGCGACGAGATATATCCCATTGTCACCGTCAGCGACTGAAGCGTGTGGTCTGCACCTTCTGAGGTCCAGCATTGGTTATGAGAGAGGCGACACCATGGTTCTGAATCAGACCAAAGTTAGGAGTCCTTTATCAGTCTCATTGTGGTGGATTGCTGGCTGCCGGGCTGACAGACCAAAGGTGGCTCACTTGGAGTTCTTCACTGGATTTTCATACTCAAGCTTATTTTGACAGCACATTTTTTTTTTCTTTTTTTTTTGCTCATTGTCTTTTGACTTTCAACTAAAAGGGTTTCAGTCTCTATTTAGTCTAGACTAAAGTTACTGAAACAAAAATATAAATTTGACCAAATAGTGGGTAGGTCTGATGACTAATGTGCTCTTACTATCTTATTAGTGACCTTAACACGTCTTATTATGTCCACAATGGCCATATTAGTGGCCTTGAAGGCCCTATTACTATGGTTTGTCTGATTACAACTTGTAAGTCTGTGTGCAAGCATATAGTTTCTTTTTTTTTTACAAAAAAAAAAAACATGTTCTCAGTTAAAACTAAACAAGTTTCTTTTATGGCCACAAAACTGCGAGCAGACTGCAACAGAGAGGAAAAGACAAAGCAGTTTATCACGGCTGATCATAAGGTCTTGGCTACAGACACTGTTGAGAATGAGGCACTTGGGCTCCACCTGAGAAAAGAGGATGTGCACAATTGGCATATTAGGGAAGCAGTTTAGTCCTAACAAGCACATTGGCTTTATCATCCACATATCCTCAAACACTGCTTTCACGTCTCAGAGGTATGGCTGTTACGCAGACTTGCACATCTATATCCCTTTTTACCTAAAATAGCAGCGCACAGCCCTCCCTACATTCCCATAGCTGCCGTAGAGGACGAGGAGAGCCGCAGCTAACAAAACTAAATGGTTCATCAAGATGTTTCCACTGGGCCAACATGAGAGGTGCTTTGTGATTAATATTTTCCGGCAGGAGCTGAACCTGGATTTTAAGAGTTCTTTGACATTTTTGACTGCAGTACTTTGCAAAGGTATTCATATCCCTTAAAACGTCCCCCCGTGGTTTCCTCTCAAGCGTCATTGTGTTTAAATCCAGCTGTTCTGTGAAGGCCTCTGAGGTTTCTTAGAGAACATTAGTGAACAAACAGCATCATGGAGACCAGGGAAAACCGCACACAGGTCAGGGAGAAAGTTGATTATAAAACAACATCCAAAAGGAGCTCTGTTCAATCTGTCCTCTGAAAAGGCAAAGAGGATGGCACAAACGCAAACCCACCAACTCCTGGTCGTGCATTTCATAGAACCAGCCTTTACAGAAGAGTGGGAAAGCAGAGAGACTGCTTTAAGGAAGACACAAGAAGTCCTGTTTCAGTTTGAGCCATGCGGGGGACGCAGCGAGCATGTGGACGAAGCTGCGCTGCTCAGATGACACCAAAATGAAACCTTCTGACCGACATGCAAAAAACTAACACTGTAGAGCAATCTGAACACATCATCCGCCACTTTGAAACATGCCGGTGGCAGTATAATGCCGTGGGGATGCTTCTTTTTTTTTTAAAAGGGAATAGGAAACTGGTCAGCATGAGGGGAAGACGGATGGAGCTAAATACAGGAAAGAAGACTTGAGGCTGAGCTTAAGCTATTTAGGGACAAAATGGATTACGAATGCACACAATTATGCTCAGGTTGGTAAGAAAAATAAAAGAAAATCAAATATTCTCTGTTCACTATACAATTAACCGCTACTTTGTGTTTCTCCTGCGCCTAAATCACCCCTGAAGTACATGACAAAATGGGACAAGGTAAAGGGAGGCGTGCATGCTTTTGCAAAGCAATGTGTTCTTAAAACTCCACCTGGGACAGAGAGGGGAGGGCTTCCAGGACCAACGGACATTGGAGACAAAAGGCTGCTCGTTCACACACAATGGGAGATCAATAATTAACCTGACACATGTGTTGTTAATATGTGAGTGGAAACCAGAGCAACTGGAGCAGAACACACACACACACACACACAAAAGTCCTCCACTGACTTTTAAACCACAGACCGAAAAGCTATGAAGCAACGCTGTCCACTATCCCACTTCTGGTTTCATTTCATCAGAAACAATTAATGTCTTCATGATTTATAGTGAAAGCTAGATATTTACCAGAGGAAACATCTGACTTCATCCCGGATAAGTACAACGATCACCAACTGAACAACTCCCGGGACTTAATGACACGCCGTCTGTCTGGTTTCCTCCTCTTTCTTTCTCAATTTATTTTCTTTTATTCCCAGCAACCATCTGCCAGAGCATTTTCTCATGCATCTTAATATCCATTAGATAAAATGAAGTAGAAGCACCATAAGCAACGTCAACAATAGAAGTGTCAAGTACGAAGATAATGTGCGGGACAGATATGACTGACATTTGTAAAACATTTTCTGCATTCATTTAAAGTGCAGCCGCTGTGATGAAATATAAAAGTTGAGTAAGTTCTCCAGGTTCCAGTTACTTAGCACCATGCGCTCTACTAATCTGGACCTAATGTTGGAGCAACAAAACCAAAGGCATGAGAAGTTGAGCTTCTGGTTGAGCACAGCTAAGATGTGGGAGAAGGTGCTCTGGTCAGGTGAGACCAGTACGTAACATTCTGGCCCATGTGGTAGAACAGTATCGTCTCCCTGAACACACCATCCCCACAAGGAAACACGGTGGTGGCAGCATCATGGAAAAGTATTTACCCCCACCCAATTGGCATTTGTCATGTTTTGTTGCTTCACAACATGGAATTTAAATGGGTTGTTTCACAGTTTGCCACATTTCATTTACAGAATATGCCGAAGATGTATATTTTTTATTAAGTGCACAGAAATGAGGACAAAATAATGGAAAACTGCAGCACTGTATAACAGTACTTTGTAGAGCCATTTTACACATTCTCTGCTCAAGAATAACCCTGTATTTGGCACCATCCATCTTATTGTGCAGTCAGGTTTGACCAAATCTGTCAGTTTTACAATATGCATTGACAATTCCTGCATCTCTCCCACCTTTCAGCTTCAGAGCCTTGCCGTCATCCTGGACAGCCCTCTCCATCCTCTCCTTCACTTACCGCATAACATCACCTGGTTAACTTTCATCTTTGTAGCATCAAGCAAGTTCTTCCTTCTCACTTTTGCCAAGCTGGTCCACAGTTCACTCACCTTTCCACTTTACAATTTCAGCTCCGTTCCCCCAGAAGATCCTCCATAAACTGCAACTGGTGCAAAAGATAGCAGCTTGCATCATTACATCATCTACTTGTACATTAAGTCCAATCCTATGATCATACAAGGCCAACCACAACCTTGGACAAGGCAGGACACATAACCAACACTATGATGAGGTCATACATTTTAATTTAATACGGCTTGCACATCACAATAATCAGTCTCTGCTTTGCCTGTTATGGCTCAACAATTAATGATCACAAGTAAACTCACGAGTTTATAAAAAGGCATTCTTTAACTTTCTTTGAAGTTTAATAAAACTGTTACATTTTAGCCCTGTGTGACTGGAGACCTGTCCAGGATGCGCCGTGTCCCCGCCTCTCGTCCAGTTACCGCTGAAGATGGTCACCAGCTCACTTTTTAAAAAGTTGAATAAAATTGTTCAAAGTTTATCAGGAAAAAAAATGTAACTTGCTTTTAAAGATGAACACGTTTTAATTAGAAAAATGTTATTAAACATTTGCGTAAAATTAAATATTGTTGAAGTTAATCTTGGCTGCTGTAGCGTGTCTGTCTGGTTTTCTGGTGCGACTTGCTTCTAGTGTTGCTTCACATCGCGCTCCACTCCGTGTAAAAATAAAAACTAACTTCATAAAAAGCTCTCTGAGAATCGCCTTTCTCTGGCCTCACTTAGTTAGAAACCGCTCTCCTGTGTGTGTTGTAGCTGCAGTTTATTTTTTGACGTAGTTTCCTTAATAACCTGTATACATCAGAATCCTTTACACTTTATTTAACGAGTGTCCTGGTGCGCAGCGGCTCCTCAGGTGGACGCTGCTGCACATTTATTCATGCCATCTGTGGCCAGTTTGAGTTCTTCTAAAAGTTAAAATGATTGAACACCGACAAACCTGACTGGCAGATGTCTGCTTTGCAAAGACCCGCCCTACTCTCTTTCTGATTGGCTGATGTCCCGGTTGTGCCAGGTTTCATTGGTTGGGAGTAGCTTCGGTTTAATACTTTGAATAAAAGTCTAAACAGAACCAAGTGGATCCATTTATGTGCTCATTTTCCAACTGACTGAAATCCGTGGCAGCGACAGAGAACTTTAACCCATGCTTTACTATGAATGGACCTGAAAAAAAAGGATCAATGGATTACCAGATGGACGATGGATGGGTGGATACATATATACTCAGTCAAGAAATATCCACATCTTTATATAGTCTGTTACTTTTCCACTAAATTCAAACCTAGAAAATATATAAATAAATATCCAGACAGAGTAGGAGCCGTGTAGACCCGATCACCGCCGTTCCTGACTAATTAAAAATGATCTAACAACCATTTTACTGAGGCCACAAGTCAGACACCAAATTCAAACTTTACAAAATTCCCTATGCCATGTGTGGCGAAAAAAATAAATAAATATATTCAGTTTCTTGCACTTCCTTCAACTTTATTTCAACAGAAAATATCCCAGGTTTTAAAACACAACTCCACTCATTAAAACTGACACATTAAAAACTGTGGCCGTGCTGTAAAATATAACTCAAAGCAACTGTGGGAATCAGCGGAATCAACATGGGTGGCTGCTCGGTTTAGTACTCCTCCCCTTCCTCATCTTCTCCCTCGATGGAGTCGACTCCCACCTCCTCGTAGTCCTTCTCGAGAGCGGCAATGTCCTCCCGGGCCTCGGAGAACTCGCCCTCCTCCATGCCCTCGCCCACGTACCAGTGCACGAAGGCCCTCTTGGCGTACATCAGGTCAAACTTGTGGTCGAGCCGGGCCCAAGCCTCGGCGATGGCAGTGGTGTTGCTTAGCATGCACAGGGCCCTCTGCACCTTGGCCAGGTCTCCTCCAGGAACCACCATGGGAGGCTGGTAGTTGATGCCCACCTTGAAGCCGGTGGGACACCAGTCCACAAACTGGATGGCGCGCCTGGTTTTAATGGCGGCGATGGCGGCGTTGACGTCTTTGGGCACCACGTTGCCTCGGTACAGCAGGCAGCAGGCCATGTACTTGCCGTGGCGAGGGTCACATTTCACCATCTGGTTGGCCGGATCGAAGCAGGCGCTGGTGATCTCGGCCACGGTGAGCTGCTCGTGGTACGCCTTCTCGGCGGAGATGACCGGGGCGTAGGTGGCCAGGGGGAAGTGGATCCGGGGGTACGGCACCAGGTTGGTCTGGAACTCCGTCAGGTCCACGTTCAGAGCGCCGTCGAAGCGAAGAGACGCGGTGATGGAGGACACGATCTGGCTGATCAGCCTGTTCAGGTTGGTGTAGGTGGGACGCCCGATGTCCAGGTTCCTGCGGCAGATGTCGTAGATGGCTTCGTTGTCCACCATGAAGGCACAGTCCGAGTGCTCCAGGGTGGTGTGGGTGGTGAGGATGGCGTTGTAGGGCTCCACCACGGCCGTGGACACCTGAGGGGCCGGGTAGATGGCGAACTGCAGCTTGGACTTCTTTCCATAATCCACAGACAGGCGCTCCATCAGCAGGGAGGTGAAACCAGAGCCGGTCCCTCCACCGAAGCTGTGGAAGACCAGGAAGCCTTGAAGCCCGGTGCACTGGTCCGCCTGAGGACAGAACCAAGATAGAGGCTTCAAAACATTTCTCAGCCAACTTCAGAGGCAGCTGGATTATTCCGGATCCAAACACAGAGGACAGCTCATGTTCACTAAGCACCAGAACCAGATAATGTGGTCCCAAGATGTGCAGCAAGTCTGAAGAAATGCATCTACCCACCAGTTTCCGGATCCTGTCCAGAACAGGGTCAACGATCTCCTTTCCGATGGTGTAGTGTCCCCGGGCATAGTTATTAGCTGCATCCTCCTTCCCGGTGATCAGCTGCTCGGGGTGGAACAGCTGGCGGTAGATTCCGCTGCGCACCTCATCTGAGGCGAGACGCTCGTTTTAATCAACGACTCAGTTTATTTGCTTCAATTACGACCGAGCCCAAATAAAGGTCCCATTTACCGATAACAGTGGGCTCCAGGTCCACAAGGACCGCTCTGGGGACGTGCTTTCCCGCCCCGGTCTCACTGAAGAAGGTGCTGGATGAGTCGTCTCCTCCTCCGATGGTATTGCCACTCGGCATCTGGCCGTCCGGCTGGATCCCATGCTCAAGGCAGTAAAGTTCCCAGCAGGCGTTCCCGATCTGGACGCCTGCCTGGCCCACGTGGATGGAGATGCACTCACGCTGGAGAAGGAAGGAGGGAAAGTTGGTTTCTGAAGCGCCTTCCATAGACGCAGAGTGACAAAACATTCAAGGTGGAGATAAAAAAAAAAAAAAGCTCAATAAAATCCCGACCTACAAGCCTGGTGGAACAAAACGGCTTTCAGTGGGTTTTTAAAAACAATGATTGCAAAATAACAAAAAGTGGTGCAAAATCCTTCAATTAGTGTGTGCTAATGATGTGGTTTCCATGACAACAAAGCTTGAGCTGCTCACCTTTACTAGAACAGGGGGGTTTTGGGTGAATACCAGTTTATAAAGGACAGAAATCAACCCTGTTTTTATTTCATTTGCAGCAGAATTTCTATCTTACATGATGTTTTCTGAAGATTTCTTAAACTGGTTGCAAAGAAAATGCAACAAAAATGACTTCTTAGCAAAGATGACCTGCAATGTGCTTTCCTTGCCAGCTAAACTTGGGACATGTCAGCCTGAAATGAGCTGGAGCCACACATGGACCTGATTGGCTGCTGACTGCATCACCTCTTTCTTATCAGGCGACATACAAATTAAAAGACAAGTCTTGAGAATCAATCATGGCGCTCAACACATTCTGATTGGTCAACGGTCTCCGTAAACCCGCCCCCAGCTCAGTCAAGCGGCTCTGTCCGCTGGCCCAAAGTTGTTGCTTAGGCATAGGCAGAACATGTACCGGTGGAGACTTTACCACTGACGGAGGGAAATCTCAAGACAAACTAAAACATGATAGATAAAACAGAAAAAGAAAAAAAAACTTATGTTTAAAACGGTTTATCTAGAGCCCTATCTTTTTATTTATTTTATCTATGCAGGTTTTATCCGGTTTCAGTGTCCGATTTGATCATTTTAATGAAGCACTACATTAACCAAGGCGCTTTGCAAACTCACTGCCTTGTTGCCTGGCAACGCGTTAGCGGCCATGGAGAAGTGCCAGTAGATCGGCTAACGTATCGACTAAAAGTTGTAACACAAGGAGAAAATATACAGTTGACCAGGGATAAAATTAGGTTTCAATATATTTTTGCTTTGACTGGCTAAGAAATCTTTAACATTATTTTTTTTCTCCTGTTGTGAAAGAAACTGGTTAAAGGAAAAGGGGCAGTCTTTCTATCCATTTGCCCATCTTTACCACTGAGGTTGAGGAGGGAAATCACAAGATAAACTACAACGAGTTAATTACGAATCTCTCATGTTTATCAGCCAAAAATCAAAACATAAAACAGAGGGATTTTAAAATATAGTTTATTATTAGTAGTAAGGCAAGGCAAGGCAAATTTATTTGTATAGCACATTTCAGTACAAAGACAATGCAAAGTGCTTTACATGATTAAAACATAGGAAAATAAAACAGAATAAAAGCAAGTTGGAATAAAATGTAGAAACAAAATAAAACATGGGAAAATAGAAACTAAAAGCAAATCTTAAGAACAGTTGGACTACAAAGTTTAACTAATGATGTTTCAGTCATGTCATGCTTTTAGGCCCATACTTTTCATCATGAAATCAAACTTTTGCACAAAAGTGTAGTAGTAGTATTTGACAAAGTTCGCCTGGGATTTCCCTGTTAAAATTATTATTAGCAGTATAGGGCTTTAGTTGAGTTTTAGCTCTAAATACTTTTTAATTAAAACCTGCACATGGAATAAATGGTTTGCCAAGCGACATCTGTCCCATGTATTTCAGTTCTATTTCACATGACCCATTCATTATAATGCATAAAGTTCAGAGATGTGAACTTACCAAAGACTCGACCTCAGTCAGTCAGTAGAACTTTATTATCGTCTCAGTGAGAAAATGTTCCTTGTCACCAGGTGATTTTTTTAATCAGGATTGTTCTGGACTGTGTGTAGGCAACTCGGACCTTATTGTGAGTACACTGACTTGATTGGCTGAATTTCATTTGGAGTCTGTTTTGCCTTGCGATAATAATTCTGGCATTTTGGTGCTTTTTAAATAAAACAAAACTAAACTGATATATTCCTAATGATTCCATAAAACACAAATAAGGTTTGTTTTACTTATGTTAGAAAAAACAACTAACATGACTGCTGGAGATAGTCACCAGTACACCTCCCCCCCAATCCAATTCCATTCAAAAAGTAAAACTTCTATTTTATATTCATTCATTAAACACAGACAGATATACTGCAAGTGGTTATTTCTTTTAATTTTGATGATTATAACAGACAACTAATGAAAACTCCAAGTTCAGTGTCTCAGAAAATTAGAATATTGCGAAAAAGTCCAATATGCCACACTCTAATCAGCTAATAATTAACTCAGAACATCTTCAAAGGTGGAAAACTTGACAGTTGTCCAAAAGCTGACACCTTGCACAAGGACTGCAAGACACAGGTCATCGCTAAAGAGGCTGGCTGTTCACAGAGCTCTGTGTCCAAGCACATTAATAGAGAGGCGAAGGGAAGGAAAAGATGTGGTAGCAAAAAGTGTACCAGCAATAGGGATGACCACACCCTGGAGAGGATTGTGAAACAAAACCCATTAAAATGTGTGTGTGTGTGTGTGTGTTTGTGTGGGAGGGGGTTCACAAAGAGTGGACTGCAGCTGGAGTCAGTGCTTCAGAACCACCGCGCACAGACATATGCAAGACATGGTTTCAGCTGCCGCATTCCTGGTGTCAAGCCACTCTGGAACAAGAGACAGCATCAGAAGCGTCTCGCCTGGGACAAAAAGGACTGGACTGCTGCTGAGTGGTCCAAAGTTATGTTCTCTGAGGAAAGTAAATTCTGCCTTTCCTTTGGTAATCAAGGTACCAGAGTCTGGAGCAAGAGAGAAGAGGCACAGAATCCATGTTGCTTGAGGTCCAGTGTAAAGTTTCCACAGTCAGTGATGGTTTGGGGTGCCATGTCATCTGCTGGCGTTGGTCCGCTGTGTTTTCTGAGGTCCAAGGTCAACGTAGCCATCTACCAGGAAGTCTTAGAGCACTTCAAGCTCCCTGCTGCTGACCAACGTTATGGAGATGCAGGTTTCATTTTCCAACAGAACTTGACACCTAAACACAGTGCCAAAGCTACCAGTGCCTGGTTTAAGGACCATGGTATACCTGTTCTTAATTGGCCAGCAAACACGCCTGACCTTAACCCCATAGAAGATCTATGGGCTATTTTGAAGAGGAAGATGCGATACGCAGTGGCGCCTCCAGAAATGTTTCATAGGGGTGGCCAGATGGGGCCACTTAAACTCTTGGGGTAGCACACTGAAACTAAAAACCATAATTTCAGGATTTTATTCTACTGTTCTAGTAAAACTGCCTGTAGAAAACTATTTTAAAGGCTTAAGTAAAAGCCTACTAATATCTTTTGGTTTATTGTTTGATTTTTAATGTTAATAATGATCTAATGAGCATGGACCAATAACAGTACAGTTAACATTCCTTTTGAGTGTGTATATTAGGAATAATGTATACATTTAATAATTTATTGAAAAACAAAACAATTACTAGGACAAAGTAGATACTGGCAGATACAAATAAAAGCGCGATAGAAGGTCAAGAAGAGTGGCTGCATTGCTTGCTGTGCATAATGGGATGAAATGCTAAACTGATGCTACTGCAATTTACACTGGCGAGTGGGGTGGCACCATTGGCGACACGCTTGACCTAACACTGTAGAAGAGCTGAAGGCCACCATCAGAGCAACCTGGGCTCTGATAACACCTGAGCAGTGCCACAGACTGATGGACTCCATGCCACGCCGCATTGCTGCAGTAGCCCAGAGAAAAAGAGCCCCAACTAAGTATTCATACTTTTCATGTTCATACTTTTCAGATGGCCAACAATTCTGTTCAATTTGTACTGGTCTTAAGTAATATTAAAATTTTCTGAGATACTAAATTTGAGGGTTTCCATTACTTGTCAGTTATAGTCATCAAAATTAAAAGAAATAAACACTTGAAATATGCCAGTCTGTGTAATGAATGAATATAATATACAGGTTTCCCTTTTTGAGTGGAATTACGGGGGAAAAAAAGCAACTTTTACACGATATTCTATTATGGCCAGAATAACTGCCGATTAGCAGGAACTCACTTAACATCTCCTCCTCCGTCTGACCTGTAAATCACCCCAGAGGATTTTTAATACATGGTCTCTGTGGAGAAACCCCTCAGCTTCGAGACATGGACATCGCCCTTCTCAATACTGCTCGCTTCAGGTCCTTTCAGATTAAAGCCTCACCTTGGCCAATGTTAATGACTCCACCGTTAGGAGAACACCATAATGGTGTACTTGGCAGCCGGGCAGCTTGGATGCAGGCTTCTGTGTGTAGCAAAAAAGTTATGAGCCAGCAATTTTTGAAGGGCCGCAGAGATGAGAAAGAAAGTTTGATTTATCGAAAAGGTCACACAATTGATTTTAATTAATCATTTATTTGGAAGAAATTCAAACCTTATGCTAGATAATATGCTGGGGGGGTGTTAACAGGAAGTCTGTATTATTAGCATGTTAAGCCTAAAGACGAAAACTGAAGAGCAAAGTTCTGAAAACAAGGGTCGATTTTAACCTTATAAGGTCGCTCTAAACCACATTCTAAAACCAATAAGTGATTTCTTCATTAACAGGGCTTACAGGTTCACAGACAAATTAAGATGACTGTATTAGTTGTTTTCTGGAGAAAGAGTTTTAATTTATGAGCTAAGAACAAAAGACAATGAAACTATTTCACCCCCCCAAAAAGGACAGTTTATTTTCTTATTGTTGTAACAGAAGCAAAAAGAAACATCTTAACTCAAATTCTCTGCATGACAAAGGAACTACAATCAACAAGTCTGTAAACATACAAATGATAACGCAGATTTTAATGTAACACTTAAACCTATTCAAAATGAAGATGGCGTGAAAACGTACCACAGAAGTACTTTAGGTGCACCGAATGTATTTTTTCACACAATGCCTGCTTAACAATACAATTAAATACGTCCCTAAATAAAACATGTTGCCTGCAGTATTTACAACAATAACAAAGGTCAATGCCAAATTCTCAAACATAAATTATTCACCATCTTCGCCTAGTAATCCACATTGAAGCCAGCTTTAACTAAAACAGTTTAATAAAGTCACTACATTAATAGTGCAGAGCTGAATGAACAGGATGTGTTTAAATAAAAGCTTTACTCTAAATGACCAGAGCATCCAAACCATTCCAGCAGGTTTAAACTCCAGCGTCACAAAACATTTTAACACCCGTGGCTGTTTCCTTAATGTGTCCGTAGCTCAACGCAAAAATCTGGACCCAGCTATTCATTTTAAAAATCCTTTGCGAGAAGAAAGCGTTTTTTGAATGCAACCCTCCAGAGGGTGCGTAGTGGAAGACCAGAGATGCCATGAACCCACACGGTGGTGGCGGCATCATGCTGTGGGGATGCCTTCTTCAGCAGGGGAAAAAAAAAAAAGAAAAGAAAAGCTGGTCAGTTGCTTGGAAGAAAACGGAGAGCCGAGATGGAGGTTCATCTCCCAGCAGGACCACCCTAAACACAGACAGAGCTACAGGGATTTAGATCAAAGCATGTCCATGGCCCAGGTAAACGCCAGATTTAAATCCAACTAAGAGCCTTTATTAGGAAATTGCCGCTTTCCCCATCAGCCAGTGCAAAACGGTGAAGGCATGAGGGAGAATAATGCTCTAAAGTTTAGCAACACGAATTAAAGGATGGTAGTGGCACAAATAAGGACGACCGCCTGATGAACATATTGAAGTAACTGTAGTCAACAAAGAAAGCGTGTCCTCCAGCCTATCAATTCATAATCAGCCACGTTCCTGTCTGCTCTCCTTCCTTCCCTCTTTAATCCTCTTCTCCTTCTCTCCTCCTCCAGGCAGTGAAAACATTTTCAGGGCTTGTTTCTCAAAGCCTTCCATTTCGTCCTCCAGATCGCTGTCTTCCTCTCCGCCATCCTCTCCCTCCACCATGTCTTCCAAAATATCCGCCAGGTCGTCAACAAAGTCCTGGAAGCTCCTCTGGTGGTGCACAAAAGTCCCATCCTTGAAGAACTCCGAGGCGAGCTTTCTGAGCTCGGCCGTTTTGGATCCGTCCACCCCGACCTCCTCCGCCTTGGCGAGGTACGTTTGCAGTAAGGATTCGAACTCTGCCAGCGGCACAGGGAGGAGCCCCTCGCCCTGGGCGCAGGCCTCCAGCGTGTCGCACTGCTGCGGCGGTCTGGAGTCGTGTTGGAGGCGCTCCCTCTGTTGGAGCCAGTACTCTGGTTGTCCCACGGAGGCTTTGGGGTGGCTGTGGTCGGGATTTCGGTCTCCATACAGGTGCTCCCCCTTGAGGCCATGCTGACCTGGAGACTTCTGTTCATTTCTCTTTTTCGGTGAGTGCGCCTGGTCTTTTTCCCAGTCTGCCTTGTGCCTTTTCTCTTTCAGTTTCGTCTCTTTGATTTGAAACTGCTCCGAGGTCTCGTCCTTCCCCTTCAGCTCCTTCTCTTGTTTGCCATTTTTGCTCTTCCTCTCATACTCATTCCCCAGTTTCCTCTCATCCTTCGCTGTCCTCTCTTTGCCCTGGCTTTTGACATTGTCCCACTGCTTTCTCTCACCCTTTCCCTTGCCTTCCTTACCATGATCCTTGCCAGTTTTCTCCTTCCACTCAGCATCTTTTATATCTCCTTTCTGCCTCCCATCTTTTCTTTCCTGCTTTTCCTTTGCTCCATGTTTCCCTTTCTTCCATCCCATCTCTTCCTTCCATTCCTCTCCTCCGTTTGGCTTCTGATTCTTCCCTCCCCGCCACTCTTTCTCCTTCTTACCTGTCCATTCCTTACCTTCATGTACCTTCTCAAAGGTTCCCTTTTTCCAATTGCTCTCTTCCTTCCACTCTTTCCTACCTTCCTTGTTCTTCCAGGGCCTTCCCTCATCTCCTCGTCCACCTTTCCCTTTCTTCAGCTCTTTCTCCTTCCGCTGTTTTGTCTCATCACTTTGCCTCTTTTGCTTATCTGGCTCACCCTTGTTCCTCTCAAACTTGCCATGGTCATGTTTTCCCTTCTTCCCCTCCTTTTTATCTCCCTTTTTAACCTCCTTTTCATCTCCCTCCTTCCTTACAGACTTATCTTTATCCTTCCACTGCTTCTTGTCATTCATTTCATATTTATCCCTTTTTAGATCTTTCTTCTGCCGCTGGGGTTCCCACGTCTTCCTGGACTGTTTTTCAGCTGCGTCCTGCCTGCCAACCTCTGTTTGGCCACTAGGTGGTAATGTAGATGGCTTCATCCTTGCTTGATCTGCTTGACTGGACGCTGAAAGAGACACAGAAGTCAAAAACGAGACATGAAGTCTGCAATAAAAGCAAAAGACTAATCTCGCTCTGCTTTCCCTTGCTGTTTGAGTTGGTAAGCCCCTTCACCTCCTCACTCTGTGCTTTTGTACCTGGGGAGACTTTTAAGTTTGCTACAGTGGATCTCAGGGTTTCTAGCTCTTTCTGTAGGGTCGGGACAGACTCCAGCTCCTTCTTCATCTTGTCGTTCTCTTTCTGAAGGACTGGGAGAGATGCAATCTCTGTCTTCAACCTACTGTTTTCCTTCTCCACCTGCTCCCAAAGCAGCCGCTCCTTCACTCCCTCCGCTGCCTGCTCCTTGGCTACTTTTAGCTCCTCTTTCTGTGCCTGGTAGGAGGGGAAAGACAATAACGGAGAGGTAAGGAAGGTCCCATGAGCACGCTACGCACCCGCTGACACATTTACGCAAAGACTCTCATTTGTTTTACACATATATACATAACAAACGCGCTAAAGTGAGATGAAGCAGCAGACAGAATGGAGTCACACCTGAAGTTGAGCTTGGAGTGCAGAAATCTGCTGGTTCCCTTCAGCTAGCTTACTCAGGAGCTCGGAGCTGTTGGCGTCCAAATGTGGAGCTACTTCGGGATTAAGCCACTCCTGTCAACAAATTACACACACAGAAAAAACAGAGGCTGAATTTGAAATTGCTCCCCATATCTACTTGCACCAGACTGGCTAGATATAAACAAGAACAAACCACTTCCAAGCAGAAAGTGGTGAACAGCTGGTGATGCACTGCTGCCCAGGTCTGTCTAACAAGCACGGCACAGTAAATGCGTGTATTTAAAGGTCATTGCTCTAGAACTGCTACTATTTAATATTTTTATCATGTAATATTTTGAAATAATCATGTACGTAGTCACAAATGTTGTACTTTTTCAAAGTTTGTCCCATTATAACCACAAACTTTATTGTGTTTTGCTGCAATTATATGTGATAAAACAAAATAAAGTAGTTAATACTTGTTAAGTGGAGGGAAAGGAAACATGGCTTTAAATGAAAACAAAGTGAAAAAAAAAAAGTTTTCCCGGACTACTATAAAGGATGACCTCTCGCTGCATTTAAAGCTGCAAATTTATAGGCATGACTGTACTGGCCTTGCACATCTACAGACCAGCTCTGCCCATTTTTTGGTAAAATAGCTCAAGTTCATTTAGATGTAGACAGCCTGAACATTAGTTTTCAGTTGCTGTAGATTCTCAACAGGGATTGAACTTTGACTGGGCCATTGGAAAAGACAAGTGTGCTTTGCTCTGAACCCTTCCTTTGTAGCTCAGGTTTCAAGCTTGGGGTCGTTTTCCTAATGGAAGATGGACCCCCGCCTCAAATCTTTAGCAGCCTCTAACAGGTTTTCCTCTGGCATAACCCTGGATTTAGTTCCAATTATCTTTGGAGATTTGTGGAATCCAAAACTATTTATCTGTCAACAGACCCTCCCCAAACCATCTCCTCGATGGCTTTTGGTACACTGACAGTGAGACCTCTAATACTTTCTTCAAATAATAGCTATCACTCTGCAGTCTTCCATAAAGGCCATATTTGTGGAGTGTATAACCAATAGTAGTCTGAATCAACCAACTCTTCCCTATGTGCCCTATTTGTACAGTCAGGTATTTTTGGTAATTACATTTTACCTTGTGTGACTCTCCATTTGCGGCTGGTACACCTGCATTTCCCCACTGAGGGACGATAAAGGATACCTATATTCTATTTTTAACTTGGATCTCTACAGCTTCTCCAGAGCTACAATGGGCCACTGGACTGGTTTTCTAATTAACTAGCTCCTAGCTCAGCCTGTCAGATGGACGGCCATATTTACAGTAGCTTGGTTAGTAGTAGTAGTAGTAGTAGTAGTAGTGTCATTCTCTTCCCACTTTCAGATAATTGAGCAGCGCTCTCTGAGATAAGCTAACTCTAAATCTGGAAGACAGTTGGTTACACTTGGTTTTATTAGGGAGTATCACCATAATGGCAACTAAACACAAACGTTTTTGATTTTACTTTTTTTTTTTTTTTTTTTTTAAACTAACACATCAGTTCCTTTCTCTTAATCAGTTGCAATATTGCATTTTGACACAATAAAAAAAAGCACAAACTTCAATGTATTATAGTGAAGATTCTCAGCCATCCAGGTCATGGTCATTGCAAAAAAAAAGAAGTAAAAAACAAGGCAACTGGACTTGTTTTCCGTAGTTTGAAGACGTTTCGCTTCCTATCCAGGAAGCTTTCTCAATTCAAAAAGTCTGTAGTAATGTGGAGTACCAAGCTTTATACTACTGCCCACCAAAGGCCTTGTAATGGCTTAGATAACATGCAAATTCAACAGAAACAGGTCCACCCCCTTAGTAATGGGCAGTCGTTAAAGCCATTGAGCCAGCAGACTGAACCGAAACTGGTCCACTCCTCTGTAACGGGGAGTCGTTAGGGTCGTTATCAGCCTGGCTTGCCGGAACGATCGTTCGTTTTATCGCCCCAATCTTGTACAAATGAACTTGAAAAACCTAAAAATCGTCTTTCTCTCAGGCAGTGGTCTGACATTCCAGTCCTTGAGGGCCGATGTCCTGCAACTTGTGCCTTACCCACCCGAGTCAAACAGCTAATCTGCCTCTCTAGTATGCAGTCAAGCTTTACAGAGCTCTGCAAATGAGCTCATACTGGAGTTCGGTGTGATGAAGCAGAGACGCATCCAATAGTTGCAGGACACCGGCTGTCGAGGACAGGAGTTCCAGACCACTGATCCGAGGCAGCACACGTTTTGAAACACAATTGTTGCACCCTCAGTGTGTGCTGTATTAGTACCGCAAAACACTCCATTAGACTACAGTTCTTTGGTTGCTTTCCAACCGCAGCACTTTTCCTCAGTTGAACAGACGCTCACAGAAGTGGATGCTATCAACCAAATCTGATGAAAGTCAGCAAGACTTGTTGAAGCATCGGAAAAGATAAAATGGTGATGAAAATCTGGGTTAATCCATGTTAGATGGGAATTGGTCCGACATTTTTAGATAGCTTAATCAAAGATATGACGGTTTCATGATAAAGATTTTAAACAATTATAACATGTTGTAATTGCTTTTTGTTTAAAAAGAAAAAGTTTTGCCAATCAGCCCATAGCTTCACAACTGTTGTAAAACAGCATCACTATAACCGTTAGTCCTTTAGTTTCCACAGCATGATTATTTTTAATAGGAAATATTTACAATTGTATTATAATTTTTTCACTAATGCTTGTTATTTTATTCTGTCTCTATCCAATGTTTTAACCCGCTTACTAATGCATGACACTTACATTGTCGTTTTTCTGCTTTTACTAAACCCTTTGTTACTGCTGCTTGTGCTTAAAATAACTGCTGTTTCCACCGACTAATTTTACTTGTATTATTGCGTCTTCACTGTTGCTGTTTTAATGCTACAATGGAATAACACAGCCCTAATATTTTGTTTCAACTCTAGTTTAACACATTGTTTATAATATTTTATGCTTCTTTTAGGGTGCCACCGTACAACTGGCAAACAGGACTATAGATGAAAATTAGCCTTTGGTTAACTCTGGCATGTTACAGGTGTATTGTCATCGATATGCACTGTCCTGGTAAATAAAGAAATACAGAAAATATATTTATATAAAAAAATAAAACACACAGCCAGTCTTTCCCACATATATAAAACACAGGCGCCTTCTCACAACTAGCTGACCTGCAATCCATAGCAACGGGTTGGGGAGGGGCACAGCTGCATGAGTCTATGCTCCGTAAAACCAGAGACGACTTCTGCTGGCTCCTGATTAAAAGGACTTTAAAAATAGCATAAACCGTAGACAAGAAAAACTTTCTGGTTATCAGTCCAAACTGTTCTAGTCACTGATGAAATTCGTATCGCAATTGCACAGTTTCCCTCTCTGGTGCAGCTCCGTTTCATTGCATTAAACGGCCTTCCGTCCAGGAACAAAACAGCATCATAAAGATAAGAAGGGGATCAACTATAATCTCCCATCTCGGGCTTGCTCAGTGTACGTTGTGTCCTTTAATGATCTAAAAAAGTTTGTCTCTCTCCTGAGTATATTTAGCTCAGTTTTAAAAGGCAGCTGAGCAGTGATCTTGTATGCATTTTTGCTCTGAGAAAGAGGAAATGATTCCATCTCAAAATAAAGCTGCAACTTGATGTTTAAATAAAAGCACAGAGCGACTGGACGGTGCTGATGGGGGCCCTGTTGAAGCGCCCTGCTTTAAAATGTCTAAAGCCATCTACTCCAGTGTGGGCATCATAACTCAGGGTTCGGCGTCTACTCACTAACCTCACAGTAAACACTGACTTTGAGGAAGGCGGTTTCAATCAGAAATACATTCATCTTTTGTTTATAAAAGTATTTTGTGATGCATGAATCCATTTGCTGTTTTCCATTTGCGACCAAACGTTTTTGCATATCTGATCTTTTTCCCTCAGATGTTCTCACCGGTTTTGGTCGGAACGTAGGCATGAGCTTATTGAGCAACAGTGATATCTGTCCTGGGGGAACATGGTGAGCAGTACACAATCACAATGATTGAATAAAGCATTAAATCAAATATGCTTGGAAGAATTTCTGTAACGTCGCTACTTAAGTTTCTTGAGGAATCGATTCAGCCCCACACTGTACATGTAAAAATTCATGCACGCTGGATAAATGTGATGTCAATAAAACAGACTGAAGAGAGGAAGACTGACCTGTTTTCCTGGTGTTTCTGCATCCTTCAGTTCTCTAGTTGTATAATCACCCTCTGCAAATCATTATAGGCAGTAGAATCAATGTGGATGAATGTAACGTCAAATCAGCATAATATCTTTAGCTTATAGAGGAAAGCTGCACAAATAATAAAAATGCCAAGCAAAAAATGTTCTGCAAATTTAAAGATAGAGGGAATGTATAAACCAATATAAACTTTTCTAAAAAGGGGGGGCAAGTTTGCAAACTTCTGGATAAAAACTAAAATAATTATTGTTTTATTTTAACCTCAAACTGTATAAAATTCCTTTCACTGATTGCAATAAGCATGATGGTCAGGCCACTAGACCCTTCACACCTTAGTGTAACTAATTTATGTGTAATTTTAATATCAATGTCAGGACAAATCAAAGCTAAGGGAAAGCACTGGGGAGTTTTAATACGGATTTTGAAAAGCATCCCATGCAAAGTTCTGCGTGCACTTTTTTCAAAACACACTGCGGCCAAGAAAAGTTGCATTATTTTACATCCGTGTACACACAATAGGACTAAAAAAAACAGCCTACCCTCGTCGAAGTCCATGAAGACACCTGCAGGCATAATAGACCTCAGTCTCAGAGCCTCCCTTTAGTCTTGTTTTTTTATCACTTCCCACTCTGATGTGTTTAAAGTCTAAAACACCGTGACAAAAAGGTCGAGAAGTGATGCTCACCAGAGAAAAAGACGGTGCCGAGACCCAACAGAATGAGAGCGGCCAGGATGCATTTGTTAAGAGAGAACACGCCGTCGTTCTCTGGCTGCGGCACCTGAAATTCCTCTTCCACTTCTTCCTCTTCCTCCTCTTTTCTTCCAATCTGCTCCAGGAGAGACTTTTTCCTCCTCTCCTCTAGCTCTACCTTCTCGCCTTTGTTCTGTGTCCTTTCTTCACCGACTCCTGAACACAAAGGGGGAAGAGATCTTTAACAATGCCGCATTTGGACACCTATTGAAATGAACTTTCTGTGCTTTATTGCAAATAAAAAGGTTTTGATGTTCAAACTCAGCTCTGACACATATTTTATATAAGCATTATGAAACTGCCACTTTATTGGGTACACGTAGATAGGAATAGATCGGTCCCCCCTTTGGCTTCAGAACTGCCGATATCTTAGTAGCATCAGTTCAACAAGATGTTGGAAACATGCCTCACAGATTTTGGATCATATTGACATGATGGCATCACATAGTTGCCGCAGATCTGTCGGCTGAACGTCCATGATGGAGTTCTGTCTTGGACTGAGATCTGGTGACTGTGGAGGCCACTGGAGCACGTTTAACTCATGCTCTTGTTCAACAACGCAGTTTGGGATTAGCTCTTTAGGACATGGTGAATCATCCAGCTGTTAGTAGCCATCAGACGATTGATATCTTTGGGTCTCCTGCCAAAGCAGCATCATTTAAACCTTCATCACTTTTATCAAAGAAAAAAAAAACATATAATTACACCCCCACAAGCCTGAACCAGATGGTAGGGCCTGAATTTTAGACCCCACCATCTCAATGTTGCTGGTAAAAAAAATAAAGAAATAAAAATCAAGGCTTTTTGGAGAATTACCATCTAACTATGGCAATCTGTTACAGAACTGTAGAAAATGGTGATCCTCTGGCCATGGAGTGCCATCTACCCCAACTGGTTGTTGGGAGGCCTGCTGGATTTCTGTTTTACCATCAAAAACACAAAAGTATTTTTGATATCTAAATGACATCAGTTTAAAGTTATTGTCCACTGTTGTGGGCCTGTTTATCTTTCAAAGACTCCTGGAAACATGTCAAGAGTTCATGGCATTATGAACTTTGCCTCTGAGGTGGGAATGACATCCACCTAAGCTGGGAGCTTCCTAGCTGACTGGGCCAAAAAAGTGGCCCAGTCAGCCCAGATAAGGTTAACCAGGCAAAAACAAGTTTCTTATAGAAAAAGACTGCACTGTATCCTAGTGGCAAAGGAGGGTTTAAAGAAACAGAAACAGTTAGGATGCTAATAATTGTTGAACTAGTAATTATGTTAAAAACAACTATTTTTATTAAAACGTGGGAAATGTTTCTAAACTGAATACATGTTCTCTAATTAAAAGGTAAAATTGTTTTAGAGATTACTAGATAATTTTTCACATAATGCAGCTGCAATAAAACTAATTTACACACATTTATGGGAGATCAGTGCTGTGTGTTAATAACCCCACAACCTGACCATCTTTCCATGTCACTGGTCTGTGGATCCTCACCTGACTCCTCTCCCTCCGGGTGCACCTCCTCCTTATTTTGCAGATGAAGTTTTTCTTCTTGTGGAAGCTCCTCTTGAGCCTGTGAAAACTCTGCACCTCCAAGAGTCTCTGTGCCGAGCAGTGAGACTGGGGGCCCGTCGAGGGAAGGTGTCAGGAGGGTGTAGGAGTCGGAAGATGAATCCGGGTCAGGGCAAGACTGCGTCGTTCCCTCGGGTCTGCTCTTCACGTCGGCCCGGTCCGGGGTGCCGGGGGCATCCACGGACAGAGGAACCGAGGAGGGGTGATCTGAGTCTGCGCTTTGATCTGCTCTTTTTTCTTCAGATACCTGAAGGAGAGGACATGTTTTTCTTAAAAAAAAAGGTTCAAAACTTTTGAGGGTAAAGGACAACAACGATTCTCCAGCAAAGTAAAAATAAGCGAACCTTTAAAACAGGAATAAGATTAAATGGTAAATAAAAGCAATTGATCATTGGCTAATTTTAAATGCTCGAAAATAAAGCTAGAGGACAACACAAATTACTGTTACATAATACAGTGTCATGAGTTTTGCTGTCTTACTAGGTAATCCTCCTCAGGGAGTCTTTCTGCAGACTCGGCACTTTTTGCAGGCTGGTTTTTCTCTCCAGGTCCTGGTTCGTCAAGAAAGCACAGGAGAGGAAGCATTTAAAGCAGCAGTTCAGCGTCGTTCAACCGTCACCTTCACGAACGAGAACCATTCAGGCTGCTGTAAAACGCTGAGCACCTTTGACCATAACTGATGGCCGAATTCGGCTTTGATTTTAATTCTGACCAAGAAAACACAGGGAATTAATGTTCAGATGAAACAAAGTATTAAAATAGCAGTTTGCCATGGCTAAAGAGACAAAAAAAAAAAAAAAAAACTTATTCAAGCAAAGAGAGTGAGCCAGAAAAATAAAATGCAACCCTCAATTAGACAGTTTGCAGAACAATGTTTTATTAGCGATGACTGGAAGCAGTCGTCTTCTTCTGTATCGCCACATCAGTACCAGATTATTGTGAGGAACATGATTCAACTGATGCAGGTTTATGGATATAACATGTGTATAGCCGTCAGAGCTGATAACTGGATAATAAAAATGTTTGTAAAGTGGTCAATACTTCTTCAGAATTCTCTCTAAATATTTTGTGGGATTTGGGTTGGTTATTTTTTATGTTTTCTTCCCCCACCTTTGCCTTAAGAATTGTATCATTTAGAAAATGCGCTGCATTGATGTGCACAGTGCCAGACACTCCCTAACTCCAGTTTGGCAAGGGCAAACTTTGCATTTTATCATAAAAAAAGAAATTAAAAAACCAGACTTTTTAAAAAACATTTAACAGCCTATACAGTCCCCTTTAAAGCACTGTGTGCTTAACATGGTTGGACAAATGGATATACAAAAGTATAAATAATATATTTATGCTTTTGTATAAAGACGGGAGAAAACACTTCAGATTTTTTGCAAAACGTCTTTTGCAGAAGTCTTTTCCGTTGAGGAATAAATAAGGACAACCCAGTTTGGATTAAAATTCCCACGTAGACACATCAGGCACACGTAAGATAATCCTTACTCAGCATTTTACTTTATTTTTTTTTATTTTATTTATTTAACCAGGAAAAGTCTCATTGAGATGAAACTTTTGAAGGTTTCCTCACTTTAACTCACAAACATTTAGTTTGGTGGTACTTAAAACAAAATAATAAAGTCTACAACCCAAGCAGGCTTGCTGTGATGCCCAGGCTTGACTGCCTTGACATGCTGGAAGAAATTTCCCAAAACCATGAAAGTTCATGGCGGACATCTCATCTCGCCTGTATTCTGACTGAAATCTTTGGACACCAGAACTAAAAACATGTTTGTCATGAACCCAATACAGTGTACCCGGGATAAAACCTCACGCACTGTGACGCACAGAGCTGAAACTGTCATGGTGCGGCGATGCTTTGCCTCAGCAGGACCGGTCCAGCTCATCATCATAGCATCCACCATGAAGTCTACCGTGTAGCGGAGAAGCATTGTGAGGGTATCGGTAAAAATATTACAGCTGGAGTCGGACTGGACCGTGCAACACGTCAATCACCCGGAGCATACCAGTAAATGTACCACGGACCTGCTAGGAAGTCCTGGGCAGAGTAAAAACCTAGATCTCGATCTCATCGAGATGCTGAAAGGTGACTAAAAACAGGCTGTACACACAAGAAACCCCCCAAACATCTCACAGCGGGTGGTGAGGAGTGGGCAAACTTTCCTCGGACCGACGTCAGAGACCAGTAGATGGGTTGATCTTATGTCAGACAAGTGAAAGAAGCTTTAAGGGGGAAGGGTTTCCAAACTTCTTCTTTAGTTAGATCACACTTTTTTGGCTAATAAATAAAAGTTTATTTTTAGGAGTTTATATGTACCTACATTACCTTACATTTCCGAGATTAGCGAGCATAACTTTATTCAATGTTAGTCCAGATTCTCCGTTCATCACAAAAGCCAGGCATTTCAGCGATTCATTGTAAATGTTTTCATGTGGGTAAAAAACAAAACGAAGACATAAATTCCATATACTGTAACGAGACCTGCAGCAGATGTATGGCTTTCTTCATGCTGCTTTGTTCCCTCTGCAAGGGGCCTCAGGGTTTCAGCAACCGTCTCCTATGATGATCAGAGAGTCCGTCAGAAGACAGAAAGCCATTTTAGGTCAAATAAAAATACATTAAAATATGTCGAATTGTATAAGAAAAAAACAATTCGGATGTGTGTGTACAGAAACCTTTTGATTGACTGAACTTCATTGATGATTTCGTATGATCTTTTTTTACAACGTTCACATGAAAAATGTTTTTAAAACATAATGACACAAACCTAATTCATATTCAGGTGACCCGAAAGGGAAATTAACTGGGACAAGGCTTTTTCTTCCTTCCTCTTTCTAGAAGACTAGTTTAATAGGGTCAGGCAGTGTGACTTAACATTTTAACAAAGTGATCATACCTCAGATGTGAGGATGGTCCAACTGTTGTTGGCGGCACCGCCCCCAGACATGGCCCCCCCAGAGGCTTTGCCCGTCTCCTGCAACACAAAACCAGCAGTGAAAACAAACCTCGTGATTAGCATTAGTTGCACGGAACGAGAGTGAGGACGGCCCTGTGCTCTTCTGCTTCTTCATACCGTCTGTGTCAGGAGTTCAACCTTTCTCTCTCCACTTGTGAGCACAAGGAGAAGCTGGCCCCTTGCCTCTACTGACAAACCCATGAGAAGAAACACAGAACAGGTTTCCAACACGGCAGAATCTCATAGTTTTCCAGAATGGATGGACAGACGGATAGATCGAGAGACAGACAAAGGAGATGGGTGGATAGATGAAAAAAGGAAGTATACAAATGGACACAGGACAAACATATGTAATAATAGATTGAAGATCAAGTACCGTAGATAGTTGGATTATTATTTAAACTCCTCAGGAAGAGTGGTTGGCCAGTGCAGCTATATACATATATATATATATATATATATAAATAAAGAGGGCTGGGCAAGTTAACGCGTTAATTTCGGGTTAATTCATTAGACTATTAACGGCGATATTTACTTTAACGTGTATTAACGCATGTTGCTCACATGCTTTTATTTTGTGAAGGTCTGTTGCTGCGGTGTAGGGGTTTGAATCTGAACAGTAGGTGGCGATAATACGGCAATAACCTCGCTGTCAGCCCAGCCTCGAATTCAAAGAGGAAGAAAGGTGCTGGCCGGAAAAAAACAAAGCCGACATGGGGAAGGCGGTGTTTCCCGCAGGAATTTGCTTAGGCGAGGCGGTGAGTTGGCGAACGGAACAAGTTTTGTGCGGAGCGGGGTCTGCATCGACGCCGTCGGTGAAGTCGCTTCTCGCTTCAAAGTATCCATGTGTTTTTGCCTGTTTTTCCCCTGCCATTCACTATATGCACGCGAGAAAGCAACAACAAAAAAACGTGTGTTAACGTCAAATAAACATGCAAGCATATGGAGTTAGCAAGCATTTCAGTTTAAAGTTCTTCCAGCAACGAATATGACAGAAACCAGTTAGTTGTAACCACTGCCAAGTTAAAATTTGGTATTGAACATAAAATGGTAATGCTGCTCCCTGCGGTTACCTCAGAAATTGCGTGTTTTTGGTAGATTTTTCCCCATAAAGAGAATTCCCTGTCAGTGGCAATAAGCTTTAATTTATTATTATTGCTATTTTTTGTTTTACATGTTTAAGTTGAGCTTTACACTAAATATGTGTTACTGATAAGTGCTACAAATGTTACAACACTTTTGTTCATATGGCAGCAGAACATTAAAATAAAAGTGCTCTTTACACTACTTTTGAATTCATTCTTGGAGTTTGTAAATACAATGCGATTAAATATTTTAATCGTTGCCCAGCCCTAATATATATATATATATATATATATATATATATATATATATATATATATATATATATATATATATGTACACACACACACACACGTGGTGACAATAAAAGATAACTGATTCTATTAATATAGAAAGGATTAAAATCTGAAAATACAAATGTTTTCATTCTCAATTCTTCTTTTTAAATCTTGAAAATAATCAAATCACATGTTCAAGCCTTCACAGGAAACCTTGAGATAAAGAATAACGCAAAATCTCTTTCATAAACACCCTGATGGTGACCTTGAGATTTCATTCCTCTGGTCAGGAGTTATTTGGCAGCTGTGACATTAATAAAAACCTGTTTTTTTTTTTTCAATTTTACTTTTACAGGAGCGATGAAGACAAAGAACCTACCACTGAATGTTTGTCCAGTCTCAGCACAAATGTCTGTCCTTGAAAAACAAAGTTTTTGCTTAAAAAAAAAAAAAAAACTAAAGTGCAAGTAGTTCAGAGAATGAGCCAGCTTGAAAGCTGTGTTCATCACTCTGGAGTCTGCTTTTTTAAATTTATTTTTTTAGGCTGATAATGCGGAGGATCTCTTCTGATAAGAATCAAATTCATTTACAATAAGAGGTCGTTGCTTTCTCTATCAAGTCCCCATGTTAAATTGCAGATGTCTGCTGAGTCAGTGTGGGTGTTTTTTTTGTGCTACTTGATCATTAAACATGCTGTGAAAAATTAGCGCAGCTTCTAGTTGGACCTTTTCCCTCAATCTATTTTCTAGTTTGAACTCTGTTCTCTTTGCAACAGATCATGTTGAGGAAGCATCATTTTATTTAGGGGAAGCTACGGACGCTCGGTAAGGCCGTTTACAGCTCGAAAGGTGACCAACATCTTTTTCTGGTTAAATCAACCACAAAAAAAAAAAAAATCAGATTTGCTCTTTAAAACGCAGAGTTGCTAAGGGACTAATCACTGCACAACTTCCATTTAGCTGCTTAGTTAGATCGAAATAATTAGACTTTTTGAGCATCAATGACTCAGTATTTCCACGTTCAAAATGCCTTGAAAAAACAGGCAGCGAACATGTGTGTTGAAGTTTTCCCATTACAGTACAGCTTGGTAGGCAACTTGGGGTTAAGTGCCTTGCCAAGAGGCACATCGACACAAGGAAACTGGAATCGAGCCAACAGCTTTAAGATTGCAAGACAACTATTCATTTTGGATCAAATATGCATTTACAGTCGCATCTGTATAAATCAACTTATTTTTAATTGAAAAGGTGAAAGTCATAGAATTATTACTCGTGATGTATCTTTTGAAGCGTTTATTTTCTGCATTAAATGAAAAGAAATTCTGTTTCTCAGAAAACAATATTATATAAAACATACAAAAGAAGTTATATGCGATAATATTGGGGAATGTTGCAGTGACAATATGACTTAGAAGAAATTGATAAAAACTAAACAATTCAACGTTTTCGTCACAAAAACATGGTTTTATTTTAAAATGGCTGCATTCAACTATGTCTGCAGTTTGGGAAAGAAACAACTTATGAAAGGAAGTTTTTCCATCTCTCGAAAAGAGGGCCGCAGATACAGGAGGATGGGTGGAGAGGAACTGGATCCAAACTGCTTCAGGTCCAGTTTCTACCGTGTGAAGCTTCCACGGTCATCTACTGCTGCCGGTCCACTGCGTTTCATCAAGTAGAAAATCAGCACGGCCATTTTCCAGGAAGTATTGGAGCTTTTCATGCTTTCCTCTTTCTTCCAAGCTTTATTGAGACGCCAATTTTATTTTCCAGCAGGGCTTAGTTGGCACCTGAATCATAGGTTGCGTGATATGGACCAAAATTAATGTCTCGACATTTTTTAGGCTAAATACACCATATTTGTCGCGATACGTTTTTTCTTTTTGCAAAGCAATTCTAAAAAGACATCTCTGAATCAACGCTTTATCCCAAATGTCTCACAGGCACATTTTTCTAACAAATAGCTGTAAATAAATATGAGAAACAGCTGAAAAACAACCTACTGGAATACACACAAGTATAATTAGAATGCAACATGGACCATCTCGATATGGTCTCATATTATCTCTCTTTTAAAAATCTCAATATTTTTAAAATCTTGATATATTGCCCAGCCCTACATGCCCACACTGCCAAAAGTACCTGAGTTTAATGACTGTGCTTGATTGGCCAGAAAACGTTTGCTAACCGGTGCTAAGGAGCTATAAGGAATCCCATGATCCTTTGTGTGACATGACGTATAAGCACAGCTCACCTCACGGAAATTAATGAAAATGTCCGGAGAGAAGAGAGCGCACACTTTGTAGTTTTTTTTCCTTCGAAAGGCTGTAGGCCCGGATTTGACTCGCATCATAAATGTGCGTATCCATCACGTAATTACGTTGGAGTTAAAGGATGTCCGAAATATGCACAGTACTCCGAGCTCCTTTCCTATCCACAGTAGTGTTATTACTGTTTACCTCACGAAAGGTCATGGAACAGGAGCTAGAAGCAGGAGCTAGGAACTATAATTAAGGGTATTTGGATGGAGACTCCTTTTGGGAGTAAAGGACATAACGAGGTTCCTATGCTAAATTAGCTGCGTGAGGAAGCATGCAGGCTCCTTTTCCTACCTCCTTCCTTACTGACTGCACTATTTAAAAACGGTACTTATCGTAGTGACCGCTGATGCTCTTCCCCTTTGGCTGAAGAGTCCTCACCCAATAAAGGTGTTCGGACGGACCCAGAATCTTGGAAAGTAGAGCCAGGAGGAAGAGGTAAGACACAAGACCCAACAATTGAGATGACCCGAAGGCCGTCATCAAAGCAACCTGGGTGTCTTCTGCAGGACGAGTTTAAATTTTTGAACTGACAAAGAGAATTGATCAACAAAATATAACCGAGGTGAAAGAGTTCAGAAAACAGTGTGTGTGCACACTGTGGAGCTCCACACTACTCCAGACATTTGAATTGAGAAAGCTTTCTGGATGGGAAGCGAAACATCTTCAAACTTCAGAAAAAAGTCCAGTTGTTTTGCTTTTTAACTTTTATTTGGAATGTGCACACTGTCAAACCAGTTATAATTGTTTATCATTCTCAAACAGAGCAGAAAGCCTGTTTAAAAGAGACGCCATTTCAGATATTTTGTTAATTTCCCATACCTGAACTAACCTGACGCCGCCAGATAGATTTGCTCCGCATATCCATCTGGAAACCTTCCGTTGAAGTAATTTTGGGAAGGGGCGAAAATACTGGTTAGCTGATTGGCCTATGTTGGTGATAGACGGGACAAATAAACCAATCAGATCAACGAAGCATATGACGTACATGTCAACATGCTTCGTATGGAGCGATATTTGTGCCTTCAGGTTGAGCGCGCAGGAACCAATCCGAGCGCGCAGTGAGACAACACGCGCGCGCTCAAAACCGGTCTGGCGCGCGCTCAACTCTGAAAAACTCTTCTCAACCCACTGTCGTCCTCGCGCTCAGTTCCATCTCTGCTCGCGCTCGACCTTTTCCTTCCACGCTCAACACCAGCTGTGCGCTCGCTCGACTCTGTCTCTGCGCTCACGACTTCAAAAACTGTCCACCTCACCAGCCAATCACAGACTGGTTTCTTTTCAGCCAATCAGAGTATGGCTTGCAAATACTGCATTCAGATGGATTAAATCAAAATGCTGCAGTTTTTGGCAGAAATTACTAAACATAACGGTGGGATTGAAGAAAAAAAGAAAAATAAACTGTTTAATATTTTAGCCTAAATTATTTAGGCTAAAATATTTAAACTAAAATATTTGAGTTACTAAGTGAGGTGTGAAAATACTGTTGTCTCTTTTTTAAAGATTCTTTCCAGTTTCTGGCAGGTAATGTAAAGTTTCCTTTGGTTGGTAGTGCAGGAATTAAGAATCAACATTTCATTACTTTACTGTAGGTTTTAATAATAATAATGACAACAACAATGATAATAGTAATAATAAATTATTATTATTATTATTATTATTATTATTATTATTATTATTATTATTATTAGTGATGTTTTAAATTCTTGAGTGTTTAGCCAAGTCATTTTATTATATGTTATTTCTTATCTGATGTAGCTCTTATCTAAAGTGCTCTTTAAATAATGATGACAATGATGATGATGATCGCGTGCGAGCAGAGATGGAACTGAGCGCGAGGACGACAGTGGGTTGAGAAGAGTTTTTCAGAGTTGAGCGCGCGCCAGACCGGTTTTGAGCGCGCGCGTGTTGTCTCACTGCGCGCTCGGATTGGTTCCTGCGCGCTCAACCTGAAGGCACAAATATCGCTCCATACTTCGTCGTCGCTCTGTTACGAGCGACGACGAAAACACAACCACAAGCCAAGCTACTCTTGCTGCTGCAGGTAAAGGCTCGTTAGCTCAGCAAAGAAATACTCTGTAATTCCGATAAAACTTGCTCGATAGCCACGCTAACGCTAGTTTCATCGGCTGACGCCGCCATGTTCTTTAGACTGAACTGTCGCGCTTCTGGTTGCGTCACACCTCAACCCGCCTCAAAGCCAACGCTGATTGGACGTTCGTTTGGTGAACGGCTCCAAATTTTCTTTAACGGAGAGTAGCCAGACTGATCTGCGAGTGAAACCTTGAAAGCTCGCGAGATCAGGATGTTCTCACGAGGCTATACCTGAACGGAGCTCACCCTCAAAACGGGCTTTCCAACCATACATCACTAAAGTCATCGTGCATAAAAGAAAATCATAAACATTTGCTTAGGAGCTACAAAATGAAAATGATTAACAAGTAGGACAATCACTGTTTGTCTTGTGGCTTTAAGACATTTACATCTGTTTACGCATGCACAGTATTTGGATTCCAGCCTCACCCATTCTACTAACATAGGCCCTACTGTAACGTGTTACAAACATTTAGTGAGAAGTGTGTGTGCAGGAAGTCTTATTGCTGTAGGAGAATTCAGCTCTTTATTAGTAGTTTGGGAGCACAGGAGGCCTTGTGGGCACCCTGGCTTTTGACTAGCAGACAAATGTTTTGGCACAGACTCGGGTAACTAAGGCCTGCGCCACTCTGAAGATAGAGGCTAAAGGAGCCTTTCATTTCAAACGTATTGCTCCGACCAATAGACGTCTACCAAGTGGCACATTTTAACTGCCCACTGTATTTCTGAGGACACAAAGAGAAAGGGATTTCAACGCCAACGTGCAACTTTCAGAGCAACTTCTCCAAACGTAAAACGCTAATTGCTCTTTCACACGTCATCCGAGCATGATCTATTAATGCAGACACCTCACTGGTGGCCCACACTGGAAGGATAATGACACACTTCACTCCCCAAATTCAATTTTCTCCCAGCGCTGCAATGTAGGTCTCCTAATCCAGTTCCTCCCGAGAGAAGTCTGCCGGATCTAGCCTGGGGGCCCCACAAGGAGCATTGTGCAGCATATAGTGGAGTGGTTTAAATAGATGGCAGCTAAATTTAGCTGCTGTGGGATTGACTAGAGACAGAAAGAAAGGGGGTGCATACAGAGGATGGCCGCAGGGAAAACAGCAAGAGGAGTCTAAGGACACTTTTTAAAAGGATTACCTTACATGCACCATAAAGCCTGATGCTTTAAAAGCTAATTGCATCTTTATTCGACAGTTTTAAGAGTTGGGACTCAAATGCATTTTTCTCTTTGCTCATTTGCAGATAATCCGCGCAATGTCTGACCTCCCCTTTACTTCATCAAATAAACACAACTCTTTGTAGCTCCTTGCGCGCACTGTATGCAAACGTGCACAGATGACAACGCATTATAGTGGCCGAGCAGGCAAACAAACGCACCAACTGCGTCCCAGCAGCTGATCCTATCTGGTCTCTCCGGGGAGGGAGGGAAGGAAGAAAGAAAAAGAAAAAAAGATGACCAAAAAAGGTCAAGCGATTAAACTGCAAACAGGATGTGTCTTTAAAGGGTTACAGAGAGGCAAAGGCCAGAGCAAACTTGGTGCCGGGAGGCTCACATGCAAAGCAGACCTGATATGCATTCATTATACGCAGAGACAATGGGAGTGAGCGGAGGGGGACAGGAAACGTCAGATGAAGCTGGCTCAAGCTTAACAAAACCTGAAGCCCGGGATATTTTCTACAGGGCGATAAAAGCTTGAAGCTTTAACCCATTGGGGGAGACCGTGTTGTTCCTTGAAACGCTGCAACCACAGAGGATTACGAACAGGTTTTCCTCTTGAAGGGAGCGACCAGGAAAACGTGAACCGACGTAGGCGGTGCCGCACGAAGATGTGTGCATGCGCTGCAGCTGTTTGGAGGTTAAATAAACCCCTCCCCAAAAAAACAAACAAACAATGAAGCAGCGTTAAAGTTCAGATTGCTCCTACCGTGGTGGTGGTGGTGGGTTACTTTACTCCAGACCCCCGGAGAATGTGACAAAGACAGCGTGCTGTTTCAGTCTCTTTCCATCCAACTTTGCGAACTTCAACTTCGAGTGTGTTCCGTCTGAACTTGAGGAGCTACACGCCCCTTGGCCAATCACAGCCTGAGGTCGCGCTGAACACGCCCCTTCGTCAGACGGCGGAACCAATGAAGGCCCAGCTTTAGTTTTCCTCGAAAAAACACGTTTATTGGTTGATTGACAGGTTTGTGTGGTATACATGGCACATTTTTTCACGTTGCTACCGCAGACTTCAAGTTGTACAGCATTTTAATGTATTTAATATATAAACAAAAACGAGCACGTAATGGTGAAGTGGAGGAAAAGCGACATGCCTTTCAAAAATGTTTTGGACAAAAATCTGTAAAGGGTGTATATTTATAGCTGATACACCCTTTAGGGGTGAAGTTGTTGGGTTTGGTTTTAAAACGATATCTCAAGCTTTGCACATTTAACGGAGCACTGTTTAATCCATCAATCATCTAAAAATGGAAACAAAATGACATTACAGGGCAGGCAAGGAGAGCATTAATTAAAGAAACAGCCTAGAGGCCCATGTTAACTCTGGAGGAGGAGCAGAGATTCAGAGCTCAGGTGGGACAATCTGTCGATGTGAAGAGAGCCATCGGTGTACGAAAACCAAGAGACTTTCAGTTTCCAAATCTTGCACAAGAGGGTTTATCAGTCAGACAAGACCAAACTTTTTGTACTAGATACAAAATACTGTGTGTCTAAAAACTAGCACCGCACATCCACCTGAACGCACCGATCCAACTGGAAGCACGGTGGTGGCAGCATCATGGAGTGGGCGTTTCTTCAGCAGCTGGTCAGAGTTAAGAGGGGAATGGAAAGAGCTAAACATGGCAATATAGAGAAAATCCCATTAGAAGCTGCACAACTCTCAGGCAGCAACCCTAAAGGTGCAAGCAGAGCTACAATTGAACAGTTTAAATCGAAGCATTTTATGGGTTGGAATGGCTCCAGTTTTGGCAAGACTTTTAAAATTGATAAACTCTTTCCCTCTAATCTGAACTTTATAGTCTGTAAAACATCAGCCATAAAATGACAAGGGCCGTTCAGAGGGCTTTACGTTGACTAAAACGTTCATAAAATTTTAATTTCATTTTACAATCACTGAGCCATTTTGCTTTATGTTGGGTTCGTTAATATTGTTTCATGTCAATTATTTTGGGCGTTCTTTATTTGGTTGATCATTAGTGATTAGAAATTAGGTTGATTAATATTACATGTACTTCTGGGTTGCGCTGATTGCTGGCTCTTAGTGACTATTCTCACAATCTTGTAATCAAAGTACTAATTTTCTTTGATTGAAAAGCAACCTTAAATTCTGAAAAATACAGATGAATCTTAATTCTTCTCTGACTTGTACAGGGACTGCTCAAGAATTCAACCTTCAGACTGATTTTTTTATCAAATATTGGACTGGCTGGTGTGTGGCGCTCAGCATAGTTTAAATTGCATTCAACAACAATTTAAATTAGAAATACTTTACTTTTTCCACACTCAAACTTCAACAAAGTTGTTGCACACAAAAATGTAGTTGGTAGTCTGCACAGCAAACTCTGTCAAATAGAAAGGAGACAAGATGTGAAGGTGGAAACATTTAGTTTATTTTCTTCGGCACATGGAGGAAAAATAAGGTTGGCAAAATCCAAGAAATCCCAGATCTTCAGAGGCACCCTCTGAAATATTGAACCCATTCGAGCAGCATCTTGCAGCGCAATTCCTCAAATCTCAAAACGGGCTTCCTGCGGACACCAAAACAGAAACAGATGGCCTCAAATTATTGCCCTCAGGAAAAAAAAAATGGTTTGACCAGTGCTCTAAATATAAAGAAACTGACTTGGTTTTGTAAGACCACAATTGCTAAACAAAAAATTGCTTACCACAGCATTTCCCAGAATGGTCCTCATAACGCCCCGAAACAAATGCAGATCGAAACGGCATTGTGAAGAGCAGCTGACAAATATGTAAAATAAATATGCTCGCCTTCTACTTTCTTACAGTCCTTCAGTCCAGGATCTCCTTGATGCACCAGCAGCAGAGGAGGAAATAAAGGCACTCTTTAATGGACTGGATGAAACCGTAGGCAAAGTTCCCTCCCAGGAAGTTCTTGCCCCGACCCAGACCCATGGTCATGTCCCGCAGGTGCTGCCCCAACGAGGACGAGGGCATGGCCTGAGGAAGAGGACGCTGGGGGTGCATGGCTTGGGAAGCAGTAGCAACGTAGAGGCAAAGGTGACCGCTGTCAGTAAGAGCATGTGAACAACGTTGCCTTACAGGACGGGTCGGCCCGCCTGTGGCCTCTACTTATAACCTTGTGTCCAAACTGCAGTCACATCCAGGATTTTCTCTTACGCTCGCCTGCTTTCCATCATCTGCTGATTTTTTTCTTTTTTTTTTAGAGGCTTTGTTTACCTTTGCAGTGCAACAGCCGTCTGTGTTCAATCCCTACACAAAAACCGTGTGGGAGACCCCGCTGTCGCAGCCTCATCTGCTAACAAACAGGAGAGTTCCAGTAAATGCCTCCCCCTACCAAACCCATCCTTTTTATTTAGAACAATGCATCAGACCTTTACACTTTTCTAGCAGTGTGTTGTTGTTGTAGTGAGCATGAATACCTCTGATTTGGACCTTCACCTACAAGAACGACTTTTCTCCAGGTTTGTTCAAAACCTTCTTTCTGGATCACGGGTCTCACTAAAATAACCTGTTAATCCTTTCAGGAGGTGTCCTGAGATCTTCACAGTACCGGAAGCATTTGATTTTGTGCTCTAAAGGTTTTCTCTGAATGTGTTTCAGTATATTTCCAATGTTCCTTTATAGAAAAGGATTTAATTTAGCCAATTTAGAAATTCAGAAAGCTTTTAAATATTTCATGTCTAGTCACAACCTTGGATGCGGATTGATTTAAGCCTTGAATGTAAATTTAAAAAAAACATGAATCGACTGTAAAAACAGCCTCGATTTTGAGAAGTTATGTGTACAGGAATACTTTGAAACTCTTTCTTCCTGTCTGTGTAAAAGTGGTTAAGAGGAAATGACTAAGTCTGTTTTTTTATTGCTCATCTAACACGCCCTAGCCCAGGTCTACCTCTGATTGAGTGATCAGCCCCTGGTGATGACTCCTCTCCCAGAAGCACATACAGCTGAGAGCTGAGCTCGGAGTCAGAGAGAACCTTAGACCTCATCAACGTTTTTCCTGACAGAGTCAGAGATCAGGATTCTGACTCTTAGCTGCCTGTCAGCTGATCAGGACAGGGCGACACGAATATCTCCCTGATTTTGTATTCACTCCACTTGCTGTCTGTTTATTTTCTGATTGTTTTTAGGATTCGCTTTCGTTTTTTTAACGTCTAAATGGTCTGGCACCTCTTTGCTTTAGTGAGCTTTTACACCCACACATCCCCGGTAAAGCTCTAGTTGTTCCCTGGACTCTGCTCACGACCAGGGAAGACAGAGCTTTTCCAGCTGCAGTCTCCCTTTCTGTGAGGTCTGCTCAAACTTTAAATGATTTTAAGTCCAGCCCTCAACTTTGGGAACCCTTGTCTTATTGTTTTTCATTATTCTGTTTTTATTTTTTTATTCAATTGTCCAGAACTCTGATGCATACTGCTTTTTAAAGCACTTTATAAATAAATAAATGGATTGATTGTTTATGTTCATGTTAGTATCAACAGGCTACATTTGTCTAATTTTGGTCTCCTTCCAGCAAGATTAAGTTCACGCTGTGGTGCTTATTGAAGTCCATTATTTTTTTTTATTACTTTAACTTTGTATCCTACTCTGTTTCACAAGTGATTCATATTCAAGTAATTTATAAGTCTAGACAGAAAAAGTCCATTGATTCAGAGTGAGCTGCCGCTGGTGGAATAGAAAAGCAAGCTTAGCCTCCAGCTCGGAGAAATTAAAGTGGGTGAATCAGGTGAGAAAAAATACACGGGAGTACAGAGCCCCATGTTCCCATTTCAACCTGTGGTTGTTCTGGTACATAAAGTTGATTCCAGATCTCAGTCAATACATCAAATGGTCGAATTCTCCTCATCATAAAATGTCACTTTCTTAGTAGTAAGAGAGTAGAACTAGAATAGCATTTTTGCTTTTGTGTTTCTTTCAACCTAATGAATAATTAGGGAATAAACAATTTTCTACACTCAGTTTTTGATTGCACTGATTACTTGCTCCCGTCGATTCTCCTTAGTGGAAGTATAATTATCTTTCAAGTAAATATTATACCTGAAATAAACTAATTGTGATTTTTTTATGATCAAGATTACTCAGACCAAAAGGATTAGAGGAGGTCCTGATAGATAGTTGAACATAGCCTAAACTACAGTACTTTAGTGTTTCAATTTCCTTCAAAAAGGACTTTTGTTATAAAAAATAAAGTAAAATGCAAACTAAGACCCACAAAGATGAATGATGTATATATATATTTATATATGCAATCTATATTTTCAGTTACAGGTGTAACCTAAAAAGAAAGGAAAGGGACAGGTGTTTCCCTAAAAAGAACAACCGGAACAAAAAGAACATACAAAATACAAATCAATACCTTTTCACACCATTTAAAAAGGAACCTTTGGCTTAAAAATCATAAACAGCATCAACAATATCACCGCTGCCGACAACAACAACACAACGTCTTTTTCAAAGGGATTTTCATGCAACAAAGGCAACTGTGATGAACAATAACAGGACCGGTTCACTAATGATACAGAGGGTCGCTGAGTCTATTCCAGCACAACACACACACAAACACACACACACACACACACACACACACAGAGTAATGACAGAGCTCCTCGCTGGTTTTTCCCATTTCTGACCCATCTAAAACAGTTGCCACTGCGGTATGTCTGCATGTTTGACCACATGACAGAAAGGTCCCTTCTCACATTTCAACATTTTTTGGTTTCAACCTCTTGGCCATTCTAAAAAAAAAAACTAAAGAAAACAAAAAAAATACAACAACCTCAATGCTGTCCAGTCTGCGTTACTCATCAAACCATTAAATGCACAATAGAAACAATAATCAAGCTGATCACTCTAAAATTCATGGTATTTACAGGCGATCGAGAAATACACCCCCCCTCCCTCCCCCCCAATGGTGACATCAAGTATCTGTGACTAGAAGCTGAATGCAGGAATGTGCATCAGAGGAGATTGCCATCACTGGAGCCGCGTGTCATCGTCAGGGTGTCGCTTTTACAGAGGGTTTTTTTTTTTGTTGCTAAACCGAGAGATTCTCCTGCTGTTGACTACATCTGGATTAAGTACATAAGGTGACTACATTGAAAGAATATGACTGCATCGAGGAAACAAGGCACAATCGAAAAGATAGAAAACACGCCATGAACTGAGGGGAGAAGAAAAAGGACGACCCCCCCCCCCTTCTTCGTAACCTTGCAAGTTTGAAAACAGCACGCTGAAGATCGACGGCGACGCTTTTAAAAAACGTGATCTGCAGTCATGTGGAGCCGCTTTGTTTCATACGAGGTTTTTTGTTTTGTTTTAAAAAGATGATTCCCTCTTTATACACAAAACAATTACAGAAGACTCTGCGTTGTATTTGCAAGCAGGATGTTCTTGCTTAAAGACTGCTGAGCATTTCTCCTCTTTGCTTTAACTCTGAAGATATTACCCATAGATTGTCGATGCAAACACCTCCTAAAAGTGATATTGAACAGCACCCTCTATGCTTCGTAAAATGCACCATTTTTTTTTGTCCTGTGGCTGACATCAGTGTACTTTATAAATCTCCTCTTTGATGCCGGATCCAGGCACGATCACCTGTATTTATTTATTTTTCTCCAGTAGAAAACAAGCCCATTTAAAAAAAATGAATATGACACAACTAGGCATGGGCCGGTAAGCAGTATCCCGGTGTACCAAGGGTTTAAACGTGGATGGTTATGCAACTGCCAGAAACGTCTGTGTTACTTTGCTCCTGCTGTTTAAAGTCCTTCTACTCTGATGCTGGAGAAAACGCTTGAGTGACTGAAGTTTTTGTCTCTCCCCACTTGTTACTGGACCAAAAAAAAAAAAAACCAAAAACTGTCATGCTGTTTCTAGTATTTTAGTACTTCTGTGGCCAAAAAAAACAAAACGTATCAGCTTTCTACAGCTGTTAGGACCATAGAGTAGCAAAAACACCAAACTCCCAAACTGTTGCTGCACACTGCCAGCCAGCTGACAAAGAGAAAAAGGAAAAAGCTGATGAAATGCTACCGTTTCAAAAATTGATAAACTTTTCCATTAGCCGTGCCTGCAGTTTAAATTTCTTTACATTTTCCTCAGATGTGAAGAGCAACGGGTAGAAAAAAGCTGCTTCCTCCCCTACCTGTTGCTGCCCACTGCTGGTCAGCTGGCTGATTGTAAAAAAAGGTGCTACATTTCTTTCAGGGCTTAAGAAAGACAACTTCAGTGGCGAGCGCCTCCCCCCACCCCATCACCCTTATGAAGGTAATTGTTAACCTGATAGCAGCATTTCTGGAGAGCATCTGACTGCCCACCTTGATGAACCAACCAGCTCGTCACCCGCGCGTTCATTTAGAAAAGAGCTGACCTGCATAATGGTATAATTTTCTGTGCAAAAAAAAAAAAAAAAAAAAAATGCTTTTAAAGGATGGTTCTAAACTTAGCAGGTGATAATTTTCCTTATTTTAGCAATAAAAGAGGTTTTCACGTCATTTTAACCGTTAATCATATAGTATATAATTCTAGCAGCAGTAGGAATAACGGATTTTCTGTTACTTTTTGTTTTTCCAGAAGATCCTCATGCCACGAGAATCTAACCCCAGCCCATGCCTAGACAAAACTGCTAATAATAGTCATGGCTTCCTATTTTTTTTTTTTAAGCTAATAGCAACCAAGTTTATGATCTTTGGCATGACATGAGTGTGTGTGTGGTGTGTAAAGGTGTGTATATACATATGCATGTGTGTGCAAAAGGATTGGGGAGATACAGCTGTCTTTCTTCCTGTACTCCAAATGTCCACTGAGTGATTTGACTCACGATATCAGAACAAAAACACAAAACAGAATAAAAGATATGAGGGCCTTTAGCATAGCTTTTGCATACATGCTTTCCTCCAAGGTCCAAAGTCCTCAAACAGGAGTGACTGAAGGTGGGGGCGGCGCTCCTGATAAGACAGGGTGCAGACTCATGTATGCATAATCACCTGCCCAATCTTTTTCGAATTCACTTCTCCAGGGAGACTTGAAGGGCGAGTCAGAAATCGGTGAAGTCTCTGAAACCGCCTGGTTTGCGCCTTTTCATCTAAAATTCTCCAGCGACGCTCCGAGGAGGCATCATTTCCCCTCTCAGTCCAAGTTCAACAGTTTTAGGACACATTTCCACGTATTTCTGAGCACTTCTGTTTTTTTCTTTCTTCTTCCTTTGAACCGCATTAAAAGAAAAAGAAATTGCATCTGTTTTCTGCCCTGCTGTGATCTTGGTAAAGGGCCTCCCTGGTTCACAGTAGTTTATGTAAATGCATCCGTGCCTCTCTGCATTAGATGGACGAGTCTGACAGTTCATACAGTTGATGAGAGTCTGCAGGTCACAGTTTGGCAGAACATGTGGCGACAGCAATAAGAAAGTGATGTTTTTTTTTTTTTACTGAGAAACCGGTGACCCATTTTTTTATTTTTTTTTGGCTTGTTTGTTATCTGATGTTCCATGGGAGTGCTGTGTGTAGTGTGGTGTGTATTAAAGCATATGATTTCGGGAGTGTGTTGTTTGGATCTGCAGAGGGAGCGAGCGTCTATTTTTGGTGGAGTAATTCATTGGTGTGTGTAGCTTCAGGCCCTGCGCTCCACTGGCTGCTGCAGGAACACTTCGCTCCCGGCTGACACAATGGGAAGCCTGTTGTCCATGTGGTAGCTGATCAGGTGGCTGACGCTCCCGAAACGGTGGTCTTTTGTGCGCACCTAATAGGGAAAAATATCATGCATTACCAACAAAAATATTGTGCAGTATGTATCCAGTTCAAAACATAATCCTGCTTCATCACCCTCGACTTACCACTCCCTCTGGGTCGACCAGAAGCAGGTGCTTGGCCTGACCCCCCTGCTGTCCCGTAAGGACGTACTGCCCAGGGGTGGTCCCAGACTCTCGCACCAGGAAGTCTCCGTCTCGGGTCAACAGTCTCTCGGCTTCTCTGCGACTCAGGCTACCGTGGAACCAGATTTCGTTCTGCAACTGTTGGACCAGCGAGGGCGGCACCACCACTGACATCGGGCCGTGTCCAGAGACTCCCAAGGCATCATCAAGCGGTTCTTGGAAATAATAAATGTAAAAACATTTTTTAACCCTTGCACAATTCTACCAAAATCCCTCTGGAGAGTAAACAAAAATGTCTGTTTTTTTCCTTCTTCCTATTTCTGTTGTAATTTCTGTTTGGAAAAGCAGCAGACACCCATGCCTCAGATGGCATAAAATGTTTTAGAATAAGGACAATATCCAAGACATAGACCCAGGATTCCTACACATTTTTGATTTCATGATTCCGTCCTTTTCCGGACAAAACGTCTCAGGAACCGTTGGTCTGGATTCAGAGATATACGACTGATGGATGGACAGGCGTCTAAACCAATGAATGGATGGAAGGACAGGCAAGCAGATGGATGACTGCACAGACGGAGAGACAGACCAACAGTTGTGCAAACGAATGAGAGATCGACACATGGATGGCTGATTGGCTGGACTGACAAACTGATAGATTGATAAATGCATGCATGAATGTATGGATGAAGGGACAAAATGATGGATGAATTGATGGTAGGATGGATAAACGGATGGACAAAATGGATAGAATAGACAGACGGTTGGATGGATGACAGAAAAAAATGAATGGATTGAAAAATGTAGGGACAGATGGACAAACTGATCAATTAGTGTATGTATGATGTGCAGATGGAGGATCAAAAGTGATGGATAGACAACTGGATGGATGAACAGATAGATTATTGACAGGTGGAAGGATGGACAGACAGACTGATGGATGGATTTGATTAACTATGGTGGATAGACACCTACAATCTTTAGAGAACTGGACAAGAAGTCCGGAAATCTTTCCACACTTATATTAAATACTCCAATCACATACATAAAAATGGTTAAAAATTTACTTCTCCAGATTTTCCTAACTGCGTCAGAATTCTGCAGATGACATACGTGGATTTTATTTTGGCTTTAATGGAGAAAAATCTTGTAGAGCAAGCCAATGATGTTTTTACAAGAAAATGCACATTTATTCCCATATCTTCCCTCATGGCTCCCTTCCAGAGAAGCCGCGGTATTTAGTTTTCATCTGCAGGAATGACAGCTTATTTCCACTGTTAATGTATTTTCTGTACACAGTAAAACAGCAAACACTGATTAGCAGCCATTTTCCTGTTCTGATTACAACCCACGCATCCTCTTTACAATAATTCCTATCAGTGTTTACCCGTTTTGCAGCAAGGTGCTCTATTGTGGCACCCCTGTGTTACCCACAAACGCACATTTGAGCACGAATTATCAAGTTAATAAATAATTATTTCAAATAAACTAAACAACCCAAACACTTACTCATGTCAAAAGCGTCTCTGTGAGCGTTTCCATTAGCTGCTACAGGAAGTCGGGGTTTTTCCACGTTAACGTATGACGGGTCGTCAAACAGCTCCCGACCTCCTTCTTTAACACCCACTAGGAATATTTTAAAAAGACAAGAGTTCAGTGGCTTCAGCATGTTTTTATTTTCTATAAGATGTTCAAAAAACATTTGCCATTTTCAAGTAAAGGTAGTGTCTTGAACATGGTTAAAGCCAAAAGTCTTTTCTTTCTTGAGTGAGGCAGAGACGGGGCTCACCTGGTAGAGGAGGCACAGGCTGTTTGTGAATGTCGCTCTGACCCGGCTGCCCATAAGGCTGCAAACACACCAACAGTCATAAAAACCAGACACTGTTAGCGCT